>CM024762.1:28371659-29594352 GCA_014218235.1 Colocasia esculenta
ATGACAAAACTCACGTAAAAACCACTTTAAACCACATAATACCGCAGACTTACTACCAGAAGTGGACATTAAACCATGTCTTGGGACATTGTAACCTCAATGTCTTTTCATATTCTAACTAGACCATTGCTCTGATACCAACTATAACGGCCCTGGATATTTATGCCCAATAAGGCTCCATATCTAGATCTGTCTCCCGCGAACGGACCGAAGTCTCGCAAGGGATAGCTCGTACACGTGTCCAGTAGGAATATAAAAGACAACCACAACAGTATAAGACACAAGAAAGTACATGTGCTCATACCTGTACATAACAATTTACAACTGTCCCAATACATTATTACATGTCCAATTAAAGAGTACAACTATTTGGGGCATACCTCGAGAGAGCACAAGCTCACACAACGCAACTAACTCTATGCTGGTGGTACAAGTCTGCCACAACACCTCTGCAAGCCACACAAATGGCAAGCCTTGCAAAGAACTGTAGGGGAGTGAGCCTCAACAAGTCGCAGGCTCAGTAGGGACCACCCAAAAACAACACACAGAACTAAGGAGACCTCAACCCCAAAGGGTCTCACTGGAAACACCGATAGCCAAACCATATCATGCTCACCACAAAGCATAATTAACAACAACTAAGCATGATTACATCAGCTAAAACAAATCCCGAAAAGGAAAAGGGACAACAGGACTAGCACAGCACCACTTGTCCGCTCAACAACTGCAAAGCCTAGGCACATGCCTCATAGGCAAATCATTACGACAACTGGTCGCTGAAGCTACAAGCTTCACATGCAACCTACCCTCGAAGGGTAATAGGATTGGCATCAACTAGCCAATTCACCTCACACCAACACCTCACATCAAAACATAATCGAAGATATACCCGAAGATGAGTAAAAACACAACACGTGGAAGGTCACTCCACAGACCACCACAGAACCCAAGTCTACCTCAACACCTGACGGGACTGGTACACAATGTACCACAACACAAAACTACCCACGAAGGGTACAGGTACCTGCTACCATGAGGTACCACAACGAAACCATAACCAGAATCGTGCCACCACTAGGGCACACCACAACGGGTAAAACCTCAAGCCACCACCAGTGGCAAAGCACGAGTCGGAAAGGAACGACGCCACCACATGGGAACGAACTACTGGTTCATGACGTTAGTATCCAACCCAGACAACACAACATAAGAACCACTCTCAGTCTCGCAGTCAAAGACGAAGAGTCCAACTGCTGCTCCACAACCACACAGTAAAGCCAAAGAACAGTGGAGACCAACCAACACCATACCTGCAGACCACACAGCTGTAGGCCATGCCTGGAACCTTTAGGGACTCCGGCCCGAGCTCCCTAAAGTGAGGCACTGGAAACACAGGACTAGCTAGGGACTAGTATGTCTACTGGTGTCCGTACCCCCAACCATGAGCGCGCTACAAGCGACTACACACCCATAAACACACGTCGCTGCCCCTAGTCATCTTTCCCTCAGCCGGACGTACAACTCAAACACAGGAGTGAGGGTGTCCAGGAAGACGACACAGACCTTGAAGGTACACATAGTATCAGGACAAACCCCGAGTACAACAAACACACGTGCCTGGCTCACACAGAACTTGGGGTACTCGACTAGAGAGGCAATCCGGAATAGGTACCGGACCACCACACTCGGCTAGCACACAAACCACGTCAGTCACTAACACCTCGGTGAAACTTATATCACGATACATTAAACATAATTGGCTCGTCACTGGTCACCATGTGACCTCCAAGTAAACCAACATCAATACATACATAAATCATAATAATATACAACAATCTTGCCTGTCATTGGTCATTTCATGACCTCCATTGCCATATTAACACGGTATATAATCACTTAATAACCATACACACGCTTCACTAATTAAACCATCTTTAATAATCATACAAAAGACATGAATGGCAGAGGCTAGGTTCACACTGGAACCTCACTGCTCAACCATCACAAACTAACCACAGAAGTTATATTACAATAAACACAACGTCGAACTACTTACCATGCACACACAAACCACTTGCACGACACTCAAACCACGTAAACACCACGTGAACGACATGCTCCTCGAGCGCTACAGGTGCCATTGCTCCACTACCATTGCCATGCACACCACTTAAACGATAATCGGATAATCGTACCATTTAAACATACACAACAAGTTCTCTCGGTTGTGGTCGCGATAGAGGGAAATGCCGCTTTCTGAACACGACATCCCGATATGTCGTGTTCATAACCTGAACGCGACGGATCGGCTTGTCGCATTCAGAACGCGACAGGGGGCTCCGTCACCTTCATTAGCAGGAACCCTAATCTGGGATGCTCTCCTCGGATCACCCCCACAAACCATGCAAAACACATTTAAATCTATTTTTCATGCTTTACTCAGTACCTAACATGATATCTAATGTTCTTTAAGCGATTAACAAGCCATACATGTGTCACATGCGATTCACAACATAAAAATGGGTAGAATCTCCCTACCTCCATGAAGAACACGAAGACCGATCACAACCCAGCGTTTCCCCCGCTCCGTACGACGTCCTCGCGGCGAGACCACGTCGAAAATGATCCCCAAACGCCAAATCGCCCGAGATCCCCGCGACAACTTCTCCCTTTGGCCAAACAGAGCTTTCTGAGCTCTGTCTGGCCGACCACGGTTAAGAACTATTTGCGGTTAAGAGCACGGCATACCCCTTCGTCGCGACCTGAATGCGACGGAATAGGGCGTCGCCTTCTCAAGGCCGATGTCAACATGCCGCCCAGCGCGCGACACGCGGCATGCATGCAGACGAAGACCGCATCTCGATCGGCAAGTAGAACGCGACCACCAGGGCCGTCGCGTTCAAAATGCGATGCACACCCCTGTCGCATTCATAACCTGAACCAACAAGTGCTATGGGCCCAACCTGTCGACCCACTATGCCCCACACAATGCACGGGAACCATGACCAAGGCTCAATGACCCCACATTGGTCATGAGCACCACTCCAGAGCCAATAAACATGGATCCAAACATCCACTAAGCGAGGATCCACAAGGATCCGAAAAAATGCGCGACGTTACAATGGGCAGAGTAACTCTACCATGAATAGTGGCGTATGCGTTAAAGGAAGTACATATAATGAAAGTGAATATGACTACTATGGTATTGTAGAGGAGATCTTACAGTTGCAATATCTAGGACAAGACAATCATATATTCTTGTTCAAGTGTCATTGGTTTGATCCGAATTCCATTCGAAATGACACAGCACATGGGATTGTCGAGCTTAAACATAAGTCAAATTGAATACTTATGAGCCATTATTTTAGCCACACAAGCCTAGCAGGTGTACTATACAAGCTATCCATCATCTACAAATAAAGAACGAAATGATTGGTGGGTAGTTTGCAGAGTTAAGTCAAGACTATTCTCTAATTATGAATTGGACATGACTGATCAGACACCTGAAGAGGTCAACGCAAAATTCTTTCAAGAAGACTTGGTTGAAAATGTAGAGTTGACAGCTCATTTGGAGAAGACGAATTTGAAGCGCCAATTTCCTTGTCTAAAGGAAATGAGGTCAAAGAAGTCAATCCACATGAGATAAAAGGGAGTAGTGGAAGGCAAATAGATATTGAATGTGAAAGTTCTGATGAGGAGGAGGAATATACTAGTGATGAATGTGAGATGATGATGAAGATGGGGGCTGAATTAGATATATTGTCATCATCTGAGGAGGAAATGGATATCATTTAAAAATGGGTAGAAATTTTTCACATCTGTTTAGTATATTTAAAGTAGCCGACTTTCAATATAAGCAATGACTAATGAACATTAATTTTTTATGTTCCCTATGAAGATATGGTGCGTGGAGGACGATCGGGCTCCAGTTCTGGGAGGAGCAGCCGTGGGAGGGGTTTGTTGGCGGCATCAGGTATGTATATTTTTCTAGTGTATTTTTCTGTGTATTATTTATACATATTATTAATGCCATTTAAATTGTTATAGCTTCTGGTTCTTCGTCTGTCCCTCCTCTTGGAGTAGCAAGTATGTATATTTAAAGTTGCACTTTCATTGTGCATTGATTCTTATGCCATAAAATTCTTACAGGTTCGGGTGAGTTTACACCTCCCCATCCTAGAGTACTAGGTATGTATATTTCAATTTGCAAGTATTTGTATAGTCATTAGTTATATTCTTGTACATTGTATATTTGAAGTTGTATTTTTCTTTGTGTGTTATTTATACATATTATTTATGCCATTTAAATTGTTACAGCTGCTGGTCCTTCCTCTGTTCCTCCTCTTGTAGCAGTAGGTATGTATATTTAAAGTTGCACTTTTATTTTACATTGATTCCTATGTCATAAAATTCTTACAGGTTCGGGTGAGTTTACACCTCCTCATCCTAGAGTACCAGGTATGTATATTTCAATTTGCAAGTATTGTATAGTCAGTCTACACCTTCTTATGCCATTAAAATGTTACAAGCTCGGGTCAGTCTACACCTTCTCCTCATACAGTAGTAGGTATGTATATTTAAATTTGTAAGTATTTGTATAGTCATTATTTATATTCTTGTACAATACTTATGTCATTGTGCATTTTTGTCCAGGTCCGGTGCTAGAGGATGTTGTTAGTCTACACGAGGGGGGAGACAGTTTTCATGAAAGCACTCTACGAGAGGTGTGGATAAATGGGTATGTAATAAACTTATATGCATCTTTTATTAAGGATGTATATTTAGTTCATAAATTCATACTAACAAGTTACATAATTACAGTGATAAAATTGAGCCCGCCCAAGCGTCTCAATTCATCATAAGAACAATTCAGGCACACTTTCCTGGGCCTATTCATAGATTCAATGATTTCCCGATGGAGGTCCAGGAGTCGTTGTATCAGATGTTCATGGTATGTAATTTCTTATTATAATTTATTTGTTTTCTTATTCCTACATTCAGTTAACTAACTCTTATCTGTACAGAGCAATCATCGATTCACACGTCGTTCGGACGAGGCGCAGTCTCGATTAGTATGGACGACCACCAACCGATCAAATTTTAAGCATTTGTTGTATAATGCGAGGAAAAATACAGAGAAAGTTTGTCAGAGTGCAGACCCGACTTTTTGGTGGGAGCACGCACCAACATGGATGAGGAGAGACTATTGGGAAGTTTGTGCAACATATGGGCCGTAGAGAGATGGCAACAAACCTCCACAACAATGAAAGTGAATCGGGCGGCCAATCCAGAGGCCAACATGCATACAAGTGGGTCCGTCTCCTTTGCGACCCATCAGTCCAGATTGGTAAGTCATATGTCCATTTGTGATATATTTTACTCATATAGGTACTCATTTATGTCATATTTTTCTGTGAAATAGGAAAAGGAGCTAAAACGGCCTCCGATATTTCAGGAGGTGTTTGATAAGATACATAAGAAAAAGGGGACGGATCAGTACATTAGAGAGCGAGCCTGAGAGGTTGCGGTAAGTATTTACAGTATATTCACTATTTATTTTTTCTCATTACAGATTAATATTACATTGTCAATTTTATTTTTTTGCAGGAGTCGTATAGCCAACAGATGACAGAGAAGTACGTCGGGGAGGAGAAGCAGCCGCAGTTAGATCCTGAGGTATGGGTTGCGGCATCTGGTGCCCCAAAGAAAGGCCATGTGTATGGTTTTGGGCACAGTATGGACACGAGCAGAGTGTTATCTGGCACCTCGAGTTCAGCCTCACAGACTAGTGCATTCACCACAGCTGGTGCTCCAGGTACTTCTCCAGTGAGATGATGGGCTTCATTCGAGATGAGATCTCTGGTTTGGAGTCTCGTCTGGTTGAGGCGATGGAGTCTTGTCTGGCCCTGACGATGGAGTCTCATATAGTCCTCACGATACGGACGCAGGTGTCCGACGCTGTCCAGGCCCTCTCCCAGGCTATCTCCTAGGCCCTCTCCCAAGTCAGCATTCCTCCTCAGGCAGTACCATCGACATCAGCACGGGCCCCTCTTGTGAGTAAATTGATTTTATTTTAGCTTTTTCTATTTTAACAGTCAATTTTAGTTTTGTTTTGTTTAAAAAGGAAGAACTTAGCTAGGTTTGGGGGTCCAAAATTAGAAATACTAATCTGATCGGCCTCTGGTTCCTTCCAGTACGGTCGGGGTGATGAGTGTAACTTGTGAAAACTGACGAAGTTCAATTCGGACTCCCAGTTTGAGCTCGACGCTCAATTCACATTAAGCAAGTTAGTTTACTTTAAAATGAAGAACTTAGGTTTGGGGGTCCAAAATTAGAAATACTAATCCGATTGGCCTACGGTTTTTTCCAGCACGGCCAGGGCGATGGTTGTGACTTGTGGAAACTAACGGAGTTCAGTTCGGACTCTCGGTTTGAGCTCGACGCTCAAATTCATTTTTAAGCAAGTTAGTTTAGTTTAGTTTTGTTTAAAAAGGAAGAACTTAGCTAGGTTTGTGGGTCCAAAATTACAAATATTAATCCAATCGGCCTCCGATTTTTTCCAGCACAGTCGGGGCGATGAGTGTGACTTGTGGAAACTGACGGAGTTCAATTCGGACTCCCGGTTTGAGCTCGACGCTCAAATTAGTTTAGTTTAAAATTGAAGAACTTAGGTTTGGGGGTCCAAAATTAGAAATACTAATCCGATTGGCCTCCGATTTTTTCCAGCACGGCCAGAGTGATGGTTGTGACTTGTGGAAACTGACGGAGTTCAGTTCGAACTCCTGGTTTGAGCTCGACGCTCAAATTCATTTTTAAGCAAATTAGTTTTGTTTTGTTTTGTTTAAAAAGAAAGAACTTAGCTAGGTTTGGGGGTCAAAAATTAGAAATACTAATCTGATGATCAGTTCATCCCCATATAATTTTATTATTATATAACCATTTGGTGTTTAACAAAACTTTGACAAACATCTTTTAACAATGTTTTATGAAGTTCATCCACAGGAAATAAATCGAGCCAAATCAGTAAGTAATTCTTACACTATATAATTTAAAGTTTAGAGCATGCATTTCTTCTAAGTACACATCGATTTTCTTTGTAGAACAACGATTTCCTTACAGCATAACGATTTCATAAGTCAAAGAACGGTTCTATCGCTACAACGATTTCATCTTATATCGATTTGATAAGTGACCATGAACGATTCTATCGCTCAACGATTTCATCTTATAACAATTTGGTAAGTGAGTACAATGATTTCGGTTTCACATCGATTTCGGTCTCAGAATGATTTCGTAAGTGAAAACAACGATTTCGGTTTCACATCGATTTCAATTCACAATGATTTCGTAAGTGTAACAACGATTTCGGTTTCACAACGATTTCGTAAGTGTAACAATGATTTCGGTTTCACATCAATTTCGATTTCACAACGATTTCGTAAGTGTAACAACGATTTCGGTCTCATATCGATTTAATAAGTAAAAACAACGATTTGACTCTTATAACGATTTCATAAGAGAAAACAATGATTTGATTGTCATATCGATTTCATAAGTGAAAACAACGATTTGACTTTTATAACGATTCATAAGTGAAAACAACGATTTGACTCTTATAACGATTTCAAAAGAGAAAACAATGATTTGATTGTCATATCGATTTCATAAGTGAGAACAACGATTTGATTGTTGTAACGATTCGATAAGTGAAAACAACGATTTGATAGCTAGAAAAATTTGTCTTTACGTATAGAACGATTTGATCTCAAACAACGATTTGTTTATGTTTGAACAACGATTTGCTCAAACAACGATTTGTTTATGTTTGAACAACGATTTGCTCAAACAACAATTTGTTTATGTTTGAACAACGATTTCCTCAAACAACGATTTGTTTATGTTTGAACAACGATTTATTTTTATTTGAACAACGATTTCCTCAAACAACGATTTGTTTATGTTTGAACAACGATTTGCTTGTACAACGATTGCTTATATGTACATCGATTTGCTTCTATTTGAATAATGATTTGCTCACACAACGATTTCCTTATCATTAACAACGATTTCACCTTATATATATGAATCACATCGATTTCATGATATCATCAACTCTCTACACAATAATTATGTTTTGAACGAATTATCATACATTTTCATTGTTATTATCTTTCTAGATAATTTTGAAAATGTCCATTCTCTATATTCAAACATATTTTCAAAACTCTGTGGAGTTCAAGTCTTCCCGCATATATCTTGTATCTTGCATTTATTGTGACTGTACACAGCTTTTGCATGTCGCATATCTCAATACCATCTACACCTATGATACAATGGTAAACACTTTATCAGGTGATAGAATAACATTTCTATTTTGGTGTACGTTCTTACTGCATGGTTTCTAACGTTGACTGACAAGCATAGAGACAGTCTAGCTGTCTACGATTTGGCATTTATTGTGTGCAGGTCTTTGTGAGTACCAAATCTTACAACATTGGAAAACTAGAAGCTGAAGAATATCTGGATGAATCTTCTCTTTGCGTGCATGGATCCAGAGCATTAATTGGCTCCAGGTTTACCTATTGTACCCCTCAGACCATGTTGTCTAACGTGCGTCTATCATAGAGACAACGACCATTTCAACGGCTATATTTTCAAGAGAAGATATATTGAAAACTGATATCTCCATGAAGAAAAACGTTTTTGCATCTTAGAGCTTTCAGAGAACCAACCTACAACTTGTGAGCATAAAAAACAAGAGCCCGAAAAGCTTCACTCCATAATTTTCTGTAGCTCTTAGCTCTCCGTGTTCATTTGCTTAGCTTTTGGAGAGCCTTTGTAGTTCTGAGAGTCTTCATCTAGTGAAAATCTTTCTCTCTCAGACTTTACCTCAGATCAAGCATTCTGTTGTAAGTTTAGTCTAGGGGCCATTCACTTTTATTCACATCTGTTGTGAAGTTCCTCTTTGGGCTGTGAAGAGAAGACATGTTAGAAATAGGTGGTTGGTATTCCCTTCGTTGAGGAAGGAAGACCTGTGTATCAGGGTAGTTTTTGTTCCTCTTCTGGGTTGAAGAGAAGGCCAACTGCGGCTAGATGTGTAAGGGTTCTTAAGGGGGATAGTACCCTTGGTTAGTGAAATCCCAAGTTGTTGCTTGGGGACTGGACGTAGGACTCCTTGGGATACGAGGTCCGAACCAGGATAAAAATCCTCTGCGTCGTGTGATTGTTTCTTTATGTGTTGTCTTCATTATCTCTAGCACTAACCATCGATCTTAATACTT
Organism: Colocasia esculenta; assembly: GCA_014218235.1. Taxonomy (NCBI): domain Eukaryota; kingdom Viridiplantae; phylum Streptophyta; class Magnoliopsida; order Alismatales; family Araceae; genus Colocasia; species Colocasia esculenta. The sequence continues at coordinate 28,380,941 of CM024762.1, forward strand.
TTCTGTTTAGTGTTTTTGTTGACAGGTTTTTCATTAAACGAATTTTTTAGAATCCCATTCACCCCCCCTCTGGGCTTGCTAGCTAGGCAACAAGTAGTATCAGAGGCAAGTCTCTTCGACAAAGAAGATCTCGCGATCTGAAGAGCAATGATAAATGGCAGCTCAAGGGTATGCAGAAGGTCAGTCAGTCAACTGACCCCCTCTATTTGATGGTGAGGACTACAACTATTGGAAGACAAGAATGGAGTTCTTTCGCCAGGGTCTCGATTTTCAACTGTGGTCCATCATAGAAGAAGGAGACTTAGTAGTTCTCAATAACAGAGAAAATTGGATAGACGATGATAAGAAGAAGATATCGTTAAACTACAAAGCAAAGAGTATACTGTGCTGTGCGCTGAGCAAGAAATATTTTAATAGGATATCAGTGTGCAAATCAGCAATGGAAATGTGGGAGAAACTCAGAATCACATATGAGGGAACAGACAAAGTCAAAGAAACAAGGATAGATATTTGGTAGCTCAGTATGAGAGATTTCAAATGCAACCAGGAGAATCAATCACACAAATGTATAGCAGATTCACGGACATTACAAATGGTTTAGCTGGGCTTGGAAAGAGCTATGACATGGGAGATATGGTAAGAAAAATATTGAGATCCCTACCAGCTTCATGGACTCCTAAAGTGACAGCAATAGAAGAAGCTAACGATCTGAGGAGGATGTCACACGAAAAGCTTATTGGGTCATTAATGGCCCACGAAATAAACATGGAAAGGCTTGGAGAGTCCTCCAGCAGAAAGAAACACAGCACTGCTCTCAAGGCTGCAGAAGACACATCTGGTGATGAATCAGATGGTGATAAAAGCATGGAAGCAGTGAAGATGAGGAAGCATTCCTATCCAGAAGATTGCAGTGCATATTGGCCAAGAAAAAATACCAGTCTGGATGGAGATATTTCAAGAAAGGAAAAGACTTCAAGAAACCCGAAGTCAAGGATACAAAGAAAGCTGAACCCATATGCTATGAATGTAAGAAACCTGGACATATTAAGGTTGAATGTCCAAACCTAAAGAAGACGGAGTTTAGAAAGAAGGACAGCTCGAAGAAATTCAAAAGGTATAAAAAGAAAGCCATGGTAGCTGCATGGAGCAACGACAGCGACTCAGACAGCGAGTCAAGCTCCAGCAAAGAAGAAGAAGAAAAGGCCAACTTGGCCTTCATGGCAAACTTAGAGGAAAAGGTAACTTCTGACTCATCCTTTAATTCATGCAATGATTCAGATTTTGATAGTTTAGAAGAGGCATTTAATCAATTATATAGTAAATATAAAGATGTGTGCAAATTATTAAAAAACACCAAGAAAAGTCATGCATGCTTAGAAGTCACAAACTCAGATCTAAAATCTGAAACCGAGCAGTTAGAAGAACAAATCTCCGAACTAAAAAGGAGAAATGAATTGTTATGTGAAGATCTAAAAGTTAAAATGAACAAATAGCAAATATGTAAAATCAGGAAACTTTAAATAAACTTAAAAAGGAAGTTGACACACTAACTAAGGAAAATAAATATTTAACTAATATAATTGAAAAGTTTACAAATGGTAAATCAACCTTAATACTAAAAGGAGCTAGAAGATCAGGCAAGAAAAAGCATGGCTTAGGATATACTCCACCAGATAATGAAGAAACAATAGTCCATCCTAAAATCTATCCAACGCCAAAATTTGTAGCTAAACAAAATACTGAATATAAATCTAACCTTAAGTACATCCCAACTGAAAAAGTAAGTAAAATATCTTGTTGTAGTCATTGTAATAAATTAGGACATACCAGACCAACCTATACAACAAAACACCTAAAATGGATCCCTAAAAGAAAAGCCGAGGAAACTAACCAGTAAGGACCCAAAAGAACTTGGGTACCTAAATCCTAGTGTTTTAATTGCAGGGAAGCCTTAGAGCATCGAAGTGGTACCTGGATAGCGGGTGCTCAAGGCACATGTCAGGCAACAGAAGATTATTTTCTTCCATTAAAGATGAAGAAGGTACAGTGACTTATGGTGATAATGGAAAAGGAACAGTGATCGGTTGTGGACCAGCTGGTAGCCAAGGCAGAATTCTCATAGAAGATGTGTTATGCGTTAAAGGTCTCAAGCACAATTTGATAAGTATCAATCAGTTGTGTGACAAGGGTCACCAAATCAGGTTTCAAGAGTCAAAGTGCATAATTATGAAAGATGGTGTAATAGTGTTCGAAGCCTGCAAAGAAAAGAATATATATGTGCTTCATCTAGAAGAGTTGAAGGATCAGGATGTATGCCTTGCAGCTAATAAAGATCATTCAGCTGAACTATGGCATAGGAGATTGGGTCACTGTAGTTTGGATGGAATTAGAAAATTGGTCAAGCGAAATCTAGTGGAAGGTTTGCCCAAAATAAGCTCAAGGATAGAAGGTTTGAGTGAACCTTGTGCAAAAGGGAAGCATGCAAAGTCATCTTTCAAATCAAAGACAGTGGTAACCACCTCCAAACCATTAGAGTTACTGCATATGGATTTATTTAGGCCGATGAGAACCACCAGCCTTGGAGGAAAGAATTTTGGATTCGTAATAGTAGATGATTATTCAAGATTTACATGGGTATCATTCTTGGAGCATAAAGATGACATCTTTGATAGCTTTGTCAAATTCAGTAAGAGAGTTCAGAAGGACAAGAAGTTCAATATAATAAGTATTTGATCAAATCATGGAGGAGAATTTCAAAATGGAAAATTTGCAGAATTCTGTGATGATCAAGGAATTTAGCATAACTTCTCAGCACCAAGGACACCACAACAAAATGGAGTAGTTGAGAGGAAGAATAGAACATTATTGGATATATGGCCAGAACTATGTTATCAGAATACAATCTTCCTAGATATTTCTGGGCTGAAGCAATCAACACAACATGTTACATAATAAATAGAGTGATGAACGGGCCAATCCTGAAGAAGACAACGTATGAACTTTACAAGAAAAAGAAGCCCAAGATCAGTCACTTCAGGACGTTCGGATGCCCTTGCTTCATCCACAATAATGGCAAGAGAGATATTGGTAAGTTAAATTCTAAATCTGATGAAGGAATATTCATGGGGTATGCTTCTAAACCTAAATGTTATAGAATCTTTAATAAACAAAGTTATTAATTGAGCAAACAGTCCATGTTATTTTTGATGAATCTAACCCTTCCTTGAGAAAGGAAGTAGATAGTGATGATGATGATGCAGAAAAATTATCCAAGAAACTGAAGGATACATCTATCAAGGATAATGAAGATCCACCCTTGGAAGAACTACAACAAAAGGAAATTGTACATGATGATCTTCCAAAGGAATGGAGATACAAGAAGGACCATCTAAGAGACAACATCATTGGAGATCCATCGATTGGGGTAAGAACTAGAGGTAATGTTATTCCTGTGATTATTTAGCTTTTGTATCTCAAATCGAGCCTAAGACAGTCAATGAAGCACTGTCTGATGAATCTTGGATTATAGCCATGCAAGATGAACTTAATCAGTTCAAGAGAAACCAAGTTTGGTCCCTTGTTCTGAGACCATCAGATCATCCTGTGATTGGCACCAAATGGGTGTTCAGAAATAAAATGGATGAAGCTGGTGTTATCACTAGAAACAAGACTAGACTGGTCGCTCAAGGCTATTCCCAAGAGGAAGGCATAGATTTCGATGAAACCTATGCATCAGTGGCTAGACTAGAGGCTATTAGAATGGTACATGCATATGCATGTACATTAGATTTAAAGCTTTTTCAAATGAATGTAAAATCTACATTTTTAAATGGCTATATAAAGGAGGAAGTCTATGTAGAACAACCTCCTGGTTTTAATGATGTAGAATTTCCAAATCATGTTTTTAAATTGCATAAAACACTATATGGTTTAAAACAAGCACCTAGAGCATGGTATGAAAGGGTTAGTGTATTTTTATTAAACCATGGTTTTATCAGAGGATAGGTAGATAGCACTTTATTTATTAAGTCAAAAGTCAAAAATATATTGCTTGTGCAAATCTATGTGCATGATATAATATTCGGATCTACTGATGAATCTCTGTGCAAGTACTTTGAAAAGCTTATGCGAGGAGAATTCGAAATGAGCATGATGGGGGAACTCAATTATTTCCTTGGACTTTAAATCAAGCAAGGCAAAGAAGGCACGCACATTGCCAAGCGAAATACACCAAGGAATTATTAAAGAAATTTGGATTTGACAATGCAAAGCCACTGTCCACACCAATGAGCACATCTACAAGGTTAGACAGTGATAAAGATGGTAAGAAAGTAGATCAAAAACTTTATAGAGGTATGATAGGATCATTACTTTACTTAACTGCTAGTCGACCTAATATTCTATGTAGTGTATGCATGTGTGCAAGATATCAAGCTAATCCTAAAGAATCTCATCTAATTTCTATTAAAAGAATTTTTAGATATCTAGCTAGAACTCATGATCTAGGTTTATGGTATCTAAAATCATGCGAAATTAGTTTAGTAAGATATTCTGATGCAGACTATGCTAGATGCAAGGTAGATAGAAAAAACACCAGTGGAAGTTGTCAATTTCTTGCAGGATGCTTGATTTCATGGTCTTCAAAGAAACAAAATTCAGTAGCACTATCAACAGCTGAAGCTGAGTACGTAGCTGCTAGAAGCTGTTGCACTCAACTACTATGGATAAAACAGCAACTTGAGGATTATGGCTGCACATCAAGACCATTCCATTGCTGTGCGACAACACTAGTGCAATAAATCTCACCAAAAATCCAGTTCAGCACTCTAGGACAAAGCATATAGAGGTTAGATATCATTTTATGAGATCATGTAGCTAATGGAAATATAAACATTTCTTTTATAAATACGTTGAATCAGTTGGCACATCTTTACAAAAGTCTTACCTAAAGAGAGATGTACATCTCTTAGAAGGGAACTAGGCATGTGTAATTTGTAATAGATCTCTCTGCACGTAACTGAAATAATAATATTTTTAGAATAATACTTATTATCTCTCCTGGAATTAAGAAAAATTCCTTTATAGCTTGTGTCATAAATTGCTTTGACAGTTCGTTATTTTAAAAGGCTTTATCTCTTGCGAAATCATCTCCTTTTGTCATTTTCGGCATTTATTGATATGTCTTTTCAAAAGCAACTTTATCTTTCACTTTTAATCCCGTAATCTATGCCATATCGATTCCACCCTTCTCTCTCATCTCTTTCGACTCGCCTGGAATGATAAACCCTATCGATTCCGGCATCCTCTCTGTGTGATTTCGAAAGAATCCCTCTATTCGCACCAAAATCTCTTGAGACCTTCTATTCTACTCCTTCCTCGATCCTCCAGAACCCTTCCTCGTTCAAATCCATGGCGGCTTCTGGGGTTTCCGGCACTGTTGGTGGCTACGACATTGCGTTCCTCACAGTAGAGCAGCAAGAGATTTGCAGCAGTGAAGACGAAGCTCTGTGGTAACAAGGCAGTAATGTTGCTGATTTGGAGAAGAATGGGATGCACGGTGTGGTAGCAGCGATGTAGAGTATGAAGTGGACAAGGATGGTGACCATCTCAGAGGTGAGCTATCGAGACTAGTAAAAGCTTTTTAGACCTGCTTAAAATCTGAAGAGGAGGAGTCCCTGACCTCCACAGTCAAAGGTACTTCCATTCACATTACATATGATATGTTGGAGAGTCTGTTTGGAGTGTCTACCAGTGGTCGCAATGGGGTAGACAGTGTTGACATTCATGTCAAGGGACTGGGATTATCGGTACTGAATATAAGCTGAAGGATGGTAAAATCGACATCAACCAGTTTAAGCCTTCAACCGGATTTTGCATTTCATAGTGTGCCAATCCTTGTACCAAGAAGCACAACTTTCTCCACTTTCCCGAAGGTTGACTCCGACATGATGTTCTGGGCGATTCAAAACCAAGATATCAATATGGCAGAGGTGATTATTGAAAGAATGAAGTTTACGACTACAATGATATGGGACAAGAAAAATAAGTTGAATGTTTCTCTACCATATGCTCACCTGCTGACAAAGATTTTCCAGCATTACAATATAGATTTGAATGGTGAAGTTTCAGAGAAGATGGGCCAGGCTATCAGTGATGTTCAGTCTGTCCCCAAACAATTTTAATTAATTGTATATATATACATATTTTGATGATAACAAAACCAAACAAGAATTTATCAATTATATCTGCTGAATATCTCATAAGTCTTAAGTACAGGAAAAATTACCGAAGTCAACAAGCCAATAAAGGTATGCATACTACTCTGAAGCTTTAATCCTTTCAACATGAGATTTCTCTAAGTCCATATCGATTTCTGTTAAAGTTCATAACGATTCTCTTATAAGACTGAAAAGTCATGTCGTTTCAATCAAGTCGATGTCACAACGACTTGCTTGTTGCAACGACTTCATAAGTGATCATAACGATTTCTATAGAACTCGCAACGACTTGCTTGTTGTAACGACTTCATAAGTGATCATAACGATTTCTTTAGAACTCGCAACGACTTGCTTGTTGTAACGACTTCATAAGTTATCATAACGATTTCTTTAGAACTCGCAACGACTTGCTTGTTGTAACGACTTCATAAGTTATCACAACGATTTCTTTGAAGTTCGTAACGACTTGATAGTCGCAACGACTTCTTTAGTTCTCGTAACGATTTCTTTGATACTCGTAACGACTTGATAGCCGCAACGACTTCTTTAGTTCTCGCAACGATTTCTTTGAAGTTCGTAACGACTTGATAGCCGCAACGACTTCTTTAGTTCTCGCAACGATTTCTTTGATACTCGTAACGACTTGATAGCCGCAACGACTTCTTTAGTTCTCGCAACGATTTCTTTGAAGTTCGTAACGACTTGATAGCCGCAACGACTTCTTTAGTTCTCGCAACGATTTCTTTGATACTCGTAACGACTTGCTTTATGTAACGATTTGTTAAGTGTTTCACATCGATTTCTTTAGAATTAAAATGACTTGCCATAATTCATAACGATTTCTTATATCCTCTGTTATAGAACGATTTGCTATAACTCATAACGATTTCATAAGTCATATAGTCTTCAACTTCATATTTTGATATCTTATTCATCTTAAAGCATTGACCAGTCAAAATCCACGTAGACATCTCTCTGACGCTTTTGCATTTATGAGATCTGAACGTATCTCTACATGCATGCAGACTATATCTTCCTTTATCGTGCTTATTCTGATAACCTCCTTTAGACTTAAGCCGGTTGGTATTACTATTTTCTTGACTATTGCTACTGACGTTGACTGATATCAGAGACAGCCTATCTGTCTGCTGTTTGAGCTTGACATCTGTGCAGACCTTTGATGTAGCTTCATTGTACAACGTTAGACAATAGAAGCCAACGGATCTCTGTGAAGATCTCATCTCTTTGCGTGCTCAAGTGATCAAAAGACTGTGACAGGAAGCTTCCGAGACTCCAGATGTCATTCAGTCTAACGGCTACTCAAGAGAGAGACAACGATCTCTTCAACGACTAGATTTCAAATTGAAGATATATATACAAGACAGAAGAATAGAAGAAAATAAAGATCTACAAACTATTTTGAAATTCTTCTGAAGAAAATCAAGAGCCAAGATCCTTCACTCCGTTTTGCTCTTTTGCTCTCTTGCTCTCCGCTAGTTCTTGTGAAAATCTTGAGAGAGCCTGTACAGTTCTGAGAGTGTGAATAGTTCTTAATCTCTTCGCTCTCAGTTCTAGTTGCTTCAGATCCTCTCTTATCAAAAGCTGGATCTAGGGGCGTGAAAGTCTTTTTCATTCTTCTCTCTGTGCTGTTCCCTTCGGGTGTGAAGGAAGACCTGGTGGTATCCAGGGTGTTGCTCCCCTTGGTTGTAAAGGAAGACCTGGTGGCATCCAGGGTGTTGTTCCCTTCATGTGTGAAGGAAGACCAGCTGAGTTGGGTGTTGTAGCGTCCTTAGGGGGACTGTACCCTAGTTAGTACAATCCTGAGTTGTTGCTTAGGGACTGGACGTAGGACTCCTAAGAAAAGGAAGTCCGAACCAGGATAATCCTTGTGTTGTGTGATTGTCTTCATTGCGTAATTGTTATTTAAACTAACAAGTAACTAACGTAGTTCGAAGATCGTTTGTGTGATTGTTTTTGGTTACAGGTATCTCCTAGATTGAATTTATAAAAACCCATTCACCCCCTCTGGGCTTGTCAACAGGGCAACAAGTGGTATCAGAGCGAGTCTCTTCGACAAAGAAAGGATCAAACGATCTGAAGAGTAAAGATCCATGGCAGCCCAAGGTAATTTTGAAGGTCAGTCAGTCAACCGACCCCTCTCTTCGATGGTGAAGATTACCCTTACTGGAAGACCAGAATGGAATACTTTTTACAAGGACACGACTATCAAATTTGGTCCATAGTAGAAGAAGGTGATCTGTTAGTCACAAATGAGAAAGCACAATGGACAGATGATGACAGAAAGAAGATTTCCCAGAATTGCAAAGCAAAAAGTATCCTATGCTGTGCTCTAAGTAAGAAGGAATTCAACAGAGTTTCAGCCTGCAAATCATCAATGGAAATGTGGGAAAAGCTCAGGATTACTTATGAAGGCACAGACAAAGTGAAGGAAACAAGAATTGATATTCTTGTCACTCAATATGAAAGATTTCAGATGCAATCAAGTGAGTCCATAACCCAAATGTTCAGCCGGTTCACTGACATCACAAATGGACTGGCTAGCCTGGGGAAAGTATATGAAATGGGAGATATGGTAAGAAAGATACTTAGATCCTTACCGTCCTCATGGACTCCAAAAGTCACAGCAATAGATGAAGCTAATGATCTGAAGAGAATGTCTGTAGAAAAACTCATTAGGTCCCTTATGGCCCATGAAATCAATATGGAAAGGTCAGGAGAGTCCTCTAGCAGAAAGAAGCACTCCAACGCCTTAAAAGCTGAAGAAGATTCACCAGAAGCAAGCTCAGCTGAAAGTGAAAGTAATACAGATAGCGAAAATGAAGAAGCTATGTTATCCAGAAGGTTACAACGAATCTTGGCTAAAAGAAGAAAAGTCTCAATCTGGTAGAAAGTATTTCAAAGGAATAAGGACTTCAAGAAACCAGATGGAAAAGAAGTGAAGAAAGGAGAACCCATTTGCTACGAATGTAAGAAGCCAGGACACATTAAGACTGAGTGTCCTAAGTTAAAGAAATCAGAATTCAGGAAGAAGGACAGTTCCAAGAAGTTTAGAAAGTTCAAAAAGAAAGCAATGGCAGCAGCATGGGAAAACAGTAGCGACTCAGATAGTGAGTCGAGCTCCTGCAGTGATGAAGAAAAAGCCCACTTGGCTTTCATGGTAAACACTGAAGAAAAGGTAACTTCTGACTCATCTTTTGATTCATGCAATGGTTCAGACTCCGATAGTTAGAAGAGGCTTTCAATGAACTTTTTGAAAAGTATAAAGAAGTAACTAAACTATTAAAAGTAAGTAAGAAAAACATAGTCTGTATAGAAAATACAAACTCCGATCTAAAATCAGAAAATGAACAACTAGAAAGCCAAATAATTGAACTTAAACGAAGAAATGAACTGTTATGTGAAGACCTAAAAGTTAAAAATGAACAAATAACTAAACTAGAAAAACATGAAAGTACTGATGAATTACGGAAAGAAATTGAAAACTTAAATGAATAAAATGATAAACTATCAAGCACACTAGAAAAATTTACTAATGGTAAAAACTCTCTAATATTAAAAGGTGCAAGAAGATCAGGTAAGAAGAAAAATGGATTAGGATATACACCCCCAGATAATGAAGAAACCAAGGTCTATCCTAAACATATCCAACACCAAAATTTGTACCCGAACAAGATATAGCATACAAAGCTGATTTTAAATACATAGAAAAAGTGACTAAGTTATCTGCTGTAGTCACTGCAATAAGTTAAGACATATTAAAACTACATGTCCAACAAGACACAAAAAATGGATATTAAAAGATAAAGTTAATGATACTAACCAATCAGGACCCAAAAGAATTTGGGTACCTAAAGCTTGATGTCTTTATTTAGGACAACCCCGAGCATCCAAATGGTATTTGGATAGTGGGTGCTCAAGACACATGTCAGGAAACCAGAAGTTGTTCTTCATCTCCAAGCTGAAGATGGAACAGTTACCTATGGAGATAATGGGAAAGGAATTGTAATAGGCAGTGGCTCTGTGGAAAACAAAGGAAAAACAGTCATAGAAGATGTGCTACTAGTCAAGGGATTGAAGCACAATCTCATTAGCATTAGCCAACTGTGCGACAGAGGCCATCAGATCAAATTTCAAGAGTCAAAGTGCAGTATACTAAAGGATGGAATAGTCATCTTTGAAGCTAATAGGGAAAAGAATTTGTATGTGCTCTATCTTGAAGAACTCAAGGTTCAAAATGTTTGCCTGGCGGCAAATAAAAATAAATCCACAGAATTATGGCACAGACGACTTGGACACTGCAGCATAGATGGCATGAGAAAATTACTAAAGAAGAATCTTGTGCAAGGTCTACCTAAGGTCAGTACAAAGTTGGAAGTGTATGTAAAACTTGTGCTAAGGGTAAGCACACCAAGGTCTCCTTCAAGTCAAAGACGGTGGTGTCCACCTCAAAACCTTGGAGCTCCTTCATATGGATCTATTTGGGCCAATGAGGACTACCAGTCTTGGAGGAAAGAATTTGGATTTGTCATAGTTGATGACTACTCAAGATTTACATGGGTATCATCCTAGAGCATAAGATGATACTTTTGAGAGTTTTGTAAGCTTCAGTAAGAAAGTTCAGAAAGATCAGAAGTTCAGCATTGTGTCTATCAGATTAGATCATGGTGATGAATTTCAAAATGAGAAATTTTCTAGATTTTGTGATGATCAGGGAATTGAGCACAATTTCTCAGCACAAGGACACCTCAACAGAATGGCATCGCTGAGAGGAAGAACAGAACCCTATTGGACATGGCAAGAACTATGCTATCAGAATATGATCTGCCTAGATTTTGGGCTGCAACAGTCAATACAGCAAGCTATATTAAACGTGTAATGATCAGGCCAATCCTGAAGAAGACTGCATATGAACTATTCAAAGGGAAAAAGCCTCAGATCAGTCACTTCAGAACCTTTGGGTGCCCTTGCTTCATTCACAACAATGGAAAAAGAGATATCGGTAAGTTGGATGCCAAATATGAAGGCATCTTCATGGGGTATACATCTAAACCTAAAGGCTATAGAGTGTTTAATAAACGTACCTTGTTGATTGAACACTGTGATTGCATTTTGATGAAACTAACCCTTCCTTGAGAAAGGAAGTAGATAGTGATGATGATGATGCAGAAGAACTATCCAAGAACTAAAGGATGCATCAATTGAGGACAAAGGATCCACCTCTGGAAGAATTACAACAAGAAGAAGTTACTCATGAAAACCTTCCAAAGGAGTGGAGATACAAGAAAGATCACCCACTTGAAAATATCATTGGTGATCCATCCATTGGGGTAAGAACAAGAGGTAATGTTATTCCTTGTGTATTTAGCTTTTGTTTCTCAGATAGAGCCTAGGACAGTCAATGAAGCTCTCTCTGATGAATCTTGGATAGTAGCCATGCAAGATGAATTAAATCAATCAAGAGAAACCAAGTATGGTCCTTGTTCCTAGACCATCAGACCATCCAGTCATTGGCACCAAATGGGTTCAGAAATAAACTGGATGAAACTGGTGCAATCTTAAGAAATAAGGCCAGGTTGGTAGCTCAGGGCTATTCTCAAGAGGAAGGCATAGATTTCGATGAAACTTATGCACCTGTAGCTAGACTTGAGGCCATTAGAATATTACTTGCATATGCATCTGCTTGAACTTGACACTATTTCAAATGGACGTTAAATCCACTTTCTTAAATGGTTTCATAAAAGAGGAAGTTTATGTGGAACAACCTCCGGGCTTGATGACACAGAATTTCCTAATCATGTTTTCAAACTTCACAAGGCATTATATGGTTTAAAGCAAGCTCCTAGAGCCTGGTATGAAAGGCTTAGCTCTTTCCTTCTAAACAATGGTTTCAGCAGAGGTCAGGTAGATAGTACACATTTTATAAAGTCCAAAGTCAAACAAATCCTACTGGTTCAAATCTATGTGGATGATATCATTTGGTTCAACTGATGAGTCTCTTTGCAAGTACTTTGAAAAGTTAATGCAGGGAGAATTGAAATGAGTATGATGGGAGAACTCAACTATTTCCTTGGACTACAAATCAAACAAGGAAAGGAAGGAACTCACATCAGTCAAGCTAAGTACACAAAAGAACTATTGAAGAAATTCGGATTCGAAAATACCAAGCCACTGTCAACACCAATGAGTACATCAACAAGAATGGACAGTGACAAAGATGGTAAGAAAGTAGATCAAAAGATCTACAGAGGTATGATAGGTTCACTCCTTTATTTAACAGCTAGTAGACCTGATATTTTATTTAGTGTATGCATGTGTGCTCGATATCAGGCAGATCCTAAAGAATCACATTTAATTTCTGTGAAAAGAATATTTAGATATCTAGCAAGATCTCATGACTTAGGTCTATGGTATCCAAAACAATGTGAAATTAGCCTAGTAGGTTACTCTGATGCTGACTATGCTGGATGTAAATTAGATAGAAAGAGCACCAGGGTTGTTGCCAGTTCCTTGCAGGGTGTTTGATATCTTGGTCCTCAAAGAAACAAAAATCAGTAGCACTCTCTACAGCTGAAGCTGAGTACGTGGCTGCTGGAAGCTACTGCACAAACTCTTATGGATAAAGCAACAGTGAGGACTTTGGATTAAATATTAAATCGATCCCGTTGCTATGTGACAACACCAGTGCCATTAATCTCACCAAGAATCCAGTCCAGCACTCAAGGACCAAACATATTGAGGTTAGATATCATTTTATTCGTGATCATGTTGCAAATGGAAATATTGAAATATCTTTTATTGATACAAATGGTCAATTAGCAGACATTTTCACAAAAGCCTTACCTGAAGAGAGATTTACATCTCTTAGAAGGGAATTAGGCATGTGTAATTTGTGATAAAAGTTTGCTTACAAGTGGCATATTAAAGTTTAGAATTAAAGTAATTTTTCCCTCCTTGGCGATAAGCAAGAAAAAATTCAAATTATATTGCAATAAACTCTCTCTCATTGAAGTCCAGTTGAACGGTCAAAATCTTTGTCGTTTTCTCCGCCGCTTGGCGCCTCACTTTCCACGTAGCATTAATTTATTCATAAAATCGATGTCAGAACGATTCGTGCCTCATCGTCTACCCCTTTCCCTTCTTTTAGCCTGCCGCTCGAGCCGATGCCTTAACAACTCCATCTCTCCTCTACAAATTCGAATCTTCCTCCTACTTCCCGCAAAATTTCTTGAGGATTCTTTCTCCTCACCTTCCGTCTCCACCCTCCGTTATCTTTCCCACCTGAATCTATGGTCGCTCCTATCATCGCCGGCAGTTTGGGTGGCTACAGCGCCGAGTTCCTCACTCCTGAGGAGCAGGAGAGGTTCACATTTGTGAAGACGAAGCTCTGTGGCAACAAAGCAGTAGAGTGTAGCTAATCTGCGGAAAAGTGGATGATCAGCTAGTAGAGTTGATCAATCAGATGCAGTGGACAGAAATTTCCACCTTTTGAGAGGTCAGTTATCGGACTTGGTAAAAGCCTTTTTTGTGTGTATGCGAACAGAGGAAGATGGGTCTCTGGTTGTCAGTAAAGGGAACTTTATTTGAATTAGAGACCCTGAGTTGCTAAAGAAGTGTTGTTCATGTAGTAAAGACTTCCGGATTTAGTGGGATTCACCGGAGGATCAAGATCGAAGGTCTGGAATACAGGGCCAGGATTCAAGCTGAGAGACGGCAAGATCGACAAGTGCAACGCCTCATCCTGCCTTCAACGGATTTCTCTGCCATATTCCTAGGTCAGAATCAGAAATCCATCGTTGTCACCATGTGATTTCATCTGACAGAAGGCTGATTCAGACATAGAGTGTATTTGGGCCGAGAGTCAGGAAGTGTCCCCTAAAGAATGCACCAAGTTTTCAGAGTATCAGAGGGAACGAAGACAAGGTAAGTTTAGAAAATGTGTCACCAATTTTCATGCCAAGCAATTTTCAAACAATGGTTTTCTGTGGAACAATGGTATTTGGTTTCAAGGGTCAGTGGCAGAGAAGGCAAGAGGGCCATATTTGAGAACGTAGTTGTTCTCTGTGGAGAATGGTATTTCAGCTTCAGGCTTGCGATCCAGAATTGCCAGGGGATCGACATCATTTGGCGTCCAGACAGCCAGAGGATGAAAGCCATGCAGTCAATCTTTAGCTCCAGTAGAAGCCAGTTGACATGAGGTTCAGATTGCAGAAGTCAGTCTGCAAGTGAGAAGAAGAAAAGGGCGTCTGTAGAAGCTTCAGGATTTCCAAAAGAACCAGTTCCAATCTTTGCAGAAAGGAGCATTGAGGATCTCCTCCCAGAGGACATTATTGTTGAGGACCCACATTCCTCAATTGTAGTTGCATCGATTCTGGCAGACATCAGATTCCATTCCTCTTATTTCCAGTGCTCCAAACAACAGTAGCAGTGTTGCCAAAGAGACTGTGGCATCAGGCCACATGAAGACAAATGGAAGATGTTTCAGTCGAGAGGTAGAGCACCAAGCTGCCCAAGTGGTGATCAGTATGGAATCTGCTCCCAGTCACGGGGAGGGGAGCAAGTATCAGATGTAGAAAATGCTCCTATTGAGGGGGAGCTATCAAAGATGTCCTGAGACGAAACCTGTTGAAAAGGTTAGCAAGGATTGAAGTTTCCAATCTGGATGACAGAAGAGAAGGAGTGACTGCAAGCTCTTCGAGCTCAGATGATGAGATGTCCCTCCCCCAGAAAATAAAAGTAAGAAGAAAGGAAAAGCGGTTGCCTCTGGAGTTCCTCTCCTGGCTGATTCTCCATTTTAGAGGAAGGCTAAGAAGAAAATTGTCATACATTTGAAGCCAGTAATTGAAAGGTTAAATGTTCAAGGGTGAACTACTATGTTCTCTCCAGTCAAATGTCAACTCTATTTTTCTGAGTCAAAGCTTCGGCTAACAAAGAGTTGGCCCAAATCAGAAATGCTATGACTGTGGTTCAACCAGGAAATGAGCAGCATGAAAGGGGCTCTCATATATTATGAAGGTAGTTGGAGCTCATGCTCCTCTTCCTCAAGAAGAAGCAGTTTCACCAGGAGCAGCAGCAGCATCAGAAAATGCAGGGCCAACAGGGCCAGATGTTCAGGATGCAGGGCCAACAGGGCCAGATGTTCAAGATGCAGGGCCAACAGGGCCAGATGTTCAGGATGCTGGGCCAATAGGGCCAGATGTTCAGGATGCAGGGCCATCAGGGCCATCTGTGCAAGATTCCAGACCATTGGAGAGTGAGCCTGTGCAGTTAGAGGCAGAAGAGATCTTGGCACCCAAGCCCCCAGCTCCTCTTCCCCCTCTCACACACCTATTCCTCCCACTCCACCATCAGCTCCTACAGCACCTCCTGCTCCCCAAACATTCAAGAAGCCTCAATCTAGACCAATTTCATCTCCTACTCCATTTCAGTCCACCATTCCTTCTCCTTCATTTGAGGCCCCTCCTGAATCCTCAGCTGAGCATCATCCTCCTCCTCCGGTCCCTCCCTTGGACCCACTGATGCTCCTCACACTACTTCACATTCTTTCTTCATCCTACTCCTCCACCATCTTTCATCACTATCATACCTGTACATGCTCAACTCAGTTCTCCCTTTATTGAAAAGATAAAGGATGAATTTGAGGAAGGGATCCTCAGGTCTGTGTTGAAAGTGGGAGACCATATTCACATGACAGATCCTTCTGTTCCTACCTCCAAGAAGAGGAAACTTACTTCTACCTCTTCCTCTTCCTCTGAACCCAAATACCCTCCTTTGTGGTTTTCTCTCACAGTGGCCAACCACCATAACTCACTGTATAGGGAATACCTTTCTAAAGTTGCTTATGTCACCATCATCAACCTCCTTTTCAAAAACTTACAGATTATCTACACACTATTTTTCTTTATACCTCTCTTTCAAAACCGAAAAATCCAAAATTTCTCTCTTGCTCACTCCAAATCTGAAGAGCAGTGGGGCAAAGGTCACAAGGATCTTCTCAAGAAGTTCACTCTTGCCAGATCTGCCAGATTTCCTCCGAGGGACCACTCCTTGACTCTCTCTGAATGGTTCAGGATGTATCACAAAGAACTCTGGGCACCCTTCATTCAATCAGAAATCAAGATGATCAGGCATTCATGCTCTTCAACAACTTCAGATACATTAATAAACTTCCAGAAGTTCAGCTCTGTCAGTTCAAGAAGGCCATTTCAGCCTTGTCTCCAGTTCCAGCTAACTCTTCAGATATTAAAGTAGACTTTGCTACTCTTCAAATACCTGAGGAGATAGCCCTGCCTCAAATTCACTTTCTAGTTATGGAATCCTCTGTAGGATCCATCATCTTTGAGCGTTATGCCAGGGTTTTGGGCAGAATTAAAGTACAGAAAGGATGCATGGTTTCCTTTTCTAGATTCTCTTCAGGGAATATCACCAGGGCCATGTCAAGGCTGACGTTCTCTCCCCTATCTTGTCTGAATGTGAAAGGCTACATCTTCTGATTGGTCCACATTCTACCCTCTGTCAGCTCAGCAGTTGTCCGTACTCAATGAAGCTCAAGCCAGGGAAGGCAAACCAGCTATTTCTCCAGCCACTTTTTTAGATATGAACTCCATCAATCTTGTTGATGACCCCTTCAGAGTCTGGGAAGAACGATACAAAGTGTATGTGGCTTTGCACCAAGCTCTCAGAGCTAACCACAATCACTACCCGGTCACCATGGACCAGTTCCTCTCCTGTGCCAGCTTTGGCACTTCTCGGTTTCTCAAGTTCAACATGGACAAAGATGCCTATGCTGATCTTCTCTATAGGCATTTAGATCTTCATATCAAACGGATGGCTTCCACCATGGGACCATCTTACTCTGTGTCTTTTGGCGCTTTTAAGACTTTTTTTGAAGAGCAGGAAGTTCAGGCATGGGAAACCATCTCCCATTTTGCCTCTCTGTTGTCCTGCCTTCTATTTGCCTGTACCTCCGCAATGAATGCCATGACTCTATGTATATTCTCTCTTTCTCTTTCTCTTCTTCTCTTTGTCAAAGTGTTTCTTTTTGCTTAATGACAAAAAGGGGGAGAAAAGTACAAAAATTAGATATTTTTTATGCTTATTGTTCAGTTTTGTCATCACCAAAAAGGGGGAGATTGATGTTCAGTCTGTCCCCAAACAATTTTAATTAATTGTATATTATACATATTTAATGATTAACAAAACCAAACAAGAATTTATCAATTATATCTGCTGAATATCTCATAAGTCTTAAGTACAGGAAAAATTACCGAAGTCAAACAAGCCAATAAAGGTATGCATTACTACTCTGAAGCTTTAATCCTTTCAAGATGAGATTTCTCTAAGTCCATATCGATTTCTGTTAAAGTTCATAACGATTCTCTTATAAGACTGAAAAGTCATGTCGTTTCAATCAAGTCGATGTCACAACGACTTGCTTGTTGCAACGACTTCATAAGTGATCATAACAATTTCTTTAGAACTCGCAACGACTTGTTGTAATGACTTCATAAGTGATCATAACGATTTCTTTAGAATTCGCAATGACTTGCTGTTGTAACGACTTCATAAGTTATCACAACGATTTCTTGAAGTTCGTAACGACTTGATAGTCGCAACGACTTCTTTAGTTCTCGTAACGATTTCTTTGATACTCGTAACGACTTGATAGCCGCAACGAATTCTTTAGTTCTCGCAACGATTTCTTTGAAGTTATAACGACTTGATAGCCGCAACGATTCTTAGTTTCTCGCAACGATTTCTTGATACTCGTAACGACTTGATAGCCGAACGACTTCTTTAGTTCTCGCAACGATTTCTTTGAAGTTCGTAACGACTTGATAGCCGCAACGACTTCTTTAGTTCTCGCAACGATTTCTTTGATACTCGTAACGACTTGCTTTATGTAACGATTTGTTAAGTGTTTCACATCGATTTCTTTAGAATTAAATGACTTGCCATAATTCATAACGATTTCTTATATCCTCTGTTATAGAACGATTTGCTATAACTCATAACGATTTCATAAGTCATATAGTCTTCAACTTCATATTTTGATATCTTATTCATCTTAAAGCATTGACCAGTCAAAATCCACGTAGACATCTCTCTGACGCTTTTGCATTTATGAGATCTGAACGTATCTCTACATGCATGCAGACTATATCTTCCTTTATCGTGCTTATTCTGATAACCTCCTTTAGACTTAAGCCGGTTGGTATTACTATTTTCTTGACTATTGCTACTGACGTTGACTGATATCAGAGACAGCCTATCTGTCTGCTGTTTGAGCTTGACATCTGTGCAGACCTTTGATGTAGCTTCATTGTACAACGTTAGACAATAGAAGCCAACGGATCTCTGTGAAGATCTCATCTCTTTGCTGCTCAAGTGATCAAAAGACTGTGACAGGAAGCTTCCGAGACTCCAGATGTCATTCAGTCTAACGGCTACTCAAGAGAGAGACAACGATCTCTTCAACGACTAGATTTCAAATTGAAGATATATATACAAGAGAGAAGAATAGAAGAAAATAAAGATCTACAGACTATTTTGAAATTCTTCTGAAGAAAATCAAGAGCCAAGATCCTTCACTCCGTTTTGCTCTTTTGCTCTCTTGCTCTCCGCTAGTTCTTGTGAAAATCTTGAGAGAGCCTGTACAGTTCTGAGAGTGTGAATAGTTCTTAATCTCTTCGCTCTCAGTTCTAGTTGCTTCAGATCCTCTCTTATCAAAAGCTGGATCTAGGGGCGTGAAAGTCTTTTCATTCTTCTCTGTGCTGTTCCCTTCGGGTGTGAAGGAAGACCTGGTGGTATCCAGGGTGTTGCTCCCCTTGGTTGTAAAGGAAGACCTGGTGGCATCCAGGGTGTTGTTCCCTTCATGTGTAAAGGAAGACCAGCTGAGCTGGGTGTTGTAGCGTCCTTAGGGGGACTGTACCCTAGTTAGTGCAATCCTGAGTTGTTGCTTAGGGACTGGACGTAGGACTCCTAAGAAAAGGAAGTCCGAACCAGGATAATCCTTGTGTTGTGTGATTGTCTTCATTGCGTAATTTTATATTAAACTAACAAGTAACTAACGTAGTTCGAAGATCGTTTGTGTGAGGTGTTTTGGTTACAGGTATCTCCTAGATTGAATTTATAAAAACCCATTCACCCCCCTCTGGGCTTGTCAACAGGGCAACAATCAGGTCCAGAAATTTGAAGAAAAGTGGTTTTTCATTAGTAGCTGGTGTTTGGACCAAGACCTTAGTTGCTGAAGGTGAAGCTATCATAGGAGAAGCTCCATAAGTCGATCCAGTTCAAGAAATTTCCAATTCCAGAGGCAGAGGCAGAGGCAGAGGCAGAAGTGAGGGTTGAACACCCTGTCGTAGAGGTTCCAACAGCCCCCAATAGTTCAAGAAGAGGCAGCAGCAGCAGTCTCAGGACAGAAGAACCAGTGGCTAGTGGAAGAAGCATTGAAGAAATTCCTCCATAACACATTGAGCCCATTGACCAATCATTAGAGGTTGACACCCCCACGACAGTTATTACATCTATTCTTCATGAAGTATTGGATACTATCGCCAGCATTCAAGGGGGAGAAGAGAAGTTGTTCCGGAAGTTGTGGCACCAGGCCACAGTGATGTTCAGATGGAGGATGCTTCTGCTCAGGGGGAGCATGTGGCTGAGATGGCAGCAGATGTTCAGGGGGAGCCCGTGGCTAGCCCCCATGTTGATCAATTCCAAGAAGTGTTGTGGAGAGCACCTCGGTGAAGATGAGTGTCATGTGGCCAGTTGTTGCAAGTGATTGACAACTGTAACTAATACCCAAGGACCAAGGACACAACAGACAAGAAGGTCAAAGAAGAAGAAGATCCATGTGCACTTGAAGCCAGTAATTGAAAGATTAGATGCACAAGGTCAGATACTTTGCTCTGTTCAATATGATATTTCATCAATCTTCATTAGTCAGAGCACTGGAGTGAAGGAAATGTCAATGATGAGGTAGTACTGCGAGGAATGAAAAATGAGTTGGTGAGCATGAAGCAAATGATATCAAATCTTTTAGATTTAGTGAGGGCGCAAGTTTCCACTCCTGTCCCTCCTGCTCCCACTTCTGCAGTGCCTGAAGAAGATGTTCGGCCATCAGGGCCCATTGTAGAAGAAGCAATCTGACCATTAGGGCAAGTTGATGTTGAGGAATCTGAGCCAAAGGTTGCTGAAGAATTGATGTAGTCTGAGCCTGCACAAGAAGCTGGGCCACCAGGGCCATCCGTTGAGCAGTCAGGGCCACCAGGGCCAGTTATGGATGAATCAGGGCCATCCGGGCCAGTGGAATCTCAGGATGAGCAAGTAAGAGCTGAAAAGTCTGTAAGAAAAGGTTGTGCCCCAAAGCCACCTTCTTCTCCTCTTCAGACTCCAGCCCCTCCTTCTCCACCTTCATCCTACTGCTCTCCCGCTCCTTCCACCTTCAAACAACCTCTTCACAAAAACATCTCTCACCTACCACACAATTCCCTACCACATCCTCTCTTCTCCTGCTTCCTCCACATTTATTCCTCCTCCTCCTCAGCCGGAGCCTCATCTTCTGGTCCCTCATCAGCTGGACCATCTGTACCACCTCCTTCTACTTCTTATTCTTTCCTTCATCCTCCTCCTACTCCCTCTTTTGTTACCATTATTCCAGAGGGTGCTCAACTTGAAGGTCACATTATACAGGACATCAAAGATGAGTTTGAAGTAGCATAGTAGCCATACTTCGTCAGTCCTGTCAGTAGCATCTCATCATGGACAGGCTCTTCCAGTCATGTTCCTAAAAAGAGAAACTTTCTTCAAATCTTGCTCTTCTTCTAAACCCCATTTTCCACCTCTTTGGTTTTCTCTCACTATTGAAAATCGAAGAAGGTCTATCTATTGTGAATTCCTCCAGAAATGCGCTTTTGCCACCATTTTTGGCCTTCCTCACCTACATCTCACCGACCACCTAAATGTTGTTTCCCCTCTCCTCTCTTTCAAAAGCTGAACAGTCAAAATTTTTCTTTATGACTGAGGCTAAAAATGAAGATCAGTGGGCTCGGAGCCATCAGTCTCTATACAAGAAATTCAACCTTGCCAGATCTAATCGATTCCCACCCAGGGATCCTCCACTCACTCTCTCTGAGTGGTTATGATTCATCACAAGAATACCTAGTCTATTTATCTAGAAAGAGATCAAGCTTATCAGATATTTCCAGATGTTCAATGATTATAGATATCTCCATAATCTGCCAGAGGTTCAACTTGGCCAATTCCGGCAAGCTATTTCTCTTCTCAATTCACATACTGCAGTCTCCACCTCAATCCAAGTGGACTTCGCCACCTTGAAAATGCCAGATGTTGTGTTCCTACCTCCCCTTCATTCTTTGGTCATGGAATCTACCGTGGGCCCGATCAATTTTGAAATATTTTCCTAAGTCATGGGCCGCATTTCCGTTTAGAAAGGGAATTTGCTTGCATTCCACCGCTTTCCATTCCGGGAATATCATCAGGGCCACCTCAAATCTGATGTTCTTGCCCCACTTTTATCTGAAAGTGAGCGCTCTCTCCAGCTGATTGGGAAACGCATTACCCCCTCACTGCTCAGCAGCTTATTAACCTCAATACCTCTCAGGCCAAAGCAAATCAACCTCCTCTTTCTGCTAAAGATTTTCTAGACCTGAACACCATTCACCTTGTTCAAGACCCTTTTGCCATCTGGGTTGAGAGATACAAGGTTTATGTCTCTTTGAAAAAGGAACTGAATGCAAATCAGATTTTCTATCCAATTTCAGTAGATCAGTTTCTCCAGCATGCCAGCTTTGGCACCTCTAGCTCCTACAAAGTTTCTCTTGGAAGTGATGAATATGCAAATTTCGTAGAAGCTTAGAGGCTGCTCCATATCCAGCGAATGGTTCCTGTATGGGGCCTTCATACTCTATTGCTTGGGGTGCTTTTCGCTTGTATTTTGAAGAGCAGGAACTCAAGGCTTGGTAGATTATTACTCGCCATGCCTCTCTTTTGTCCCCTGCCTTCTACATATCTGTACCCCCTCAGTGATCAATATAGTGTTGCTTGGCCTCCATTTATCTTTCTTCTCTTATTTCTTAAACCTTTTACATTTCTTTTTGCTTAATGACAAAAAGGGGAAGAAAGTAAAATGTTCTAAAATACACTCTTTAAATTTATCTAGAAATTTACTTAGATTCATTTCAGAGCTTTATCTTTATGTTATATTTTGTGAGATTGATGATCAGTCCATCCCCATATAATTTATTTATTATATAACCATTTGGTGATTAACAAAACTTTGACAAACATCTTTTAACAAACTTTTATGAAGTTCATCCACAAGAAATAAATCGAGTCAAATTAGTAAGTAATTCTTACACTGTATAATTTAAAGTTCAGAGCATGCATTTCTTCTAAGTACACATCGATTTCCTTTGTAGAACAATGATTTCCCTTAAACATAATGATTCATAAGTCAAAGAACGGTTCTATCACTACAACGATTTCATCTTATAACGATTTGATAAGTGAGCATGAATGATTCTATCGCTCAACGATTTCATCTTATAACGATTTGGTAAGTGAGTACAACGATTTCAGTTTCACATCGATTTCGGTCTCACAACGATTTCATAAGTGAAACATCGATTTTGGTTTCACATCGATTTCGGTTTCACAATGATTTCGTAAGTGTAACAACGATTCGGTTTCACATCGATTTCAGTTTCACAACGATTTCGTAAGTGTAACAATGATTTCGGTCTCATATCGATTTCATAAGTAAAAACAACGATTTGACTCTTATAACGATTTCACAAGAGAAAACAACGATTTGATTGTCATATCGATTTCATAAGTGAAAACAATGATTTGACTCTTATAACGATTTCATAAGTGAAAATAACGATTTGACTCTTATAATGATTCATAAGGAGAAACAACGATTTGATTGTTATATCGATTTCATAAGTGAGAACAACGATTGATTGTTGTAATGATTCGATAAGTGAAAACAACGATTTGATAGCTAGAACGATTTACCTTTACGTATAGAATGATTTGATCTCAAACAACGATCTGTTTATGTTTGAACAACGATTTGCTCAAACAACGATTTGTTTATGTTTGAACAACGATTTTCTCAACAACGATTTGTTTATGTTAGAACAACAATTTGCTCAAACAACGATTTGTTTATGTTTGAACAACGATTTGCTCAAACAACGATTTGTTTTTGTTTGAATAACGATTTATTCAAACAACGATTTGTTTTTGTTTGAACAACGATTTGCTCAAACAACGATTTGTTTTTATTTGAACAACGATTTGCTCAAACAACGATTTTTTTTTATTTGAACAACGATTTGCTTGTACAACGATTTGCTTATATGTACATCGGTTTGCTTCTATTTGAATAACGATTTGCTCACACAACATTTCCTTATCATTAACAACGATTTCACCTTATATATGAATTACATCATTTGATATAATCAACTCTCTACACAATAATTATGTTTTGAACGAATTATCACACATTTTCATTGTTATTATCTTTCTAGATAATTTTGAAAATGTCCATTCTCTATATTCAAACGTATTTTCAAAACTCTGTGGAGTTCAAGTCTTCCCGCGTATATCTTCGTATCTTGCATTTATTGTGACTGTACACAGCTTTTGCACGTCGCATATCTCAATACCCTCTACACCTATGATACAATGGTAAACACTTTATCAGGTGACAGAATAGCATTTCTATTTTGGTGTACGTTCTTACTGCATGGTTTCTAACGTTGACTGACAAGCATAGAGACAGTCTAGCTGTCTACGATTTGGCATTTATTGTGTGCAGGTCTTTGTGAGTACCAAATCTTACAACGTTGGAAAACTAGAAGCTGAAGAATATATGGATGAATCTTCTCTTTGCGTGTATGGCTCCAGAGCATTAATTGGCTACAGGTTTACCTGTTGTCCCCCTCGGACCATGCTGTCTAACGTGCGTCTATCATAGAGACAACGGCCATTTCAACGGCTATATTTTCAAGAGAAGTTATATAGAAAACTGATGTCTCCATGAAGAAAAACATTTTTGCACCTTAGAGCTTTCAGAGAACCAACCTACAACTTGCGAGCATTAGAAACAAGAGCCCGAATAGCTTCACTCCATAATTTTCTGTAGCTCTTAGCTCTCCGTGTTCATTTGCTTAGCTTTTGGAGAGCCTTTGTAGTTCTGAGAGTCTTCGTCTAGTGAAAGTCTTTCTCTCTCACACTTTGCCTCAGATTAAGCGTTCTATTGTAAGCTTGGTCTAGGGGCCATTCGCTTTTATTCACATATGTTGTGAAGTTCCTCTTCGGCCTGTGAAGAGAAGACCTGTTGGAAACAGGTGGTTGGTATTCCCTTCATTAAGAAAGGAAGACCTAAGTATCAGGGTGGTTTTTGTTCCTCTTCTGGGTTGAAGAGAAGGCCAGCTGTGGTTGGATGTGTAAGGGTCCTTAAGGGGGACAGTACCCTTGGTTAGTGAAATCCCAAGTTGTTGCTTGGGGACTGGACGTAGGACTCCTTGGGATACGAGGTCCGAACCAGGATAAAACTCCTCTATGTCGTGTGATTGTTTCTTTGTGTGTTTGCCTTCATTATCTCTAACACCAACCATCGACCTCAGTACTTTTCTATTAAGTGTTTTTGTTGACAGGTTTTTCATTAAATGAATTTTTTAGAATCCCATTCAGCCCCCCTCTAGGCTTGCTAGCTGGGCAACAAATCCAATCGGCCTCCGGTTTGTTCCAGCACGGTCGGGGTAATGAGTGTGACTTATGGAAACTGACGGAGTTCATTTGGACTCCTGGTTTGAGCTCGACGCTCAAATTCACATTAAGCAAGTTAGTTTAGTTTAAAAATAAGAACTTAGGTTTGGGGGTCTAAAATTAGAAATACTAATCCGATTGGCCTCCGATTTTTTCCAGCACGGCCAGGGCGATGGTTGTGACTTGTGGAAACTGACGGAGTTCAATTGGACTCCCTATTTGAGTATGCTCAAATTCATTTTTAAGCAAGTTAGTTTTGTTTTATTTTGTTTAAAAAGGAAGAACTTAGCTAGGTTTGGGGGTCCAAAATTAGAAATACTAATCCAATCGGCCTCCGATTTGTTCCAGCACAGTCGAGGCGATGAGTGTGACTTGTGGAAACTGACAGAGTTCAATTTGGACTCCTGGTTTGAGCTCGACGCTCAAATTCACATTAAGAAAGTTAGTTTACTTTAAAAATGAAGAACTTAGGTTTGGGGGTCCAAAATTAGAAATACTAATCCGATTGGCCTCCGGATTTTTCCAGCACGGCCAGGGTGATGATTGTGACTTGTGGAAACTGACGGAGTTCAGTTCGGACTCCCCGTTTGAGTTCGACGCTCAAATTCACATTAAGCAAGTTAATTTAGTTTAAAAATGAAGAACTTAGGTTTGGGGGTCCAAAATTAGAAATACTAATCCGATTGGCCTCCGGTTTTTTCCAATACGGCCAGGGCTATGGTTGTGACTTGTGGAAACCAACAGAGTTCAATTTGGACTCCCGGTTTGAGCTCGACGCTCAAATTCACATTAACCTAGTTAATTTAGCTTAAAAGTAAGTAAATAAAATCTAAAAATTTAAATAATATATTGCTTATAGTAGTATTTAAATTTAACTTATTATTTTATATATCTATTGTAGGTTCCTTCATCGGGTGGCGTGGGAGGAGACGAGAATGAGCACGTGGACGAGGACGAGGATTCATGATTTTCATTTCATTGTTATGTATTATTGTGGACATTTTTATTATTGTTGTGGACATTTGTATTATTATTGTGGACATTTATTATTATTGTGGACATTTTTATTATCATTGTGAACAATTATTATTGTTGTGGACATTTTTATTATTATTGTGGACATTTATTATTGTTGTGGATGTTTATTATTGTGTTATTGTTGTGGACATTTTATACTTTTGATTTACACAAGTTATTTTATTATATATATATATATATATTAAAAAAATTAAAAATATAGAGACCGAGTAGTGACCGACATAATTCGGTCACTATTTCGGTCACTAAAACAGTGACCGATTTGTGACCTAAAAACGTCAGTCGCTATCAGCGACCGACGACTCCAGTCACTAGTCGGTCACTGTTTTAGTGACCGAAATAGTGACCGAATGTCTTCGATCGCAAGCAGCGACCGCCGCTTTCAGTCACTAACATAATCACTAAATTAGTGACTGATATGGTGACAGAATTTTACCAGTCACTATTTGGTGACTATTTTAGTGACCGAAATAGTGACTGAAGTTTTTGGTCGCTATCAGCGACCGCAAATAATCTGTCACTAATCAGTCACTAACAGTGACCGATTAGTGACCGACAGTATTCGATCACAGATTTGTGACCAAAAATTCTTCCCCGACAATTTCGGTCACTATTCGGTCTCTGGAACATTTAGTGACCGAATAGTGACCGAATAGAGACTGAAGTTGTCGGTCTCTAAATGCGCTTTTTCTTGTAGTGTAAAATACAAACAAGGGGTACAACAATAGTTATAATCACATAAGAAGGGGATGAGAAGGGAGTTCTCAAGCAAACACCTAAGTTAACATGATACGCGTTAGAATTTTAGAGTTATCACTTAGCCTTTTAATTGATTGATTTAATTGAATTGCACTTGGCTAGAGAGGAACCCTAATAGGTGTGTACTCAAGTACTATGGGATAACTAATGGGGTGACACACACAAACCTCACACGAATACGACCTAGACTAAGGGGGCACCAGGTACAACCAGCCCGACGGCTGCAACGTGCGTACGACAACGGGGACTTACGGAGGCCCTCGATAGCAGGCCCTATTCAGCCCACGAGTACTCGTAGGTGAGAGGGTCTCCACTACCAAGGAGGAGTCCTATCTACACATGAAGAGTATGCATGAACCTAGGTGCACCATGCTGCATGCAAATTCTAGCTTAGGAACTAACAAAACAAAGATGAAAACAACACTAAAACATCAAATTTTACAATGATATAGGCATATCAGAATCATGGAGCATGAAAAATAATTGGAAAACCTGAATAAAACCAACTCGATATGACATACCTGAAGTGTATCCTTCTGAAGTACCGTGACTATGCCTAGAGATCAAAACAACAAAAAATAAAATGGGAAATCAAGGGAAAATGGAAAACTAAAAAACTACACACACACCAAGCATGGGGAAGGCACAAAGAGCAACGTGATGGGCACTAGAAGTCCCACTGTGATCACCAAAAGGTGTAATCATGAGAAATGCGATCCTCAAAACACACAAGAAGATATCACTATGGGATGAAGAAAGATGTGTGATCGCCACCAAGATATTTGCCAAGAGATATCTATAAGGGTAGGGCTTAATACCTTGGAAAATGAGGAGGATGACCTGTGGACAGAGACATGTTGGTCAGAGATGATGCGTGTCCTGGATCGTGATCACATGAACGCTCGGATGTGCGGGAAATATGGGAAACTTCTTCCTCCTTCCTCGGCCAGCCAAGGACGAAGGGCCTCACGTTTTTCTTGCTGTTTGTTCCTGCAAAACAAAATGAGATGTACAAACAAAGGAAGAAAACCCTATTAGAACTAGAGAAGTGTAGAAATCCATCCCCTTTGAAGAATGAACATGAATATGGGGATAGAACTCACCGTTAAGGTTCACCGTTAAGGTTGGTAAACCCCTGTTGGGAAAAGATTAGGTGTGTGTGTGATGTATGAATGTGCTTAAAGCAAGGAGATGAGAGAGAGGGCGCACTTATGTGCCATGTATGAAGAAAAATGGGAAAAGAAAGAAAAAAAGATAACTCAAAGAACAAAGATCGGATGAGCTTGTCACGTTCTAGCAAAATTCCATTTACTGAATATGACAAATATTACTAGCAAGAACTAATGTAAACGTTTACATATAAGCATCTAGCTTGCCGAAAACTAATACATGACACTCCTCCTTCCAGCCTGAATAAGGAGCAGACAAAAATAAACTGTAGACTTATTACATTCTCATTTCTATCTACAAAGAAAAACAAAAGATGACTGCACTTCTTGGCATAAGGGGGTCCTCTCAGCACTCAAATCCCCTTAAGCTTCATCTTCGTTGGGTCCACCTGAAAATAGTAAATTGAATGAGCTAACTAGCCCAGTAGAACTCAATTCCCTTAAATGAAAAGGATTCAGATGTAAATTCTCAAGGTAAGAACAGTATAGATTGCTAGCACTGAGTGTTCAAACAATGACCAAATGAATCAATTTGATAACAGGGATTGAACAAGAATAGTTTAGAAACAGGATCAATAACTCAGGATGATACTGGAATTCAAAATCAGACACATTTTCACACACACAAGCATGATATGATGACTAATCAAACTGAATTGATGTATGCCAACATCCAGAAATTCTCATCGCCCCTGCGCGGCCACTGACGAATTCGGGCGCTCCCCCCAGGACTGAACCAGCCCTTTATTTGCCAAGCATATTTCTCAAACGAGTCCAAAGACTCACAACTCGTCATCACAAAACATTTATCCTTGTAACAAATCAAGGGTACATAGGAATTCACTCACGGTTCATACACAAGAACTTAGGAACTCTGTTCCTTCACTGATTATAGAAATTAATGATCTCACAAGGACAATTTTGTTTGGAACTTTGAAGAAATGATTCATGGTAAAAAGAAAGGTAACATGACAGGTTTTAGTAGGTGTTTAGGTAGTAAAAACCACAAGATAGGTGGGCTATTAGTTGGAACAATTGAGTAAGATTTTCAGCAAAGAATGGAACAAGATAGGTGCTGAAACATGGCCCTGGCAATGCCTATCGACAGCCAGAAGTTTGCTGTCGACAGGTGCTATTCTCCAGAGCCAGAACTGGAGTTCTGTGGGTGCCTATCGACAGCCAGGAATGGGGCTGTCGACAGCCACACACATGTGAACTTTTCTGAGTTCAGAAAAATAAGACCCTATCAACAGCAAGAAGCATGGCAGTCGACAGGTCCTGTGTAGACTTTCAACAAGTTTTTAAATTCAACTAAAAATTGTACTACCAAGCTTTTCTATAATTCCTAACATGATTAAGACTTTAACCAAGCATGATCTTAGCTTTAAGAATCAAGCTAACATGATAAGAAAATGAAAGAAAGATCATGGGATATGATTCACATGGATGATCAACAAGAAGACAAACTCAAGGGAAATTCACTGAAAAAACAATTATCTTAGTACTCTCTTCTCTTTTTTTTCCATACTCATTATCAAAGTACACTCACTTGAGACTTTCATGGTCTCCTAATGAATTGATTACACTAAGGAGAAAGAACCGTGACGGTTCAGTTTACTCTACATAGGTAAATCAACATGACTTCAAATTCTAAACAAGTTGGAATGAAAAAGGAGTAATGTGTAGCTTCCCATGACTTAAGGACTAACTAGAATATGATGGAAGGTTCAGTTTCTATCATGAAGATACTTCCTAAGCTGGAGATAGACAGACGCATGATATAGAACCACTTCAAACAATTAATCCAGAAGTGGAAAAAGGAAGAGGATTAGGAAATGAATCCTACATTTCTCAAGAGTTGATATCTTCTCCTAGATGGCTTCCAACTATTGAACAAGAGATGAAGTCTAGGTGCCAACGCAGCAGCTTCCAGTGCAAGTTACCCTCACAAGGTTGCAAGCTCAACTACCAGAAGAGCAGCACCAGTAGCTCCTCCAGCAGCAGTTCCAGTAGCAAGAAGCAGGGAAACAAGAGCAGAAGGGGTACAAGAAGCAAGAGAATGAACAGAGATTTGCGTTGGGAAGGTTTACAAGCTGGTTCCACAGTGAGTTTTATAGCTCCCATCCATTTCCATGCACAAGGCCACGTAAGTTTACAGGTGTTGGGGTAAACCCCCATTTTACCACCTTCTGACACCTATCTCATGCACAAGCTACAAGTTACACATGGTAACTATCGTGTTACATATTCCCCTTGGTGTGCTGGCCTTCCCACAGCCTCACACGTAGGCACCCAGAAAAACCCACAAAATAGCCACCGTAATTGGCTCAAAATTCAATTGGTCCAGTTGTCCACATTTTTATATATGTAAACGATGTCCGTTTACGTTAAGATTTTAACCATAGGCTAATATGATGGTTTTTCTAATTATGGTTATTTGTATTTAATTTTTAGATTTTATTTCACACTAGGTGAAAAAGCACCCGAAAAATAGTCGCGTCGACTTATCCTCTAAGTCCGTATGCCGAAAAATTTAGATATTTATATTTCTGAGATCTCCATATTTTTCTAGAAATTATGGTGTTCTCGGATTTTTATTTCGTTGTCGTTTTCTGGTGTCGCCCTATGGAAGCGCACACCTCTGTGTTGGACACTGGGGTAATATACGTTACTACTAATTTTAACCCAAAATCTAATTATCTCAATTAATAACAATCCTAATGTATAATAACCACATTATTCATATTTTCTTAACACTTTAAATTTTTGGGGCGTTACAACTCTCCCCACTAAAAGAAATTGGTCCTCCAAATTTAATAACACAAGAAGATGGTTACTAACTTGTAAACAAGTCCGGATTCTTGATCTTGATGGCATCTTCTAGTTCCCATGTTGCCTCTTCTTGTCCACGCTTAATCCATTGAATCTTCAACAAAGGAACTTCTTTGTTTCGCAGTTGCTTGATTTTTCGATCAAGAATCTGTACAGGTCTTTCCTCGTATGCTAAATTTTCTTGTATCTCCAGATCTTGATATCCAATGATGTGTTCCGGGTCATAAACATATTTTCTCAACATTGATACATGAAAAATATCATGTACATTAGATAATTTCGGTGGTAGTGCCAATTGATACGTCAGTTCTCCAATTCTTTTTAATATCTCAAATGGTCCAATGTATCTTGGACTCAATTTTCCCTTGATTCCAAATCTTCTAATTTCGCGTCGAGGAGATATTTTAAGGAATACATGCTCTCCTTTCTGGAACTCCAATTCCCTTCTTCGACGATGAGCATAGCTTTTCTGTCGGTCTTGGGCAGCTTTCATTCTGTCTTGCACTAATTTGATAATTTTTGTGGTTTCTTGAATCATTTCAAATCCAAGAATATGGGAATCTTTTAGTTCCACCCAACACAATGGTGATCTACATTAGCGACCGTATAAGGCTTCAAATGGTGCCATTTGAATGGTAGACTGATAACTATTATTATAGGCCAACTCCATAATTGCTAAATGAGTGTTCTAGTCATTTCCAAACTCCAATATACAAGCACGACACATATCTTCGATAACTTGGTTTACTCGCTCTGTTTTTCCGTCAGTTGAGGATGAAATATTGTGCTAAACTTTAATTTAGTTCCCAATGCATCTTGCAGTTCTTTCCAGAAATGTGAGGTACATCTTGCATCCCTATCTGACACTATATCCTTCAGAATTCCATATAATCGGACAATTTCTTTCATATACAATGCTGCTAAGACACCCACAGACCATCTTGTCTTGATTGCTAAGAGATGAGCTGACTTAGTAAGTCGGTCAATGATTAGCCATATGGCATCAAATCCACTTCGTGTCCTAGGTAATCCCACGATAAAATCCATACTGATACTGTCCATTTCCACTCTGGCACTTTGAGGGGTTTAACTTTCCGGTCGGTTCTGATGCTCGGCTTTAACTTTCTGACATGTCAAGCATTTCGTAATAAAATTCACAATATCCTTTTCATATTGCACCACCAGAAATGTTTCTTCAAATCTTGATACATCTTAACAGCTCCAGGATGAATGGTGTAACGTGACCGGTGAGCTTCTTCTAAAATTTGCCTTTTGATCTCGGGATTATCCGGCACACACAACCTGTCTCGGAATCGAAGATTCCCATGAATATCCTCATTAAAATCAGGTTTAAAAGTTAACTTTTCTCGGATCTCTGCCAATATAGGATCATTATTCTGTTGTTCTCCAATTTGTTTTATCAAATCTGATTGAACTATCAAGTTATCAGTCATAACTTTTCCTTCTTGTGATTCAACCTTCAAGCTTAATGTGGAGAACTCCTCTAGCAATTTCCATTCCTTTACTTGTAATTGAAACACCTTAGCTATAGGATTTCTGCTAAGCGCATCTGCCACAATATTTCCTTTCCCTAGATGGTATTCAATTTTGAAATCATAATCTTTAATATACTCCATCCATCTTCTTTGTCTCATATTTAATTCTTTCTGGGAAAACAAATACTTAAGACTCTTATGATCAGAGTACACTATAAATTGATTGTCATATAGATAGTGCCTAAATAGCTTAAGTGCAAAAACTACTGCGGCTAATTCCAAATCATGTACTGGATAAATTTTCTCATGGATCTTCAATTGTCTTGACGCATAGGCAATGACTCTTCTATCTTTCATCAATACACATCCTAGTCCAATACTTGAAGCGTCGGTATAAACCTCAAATAATTACCCTCTACCGGCAAGGCTAGAATTGGTGCCGATGATAGATATTCCTTTAATAATTGAAATGCTTGCTCGCATGTAACACCCCGGAAATTTTAACTATATAAAAATTCAAATAAATGGAAATAAATAATTTCCATAAGATCAAAGAATTTAAAACATACGTATCATTATCGGATGTGCTAAATCACATAGGAAAAATTCGTAAAAATGGGAAATCAACCCCACACATTATCCTTAAGGGTTCCACGAAGGAATTCGTGCGATGAAAAATCCGATTAACCAAGTGAGCATCACATGGTGACCAATTATCCGAATTAGGAAACAAGTCGGAAAACCGTTAACACGGAAATGCGACGCAACCAAAAATTAAATAAAGGTGTTGGAGAGACTTCCAACATTATATATTAATGACCCAATATCATAATTGGGCCAATGGATCACATATGACCTAAAAATCAAATAAAGTTAAAAAATGCATGGAAATTCGTAACTCTAAATAGGCTGAAATTAGAAAGGGGTAATTAGGGTTTAATTGGGATGCAATCATGCACTTTTAGCAACTCAAATTCGTGCTTACCCACCTATGGGGGTTGCTTGATGGCCAAGACTCTCTAATGGAGGAAGAAATCATCAAAAATAGGAAACCAACATGCCAATCCCGCAACCCTTCCTTCCTAGTTACAATAGGACTCCTAAACACCATGGTTACTTAAATACTCTTCACCAAACCCTAGGTACGAGTTTTAGAACTTGCTGGGGTCGTGTGGAGGAGTTCTTGGTGGCTAGGGAGCTGTGGATCGACCACAAGAAGCTCATCTTCTTCCCCGTTCGTCTGCTGCAACCTGCACAAACCATCATCTTGGTGTCGAGCTAAGGTAGGCCAAATCTAAATCCCATCGTGCAAGGCTTATACCCTGGAAAGAGGGTTGAGTCTACTTCCTAACCCAAGTGGAATGCCTAAATTCCATGCAGTATACACGGAGTATTAAGCGTTCTACAAATAGTGGTCTGAACACGGGATTTCTAAAGAATGAGACGTCATCAACCCAAAAGGGTAGGTTTTCTCGGGCCAAATCTTAACATATCCTATACCAATGTGTAGAGCATCAAGTTAACTTTCATTTCCCATTGGTTTCATCGAATTCCATTTAGTAGATTTTGAATTATAAGCGTTTTGCCAAAGTCGTGCACTGTTAGGGCGTTTCCGTTCTTTGTATGTTGCATGTAATTCAAGACCGAATTAGAGTAAACTCATAACATGAAAGTTATTCTACTAGTTGTCCTTTTCAGGTTGGTGTTGAACATTTTGTCTAAATGTCATTAGTTAGAGAGTTATAAGTGTGGTAATAGGGTTGCTGCATGAAACTACAGTTTCAGGTTACACTTGGTCTGATGTTGTGTTCGACTTGATCAAGCCTATCAAAACCATCCTTATTTTCAAATTCTGATTACTGGAAGTACCCTTGTATGTCTAGGTGGTTTTAAAACTAGTTTCATTATTTTTCATACACTGTACAATTTGTTCTCTATTTCGGAAGCACCCTGTGTCAATATATGGCAGTTCTGGACCGTAATCCAAGAACATGTCCTTACTCTGTCAGAGTCGGGCGCAGACCCTGTGAACGCGACGGCCCGATAGGCCGCCTTCTGAGGTCTCATCGCGACGGCCCACACCATCATGATCTTATCATGACAAGGCGCTCCGTCACGATCGTGCTGCCTGATCTGACGCCCAGTCGCGTTCTTCACAACACCCTGTCGCTTTCTAGTCCCGACCCGTCGCGACCCTTACTGAGGCCTGTCGCGACCTGACCCGGGCCTGACAGCCCTTGTCGCCTTCCTTATATGCACCTGTCGTGACCTAACCCGGGCCTGACAGCCCCTGTCGCCTTCCTATATGCACCTGTCGCGACCTGACCCTGGGCCTGATAGCCCTGTCGCTATCCTTATATGCTCCTGTCGCAATCTCAGGATTTGTCATTCAACCCCACTTACCTTTTTGCAAACCTAACCACTATACCCGAGGTCTGGTTAAGGTAATATTTAGTGTGTAAATCACATGGTTTGGGTTTGATTAATGCATGGTGGTTATTTTAATGGCTTAAAAGTGTTTAACCCATTGAAAAATCTTTAAATACATGAATATTATTCTAAATCGCTTTCTTAATGATATGATCATTCATGAAACTTGTGGTTGACTCTTGTTACCATTCTAGCTCGATTAAATGAAAATTATTATCTTTAAATCTTGCAAACACATGTGTAGTTAAATGCATTGTCATCGTATGCCATCATGTTACGTGTTTTTCGCGAGTTTGAGACCGATGGTTTGTGAATTGAGACACGTGTACCGCACTACACACTCGCACTGTTAGGCAGCCCCTTTCTTGGGAAACTGAAACTCTCTACCGGTCATTCCGAATCGGTAGACTAGCGACCTTTTCTCCAAGGCCTCCGTAAATCTCCTCTGACCATGGATTCCCACATGGCCGACGAGTTGGTTGTACCATTGAAGTTCCCTGGAGATATCGTGCACTTCCTTTCTCTTCTTGTTCTCGTGAGTGTGATTTACAATCTAGACTAAAGCCATTAATGTTAAAGATTGAACTAAATTATAAATCGTACCATTATGCTGTCGAATTTATCTCTTGACCATTGTTATCTTGAAATCATGTTCAATTACTTATTACTCGTTCTCATCATCATGAACATGACGTTACACATGCTTACTTATTGAAACTCTCATTGGCCATTATTAATGACTGTGGGTATCTACATTTAAAATTTTAAGTGAGATGCTGACAGGGCACGGCGTGTGTCCAAGGGCTCCAATGTAGCCCCAATGACGGTGAGTCATAGATATACTGTTAACCATGGGGTATAATGATTACTGGCGTTGTATTTGCGCTGGAGTCGTGCGTGTCGTGTTGAATGATAGATACAATAACCACATACACGTGTCCTAGTGTACATTCTTGATGGATCTTTTCTTAGTGTACATTAGTGTCTACGTGCCTAATTAGTGTTACATGATCGTGCTCGTGCGTGCTTGCTTGCTTACGTGTTATGGCCATCCTGCATTTAATGCAATTAGTGATCTCTTGCGTTCTTGAAAGCTATTGACATCCAGTGAAATCTTGTGTGCTTGTACAAAGTGATCTATTGCTCGTTCTATCTCGTTATATCCTTCTAGATCATGTTCTATCATAATCACTCTATCTAGCTTGTTCATGTATCGTGTTTTAATGAGTTTTATTCGTACCTGCATATCATGACATTCATCGTGCTTACCTAGTTCTAAAATGTTAATCACTTATATCATTGCCCGCACATTGAGATATAATCCTACTGGGCTAGTTTGCTCATCCCTACTTTTACCCAATCTAGGTAACTATGAAGTTCAAGAGGAAGAGCAAGTCGAGGATGGGAATGCGTCCGAGTGAAGAGCGTTCCAAACATGAGTCTATCTATAGTAGTTTATTTTGAGTGCTAGAACAATGTAGTAGGAAGTGAGGTATTATGTACTTTTGTTTTTATTGAGTCTTAGTCCTGAATAGTATCCATTTGGAATACAATGAGTTGAGATTTGAATAAAAGATTAGTTGAGTTCAATATTTGGGCCCTATGATGATGTATGTGTTATACATTTAGTGGGTGCTAGCTAGAGGCTTATTTGCCGATTGTTCACGTCTCGGGACATCGACTCGAATTATTCGAACTAATATCCACTGCGTAATTCTCGGGACGTGACATCGCAACTCTCACTCCATATAAATTCAGTTCCTTTTCTAGTCAATTGTGTGAGAGGCGAGGCAATTCTAGAGAAATTCTGGACAAATTGCCGGTAATAACTAGCCATACCCAGAAAACTTCTAACCTCAGTGAGGTTCTTTGGTTGCTCCCATTTTTGTATGGTCTCAATCTTTGAAGAGTCCACAAACATCCTTCTTTTGAAATAATGTGTCCCAAAAACATCACTTGCTTCATCCAAAGTTCACATTTACTAAATTTTGCATATAGCTTATGATCTCGTAATAGTTGCAGAGTAATCCGTAAATGCGTCTTGTGTTCTTCTATACTCTTAGAATAAATCAATATATCATCAATAAACACAACTACAAATTGATCCAAATAAGGTCTGAATACGTCATTCATTAGACGCATAAATGCAACAGGTGCATTAGTTAATCCAAATGGCATCACTACAAATTCGTAGTGCCCATATCTAGTTCGGAAAGCTGTTTTGTGAATGTCCTGCTCTTGAATTCTAATTTGGTGATAACCAGATCTTAAATCAATTTTGGAGAAACACTGAGCTCCAGACAATTGATCAAATAAATCGTCAATTCTCGAAAGTGGGTATTTGTTCTTTATAGTCAACTGGTTTAGCTGTCGATAATCTATGCATAATCGCATCGATCCATCTTTCTTTTAACAAATACACAGGAGCACCCCAGGGTGAAGTACTTGGTCTAATAACCCTTTTTCTATCAATTCCAATAACTGTCTTTTTAATTCCTTCAACTCTTTCCATTGACATTCTGTATGCTGTTCTTGACACTGGTGTAGCTCCTGGTACCAATTCAATCGAGAAATTCACCTCTCTATTAGGTGGCATGCCATGTAACTCTTCAGGGAAAACATCAAGAAATTCCTTTACCACCGGAATATCTCCCAATCCCGTGATATCTTGATTTAGTAGAGTTACAGAAGCCAAGTACCCTTGACAACCCTTCCGTACTAGCTTACAAGCCTTAACTGCTGAAATTATTGGTATTCTCTTGGTGTAGGGTTTATCAAAAGTTATAGAACAAATTTCCTTTCCTGGGAAAGTGATCTGCCTTAATTGGCAATCTAAATTGGCATGATACTTAGATAACCAATCATCCCAAGGATCACATCATAATCCACATTTCCAAACATATCAAATCACCAGATAAGTTATGTCCATTAATTAGGATCTGACTAACAGGGTAATACTCCATAAGCTTTTTACCCTCACTCAAATGAGTTGCCACTTCCAATTGTGTAGACAATGGGACTTATTGTATTCCCAAAGATTTAGCAAAATCATAACTAATACAGGAGTGCGTAGCTCCTGAATCAAACAATACATGTGCATGTTTTGAGTTATTATCAGTGTACCTTCAATCAGTCCGCCTTCTTGCGGGGATTCAGGCTCTACCTCCTGAATAGCTTGTATTCTCCTTGCTTTGGTTGCTTTGCTTGGAGATTTGGTTTGGCTGGCGTGTTCTTGATTATCGAACAATCTGAAATTTGATGTTGAGTACTTCCGCACCTGAGACATGCTCCCAATCTACACCAATAATTTTCCGCCTTGTGTCCACTAATGTGACAATGCTTGCACACGTCCTTGCTTCCACTGGAGCCTTCTCTGTCTTCTTCCAGATTGCTGAACTTTCAGGGTATTTCCCGACTCAAACTTTCTCTTCCGATCCGAAGATCCTTCTCCCGACCTTCCTTTAATTTTTTCCACCATATAATTTGCAGCTTCCAAAGCCAAAGCTCTTTTGACCATATCCGAATACGTAGTGATCATATGTGAAGTTAACTGCATAATATAGATAGGACGTAGTCCATTCATGAACCTCTTGGCTTTTAACTTATCCATGGCTATGAGATGTAGAGCATACTTAGATAATCGAGCAAACTGGGCCTCATATTCAGATACTGACATCCTTAGTTGTTTTAGATTAGCAAATTCATTTGCCTCTTTTCCTGAACAACCTCGGAAAAGTACTGGTCATTAAACAACTCCACAAATTCATCCCAACTAATTTGAGTCGGATCCTCCAAAGTGGATATTACTGTTTCCCACCATGCTCTAGAATCCCATTCCAACTGAAAAGTCACCAACCGGATCTTCTCTTCCTCGATGCATTTAATCACTCCAAATATCCTTTCAATATCTCTTAACCAATTTCCGCCTCGTCTGGGTCTGTACTTCCTGCAAATCTTTGAGGATCTAAACTTCGAAAATCCCTGAATAGACTTGTCCCATTATGGCTGTTATTCTTAGCTACAGTCCTCATCACTCGGGTCAAGTCATGCATCGAACTTTCCATTTTCCTCCAATTGGCGTCACTTCCTTCCATGACAAAATTATGAAAATATCTGAAACATTCAATAGGACATACATTAATTCCACAGTCCATCCAAACTTGCATTCACACATACACATTTCAAATCCATATAACACATCATTTCTATTCATTAGTCAAATATTATATTAAAACATACTATCATAAACCAGTCACCGCCATCTCCTCCTTCCAACTTTTCCATATTACAAAATATACCTTCACTAACCTCTCACTTCCCCTACACATGGGAGTTATATATACATTCAGTATTTAAACAAAAGGAGAGGTTTATAAAAAGAAGGACAAGTTGCCTAAGTCTTTTCTAGTTCTGGGTCAGGTCTATAACAGGCTCTGCAGGTGGTGGCTGTTGTGCTTCTCCGGCTCCGTGGTATATTCCCTTGCCTCATCGGTTAAAGCTTCCCAATACCCTTCAAACTGGTGAAGCAGCATATCTTGCCCCAGCCTGAGATTGTCTAGCCTACACATGACTTGAGTCATTACTTCCAATGAAGCACCAGGATTGCCGGCAAAGAAAGCACCCGCAGTCAAATTAAGCACTTCTTCCTTACTTTACATATGAGCTTCCTGATGGACTTGGGCATACAACTCAATGTCTTGGTGTAGCATTTCTAATGCTGCTACCATCCTTTCTTGGGCATTCATATCCATGCTAAAACAAATACCAAGTTAAGCATTTACATAGTTACAAATGTCATGTTAACTAATCCCATGTTTCTACCCCAACTCACTGGTTATCCCTAGGTTTATCGAACTAAGGCTATGATACCAATTTATCTGTCACGTTCTAGCAAAATTCCATTTACTGGATATGACAAATATTACTAGCAAGAACTAATGTAAACGTTTATATATAAGCATCTAGCTTGCCGAAAACTTAATACATGACACTCCTCCTTCCAGCCTGAATGAGGAGTAGACAAAAATAAATGTAGACTTATTACATTTTCATTTCTATCTACAAAGAAAAACAAAAGATGACTGCACTTCTTGGCATAAGGGGGTCCTCTCAGCACTCAAATCCCCTTAAGCTTCATCTTCGTTGGGTCCACCTAAAAATGGTAAATTGAATGAGCTAACTAGCCCAGTAGAACTCAATTCCCTTAAATGAAAAGGATCTAGATGTAAATTCTCAAGGTAAGAACAGGTATAGATTGCTAGCACTGAGTGTTCAAACAATGACCAAATGAATCAATTTGATAACAGGTATTGAACAAGAATAGTTTAGAAACAAGATCAATAACTCAGGATGATACTGGAATTCAGAATCAAACACATTTTCACACACACAAGCATGATATGATGACTAATCAAACAAAATTGATGTATGCCAACATCCAGAAATTCTCATCGCCCCCGCGCGGCCACTGACGAATTCGGGCGCTCCCCCCAGGACTAAACCAGCCCTTTATTTGCCAAGCATATTTCTCAAACGAGTCCAAAGACTCACAACTCGTCATCACAACACATTTATCATTGTAATAAATCAAGGGTACACAGGAATTCACTCACAGTTCATACATAAGAACTTAGGAACTCTGTTCCTTCACTGATTATAGAAATTGATGATCTCACAAAGGACAATTTTGTTTGGAACTTTGAAGAAATGATTCATGGTAAAAAGAAAGGTAACATAATAGGTTTTAGTAGGTGTTTAGGTAGTAAAAACCACAAGATATAGGTGGGCTATTAGTTGGAACAATTGAGTAAGATTTTCAGCAAAGAATGGAACAAGATAGGTGCTGAAACATGGCCCTGGCAGTGCCTGTCGACAGCCAGAAGTTTGCTGTCGACAGGTGCTATACTCTAGAGCCAGAACTGGAGTTCTGTGGGTGCCTGTCGACAGCAAGGAATGGGGCTATCGACAGCCACATACAGGTGAACTTTTCTGAGTTCAAAAAAATAAGACCTTGTCGACAGCAAGAAGCATGGCTGTCGACAGGTCCTGTGTAGACTTTCAACAAGTGTTTAAATTCAACTAAAAATTGTACTACCAAGCTTTTCTATAATTCCTAACATGATTAAGACTTTAAAAAAGCATGATCTTAGCTTTAGAATCAATCTAACATGACAAGAAAATGAAAGAAAGATCATAGGATATGATTCACATGGATGATCAACAAGAAGACAACTCAAGGGAAATTCACTGAAAAAACAATTCTCTTAGTACTCTCTTCTCTTTTTTTTCCTTACTCATTTATCAAAGTACACTCACTTGAGACTTTCACGGTCTCCCAATGAATTGATTATGTTGCCCGGTTGGCTAACCAGAGGGGGGGGGGGGGGGTGAATGGGTCTTTAAATTAAATTTATCAGATAAAAACCTGAACTCAAACAAACATAAAGAGTTCTTGAAAGAGATTAGTAATGGTTAGTAAAAACAACAATCACACAATGAAGACAATCACACAACACACAGATTTATCCTGGTTCAGATCTCCTCTCCTTAGGAGTCTACGTCCAGTCCCTGAGCAACCCTCAGGATTTCACTAACTAGGGTACAGTCCCCCTATGGACAAAAACAACCACCCAGCTCAGCTGGTCTTCCTTCACTCCTGAAGGGAACACAACACCCTGGTACCACCAGGTCTTCCTTCACTCCCGAAGGGAAAAACACCACCCTGGAAACCACCAGGTCTTCCTTCACACACGAAGGGAAAAACACAAGAAAATTTTGAAAGAAATGACTAGCCCCTAGATCAAGCTTTTACAAAACTCAATCTGAAGCTACAAGCACTGAGAGACGAAGATCTACACAGTGTGCTCTCTCTCAGAACTAATCTAGCTCTTCCTTAATTTTTCTTCTCACAGCACAGGAGCTAAGAGCCAAGATAGAAAGGAATGAATTTTTCTGGCTCTAGGATCTTCTAAAGACTTGAAAGCTGCAGAGTTCTGGGCTCTCTTGAATATCAATAATGCTTCCTTCTTAGATGGATTGTCTGTCTTCAGAACTTCGTCTTGTATTTGTACTCCAATTTGAATGAGGACGAAGAGTGACCGTTGTCTCACAGCTTTGGTGTACGTTAGACTGAAGGATCTGTGGAAACTTCCTGTCGACAGTCTTTTTGTTCTTTGGAGCCGCAAGTGATGAGATCTTCTTAGTTGGCTGTAGTTTCTTTCTGGTCAGATGATGTAGGATATGATGACCAAACTGTCCATAATAAATATTTCATTTATTTATATATTAATTTTGATGATTAACAAAATAATACTAATGGATTACTTGAGCCTTGAGAACAGGAAATAAAAGAAAATGAAGCTCAAGACAATCAGGTAAGTCTCATCACTCATTTCTGTCCAAGTCTTTGTATCGAC
Organism: Colocasia esculenta; assembly: GCA_014218235.1. NCBI lineage: Eukaryota > Viridiplantae > Streptophyta > Magnoliopsida > Alismatales > Araceae > Colocasia > Colocasia esculenta. Next base: position 28,423,120 of record CM024762.1, read on the forward strand.
TTCTTTGTATAACAGAACGATTTCCTCTTGACCGACAATTCAAAACAAATCGATATCGCAACGATTTCTTTAGACCTCGTAACGATTTCTTTAGAACTCGCAATGACTCTCTAGTCGCAACGATTTCTTTAGACCTCGTAACGATTTCTTTAGAACTCGCAACGACCTCTAGTCGCAACGATTTCTTTAGACCTCGTAACGATTTCTTTTAGAACCGCAACGACTCTCTAGTCGCACCATTTCTTTAGACCTCGTAACGATTCTTTAGAACTCGCAACGACTCTCTAGTCGCAACGATTTCTTTAGACCTCGTACGATTTCTTTAGAACTCGCAACGACTTTCTAGTCGCAACGATTTCTTTAGACCTCGTAACGATTTCTTTAGAACTCGCAACGACTCTCTAGTCGCAACGATTTCTTTAGACCTCGTAACGATTTCTTTAGAACTCGCAACGACTTTCGTTCATAACGATTTCTTAAGATTTCTCGTAACGATTTCTTCAGAACTCGCAACGACTCTCGTTCATAACGATTTCTTTACAGTTCATAACGCTTTGCTTTGTGCAACGATTTGTTAAGATTTCTTGTAACGATTTCTTTGAAACTCGTAACGACTTGATAGTCATAACGATTTCTTTTACAGATCTTAACAACGCGTTCATAACGACTTGATAGTCATAACGATTTCTTTTACAGATCTTAACAACGCGTTCATAACGACTGACTCATAACGATTTCATCGTTATAATTTGATAATGCTCTGTCATAACGATTTGTCTGTTATCGCATAACGATTTCATAAGTTATGAAGGCATCGAGATTGTTTTTATTGAATTTCTTGCTGTATCAGTATAATGCTTTTAATAGCGTTGAAAAGTCAAAGTCATATCTTGTATGTTGACTGCTACGCATTAAATGCTCTCTGATCGTATCTCCCATGCATGCAGACAATATCTTCCTTTCTATGCTACTCTGTCTACGTACTTTTTTTAGACAGAAAGGAGCTTTGCTATATATTGCAATATCTGTTCTATCTTCACTAACAATCGACGGCAGTCTTAGCTGTCCTCTATTTATTGATGATATGCTTAAGATATCTGACAAGACTCATCTGTACAACGTTGGACACAAGATACAAAGTTCTATGACATTTCTTTGGCGTGTACAAAAGGATAAAAGACTGACGAGCAGAAGCTTCCTCAGTGACCAGTCTAACGTACACCAGGATAAGAGACAATGGACACTTCAACGTTCAAATTTGAATCAGTAGTTTAAATAGAAGACTCAAGACGGAGAAGAATGACAGTTAGTAGAAATGAACATCGCTTGAATGAAAAGCAAGAAATTCATCTCTTCGAGTCTTCAGAAGAAAAACAAGAGCGAAGCTTCCACTCCACCTTGTTCTTAGCTCTTAGCTCTCTGTGATCAAAAAGAGTTTTTGTTTGTGAGAGCTGTGTAGTCCTTGGAGAGAAAATCTTGTTAAATCTCTTTCTCTCCCGGGCCTTGATAGCTTCAGTGTGTAGCTGGTCAAGCTAAAGTCTGAAGCCTGTTTCCACACCTTTTCTTCTTTGGTTGTGTTCCCTTCTGGACGAAGGAAGACTGGTGGTACCAGGTTGTTGTTTTTCCCTCAGGTTGAAGGAAGACCGTTGAGGCTGGTGTAAGGATCCTTAAGGGGGATTGTACCCTTGGTAGTAAAATCCTGAGGTATTGCTCAGGGACTGGACGTAGGTCTCCTGTGGAGAGCTTCCGAACCAGGATAAAATTCTTGTGTCTTGTGGATGTGCTTTTGTGTGATTGTTATCTTATTTGCTCTAACTCTAACCTTGTTATTAAGTTGTGCAATCCTTTCAGTAAACAGGTTTTAATCAGAGATCAAAATTTTGATAACCCATTCACCCCCCCTCTGGGCTAGCTAGCTGGGCAACAGGATAGTATATCCTCAAGGTTCTGCAAGGTTGAGCTTTAATGGTAGACAGCTATACTATCTCCAGATGTCAATCAACGTTAGAGCAGATAGACACAAATATGGTAGTGACAGTTTATCATTCTAGAAGATGCATGCAGAGGATACACGAGAATGGAAGATATGTTCTGTATCCGTGCAGAGATACGTTCAGTCTTTATTAAATGCAAGGCAGTCAAACAGACGTGATGCGACTTTGACTATTCAACGTATCTTGAATCAGGAAAACAATTAATTAATGGAAACATGACTTATGCAATCGTTACGAAAGTCTGATAGAATCGTTATGATCAAGTTGCTGTAGACTCAGAAGAAGTCGTTATGATAACTTATGAAATCGTACCCACCCAAGTCGTTCTATAACAGATGATATAAGAAATGTTATGAAACATGGCAAGTCGTTCTGATTCTGAAGAAATCGATATGAAACACTTATCAAATCGTTATGAGATGCAAGTCGTTGTGTTTCTGAAGAAATCGTTGTGAAACACTTAAGAAGTCGTTATGAGATGCAAGTCGTTATGTTCTGAAGAAATCGTTGTGAAACACTTAAGAAATCGTTATGAAACATGGCAAGTCGTTCTGATTCTGAAGAAATCGATATGAAACACTTATCAAATCGTTATGAGATGCAAGTCGTTGTGTTTCTGAAGAAATCGTTGTGAAACACTTAAGAAGTCGTTATGAGATGCAAGTCGTTATGTTTCTGAAGAAATCGTTACGTGAAACACTTAAGAATCGTTATGAGAGCAAGTCGTTATAACTTTCTAAAGAAATCGTTACGATGACTTACAGAATCGTTATGACGAGCAAGTCGTTATAACTTTCTAAAGAAATCGTTACGATGACTTACAGAATCGTTATGACGAGCAAGTCGTTATAACTTTCTAAAGAAATCGTTACGATGACTTACAGAATCGTTATGACGAGCAAGTCGTTATAACTTTCTAAGAAATCGTTATGATGACTTACAGAATCGTTATAATGAGCAAGTCGTTATAACTTTCTAAAGAAGTCGTTACGATAACTTACAGAGTCGTTATAACATCGACTTGTTTTGATACAGAAGGTTATTCAATCTTTCAAGTAAATCGTTACAGCTTGTGAGGAAATCGTTACAGTTAATGAAGGAATCGTTATAGCTCTTCTGAAAACAATGTATGTAAGTACTTACCACAAATGCTTGACTTTCTTTGGGTATTTCCTGTGCTTAAGGCTAAATAAAACATAGTTAGAAAAACTTTTGACAGTGTTTTGATTATCACCAAAATAAGCATGTAATTAATTTAAAAGTACATGGGGATGGACTGTTCATCAATCTCCCCCTTTTTGGTGATGACAAAACTATGATCATCATTTAAATAGTACTTAACAGTAAACAGGATTAAAAGTACTTCAAGCATGATTCAAGAATGTGTCAGACAAATGTAGGTTTCTCCCCCTTTTTGTCATTTAAGCAAAAAGGAATAGGAAAGAGACAAAGAATAAGAGACAATGAATAAGAGACAATGAGGAGAAAGAGCACAATCCATTCATTAAGCTTGTGGAGGTACAGGCAAATAATAAGCAGGAGAGAGAAGGGAGGCATAATGAGAAATAGCTTCCCAGGCCTGCTCTTCCTGACGCACAAAAAATTGCCTAAAGGCACCACTCTCAATGGAGAAGGTAGGTCCCATGGTTGAAGCCATCTTGGAGAGATAGATGCTGCGCTGCTTGGTAAGAAACTGGTCATATTCATCTGGATCCATGGAGGAGCGGATGCTGAGAGTTGTACCAAAGCTTGCACAGGCAAGAAATTGATCTATGGTGACAGGATAGAAAATCTGTTTCTCCTTGAGTTCATGGCGAAGAGCTAAAAACACCTTGTACCTTTCAGCCCAAATTTTGTAGGGATCAAGGACCAGATGGATTGAGTTCATATCCAAGAAAGTGGCAGGAGAGACAGGAGCTTTTCCTTCCCTGGCCTGAGCAGCATTCAGATGAGCTAGCTGTTGAGCTGACAGAGAGTAAATCGTGGACCAGTCGGAGGCATTTAGCCTTTCACACTCTGAGAGTAGAGGGGCAAGAACATCAGAGTTGACAAACCCTCTATGATATTCCCGGAAGAGAAATCTAGGAAAACCAACTTGGAGGCCTTTCTGAATCTTGATTCTGCCCATGACTCTTGCAAAACGCTCAAAGATGAGTGAACCAATCGAAGACTCCATGATCAGGAAATGAATCTGAGGCAGGAGAATGTCTTCAGGTAAATGAAGAGTTGCAAAATCTACTCTTATTTCCTCAGACTGCTCAGAGTGGATAAGGACCTTGATGGCTCTCTTGAACTGGCTAAGCTGAACTTCAGGTAATCTGTTGAGATACCTGTAGTTGTTGAACATTTGGAAATGCCTGACCAGCTTGATTAGCTTCTGAATGGCAGGGGCCCAGGTGTTCTGGTGGTGAAACTTGAACCACTCAGAAAGGGTCAAGGAGTGATCCCTGGGAGGAAACCTTGCTGCCTTAGCTTGAAGAAAGCGATTGTACAAATCTTTATGAGATTTAGCCCATTGCTCTCAGTTTTGGAGTGGGCTGAGGAGAAGATTTTGGATTTTTCGGCTTTAGACAGAGGAGTATAGGGAAGAATTACGTCTAGATGGTCAGAGAGGTTAAGAAAAGGAAGATTGTAAAGAGTGGCAAAAACAACTTTTTGTAGGTATTCTTTGTACAGTGAGGTATGCTTGTGGGTGACTGTAAGAGAAAACCACAAAGGTGGGTAAAGAGGAGTGTTGGAGGAAGAAAGTTTGCGTTTCTTTGAGACAGTACTGGAAGAGTCTGTCTTGGAAAGGTGGTCTCCTACCTTTAGCACAGACCTAAGGATAACCTCTTCAAACTCATCCTTAATTTTATCAAGAAAGGGAGAGTCGATTTGGACATTTTAGGAATAATAGTGATAAAGGAGGGAGGTGCAGGGGGGTAGAGAAATGCATCAGAATTGAGAGATCCTACTTCTGGAAATGAAGATGTACCAGAAGAGGATGAGGCTCCAGCTGAGGATGCTGGAGGGGCCTCGAAATTTTGAGAAGAAGAAAGATGAGAAGTGGTAGAAACAGGAGAGGATGAGATAGGATGAGGAGGGAAAGGTGTGGGAGAAGAAATGGGCCTGGTTCTAGGCCTTTTGAAGTGAGGTGGAGCAGGTGGAGCTATGAAGTCAGTGGGTGGAGAAGGAGGAATGGGAGTGTTGGTAGAAGTGGGAGCAATGGGTGGAGGATCTGAAACCACTTCTTCAGGCAAGGGAGGCAAAGGATCCAACACTGCCGGCCCTGGGGGCACTGATTCCAACACAACTGGCCCTGATGGTCCTGACTCTTCAGTTGGCCCTGATGGCCCTGACTCTTCAGTTGGCCCTGATGGCCCTGACTCTTCAGTTGGCCCTGATGGCCCTGATGGTTCGGCCTCTGCTGCTGCCTGGGCTTCATCTGCTAGGGCTGCTGCTGTTTGCCCGGAGGGCTCAGGTACACTTGTGATAGGTTCCTGAGCTGCTGGAGGAGGAGGAGCTTGAGCTCCAACTGCCTGAAGGATGTCAGATAACAAATTCTTCATGGTCCCCATTTCTTGATGGAACCATGTCATGGCAGAGCGAATCTGAACCAGTTCCTTGCGGGTGAAGCTTGGCTCAGAAAAATGGAATTCACATCAGACTGAAGTGTACAAAGCAGCTCACCCTGAATATCCAACCTCTCAATCACAGGTTTTAAATTGATGACAATTTTTGCTTGACCTGTCTTTCAAAAGGGGCATCAGCTAGAAGGGGTACTTCAAGTTATAACTTTCTCTTTGCCCTTTGTAGCTGGAGGAGGTGGATCATTATCCTCATCAGAACTTGATGAACTAGCTGTCTCCCCTTCTCTGGCATCCAAATTTGCAGAATCTCTCTGTTCTTCCTCCTGATCTCTGGTGGCTGGTGGTGCATCAACTGGTTTCTCTTGGGATTGCTCCCCCTCAAGTGGAGCATCTTCTGCAACTGCACCAGTCTCCCCCTGACAGGGAGCATCCATTTCCATAGAGTCATCCTGAGGATTTTGCTGCTCTTCTTCCACTGGGCCTTCTTCAATAATGTGGCCTGATGCCACAGTCTCCTCTACAACAGGCAAGATGTCCTCTGGGAGAATATCCTCAATTCTCCTTTCAGCATGAAGTATAACTGGATCTGCTGCTGCTGGCCTTTCTTCTTCTTCCCTTGCTGCTGTTGCTGCCTCTGATTGATTTCTGGCCATAGATGGCCCTTCCTGCTCTGCTTCTCCAAGGACTGGAACAGAGCCTGATTCCAGTGGCAATTCGGGCATCACAGCATCTGCTTCCAACAGAGATTGAGCAACTGAAGGCTCACCAATGAGTGCTTCACCTTCTGCAACTGAGGCCTTGGACCAGACCCCATTGACTATTGAAAAACCACTCTTCTTTAGATTTCTGGACCTGATAGCTTGGCCCATCTTCTCTACAACTGCCCCTGAGACATCTACACCGAAGTGTCTGAAGATCCTGGTAAGTAAATGGGCATAGGGCAGGGACACATTCAACTTGCTTTTAGTGTCCCAAATCTGTTCCCTGGCAAATTTCATTCTCTCTATCATTACTGCGGCCATATTGATTTCCTTATTTTTAATGGCCCAGAACATTAGGTCGGAGTCAGCCTTAGTGCAAGAGGAGAAGGTTGCACTACGGGGAACCAAAATCTGACAAACAATGAAGTGAAGGAGGCGATTGAAGGCACTTAATTGATTGATATCTAGCTTGCCATCCCTCATCCTGAACCCCGGCCCAATAATCCCCAAACCCTTTTCTTGGGTTTCCACAGAATGAATCCCACTGAAACCGGATGTGCTTACTCCAAATAGCATCCTAAGCAGTTCCTGGTCGATTCTGATTAGGGCGCCCTTGACCGAAGAAACGAGGGCCCCATCTTCTTCTGTTCTTAAGCACACAAAGAACGCCTTTACCAAGTCCGGATAACTTACCTCTGAGCAAGTGGTAAGCCCTTTCCATTTCATCTGATTGATCTTCTCAACGATGCTGCTCATTCCATTCTTCTGCAGATCTTCAATATCTACTTCCTTGTGACCACAGAGCTTCGTCTTCACAAAGGTGAAACGCTCCTCCTGTGCTGGGGTGAGGTATTCGGCGCTGTAGCCACCCACACTGCCGGCAATAGCTGGTGCGGCCATGGATTCAGGTGGGAGAAGGTTGGAAAGGTTGAAGAGAAGGGTGACGAGAAGAAACCCTCAAACGATTTCGCGGGAAGGAGATGGAAGCTTCAAATTTGCAGAGGATAGAGGCAAGAGTCGCTAGGGCATCGGCTCATGCGTCGGGACGAAAGAGGGAAAAAGGTGAACGAGGAAGGGGAATCGTTAACGCATCGATTTAAAGAAAATAAAAGCTCCAAAAGGTGAGGCGTCAGAAAACGACAAACGAGGTTGACCGCCTCGAAAGACTATGACTTAAAGGACGGAAACGCTTAAACTGAGAATTTTGAATTGATTTTGCCTTAAAAGGAGAGAGAGAAAACCTACTTAAATTCTGAGAATTTTTATACCAGCTTTAAATGAAGATCTTTTCACAAAATACACATGCCTAACTCCCTTCTAAGAGATGTAAATCTCTCTTCAGGTAAGGCCTTTGTGAAAATATCTGCTAACTGATTGTTTGTATCAATAAACGATATTTCAATATTGCCATTAGCTACATGATCACGAATAAAATGGTATCTGACCTCAATGTGTTTGGTCCTGGAGTGCTGAATTGGATTTTTGGTGAGGTTGATAGCACTGGTGTTGTCACATAGCAGTGGAATTGTCTTGATTTTGAGTCCAAAATCCTCAAGCTGTTGCTTTATCCATAAGAGTTGTGTACAGCAACTTCCAGCAGCTACGTACTCGGCTTCAGCTGTAGATAGTGCTACTGAATTTTGTTTCCTTGAGGACCATGAGATTAAACACCCTGCAAGAAATTGACAGCATCCACTGGTGCTTTTTCTATCTACCTTGCATCCAGCATAGTCAGCATCAGAATATCCTACTAATTTTACATCACAGGAGTTTGGATACCATAGTCCTAGATCATGAGTCCTGGCTAAGTATCTGAAAATTCTTTTAACAGAAATTAAATGTGACTCTCTAGGGTCGGCTTGATATCTAGCACACATGCATACACTAAATAATATATCAGGTCTACTTGCGGTTAGATAAAGTAATGAACCTATCATACCTCTGTAGATCTTTTGATCTACCTTCTTACCATCCTTGTCACTGTCCATCCTAGTTGATGTACCCATTGGTGTTGACAGTGGCTTGGTGTTTTCAAATCCAAATTTCTTTAGCAGTTCTCTGGTGTACTTTGCTTGACAGATGTGAGTTCCTTCCTTTCCTTGTTTGATTTGAAGTCCAAGGAAGTAGTTAAGCTCTCCCATCATACTCATCTCAAATTCTCCCTGCATTAGCTTTTCAAAATACTTGCACAAGGATTCATCAGTAGATCCAAAAATGATGTCATCCACATAAATTTGAACCAACAGTATATTTTTTACTTTTGTTTTTATAAAAAGAGTGCTATCTACTTGACCTCTACTGAAACCATGTTTTAGGAGAAAAGAACTAAGTCTTTCATACCAGGCTCTAGGTGCTTGTTTTAAACCATATAAAGCTTTATGCAATTTAAAAACATGATTCGGAAAGTCTGTATCATCAAAACCCGGCGGTTGTTCCACATAAACTTCTTCTTTTATAAAACCATTTAGAAAGGCAGATTTAACATCCATTTGAAATAACTTTAGATCTAATGCAGAAGCATAAGCAAGTAAAATTCTAATAGCCTCAAGTCTAGCCACTGGTGCATAGGTTTCATCAAAATCTATGCCTTCCTCTTGACAATAGCCTTGAGCCACCAGTCTGGCCTTGTTTCTTAGAATTACACCAGATTCATCCAATTTGTTTCTGAACACCCATTTGGTGCCGATCACAGGATGGTCTGATGGTCTAGGAACAAGTGACCATACTTGGTTTCTCTTGAATTGATTTAATTCATCTTGCATTGCTATTATCCAAGATTCATCAGTTAAGGCTTCATTGACTGTCTTAGGCTCTATTTGAGATACAAAAGCAAGGTAATCACAAGGAATCAAGTTACCTCTTGTTCTTACCCCTACGGATGGATCACCAATGATGTTTTCAGGTGGGTGATCTTTCTTGTATCTCCATTTCTTTGGAAGAGTCTCATGAGAAATTTCTTCTTGTTGCAATTCTTCCAGAGGCGGATCATCCTTGTCTTCAAGTGATGTGTCATTCAGTTTCTTGGACAGTTCATCTGCATCATCATTATCACTTTCTACTTCCTTCCTCAAGGAAGGGTTAGTTTCATCAAAATAATGTGTACAGACTGTTCAATCAATAAGGTACGTTTATTAAACACTCTATAGCCTTTGGGTTTAGAAGTGTACCCCATGAAGATGCCTTCATCTGATTTGGCATCCAACTTACCAATATCCCTTTTTCCGTTGTTGTGTATAAAGCAAGGACATCCAAAGGTTCTGAAATGGCTGATCTTTGGCTTCTTCCCTTTAAACAGCTCATATGCAGTCTTCTTCAGGATTGGCCTGATCATGACTCTGTTGACAATGTAGCTGGCTGTGTTGACTGCTTCTGCCCAGAAATATCTTGGTAACTCATATTCACAAAGCATGGTTCTTGCCATATCCAAGAGAGTTCGGTTCTTCCGTTCAGCTATACCATTTTGCTGTGGTGTCCTTGGTGCTGAGAAATTGTGCTGAATTCCTTGATCATCACAGAATCTAGCAAACTTTTCATTTTGGAACTCACCACCATGATCAGATCGAATGGATACTATACTGAACTTCTGATCTTTCTGGACTTTCCTGCTGAAACTAACAAAATTATCAAAAGTATCATTTTTATGTTCTAAGAATGATACCCATGTGAATCTTGAGTAGTCATCTACTATAACAAATCCGAAATTCTTTCCTCCAAGACTGGTAGTTCTCATTGGCCCAAATAGATCCATATGTAGGAGCTCTAAGGGTTTTGAGGTGGTCACCACCGTCTTTGACTTGAAGGAACTCTTAGTGTGCTTTCCCTTAGCACAAGGTCTGCAAACACTTTCTAATTTACCATTTATTTTTGGTAGACCTTCCACAAGATTCCTCTTTCTGAGCTTGCTCAAGCCATCCAAGCTGCAGTGGCCTAGCCTTCTGTGCCACAGATCAGTTGATTTGTCTTTGCTGGCTACCAGACATACATTTTGCTCTTTGAGTTCTTCAAGGTAGAGCACGTACAGATTCTTCTCTCTATTTGCTTCAAAGATGACTGCTCCATCCTTTAGTATGCTGCATTTTGACTCTTGAAATTTGATTTGATGTCCTCTATCACACAGCTGACTTATACTGATGAGGTTGTGCTTCAGTCCTTTGACTAACAGCACATCTTCTATGACTGTTTTTCCTTTGCTGTTTACTGATCCACTGCCTACTACAGTTCCTTTTCCATTATCTCCATAAGTGACTGTTCCTTCTTCATCTTGGAGATGGGAGAAAAGCTTCAGGTTTCCTGTCATGTGCCTTGAGCACCCACTATCCAAATACCATTTGGATGCTCGAAGGTTAACCTGAAATAACGACATCAAGATTTAGGTACCCAAGTTCTTTTGGGTCCTGATGGGTCAGTATCATTATTTTTACTTTTTATTATCCACTTCTTATGTCTTGTTGGACAGGTGGATTTTAAATGTCCTAGCTTATTACAGTGACTGCAACATGATGTTATTGTTACTCTTTCTATGTACTTAAAATTCGCTTTATATGCCACATCTTGTTCTGGAGTGAATTTAGGAGTTGGATATTTTTCAGGATAGACTATTTCTTCTTCATTTACTGGAGGTATGTATCCTATACCTCGTTTGTTCTTACCAGATCTTCTAGCACCCTTTAGTAATAAGGAGTTCTTCCCATTTGTAAACTTTTCTAAGGTGCTTGCAAGTGTATTGTTTTCTTCATTCAATTCTTTTACCGTTTTTCTTAAATCATCTGAGCTTTCCTGTTTTTCTAGTTTAATGATTTGATTGTTCTTGTCTTTTAAGTTTTCACATAATAGTTCATTTCTTCTCTTAAGCTCCATTATTTGTTTTTCTAATTCTTCATTTTCAGATTTTAAATCTGAGTTGGTATTTTCGAGACAGGTGATATTTTTCTTGCTAAACTTAAGTAGTTTAGACACTTCTTTATACTTATCGTAAAGTTCATTAAAGGCACTTTCCAAATTATCGGAATCTGAATCATTACAGGAATCAAAAGAGGAATCAGAAGTTACCTTATCCCCGGTATTTGCCATAAGAGCTAGGTTGGCTTCTTCTTCTTCACTGCTGGAGCTTGACTCACTGTCTGAGTCGCTGCTGTTTTCCCATGCAGCTGCCATGGCTTTCTTTTTGTATCTTCTGAACTTCTTGGAGCTGTCCTTCTTCTTGTGATCATTTTTCTTTAGCATTGGACAGTCTGCCTTGATATGTCCAGGCTTCTTGCATTCATAGCAAAGTGGCTCATTCCTCTTTTGATCTTTTCCGTCTGGTCTCTTGAGATCTTTGTTTTTCTTGAAGTACCTCCTACCAGACTGGAACTTCTTCTTCTTGGCCAAGATTCTCTGCAATCTTCTTGACAGCATGGCTTCTTCATCATCACTATCTTTGCTATCTTCACTGTTATCCAAGGATTCTTCAGATGAGTCCCCATTAGCATTAAGCGCATTGGACTGCTTCTTTCTACTGGAGGATTCTCCTAATCTTTCCATGTTTATTTCATGGGCCATGAGAGACCCGATGAGTTTTTCTACTGACATTCTCTTAAGGTCATTAGCTTCTTCGATAGCTATGACCTTTGGCGTCCATGAAGATGGCAAGGATCTAAGAATCTTCCTTACCATATCTGCAATCTCATATGACTTTCCTAGACCGCTAGACCATTAGTGATGTCAGTAAATCGACTAAACATTTGGGTAATAGACTCACCTGATTGCATTTGAAATCTTTCATACTGAGTGACAAGAATGTCGATTCTTGTCTCCTTTACTTTGTCTGTACCTTCATACGTAATCCTTAGCTTTTCCCACATTTCCATGGAGGATTTGCATGCTGAGACTCTGTTGAACTCCTTCTTGCTTAGAGCACAACATAGAATGCTCTTGGCTTTACAGTTCAAGGAGATTTTCTTTCTATCTTCATCTGTCCATTGTGCTTTCTCATTTGTGACGACCAGATCACCTTCTTCCACTATCGACCAGATTTGATAGTCGTGGCCTTGTAGAAAGTATTCCATCCTGGTCTTCCAATACGTATAATCTTCACCGTCGAACAAAGGAGGTCTGTTGACAGACTGACCTTCGAAGTGACCTTGGGCTGCCATGGATCTTTACCCTTCAGATCGTTGGATCTTGTTCTTTGTCGAAGAGACTAGCTCTGATACCACTTGTTGCCCGGTTGGCTAACCCAGAGGGGGGGTGAATGGGTCTTTAAATTAAATTTATCAGATAAAAACCTGAACTCAAACAAACATAAAGAGTTCTTGAAAGAGATTAGTAATGGTTAGTAAAAACAACAATCACACAATGAAGACAATCACACAACACACAGATTTATCCTGGTTCAGATCTCCTCTCCTTAGGAGTCCTACGTCCAGTCCCTGAGCAACCCTCAGGATTTCACTAACTAGGGTACAGTCCCCCTATGGACAAAAACAACCACCCAGCTCAGCTGGTCTTCCTTCACTCCTGAAGGGAACACAACACCCTGGTACCACCAGGTCTTCCTTCACTCCCGAAGGGAAAAACACCACCCTGGAAACCACCAGGTCTTCCTTCACACACGAAGGGAAAAACACAAGAAAATTTTGAAAGAAATGACTAGCCCCTAGATCAAGCTTTTACAAAACTCAATCTGAAGCTACAAGCACTGAGAGACGAAGATCTACACAGTATGCTCTCTCTCAGAACTAATCTTGCTCTTCCTTAATTTTTCTTCTCACAGCACAAGGAGCTAAGAGCCAAGATAGAAAGGAATGAATTTCTGGCTCTAGAGATCTTCTAAAGACTTGAAAGCTGCAGAGTTCTGGGCTCTCTTGAATATCAATAATGCTTCCTTCTTAGATGGATTGTCTGTCTTCAGAACTTCGTCTTGTATTTGTATCTCCAATTTGAATGAGGACGAAGAGAGACCGTTGTCTCACAGCTTTGGTGTACGTTAGACTGAAGGATCTGTGGAAACTTCCTGTCGATAGCCTTTTGTTCTTTGGAGCACGCAAAGTGATGAGATCTTCTTAGTTGGCTTGTAGTTCTTTCTGTGTCAGATGTGTAGGATAGTATATCCTCAAGGTTCTGCAAGGTTGAGCTTTAATGGTAGACAGCTATACTATCTCCAGATGTCAATCAACGTTAGAGCAGATAGACACAAATATGGTAGTGACAGTTTATCGTTCTAGAAGATGCATGCAGAGGATACACGAGAATGGAAGATATGTTCTGTATCCGTGCAGAGATACGTTCAGTCTTTATTAAATGCAAGGCAGTCAAACAGACGTGATGCGACTTTGACTATTCAACGTATCTTGAATCAAGGAAAACAATTAATTAATGGAAACATGACTTATGCAATCGTTATGAAAGTCTGATAGAATCGTTATGATCAAGTTGCTGTAGACTCAGAAGAAGTCGTTATGATAACTTATGAAATCGTTACCACAACCAAGTCGTTCTATAACAGATGATATAAGAAATCGTTATGAAACATGGCAAGTCGTTCTGATTCTGAAGAAATCGATATGAAACACTTATCAAATCGTTATGAGATGCAAGTCATTGTGTTTCTGAAGAAATCGTTGTGAAACACTTAAGAAGTCGTTATGAGATGCAAGTCGTTATAACTTTCTAAGAAATCGTTACGATGACTTACAGAATCGTTATGAGAGCAAGTCGTTATAACTTTCTAAAGAAATCGTTACGATGACTTACAGAATCGTTATGACGAGCAAGTCGTTATAACTTTCTAAAGAAATCGTTACGATGACTTACAGAATCGTTATGACGAGCAAGTCGTTATAACTTTCTAAAGAAATCGTTACGATGACTTACAGAATCGTTATGACGAGCAAGTCGTTATAACTTTCTAAAGAAATCGTTACGATGACTTACAGAATCGTTATGACGAGCAAGTCGTTATAACTTTCTAAAGAAATCGTTACGATGACTTACAGAATCGTTATGACGAGCAAGTCGTTATAACTTTCTAAAGAAGTCGTTACGATAACTTACAGAAGTCGTTACGATAACTTACAGAGTCGTTATAACTTTGTTTTGATACAGCAAGGTTATTCAATCTTTCAAGTAAATCGTTACAGCTTGTGAGGAAATCGTTACAGTTAATGAAGGAATCGTTATAGCTCTTCTGAAAACAATGTATGTAAGTACTTACCACAAATGCTTGACTTTCTTTGGGTATTTCCTGTGCTTAAGGCTAAATAAAACATAGTTAGAAAAACTTTTGACAGTGTTTTGATTATCACCAAAATAAGCAAGTAATTAATTTAAAAGTACATGGGGATGGACTGTTCATCAATTGGTATATAGGATCTCAGGCATTGCCGTTACGCCAAAACTCAAGTTGTTGTGTAAGGATACCATCCTTCCTTATAACCCACCACAGGGTATAGTCCCCCTGCTGGACAACTCAGCAACACCCGCAGGCAGGTCCACACCAGGACCTAGGCATGACTTGGCCAACCCGGCCTCCGCCACACCCTCATTCTCAGGTCGCCCCAGGTGAGACGCTGGCACGCGCACCTGCCTCGCAGCATGCCGCCCAACAGATTACACTAAGGAGAAAGAACCGTGATGGTTCAGTTTACTCTACACAGGTAAATCAACATGACTTCAAATTCTAAACAAGTTGGAATGAAAAGGAGTAATGTGTAGCTTCCCATGACTTAAGGACTAACTAGAATATGATGGAAGGTTCAGTTTCTATCATGAAGATACTTCCTAAGCTGGAGATAGACAGACGCATGATATAGAACCACTTCAAACAATTAATCCAGAAGTGGAAAGAAGGAAGAGGATTAGGAAATGAATCCTACATTTCTCAAGAGTTGATATCTTCTCCTGGATGGCTTCCAACTATTGAACAAGAGATGAAGTCCAGGTGCCAACGCAGCAGCTTCCAGTGCAAGTTACCCTCACAAGGTTGCAAGCTCAACTACGAGAAGAGCAGCACCAGTAGCTCCTCCAGTAGCAGTTCTAGTAGCAAGAAGCAGGGAAACAAGAGCAAAAGGGTACAAGAACCACGAGAAGGAACAGAGATTTACGTTGGGAAGGTTTACAAGCTGGTTCCACAGTGAGTTTTATAGCTCCCATCCATTTCCATGCACAAGGCCACGTAAGTTTACAGGTGTTGGGGTAAAACCCCCATTTTACCACCTTCTGACAACTATCTCATGCACAAGCTACAAGTTACACATGGTAACTATCGTGTTACCTATTCCCCTTGGTGTGCTGGCCTTCCCACAGGCTCACACGCAGGCACCCAGAAAAACCCATAAAATAGCCACCGTAATTGGCTCAAAATTCAATTGGTCCAATTGTCCACATTTTTATATATGTAAACGACGTCCGTTTACGTTAAGATTTTAACCATAGGCTAATATGATGGTTTTGCTAATTATGGTGATTTGTATTTAATTTTTAGATTTTATTTCACACTAGGTGAAAAATCACCCGAAAAATAGTCGCGTCGACTTATCCTCGAAGTCTGTATGCCGAAAAATTTGGATATTTACATTTCTGAGATCTCCACATTTTTCTAGAAATTATGGTGTTCTCAGATTTTTATTTCGTTGTCGTTTTCCGGTGTCTCCCTATGGAAGCGCGCACCTATGTACGACACTGGGGTAACATACGTTAATACTAATTAAACCCAAAATATAATTATCTCAATTTAATAACAATCCTAATGTATAATAACCACATTATTCATATTTTCTTAACACTTTAAATTTTTGGGACGTTACAGAGGTGCTTCCTATTTGTGTAAAGTTTTGATACTGAAATTAAATTTCTAGAAAAGGATGAAACATAGAATGTGTCCTCCAGATCAAGAACAAATACAGATGCTAAAGTAAGTCTATAAGTCCCTACAGCCTTCACTTGTGAACGTGTCTTATTCCCCGAAAGGATGCTTTGTTCACCCTGATGTGGAGGCCTTTGGAACAGGAAACCCTGCATAGATTTGGCAATATGAACAGTAGAACCAGAATCAACCCACCAAGTACTTATAGGAACATCTACCAAATGAGATTCATGACAAACATAGGATGAGTGATTACCTCTTCCTTTCTTTTCCAGCCATGCCTTGTACTTTATACAATCTTTCTTTAGATGTCCGGCTTGATGGCAGAAGAAGCATTTGCCATTTTTGCCTTCTTTCTTCTTCTTCTTGCCCTTCTTCTGGACATTCTTGCCCTTCGTAGCTTGAGAATTTCCTTTATGAAAGGTAAAATTAACCTGATTCCTTTCCCCCTTCAATCTCTCTTCCTCCTAAACACACATGGTCATCAACTCATTTGGTGACCAATTCACTTTATGTGTGTTATATGAGATTTTGAAAGCCTCGTAGTCACTAGGAAGAGAGTTGAGGATGAAATGCACTAAGAAAGCATCAGATATGGTAACTTCCATGGCATTCAGATGGGCTGCAATATCTCTCATCATCATGATATGCTCTCTAATACTGCCACTACCAGTGTATTTCATTAAGGAAAGTCTAGCCATTAACGTGATGGCCTTTCCCTTGTCAGAAGTGACAAATTGTTCCTCAATAGCCTATAGAAATCCACCAGCAGTCTTCTGCTCTGGGATTGATCCCTTGATGTTTGGACTTACATGCCCTTGAAGGAACAGTAAGCACAAATAGTTGGACCTCTCCCACTTCTCATAGAAGCTTTTCTGTTCTACTGTGCTCTTGGCAGTGAGCTTAGCAGGTTGTTCATCTCTGAGAGCAATATCAAGATCCATACACCCTAAGGCAAACATTACTCTTTGTTTCCATTCAGTGAAATTTGTCCCAATCAAATAAGGCACTTGACCTGTGAAAGGTTCAAAGAGTGGAGAAGCAGTTGAAACACAAACTACATGCTCACATGAATATGGCTATTATAACTAAAGCAAGTTATGAGGCATAAAATTAAAAGTCTAGTGAACAACTTAATGATAAAACTATTACAATGCACACTTTGATATCAAGAAAATTGCACCTTTGGGTACTAAAATTTTCAAGAGTCTCCATGCATACAATAATATTCTATCCTACTTATGTCACGAACATGAAGTACTCCTTTGGGAGTTAAACTCCACTTCAAAGCCAGAAGCACAAAATTAAAATGTTATCACATAATATGACATCATTAACCTTAAAAAACATACTCTATCATTCTCTATGCAAGGCCACTTTGGTGGTCAACTTATACACTTTGAACAATAAAATGTCTCTTTCCATAAATTGATGTCAACATGCATGCTTACATTATATGTTGTTAACTATCTTAAGGGGCTCAAATTTATCATTCATCATGCTTAGTGCCACTTTGGTGATCTACCTAAACACTTGGATATGAAAAATTATCCTCCAGATATCACAACAAAAACCTTAATTGTAAGCAAGGGCATATACACAAAATTATTGCAATCTGAAAATTAGAGATATAAACGCATGCAAATAACTAAAATGGAGGTCACATAGCACAAAAATATCTCTAATGTTACTACAATAATTAAAAGTGCATAAACAATCTTTAAATAGGCTAAACATCAGTCAAATGGGGCATGAAACATGAGTTATAGCCTTCTATTGCACAAATACCCTTGTAGTTTGCATAAATATCCACTATATTGCAAACATATCTTTTCAATTTTATTCCTGTATCCTAACTATTTGCAGAACTGTCCCTATGTCCTTTAATAGCCATTAATGGTCCTAGAATAGTCCAAAAGGACTTAATGGATCCTAATAAGGATACCCAATAATGGATATTAAAAGATAGGAACAAAATAACCTTTAAGTAACCAGTTTTAAGTCTTATGAGATATAGATAAAATAAAAGATATCCTGGGTATAAGTGCAAATCGAATTCGGATCCTTAACAGTATTCGAATTTGGATCTTAAATGGATCCATAACAGACCCAATATCCAAAATCGAACCAATTATCCAATATCCAAACTTAAAGCCCCAAAAACCGAATCCAATAAGAAATGGATCCACAACTTTAAGCACATGGTATAAATGCAAATAACTAAAATGTTGGGGGCAAAAGGGTCAAAGACCCATCTTCTTCCTCATCCCAACACCCTCCTCAGAACCGCAGGGGGGGAAACCACTGCGGCGGTTGGGGAAGGGATGCCAGCGGCGGCCGGACCCCTGCCGGCCAGAGACGACGCTGGCGGCGGCGTCCGGCGGGGATCCCAGCGCAGCGCGCGTGGGTCCACCCCCCTGCCACGCCCTGCACGCGGGGAGAGCAGCGCCTGCCGCGGCTGCCCGTGGGTCACACGCCAGTCACGTCGCAGCGGCCTGCCGCGGCCGCCTGCCCACCGCGCGTGGGCCACGCAAGCGAGGCAGCACCGCAGCTGCGGGCCTGCGCCGCGTGCCCACCGCGCCTGCGCAACACCCAGCGGCGGGCCTGCGCTGCCCCCGCCGCCCGCACAGTGCCCAGCGTGGGTGGGGTCACGCACCAGCTCCAGCGCCTGCGGGCTCTGCCCGCGAGTGGACCACCGCATGCAGTGGCCTGCCATCCCCGCCGTGCTCATTGCAGCAGAAGGCCGCACTGTGGCGAGCCAGCCGCCTCCCCTCCGCGCCCTGCATGGTGGCCGGTCTGCACTTCGTCCAGCAGATCCCGACGACACTTTTGGCACACGGTGATGAGCATCTCCCCTCCGACCAGAATAAACAAACAAAGATCGGAGCCCAGTGAATCTGACACGGGTTCTGATACCACATGTTGGAGCATGTGCGCATACCTGTAGTGGAAGCGAATTCCATGGCGGTGCAACCAAGAGGAGGAAGATGACGCAAACGCCAAGTGCTGGAGGAGACGACCATAATCCCACAGGAGTCTCTCTGGTTTCCTCTCTCTATGTCACTGGATGTCTTGTCTCTCTATGGGGAAGACAGATCATATATAGAGAGGAGGGACCAGTCCACGAGATGCTTTATTGGGCTCCCACCCATAACATGAACTCATGGGTCACATATGGGTTATGCCCATAAAATATTCTTTTGACTAGACCGGAAGCGTGCATCTTTTATGTGCAGCACAAATCTGATAAGTGGACCACTTTAGTTGGGTCTGAATCCAACATGACGATGATGAAGATGGGATGAGAAGACCCTCAAGAACCTCTTACAGTGAACTGAAGCATCCTCTTGCCCTTCTCTTGGTCACTTGGATGTGAGTTTCTTTGTAGAGAGAATATGAGAGAGAAAGAGGAGAGGGAACATGAATGGCCTTCTCCTGTAGGTGGGGCCGATGGAGAGGATCAAGACCTAGCCCAAAGAAACCTCCCCAAGATGCCAACTGCCTCTCTCTTGCATCTGATCCCTTGGAGATATTGTTATGGTGGTGGGGTAAAAAAAATCTGAGGAAAAGAGTCGTCCAGATTTTGGGTTGTGTTTGGATTTATCTTGGACTTGTAAATCACATGGGGATAATGATTAGGGTGTGAGGAGTTGATTTATAATTTTTATGAATTTGTTTAGGCCTAAAACTGTCCCAAATCCACCTAAAATCGGACTCTGTTCATGGCCACATAGAACACATACCTTACCATGCAGAGAGGTGGCGTGGGCTTGGCTGGGTTTCGATGGGTTGTGGGTGGGCTGGGCAGGTGGCATGCAAGGGAGATATTACATGGGAAGAGTTAGAGTGGGTTGGGTTTTAGTGAGATTAGGTTTTATTTGTTTTTTTCTTTGCATGGGATGGTTACGGGATGGGGTTGAGTGGGTTTAGGTTGAGATATTTATGTGTTTGAGTGGATGTGGGGTTGGTTACGTGGGATGTGGGATGGGTGGTTTTGGATTTGAGTGGAACTTGGATTGGCATGTGGGAGTTTGGTTTAAGTGGGACTTTAAGTTGGTTTGCATGGGTACGGTGTTGCATGGGAGGTTTGTATGAGTTTTGGCGTGAGTGGGACTTTAGATTTTTGTATGGATTTACATGAGAATTTATTATTATTATTATTATTTAAGATGGATTTGCATGGGTATGTGACGTGGGCTCTTGGGTTTTCGTTTAATATGCATGGCATTTAAATGGGCTTGCATGGGCTTTAATTTTTTTTTTTAATGAATTTCTCACCTCTTCTCTTTTTGACCACACGTCATGGACTGCTTGGGCAGAAAATTAAACTTATTTCGGACTCAAATATTGCCAAAGGAATGTTCCAAAATCATGGTCAATTTAAGGCATTAATATTAAAAACAAAAAATGTGACTCAACTTATAGGCCGAATGCGGGTGTCCACACTACTGGGCACAATTGCTCATGTACATGTACTTTCCTTTCAAGCTTCTCAGATGGGGACAACTCTTTAGGGGATTGTGCGCCGAGTGATTTTTAAATTTAGCAGACCAAGTTTTCTTGTGGATTTTGCCACTTAGACTATTGTATATATTAAACTCAATACCATCAACTCGTGTAATGTACTATTCTGCTGCACTGCCTTATAAATATGAATGACGATATCTATCTTCTTTATCTTGTTTTCCTGTCACATTCAAAAATAGTCTATGAGTAGGATGTGACAAAGTTCTTGGTATTAGAGCAGAGTTCCGCTAAACTTGGAAATTAACCTGTGAGATGGGTAGAAATTTGGGAAGTTAGTACTAGAAATAGTTGTGAATATCTTCTTTTATGTAAGTTAACATGTTGCCTATAACATAATGGATGCCAATGCACGTGAATAATTGTGCTGGCTATGGAACTGTTACGTCAAGATTTCGAGCTTTATGTCCAAGCTCAACCTGAACCCCACCTATGAATTAAAGAAGAAGTTTTAATTTTAACCAGTACGGCGTTTCTGGCAGGAAACCCCCCTGCATCCCTAGCTGCCATGACTACGGTCATGGGTAAATTAGACAATTTAAAGGCTGGCCGAGACTTGCTATTGCATCAAGTAGAAGTATACTGGGACATTATGACCGAAGCCGCTAGGGAACTATATTTCAACCAGCAAGATGCACACGATTAGTCTTCTGGGTCTGCTACCCGCTAGTAAATTAGAAGGGAACCTTAGGACTCATCCTTTTGTACCCCCTCCTGTATGACCGTAAATTATTGTAGATAGCTAACTTTTGTAAAGATGTTAAGATGATGTGGAGGGAGGCTTTTTTTTTAGAAACTAATGTAAATTCTGGCTTGATTAGCAGAAAGCATGTATAAAATAGAAGGTATAATAGAATCTCTAGATATGTCAACTTATGGACATGGGTTGCAATATTAACATGTGATATTTTGAACATCTCAGATTATCTTCTGAACTAGTTATGGACAGAAGAGGTGAAGTATGGAGGAGAATGGAAAATACAATACAGGACATAACACGTGCTTTAAAAATAGTATCCCAAAACAACTCACAAAACAGAACCAACATCTTCAAGGAGTTTCACAGTCTAAATCCCCCTCGTTTCTCTAGAAGTACCGACCCAGATGAGGCTGAGAATTGGGTCAAGGAAACCATACGAATTTTTAAAACTATCAGATGTCAGGAGGAAGATAAGGTCTGCCTAGCAAAATTTCAATTGGATAGGGACGCTCGGGCTTGGTGGGAAGCCATGGAGGCTACTGTAGGAGATGTAGATCAATTGTCCTGGGAGGAGTTTGTTGAGTTATTCAACGAACAATATTTCTTTGAGGTAGTCCAAGAAAAGAAGGCAATGGACTTTATTAACTTGAAACAATGAGGATTATCAGTAGCCGAATATGAAACACAATTTTCTTGGTTGTCAAGGTATGCCCCCCACATGATCGCTACAAAAAAGTTAAAAGCAAAGAGGTTCCTGAATGGCTTATGCCCACTTTTTATCACTCGGCTAACCCAACATCTGATCACCACTTATGATGAGATGGTTAAAAGGGATTTAGCTTTTGAAGTTGCCACCGAAATGGTAGAGAAAATTTTGAGAAAAGATAGTGGAAGCTATAAAGTCAGGGAGCGAAAAAGGAAGTTTGAGGTGGGGAATGCATTTAGGCCTCAACAATCTATCAAGAAAATAGGAAAGGTTGTGACTGAAGTTAAAGGAATTTGTCAGCATTGCCATCTCTGTGGACATAAAATAGAGGCATAGCAAGAGAAATGAACTTAACTTCTACT
The DNA here is from genome assembly GCA_014218235.1 of Colocasia esculenta. Lineage (NCBI taxonomy): Eukaryota > Viridiplantae > Streptophyta > Magnoliopsida > Alismatales > Araceae > Colocasia > Colocasia esculenta. The sequence continues at coordinate 28,445,520 of CM024762.1, forward strand.
GCCCCACTAGTTCAATAGTAATTGAAGGGCATAACTTTTCTGGAGATTTAATATGTTTGGACATGTGGGATCCTTAGGGCTGATTGGCTATCCAAACATTAGGTTGGAGTGGATTGCCATTCTAGGCAAATAACCTTTGGGAACAAGGAGATTCCACTAGTAAGTTTTTAGAATCCTCGAACACAAGGCATACCACTCATATCCGCAGTTAAAGCATATAAGCTAGTGAGGAATGGATGTCAAGGTTACTTAGCATTAGTAATAACGATAAATTGGAATGTCTTAGGCTTGGAGCATGTTCTCATAGTTCAAGATTTTTTTGATATATTTCCTGAAGAATTGTCTAATTTACCTCCTAGTAGGGAAGTAAACTTTACTATTGAATTAATTCTTGGAGCTACACCAGTTTCTCGAGCATCCTATAGAATGTCCGTAGAAGAATTGAAAGAATTAAAAAGACAACTCATGGAATTGATCGATAGAGGGTTTATCAGGCCCACTACGTCTCCATAGGGGTGCTCTAGTCCTATTTGTCAAGAAGAAGGATAGAACCTTGCGATTATGTATAGATTATCGATAATTGAATCAACTCACAATCAAGAATAAATATTCACTTCCCCAGATTGATGACTTATTTGATCAGTTGTCAGGAGCTCAATGTTTCTCAAAAATTGATCTCAGGTCTAGATATCACCAATTGAGAATTCAGGATGAAGATATCCACAAGATGGCTTTTCATAGCAGGTATGGTCATTATGAATTTGTTGTGATGCCATTTGGATTGACTAATGCCCCTGTTGCATTTATACGATTAATGAACAATATTTTCAGACAACACTGGATCATTTTATTGTTGTATTTATCGATGATATCTTGGCTTATTAAAAAAGTATGAAAGAGCATGAGGCACACCTACAGATTGCCTTACAATTATTTAGGGATCATAAGTTATATGCTAAGTTTAGTAAGTGCGAATTCTGGATGAAGCAAGTAACATTCTTGGGTCATGTTATCTCTAAAGATGGATTGGCTATAGATTATTCCAAGGTTGAGGCCATCTAGCATTGGGAGCAACCTCAGACTCTTACTGAAGTTTGAAGTTTTCTGGGTATGGCTAGTTACTACCGCTGATTTGTCAAAAACTTCTCTAGAATTGCTATACCACTTATTCAGCTGACTCGGAAGGAAGTACCCTTTTTATAGAGCAATGAATGTGAGTACGTCTTCTAGAGATTAAAGGAATGTCTGACCTCTGCAAAAGTCCTAACTTTACCCATAGTGGAAAAACATTTTGAGGCTTACACAGATGCTTCAACCATTGAGATGGGATGTGTTCTAATGCAAGAAAGAAAGGTCCTTGTCTATGCATCTAGACAGTTGAGGAACCACGAGAACAACTATCATGTTCATGACTTGGAACTTGCGGTAGTAATTTTTGCTTTGAAGCTGTGGAGACATTATCTTTATGGCAATCAATTCATGGTATACTCTGATCATCAGAGCTTGAGGTACTTGTTCTCACAAATAGAATTAAACATGAGGCAAAGAAGATGGTTGGAATTTATCAAGGATTATGACTTTAAAATTGAGTACCACCCTGGAAAGTGCAATATAGTTGCCGATGCTCTCAGTAGAAATCCTGTGGCTCAAATGGCGTGTTTGATGGTCAAAGAATGGAGGCTTTTAGAAGAATTCTCTACACTAAATTTAGAAGCCAGACCACAAGAAGATAACGTCATGATAGTAAACTTGAAAGTCCAAATCTAACTCAAACCAAAGCACAACAAGACAATGATCCCATGATGATAGAGATCAAAGAGAACTTGAATTCTAAACCTGATTTTTGCATTGATTCACAAGGGTCTTCGATTTCGAACAAGAATATGTGTGCCAGATGATTCAAAAATTAAGAAGAAAATACTGGAGGAAGCACACCGAGCTTATTACACTATACACCCTAGAACTATTAAGATGTACCAAGATCTCAAAAGGAATTTTTGGTGGTGTATAATGAAGAAAGATATTGCAAATTTTGTAGCTAAATGCTTGACCTGCCAGAAGGTTAAGGCTGAACATCAGAAACCAGCAAGAAAATTAAAGTCTTTGGAAATACCCGAATGGAAAGGGGATAGCATGAGCGTGGATTTTATCAACAGATTACCCACAACTCATGGTGGTTATGATGCCATATGGGTAATAATGATTGGCTCACCAAGTCAACTCATTTCCTGGCTATAAAAAGCAAATGATATGTCAATGTCCTGGCAGCATTATATTTAAAAGAGATCGTTCGATTGCATGGAATCCCAAAGGATATTCTCTTTGATCATGATGCAAGGTTCACTTCGCATTTCTGGAAGGAATTACAAGTAGCTTTGTAGACCAAGTTGAAATTCAGCACCGCTTTTAATCCCCAGACTGATGGGCAGACTGAAAGATTAAACCAGGTTGTTGAAGACATGTGCAGAGCATGTGCACTAGAATTTGGGAATGATTGAAACAATCATTTACTACTTATGGAGTTTGCTTACAACAATAGTTACCAGAGTACGATTCAGATGGCACCCTTTGAAGCACTGTATGGTAGACAATGTAGATCACCCATCTGCTGGATAGAGATGAATAAACCACAACTTCTGGGACCAGACATGATGCAAGAAACATCAGAAATCATAAAGATAGTTCAAGGAAGGATGAAAGCCACACAAGATCGACAGTGTTATGTGTTAACTACGGGGGAAATCTATACATGGTTAAAATCGATCGACTTGTGGCCATCAAAGAAATCCCCATCGTCCACCTGTTGAGGATTTTACACACGCCTTTGTTAGGATAAGCTCTATATATATACACCCATGTTAATCCTGATCCAGACCTCGACTATTTACTTGTTGCTACTCTAGCTGGAGGCTGAAGAAGGAAGGGTACTGAACTGAGTAGAAGGAGGAAGCTCTGAAGCTCCGGAGCTCTGATTCTTTCTCTCATTCTTGGTCATCTTCTTCTTGTCAGGTAGGAGTCTTGTCTTCTCCTTCACTTCCTCTATTGCTACTTTACCCTTCCAAATTCATGATAAGGTTTAGAGGAAATTTCCTTGTATCAGGGTACCACCCCTAAACTATCCTCTAAGCCCAATCAACCATTGCAAAGCAGAAGAAAAACTAGTTTGTAACATTGCCAGAATTGATCGACCGACCGACCGATCATTTCGGTCAATTGATCCTCTCTATTTTTGCCTACCCGAGAGAAGGAAAGAAGAGAGATAGGGAGCTTAAAACCTCCCATTTTCCTTGAAAATTATGTACAACTATTGAATAGTCCTTGCATTTCTATTCTTGATTGTTTATTTCCATTCCCAAGTCAGAAAAAGTGGTGAGATTTCGACCTGTGTAATTCTAAGTTTTTCCGAAATCGATTGACCGAAACCAGAAATTGGTCGACTGATTCTATCTTATCGGTCGACCGATTTTGTGATTCCAGTCGACTGATTCTCACTACCGTAAGACCCCACTTCAACTGATCAGGTCAGTCGACCGATTTCTGGTCAGTCGACCAATTTTTCCATTCTAGACGATCGATTTTTCCCTGAAACCAGAACCAAACTACTTGCTAGGTCGATCGACTGACTTCATCATTTCGGTTGACTGATTTCACAGTAAAGTTCAGAACCAAGCTATTGGCTAGGTCGGTCGACCGACTTTGTCATTCCGGTCAACTGATTCCTTCTTAAATTCCATAACCAAGTTCATGTTTGTTCTAGCTTGTCCCTTTCCCAAATTTCTTATATGATTCTATATTACTGAAACATTGGACCAACCCAACATGCTACTCCTACCCTTGCCTTGTGATCATTATACCCTTGCATTGGACGTGCTTTATTATTAAAGTTATCTTGAGAACCGCCCGAACCATATTGAAAGAACGATCAAATGGAAATGGTAACACTTGAGTTTTCAGATTCTACTAGACAAATGTCTGTGCAAATAGGGTCGATCCAGTCCTGGGAGTAGCACCCGAATTTGATTAATGGCTATATCGAAAATGGATCCATTGGGTGTTTGGCATGACACCATCTATTGCAAAATTTAGTCTACATTTCCATAAACTATATTATGGCATGAATTTTATTACTGTTTGGTTCAGGGCAAATTATGTTATGATATCATCCTTTAACTGCATTACAGTATCACTTTGTACCCAGTTTGTATTCTTTCATTGACTGGTACACATACTTTCCTTCGATACTACCTTTATGTCTTACTTTTATTATGAAGGCAATTTTCTACTGGGTACAATTGCTCATGTAACTGTACTTTCCTTTCAGGCTTCTCAGATGGGGCCAACTCTCCAGGGGATTGTGTGCCGAGTGATCTTTAAATTTAGCAAACCAAGTTTTCTTGAGAATTTTGCCACTTAGACTATTGTATATATTAAACTCAAAACCATCAACTCGTGTAATTCCGCTACACTGCCTTATAAATATGAATGACGGTCTCTACCTTCTTTATTTTGTTTTCCTATCACATCCGAAAATAGTCTATGAGTAGGACGTGACTGTCACACATCTATGAAAAAGCATATTGTCAAATGCATCCAAACAATCTAATATGACACGTGTCACACATCCATGAAGTATCACATTGTCAAAGCTTTGACTAACAAGGACTAAAAATCTCACCAGTCGATGTATCAGAGCTTCGACTGTCAAGAAAACAACTGATCAGTCGAAGTGTCAGAACTTAGACTGAATAGAAGCAATTCGAATATCTGAAGTGATACAACTTCGATTGACAAAAACATAGAGCTTCAACTGATGAAGAACTAACTGATCAGTTGTAGTCTCACAACTTCAACTAAGATAGAAGAAACTTGTGCCAGTCGAAGCCACATAGCTTTGACTAAATAGAAGAAACTCGTGCTAATCGAAGTCACACAACTTCGACTAAATAGAAGAAATTTGTGCCACTCGAAGTCACACAGCTTCAACTAAATAGAAGAAATTTGTGCCAGTCGAAGTCACACTGCTTCAACTAAAGAGAAGAAACTAGTGCCAGTCGAAGTTTATGCACTTCAACTGGAAATAAGAAACTTCTATCCACTTGTAATAGACTTCCATTTATGCAGATCAGCAGCATATCAAGCATACATGAATTTCAAACATGAAATTGGAGAGTCATGTCAAGATATTAGTTATTGAGTCATCATCAGATTGTTTAGTTATCATTAAAACATAAATGATAATATTGTGTCATTATTAAACATGAAACTCATACACTCAACACAGACTCCTAACAATCTCCCTCTTTTTGATGATGACAAAACAGATGACAAAATAGTCATAGACAAAGTTATCTCCCCATTTTTGACATAATAAAAAAGATGTCCATGATTTCATTCTCCCTTTTTGATTTTATTGTGGAAATAAATTTCATTTATCAGTTGAGAGCAGGGAATATGGATATGAGGGCAAGGAATGGAATTTAGGAAAGAAAACTATTATGAAAGAGCAGAATTGATGAGACACTAAGACATAAAAATATGAGAGAGAGAGAGAGAGATTATTGTGTTTTAGAATTATGCAATTGAGTTTAAAAATAAAGACACACTCAACACATTAGATGTCAAAAGTTAATAACTTGAAGGTATTTAAAAAAATAAAGAAAATGTGATTTAGAGTCACCTGTATGAGTGGACAAGAGTGTTTATCACAAGAGCTTAGAAACTTAAGATGCAACACAATGTAGAATAATAACTCTAAATTTAGTGTTTATGAAATACATCTAAGTCATTTTGCATTATGTCCTGATTGAATTTTGAATTTTCTTTTCATCTTTTCAGAGATAATACAATAATAAGTTAGTTAAATCTCACTTTTCAGTGCAAGAGATCACATTTACCAGATACAAGACTACCTAATGACTCAGTGGTGCAGCCTTCATTATCTTGTACGAAGTTGAAAGGAGTATTTACCACTTTTTGACGCGAGCCAATCACTTGATCAGATGAAATGAACCCGACTACTCAGTGGTACAAATAATTTCATTGCTCTGTCTGTACGTCTCTATTTTTTTGGAGCATATTTTAGTGTTTGAAGTTTGTCTGGAACACTTTTACTTTGACTAGAATAGACATGATAATGAGAATGGAGGTATGAGTCTGAACATGTGTTAAAAAATAAGCTATAAGTAGTCACATGGTAAACACTAAAGCTACTTATGTGTCTATAAGTGTTTTGCAACTCAGACTAAATACTTTTAGCATTAAGAACTGACAAGACATTGTGCTTAGATGCATCTTTAAGATTAAACTAAGTACATAAAGATGTTATTCTTTAGGTGTGAAATCTCTGATATAGAAATATTGGAAGTGTTCATTTATCCTAATACAAGGGTGTTGTGTGTAGGAGCAATATCTAGAAGGGGGGGGGGAGGGTTGAATAGATATTGACCAATTAAAACCGTTTAAAGATTAAAACCTCAAAAATTAAGATCAGATCTAATGAAACAATCTAAGCAGTGAATATCAAACCACACAAGTGCACACGATATTTTTAAGGTGGTTCGGCTCTAGTGTGGAGACCTATGTCCACCCCTCACTAAACTAGTGAGGCTTCACTATCAAATCAAATGTGTGAGACTCTCACACAGTCACTGATTCACAGCTTCTACAAAACACTGATACATAGCTTCAACAACCCGATGATTCACAGCTTCAAGATTTCTCCCAAATCTCACAATCCTAACACAGCAAGTGTAGGATCAAATCCGTCTACTCCAATCGAAGTAGACACCAAATTAGAGTGATGTATTGAAGAAATCAAGAAAAACAAACTAAATAGAAGTCTGAAGAAGTGCAGAAATATCAAGCGCTCTGCTCTGGAGTTAGATCTAGTCAGAAGACTCCTTGAGCTCCAATTGCAACTTCTTCATGCTTGAGTTCATCGAATTCATCTTCTGGTTCTAGTACATGGATCAATTTTCTATGAATCTAAGATGAATTCCGATCCTTTGTTCCAGTTGATCAGTAGCAGGTCATCATATTAGAAGAAGGCACGATCTAGTGACCTCTCCTCTTGATCAAATCACTGTTCCGAAGTCGGCTGCTCTTTCTGAACTCAACCTCTTGCTCTCTGCACTTTTCGCGCTCTCAGATCGCTGTTCTTTTTCTCTATGCACGATCTGACACGCCCCTCCAATTTAGTAGCGGAATAAATCGGAGGGAGACGCGAACAACGAGTATGGTAACGACAATTGCGCATACTTTCGCAAACATTAGAGCATCTAATAAACAATAATTGGAATAAACTCTTTATTTCATTATAAAATCACTAAGACTATTACAACCACTAATTCAGAGCCACACATAAGGCTCAATGACATCATTACATTGAAAAGAAATCTAAAGTAATAACTACTAGACTCCATTGTACTAGGGCAACTTCGTCATTTGACTTCGGGTCACTCATCACTCTGGATCCGTCCCATTGGTACGTATAACGTCATCGTCCGACTTACCTGAGACACAATAACAAATAACGAAGGGTGAGCGATAACGCCTAATAGGACTTAAATCTCAGGATCAAGAAGGCTTTAAATAATTAACACATTTAATGGCAGAGTAACTAATGATAGAGCGAGTCATGTAAATTCGAGAAAGTAATAGCACGAGTAACATTGTTCGGATAGTAGATGAATCAATTATAGCACGATGATTAAAGTCAAGTCATGATAGAAAACGATAACAACAATAGCAAGTAACGATATTGTCAAGAACAGCAAGTGACATGTATAGCAAGAAGAGATGATGGTAGATGGTCATGTAAAGAGTAAATTGCACCTTGATTGATTCTCATCAATCGAGATGGTATAGCACTTTTGATTAACTTTCGTCAATCGAAATAGTAATGGCACTTTGGTATTTTCGGGTGGCTCTCTACCCCCAGGACTAGATTGGAGCCCCTCGGACACTCTCCGTGCCCTGCACAGTACGCATTGGATACAGTAGAGTCACAAGACCCATATTATAGCGCTAGATAGTCATGAAATAGCACAAACGATAGGAGCTACACAGCTCAAAGGGTAACAAGAGAGTACTAGATGAATAGACGAGAGAGTACTAGATGAATAGACAGGCGAGTATAGCATAGATGAGATCTTATGGTCATTGCACATGGAACGTCGAGTAACGAGCGATAGTAACAGTTGCACAACACGCGCGTACGGTGTTGGCAGTCAGGTGGAACACGACCTTTCCGCTGGCCTCATTATGCACAGGTCCAGAGGTCCGGCGTGATTTAAGATAAGAACGAGAGAACAATCTAAGGCCATATGGATCTTGCTGATCCCTAGAGTGTATCATAGGTGTTAGGGTACAACCAGCTCGTCAACCATGTGGGAATCCATGGACAGAGGAGACTTACGGAGGCCTTGTGCAAGGGTTCACTAGTCCGACGAAAGGAATATCCGATGGAGAGTTCACCACAAGCCAAGTAAAGAGTGTATATAAAAACAGGTGCTCGACGTTCTAGAGGAATTCTAGAACAGCAGAGCGTCGATATCGGTACATAAACAACGCAAGAAACGAATACAAGTCCTTTAAAATAGGGCAATTAATATACTTTATTGCAATAAATTACCAGATACATTAAGAGATATTTTATGCCAAATTTCAGCCATATATGGATGGTTCATGTGTGTGCATGTGTAAGAGAGATCACAGATAGAAAAGAAGTCGTGAATATGTATTTTAAAGCATTCAATAAAGCTCCATTTTAAAACATGTGTTTTTACTGCGTGTATGACTGTTAAAAAGATGTAAGAATATTTTTGAAAGTGAGAGCAATAAATTTTATGGGTTTTCATGCAAAATCCTGTGAAGGCGACGTAGGCTAGTAAGGGTAGCGACAGGGTCAGGGTAGATCGCGACAGGGCATGAAAAGGGTTGCGACAGGGCTGCCAGGACAGAAGGGCAGATCGCGACAGGCTTGCATGAGGGTCGCGCCTGCTTGGTCAGCAGATCGCGACAAAGCGGACTGTCGCGATGAGATCGCGATAGAGCGCTCTGTCGCGATGTACCTTGTGAATGCGGCCTATCGGGCTGTCACGTTCACAGGGTCTGCGCCTGAGCCTGACAGGGTTCTGATCTGTCTTGGATTGCGGTCCAGAAACTTGCATTTTTGACACAGGGTAGTTCAGAAAATTATAACTAATTGTATAGTCAACGAAAAATCATGAACCCAGTTGCAAATTAAACTAGACATGTAAGGGTACTTTCAGTAAATCAGAATTAGAGAGAGAGCATGGTTCATATAGGGTTTGAACATGAGCAAGAATGAGTTATTCAGAACATGACACAGAGAGAAAGATCGATTAAATTCGATCAACATGCTCGATGAAATTTAGGGCTTTTAGGGGCAAAAGATCCCTACCAACATGAAGTATCTACAATAAAAGTTTCGTAGCATGGGATCAAGTCTACATAGGGATTTGAATTAAACATGATGTCTCGGGGTTATCATGTTTGTAGATCTTCTAAAATCAAGAACAAAAGATTGGCTCGATGTAAAAGAGTGAAACAAGAGGGCTTTTGTTCCTGATGTATGGAACAATCTACAGATGGATTTAATTGAGTTTTGCTCGTGAGAATGCCTACCTTTGATCGTTTTCCTCTTCTAGGGCTAGAACTTGAAGAACGGGGATGAGAGCTTGAAAGGTTCTTCTCCCCACGAGATCTCCTCCTCCTTGGCCTCTCCTTCTGGTCTAGCAATCCCTTGGCACGAGCTAGGGCCGGCCATGAAGGTTTTAGGAGAGTATTTATGCTAGTTATGTTTCTAATTCCTAATAGTACTCTAACTCCTATTTAATTCCGAATTTCCTCCTTTCCTAACCTCCTCCCAAGCTTTCCACTTCCTATTTCGGTTAGGATGGGAGCTAAATTTGTGGCCAACCTATTAGGGTAGGTTTAGGAATCCAATTCTAACTCAAACTTCCTATTTAATGCATTAAATACCCCTTTTTCTATTTAGATATTAATTTAGTTACGAATTTAGGGTATTTTCCCATTATTCTTATTTTTAAAATCTTTATTTTGGCCCACTAATTGCTAATGGGTCTATTTAACCAAGCCCATTATTTATTGGAATTTATCTTATAGGTTTTCCCTTTTTTAATTAGGGAATAATAGAGTTATAATTTTTATTGCATTTTCTTATTTGAATTTATTCATGGGCTATGAGAGGTCCATTGGTCCAAACCCAATAATGGTTATTCATTTCATGATGTGGGAAGTCTCTCCGACATGTTCATTTAATTTATGGGCGCGTTATCTTTCTGTGTTAACAGTTTTCCGACTTAGTTTCTAAATTTGGATAATTAGTCACATTGTGACGTACGCTTGGCCAATCGGATTTTTCGTTGCACATATTTCTTCGTGGAACACTTAGGAATAATATTTGGGTTGATTTATAATTTTTAAGGAATTTTTAGATGTGTTCTTGCACATACAATAATGGTACGTATATTTCTATTATTTCGTTTTAAAGGAATTATTATTTCAAATTTTAAATACTGAATTTTCCAGGTTGCTACACGATTGCCCAACTGCATAGGATGACTCACCTCTTTTGATCTGATTCACGAAATCTTTTCAGTGGTCCCCTCAACAGAATCCCAAAAACTTGGGAGATGCTTTTGCTGCCAAAATGTAGTATCTTCCAAAACCATGTGAGGTGTACTCAAAGTCCCAATCGTAGGACCTTGGGTCACGTGCCCATCACTTGTGCACTGGCAGATCCTTTAACTCTCTGTAGAATAAGTGTCATAGAGTCGACACATCCAGATTATAGAGTCGACGCATATCCATGAGACTTAACTTGGATCAGTGTAAAGTCTTCAGTAGAGTCGACTCTATGCCCTCCAGAGTCAACCTCATCCATGTGACTATGTCTCTGACTATCTGTCTGTAATTTAGAGTTGACCTTACAGCAACATAGTGTCGACCTTATCTGATGATAGAGTCGACCTATCCTTCTTTTAGAGTCAACTTTGTAGTCTGGTAGAGTCGACCTCATCCTCAAATGTAGTCGACCTCAGCCATCACTTATCTTCAAATGCTCACAGGAAATTTGACTAGTGTCGACCTGATCCACATCTGGTGTCGACCTTATCTGATTTCTCCCCTTCAGTGCTAGCCAGAAAAGCAACTAGAGTCGACCTGTTCTTCGAGTAGTGTCGATCTTGTCTGATAATCTGAATATCAGCGCTACTGAAACCTCATTGAATGTCGACCTAACCTCTGTGTAGAGTCGACCTTATGAACATCACTAAACTTTAGTAACTCTTCCGTTGATGCAAATGAGTTGACTTTAGCAGATTGTCAAATGCATTGAACCTTGTGTTCAGAAAATCCTGCAGATTGTCAAAATGAGTATCTAGGACAACTGGAATATTATCAACTCCATGAGGCATTGGAGGGACAGCTGCAAAGGAAGTTGCTTGATTGCTCTCAGATGTGTCAGTCACATCATGAAGCTTCCACACTTGGTTAAACTCATGTCTCACAAGTTTGAGATTATGAGACATCTCGTTGTGATAATCTCCAAGAATATTCATCATGTTAGTGATTTGATGGACTGTGTTGACCAGATCTGAAAGATCATTAAGCTTTTCGGATCCTCTTTGCAGTGCTTCTTCAACTGACTGTATGTCACGTCCCAAGAATTACGCAGCGGATATTAATTTGAAAAATTCGAGTCGATATTTCGAGACGTGGACAGTCGGCAAATAAGCCTCTAGTTAGCACGCACTAAATGTGTATCAACACAACATCATAATAGGGCCCAAATGTGAACTCAATTATAAATTGTATTCAAATCTCATATTTGTCTCAGATAAACTAATACAGGACTAAGACTCAATAAAAGCAAAAGTACATACTACCTCACTTCCTACTACATTGTTCTAACACTCAAAATAAACTAACTATAGATAGACTCATGTTTGGAACGCTCTTCACTCGGACGCATTCCCATCCTCGACTTGCTCTTCCTCTTGCACTTCATGGTCACCTAGATTGGGTAAAAGTAGGGAATGAGCAAACTAGCCCAGTAGGATTTATATCTCAATGTGCGGGCAATGATATAAGTGATTAACATTTTAGAACTAGGCAAGTACGATGAATGATATGCAAGTACGAATAAAACTCGTTAAAACATGATATATAAGACAAGCTAGAGAGAGTGATTATGATAGAACGAGATTTGTGAACAAGATGACAAGATAGAACTAGCAATAGATCACTTTGTACAAGCACGCAAGAATTCACTTGATGTCAAGAACGCAGGATATCACTAATTGCATTAAATGCAGGATGGCCATATCACGCAAGCAAGCAAGCAAGATTTCACAAGCACGATCAAGTAACACTAATCAGGCACGTAGACACCAATGTACACCAAGAAAAGATCCATCAAGAATGTACACCAGGACACGTGTATGTGGTTATGTATCTAACATTCAACAAGCAAGAAAGTACTCCCAGCGCAGATGCAACGCCAATAATCATTATACCCCATGGTTAACAGTATATCTATGACTCGCCGTCATTGGGGCTAGATTGGAGCCCTTGGAAACATGCCGTGCCCTGTCAGCATCTCATGTAAATTTTTAAATGTAGATACCCACAGTCATTAATAATGGCCAATGAGAGTTTCAAAACGTAGCATGTGTAATGTCATGTTCATGATGATGATGAGAAGAAGTAATAATTAAATTGAACATGATTTCATGAGAACAATGGTCAAGAGATAAATTCGGCAGCATAACGGTACAATTTATACTTTCGTTCAATCTTTACATTAATGGCTTTAGTCTAGTTTGTAAGTCACACTCACGAGATCAAGAAGAGAAAGGAAGTGCACGCTATCTCCAGGGAACTTCAATGGTACAACCAACTCGTCGGCCATGTGGGAATCCATGGTCAGAGGAGATTTACGGAGGCCTTGGTGAAAAGGTCGCTAGTCTACCGATTCAGAATGACCGGTAGAGAGTTTCCAATTTCCCAAGAAAAGGCTACCTAACAGTGCTAGTGTGTAGTGCGGTACGCGTGTCTCAATTCTCAAACCATCGGTCTCAAACTCGCAGGAAGCACTTGACAATATAACATGGAATAAAACTATGCACTTTAACAAGTCATGGTTTGCAAGATTTTATGATAACCATTATCATTTAAACGTGGAAGAACAGTAGGGAGATTAAATCACAAGAAACATGAATGGATCATAACATTTAAGGAGCACTTAGAATAGCATTCATGTAATTAAAACTTTTAAATGGGTTAATCAATTTTTAAGCCATTAAATAACAATCATGTAATGCTCAGACCCAAGACATGCAACTTACACAGTAAATATCATATTTAAACAGATCTTGGGTATATGCGGAAAACTATGCATGAAAACACGTGGTTTCAGGTAAAGTTCTGAGATCGCGACATATCCCTATAAGGAAGGCGACAGGGTCGTCAGATCAGGCAGGCAGAAGGTGACATGGGTACTGTCGCAACCAGAACGCGACAGAGGTACTGTCGCGACCCGACCTCAGAATGCGACATATCGGGCCGTCGCGTTCACAGGGTCTGCGCCTGAGCCCGACATGGATCTGACATGCTCTTGGTTCAGACTACCATGATTTGACACAGGGTGATATTCATGAAACGCCTATATCTCTCTATATGCTGATCTTTAGACAAAACTCACAACATAGAAAATGTCGAGGACATCTATTTAAAGAACTTTTGTGTTGTGGGCTGGGTCTGAATCGGTCTCTAATTGCATGAAATACAGGAAGAACATGGTAAAGCCCTAAACATGCATGACTTCATGGCGACTTACATGTTAGACTTTAACATGAGATCTACTGATATTTGGACAAAACGTCTAACATAAAAGATGACAAGGACAACTAGTATAAGAACTTTGTTGTTGGGGTTTTAACCTAATTCAGTCTTGAACCTTGTGAAAAACATGAAGAAGTGAAAGTTAAATGCAACCAGAAAACATAGTATCATGCATGACTCCATTACGATGTGTATAACTCTCTAAATAATGATATTTAAGCAAAACATTTAACATGAAAGATGACCATATCGACTAATACAAGAACTTTCATGTTGGAGTCTTGACCTACTTCGGTCTTAAATCTCAAGAAAAACAGGAAGAACCTAAGGCTAACTGCAAACCCGAAAACACAGTATTATGCATGACTCTCTTACGGGGTTCATAACTCTCTAACTAAAGACTTTTAGACAAAACGTTCAACATGAAAGCTGATCGTGACATCATGTAGAATAACTTCCATGTTAAGCGTTTACTCTAATTCGGTCTTGAATCACGTGCATCATATTAAGAACGGGAAAAGCCCTGACAGTGCGCGACTTTGGCAAAACGCTTATAAATCAAGATCTACTAAATGAAATTCGATGAAACCAGTGGGAAATGAAAGTTAACTTGATGCTCTACACATTGGTATAGGATATGTTAAGGTTTGGCCTGAGAAAACCTACCTTTGGTCGACTTCAAGAGAGTAGTTTGTGCAGGTCGCGGCAGATGAGAAGGGGAAGAAGAACGGCTTCTTGTGGTCGTTCCACAGCTCCTCAGCCACCAAGAGCTCCTCCACACGACCCTAGCAAGTTCTAAATTCGTTCCTAGGGTTTGGGTGAAGAGTATTTAAGTAACCATGGTGTTTAGGAGTCCTATTATAACTAGGAAAAGAGGATTTCGGGATTGGCATGTTTGGTTTCCTATTTTTGATGATTTCCTCCTCCCTTTGAGTGTGTGAGGCATTAGGAAACCTCCCCTCATAGTTAGGCACGAATTTGGGTTGCCATGAATGCATGATTGCATCCCAATTCAACTCTAATTGCCTCTTTTTAATTTCAGCTTATTTATGGTTACGAATTTCTATGTATTTTCTAGCTTCATTTGATTTTTGGGCCAAATGTGGTCCATTGGCCCACTTATGATATTGGGTCATTATTATATATTGTTAGAAGCATTTCTAACATCTTTATTTAATTTATGATTGCGTCGTATTTCCGTGTTAACGGTTTTTCGACTTGTTTCCTTATTTAGATAATCGGTCGCAATAACTCTTAAACCTAGCTCACAAGATTTTTATTGACCCAATTTTCTTGATGGGTCATTAGAGGATATTATTTGAAGACATATATGATTTTTATTTAATTTTCTAACCCATCCAAGTACGTATGATAATGATATTTCGACTTATTCATGAATTACGATAATAAGTCGTGAAACACTTTAAACTTAGCTAATCCAATTTTTCTTGGCACATGTTTCTTTGTGAAACATTTAGTAATAATGTTTGAGGTTTATTTATAATTTTCACAGAATTTTCCGATGTGTTTTAGCACATACGATAATGATACGTATGTTTTAAATACTTGTTATAATAGAAATTATTTATTTCCATTTAATTGAATTTTTATATAATTGAAATTTCTGGGGTGCTACACTGTACTTTATCAAAAATTTCAGCTTGAGTGTAGGTAGCAGTGTTGAAAACTTTCCCAATTTTCTTTATGAGTGCATCTGATCTAATAGCTGTAAATCTAGCAGTCTACTCTTGTATGTCAATATTCTCACTGAACTTTCTCTCAATTTCTTCCAACCTACTCTCAAACTACAAGACTATTGATCAATTTTGGTATTCAATAGACTAATAGAGTCAGTTACAACAGCGAATTGATCTTGCAGAAATTGGAGAAAGTATGGTGGAATGGGAGTTTCAGCAGAAGAGGTGGAAGGATGGGCCTGCTCAGCAATAAAAAGCTCATGAGAGGTGGGATGAGCAGGTGAGAAATGTGGCTGATCCACACCTAGATCATCAAATCTAGGTATAAGAGAGGGTGAAGGAACATGTAGAACTTCATCCAACTGAACTCCATCAATTTCATCCTGAACTCTCTGCTCATCTTGGTCAAGATGTGGTTGATCCACATCAACATCTTCATTGACAATCTCTTGAGGTGTAGCAGGTCTTCTCACCACCTGAGGTTCCAAATTCAACTTCATAAATTTAACAATATGAGCCAAATCATAAGTGTGGTACTTTGCAATCTTCTGGACCTTGGTATTGTCCAATGGAACATGCATCTTCTGAAATATGGTGGACAAATGTGTTGCATATGGTAAACTCTTCCTCAGCTCTGGTCTAGTTGCTTCATGAAGCAACTGACAAAAAATGGTTGATAAGTTGATTTTCTTTCTTCTGATTAAACAATACATTAAAAACCTTTGCAGATTGGTAATCCTGTGTCTTCCTCCTCCTTGAGGGGTCAAAATAGTAGTGCACCAATGATGTAACACCCTGTTTTTAGGAGGAAATCTATTGGGATTCAATGTAGACACCCTTGTCTGTAAAATATTATCTTTATTATGAGGTAAACCAGTTAGCACAGTATAGGCCTCATGAGCACAAAAGGTGTATTCTTGAGGATTATGGCCCTCATTCTGAATGTCCATATATTTACTCACAACATCATTTGTGAGTACAATAGATACTCCTCTGACCCTAGACTCTAGGGTATCCTCCTTGCTAACTAGGTTTCTGAAAAATTCTTGGACTAAAATAGGGTAAAAAATCCTATGCACACTGTCCAACCTTGAAATTTTATCATCTCTATCAGATCAGAAAATACAGTGTTCATACCTTCATCATGAACATCAATTGTTCTGGGATGCAAAATCTACTTATTTTCAGTAGACAAATGAACTACTTGTGCCTGTGAACCTTCATACTCTGACTCATTTTCCCCAGAATTGGAGTCAGATGGTTGATTGGTATCCTGACCTCTCGAATCAGTGCTTGATGCTTTTTCGGGTTCAACCTCATCCACATCTTGGTCATTCTGAATATGTTCCTTTCCAAATTCATCAGATTTTTCTGGAATACTAGCACTGGTGTCCTTCAACTGAGAACCTTCCTATTCCTCTGATTTCTATTCACTAGAAAAATACTTTGAACCCTGGACATTAGGGTTTTCTTCAGGAGATTCTTGGGGATTCTCATCCAGTGAGGCTTGCAAGCTTTCGTCTCCTTCATCAGAGCTGCTCAAATAAACAAACTCTTGTTTCTCCTTACCCTTGGAGAATGTCTTTTCCTTGGCCGAACGAGGGTGAGAAAATTGCCGGCTTGAGAAGGACAAAATTGAGGGCTTCTTCTCTAGAGGCTCTTTGCCCTTGTCAGGATCATTCCTCGCCATCGTGCGACGTACAGACGATGCAGACACTAGCTCCTTCCATTTTCCTCCTCGACGGGCTTGCATTTTAGGAGCCATGGACAGAGAATCGGTGAATCGAAGAGCAAGAGTTGCAGAAGCAGAAAGGGGATTTTGAGAACAGAAGAAGAAGATGAAAACAATTGTGATCAAATTGAGGCCAAACGGGCTTCAGAGTTGAGTTTTTGAAGAGACACAATACTTCAAGCGTCGACCTGCCCTAGGCCATACACTGTTCCTACGGAACAAAGAAAGATATCGTGTTCTGAAGACAAGAATGAATGAGTAGAGTCGACTCTATCAAGAAGAGTGTCGACTCTATGAAATAGAATTCATGAAAATGTTTGCATAACATTTGAGATAGAAGCAAAAACACCATGATTAATTGTATTTTAGGTAACTTGAGAATGTTAAAAAAATTATGCTCTTTCCTCACCTTATTCTAATTTTAGTGAAATTAATGGTTTGAAAGTTATAAACTCTAGTTTAACCATTAAAAACACTGAAAGACTCATAAGAAAAAATAACAGAAGAGAAAAGAATCTTTCAGGTGAAAATTTGCGATCTTATAAAATCTTACTCAAACCATGTAAAATGATAACCTTGGATAGATGAAAAAACAAACCAAGAGACATTGAGTTAAAACATCTAGCTTAAAATTTTCAAACTCTTGAACTTTAATTGGACTGATTATTTGCATTTTTATAAAATGGTGAACAATCAGATTTTCCTTTTCTTTTTCATGCAAGAGCCCATGCTTTTCACACACAAGAGCTCCTGATTACTCAAGTAGGGTAATCATCTTGTTTCAAGGATTGTGTGTAACTTTTCATGTGAGGATACATGTTGGTTAAACACAGGAACCCCAGTTACTCATTATGCACAAACAGAAATTTTTACTAACCCTGAATAGAATTAACTAGCTCATCATGACATATAATTTCTTCAACTGATTTTATCAAGAGTTGCAGTTTCTCAGAGCCTAGTCATTGTTCTGTCATCAAGAAAGATTTTATCTATGAAAATTCTTGAATATTTTTTTGTATCAAGAAGACTTTTAGAACAATGCAGCCCAGATGTTTTAAAAATCTAACTAGAGTGACCATTTTTCATGAAAATTTTAGAATTAGATAAAATGCAATTCCCACTTGATACATTAATTTCTGCAAGTGTTATTTAACATTTTGAAGTTTTCAGAGAATTTCAAGGTTAAACTTAAAAATTTATAATTCACAAACCATATCCTTTTACTTTCAGAGATAAAGGAGTTTAAGAGTATAAGTGATTTTAACTCTCGCTGAGAAATTACCCAAAATTACAATTCTCACAATGGAATTACTCCCCCTCAAAAAATGAATCTTTAGAAATAAGGAGGAAAATGAACAAGACTCCCCCCTCAACAATTGCATAAAGAGGCCCTTGATACTTGGCGGAGACATATACTCACGCATAGTGAAAGAGTCCAGACAAGCCTGACTTGCCATTCTTCAAATCACCATTTGATATACCAAGAAGACCAATGCAATGTGAGAAGCAAGAATTTATTTGCAAGAACAAGAGAATTTTATTTGCTAAAGGGAAATGAAAGAGTATGAATGAAAAGAATGGCAAAGGTTCAGAATTAAGAAAGATAGTGTCGACTCTCTTGTCAATAGAGTCGACCTATGTCTGGTCAAACATTTAGAAAACTGAAAGAATTATCCTTCACAGACTGCACACTAACTGAATTCAATTCTTCCAACTTAACTGACCAACTGATTCACTGAACCTGATCTTTCAACCAACTCCCATCTCAACATTTTCATCAAAATTGTAAGAAGATGATCAACCAGCAAGTAGATTTATATCACATGGCAAGCAATTATACAAGCAAACATTTACATGCAACTTTTCAAGCAATCAGTCATGAGTCCAGCAAGCACAGACCAAGTTCTCTTCTTAAGCATGAAAATCTTTCATTGCACATGGGTTTTGTAAAGATATCAACAATTTGTTTTGATGTCTCAATAAAATGCAATTCAAAAGAATTCTTGCTTATTTCATCTCTTAAAAAATGATGCCTGATTTCAATGTGCTTAGTCCTAGAATACTGGATTAGATTTTTGGCCAAACTTATTGCACTAGTGTTATCACACATAATTGGGACACATCCAAGATCTACTTGGTAGTCTTGAAGTTGATGTTTAATCCATAACACTTGAGTGCCACAACTCCCTGCTGCAACATATTCTGCCTCTGTAGTAGAGAGAGCAACCGAGTGTTGTTTCTTGGAAGCCCAAGAGACTAAACACCCTCCCAAAAATTGGCAATAGCCACTAGTACTCTTTTCGTCCAATTTACAACTAGCATAATCCGCATCTGAATAAGATATTAAATTAAATTCACTAGATGCAGGATACCACAGTCCCAACTCATGAGTTCCTGTAAGATATCTGAAAATTCTTTTTGCAGCACTCATGTGGGATTCTCTAGGACTGGCCTGAAATCTAGCACACATGCACATTGAAAATTGAATATCTGGTCTTGATGCTGTCAAGTAAAGCAATGATCCTATCATACCTCTGTAGATCTTTGGATCTACTAGGTTACCTTTCAAATCAACATCCAAACTTACAGTGGTGCTCATTGGGGTTGCCATGGCTTTTGTGTTCTCCATTTTGCATTTCTTCAGCAGATCTTGAACATACTTTGACTGATTTATGAAAGTTCCTTCTTTTGTTTGAATAACCTGCAATCCAAGAAAAAATTTTAGTTCTCCCATTAGGTTCATTTCAAATTCACTGGTCATCAATTCAGCAAATTCCTTACACAGTGAGGATTTTGTTGATTCAAATATAATGTTATCAACATAGATTTGGACCACCAAGATATCCTTTCCTTGTACTTTTGTAAAAAAGGTTTGATCTACCTTACCTCTTGAGTACTCTTTACCTGTAAGGAATGAGCTTAACCGATCATACCATGCCCGGGGAGCTTCCTTCAAGCCATACAAAGCTTTGTCAAGCTTGAAAACATGATTAGGAAGGTCAGGCATTCAAATCCAGGAGATTGTTCAACATAGACTTTCTCCTTTATCAAACCATTCAAAAATGCACTTTTTACATCCATTTGTTGTAATTTAATGCCATGAGCACATGCAAAAGAAAGCAAAATCCGAATTGCTTCTAGCCTAGCTACAGGAGCAAAAGACTCTTCAAAATCAATTCCAAATTCTTGATTATAGCCTTTTGCAACAAGCCTAGCCTTATTTCTAATTATTTTGCCTTCTTCACTTGTCTTATTTCTAAAAACCCATTTAGTTCCAATGACACTTTGGGAAGAAGGTCTTGGAACCAAATGCCAAACCTTATTCCTTTCAAACTGGTTCAGTTCTTCTTGCATGGCATTAATACAGAAAATATCTTTTAAGACATCCTCAATATTTTTAGGTTCAATTTGAGAAATTAGAGCCATTTGATCAAGTTTTGAAATGATCTTAAAATAAGATCTAGTCCTAGGAGAATCAAGTAAATTACTAATGATACTTTTCTGAGGATGATCTCTTAACATCATTATGTTCAGCTGATCTATGTTTTCTTTTACATCTGCTGACTCTTGTCCATTGCAATCATCTGAAATTTTTCTTGATGCAGACTCCTTCCCTTCCTGATCTTTTATTTCTTCTTCTTCCAGAAATTCTCCATCTTCTTTTTCCCTACAGAAACCAGCATCAAGTTCATCAAATGTGATATGAGGGGATTCTTCAACAATTTGATCTTTTACATTAAAAACTCTATATGCTCTTGAATGGTCAGAGTAACCAAGAAAGATCCCAATTCAATTTTAGGTTCAAATTTGTCCAAATCATTTTTATTGTTATTCAGGATAAAACATTTTGCACCAAACACTTTAAAATGAACAATGGAAGGTTTCTTACCTTTCAACAGCTCATAAGGAATCTTTTTCCTAAGAGGTCTTACCATTACACGATTTATAATATAGCATGAAGTGTTTACTACCTCTGCCCAGAAATTTCTTGGCAGTCCACTCTCAATCAGCATGGTACTTGTCATTTCCACGAGTGTTCGGTTCCTTCTCTCTACAACTCTGTTCTGTTCAGGAGTCCTTGGTGATGAAAATATGTGGGAAATTCCTTCTTCTCTGCAAAGTTTTTCAAAGTCAGCATTTTCAAACTCACCTCCATGATCAGACATGATAGAAATTATTTTAAATTTTCTTTCCTAAAGAATTTTCTTGTAAAAATCATGAAATTCCATGAAGGCATCACTCTTGTGAGCAAGGAAGAAAACCCAAGTAAATCTAGAGAAGTCATCAACAAGAACATACCCAAACATTTTTCCATTTAAACTGTTTGTTCTTGTGGGTCCAAACAGATCCATATGAATAAGCTCAAAAGGTTTGGAAGATTGACTTTCAGATCTACTTTTAAAAGATTTTCTTGTTTGCTTACCCTGTGTGCATGCTTCACAGATTTTCAAGTTTTGTTTAAAGGAAATTTCAGGTAAGCCTTTCACCATGTTGAATTTAACCAACTTATGTAACATGTTGTAGCTAGCATGACCTAGTCTACGATGCCATAAACATGCAAGATCATTTTTATTGGCAGTTAGACATAAATTGGTGTTTTCAGGTTCATCCAGGTCAACCATGTAGACATTGTTAATTCTTTTTCCAGAAAATTTTACACAATTTGAATTCGGTTCAAAAATTGTACAGCCAAAGGAATCAAAGATTACCTTGTGATCCTTGTCACAAAGTTGGCTTATGCTCAGAAGGTTGTACTCTAATCCTTCCACCAAGAGTACATCATCAATTGAATTATAAGGATTTCTACCTACTTTACCTGAACCGAAAATCTTACCTTTGTTATTTCCACCGAAAGTAACATGACCAGCTTTCTTTTCAGACAGAAGATAGAATTTGTCTTTGTCTCCAGTCATATGTCTTGAACAGCCACTATCAAGGTACCACTTGTTGTTCTTGGTTATAAGACATACATGCAAAAACAATCAAAGAAAACTCTTTGGAACCCAAGTACATTTGGGTCCCTTCACACCACCTAGATCAAGCACATAAGAAAGCAGATTTTTCAGAATCCAGGCTTGCCTCTTCACTGTGGGTTTGATGATGTTCCCGATTTCATGTTGTTTTTTAATTTTTCTATTATTTTAAGAAATTTTTGAAACATTATTTTTCTTCATTTTCATGGATTTTCTTTCATACTTCCCACTAGTGTCTCTTTGATGAAACCAAAGATTATTCTGACTGCCAAACTTTTTAGAGTATTCAGACTGATCAGATTTAGCAAAACCATAGGACTGTGTCGACACTCTGTAGGGATAGTGTCGACCTACATGACTCCACCTAGGCATGTTTTGTGATTTTGTGTAAGTAGGTGTTGACCTATCATGTATCCATCTGTTCTGTGATCTAAAATGTGAAGGTGTTGGCCTATCATGAGTCCACCTGAACATATTCTATGGTCTAGTGTATGAATGTGTCGACCTATCACAGGCATAGCGTCGACCTACCCAATCAGGTGACTTCCAATTTATGTTCCCCTATGACATAGGTTTGATTCCAGCACCTATTTTATTCTTTTTATTTGACTTTCCAATTTCAGACCTTTTTACAGTTTCTTTTTTCTCAATTTTTTGAATGTTCTTCCCATTTCCTTGTTTTCTTGAAGTAGAAGTTTCTGAATTTGTTGAAGAAATAAATGTGATGGTTTTCAACCCTATTTCTTTCTTCTTTGAAGGATTAAAGCCTAACCCTTCTTTGTTGAAGTTTACTTTGGTTCCAAGCAAAGCTTCAAGGTTATTCTTACCACTCACAAATTTCTCTAATGTTTCCTGTCTTTTAGTCACCTCTTTTTGAAGAATTTCAAGTTCTTTTTTCATTTCAGTGTTCATACTGTTTAGTGCATCATTCTTTTCAGCAGCAAGAGCTATCTCTTTGATATTTTTAATATTTCTTATTTTCAATTCACTAACAGTTTCTTTTAGAACATTGATTTCTTGAATCAATTCTTTTTCCTTCTCTTCCACTGAAGTATCATGAGCAAAATGATTTATTTTTCTTTTAAGCATTTTATTTTCCTTTTTAAGCTCATCATATTAGTCTAGCAATTCAAAGTATACATGCTCCCAATCCCTTAAGGACAAATCTTTGAAAGGAGAATTTACCTCTTCTTCATCTTCTTCTTCTCCTCTTGCCATCAGACAGGTTCTTGATTGTGATTCTTCGGCTTCTGAACTCTCTTCTTCTTCATCATCTTCTTCTTCACTCCATGTCCCCACCATAGATTTTTGTTTGTTCTTCGTCCATCTAGGTTGTGCCTTCTTCAAAGGTTCAGGACATTCAGATTTCACATGTCATGGTTTCCTGTAATTGTAGCAAACCACTCTGTTAGATTTTTTATTCATACACAGTTTGTGCTTTGTAAAATTATTTACCTAAGGTTTCTTTTTCAGAAAACTCTTACCATCTTTTCTTAGGAATTTCATGAATTTTCTCGTAATTAAAGCAAACTCACCTGAATCATCTTCAGATGTAGATGACTCACTTTCTTCAGTGGCTTCTTTAACACTGGGGCTTGCCTTAAGAGCAAGTGGTTTCTTCTTCTTAACATCTCTTCAGCTCTCTTCAATCCCAGCTCATAAGTCATCAATGATCCAATTAGTTCATCAACAATAGTGGTAGACAAATTTCTAGATTCTTCAATTACTGTCGCTTTAGTATGCCAGATCGGAGTTAAAGATCTAAGGATTTTTCTAATAAGTTCTTTTTCTGTATAAGTCTTCCCTAGATTCTTTAAGCCATTTGTTAACAGAGTTAATCTTCCATACATTTCAGAAATTGTTTCATCATGCTTCATTTTGAATGCCTCATATTCCTAAACAAGCATGTTGGCTTTTGTTTCTTTTACCTCTGACATACCTTCATAGATTACCATGAGGTGATTCCAGATTTCTTTAGCACTTGTACATGATGATACCCTTGAAAACTCTGTTGGATGGAGTGAGCACTGAATGATGTTCGTCGCACTCCAATTAGCATTTGACTTCTTAATCTCCTCTTGAGTCTATTTCTCTTCATCTTCAGACAGCTCGTAAGGTCCATTGCTTACCACCCTCCATATTTGTGATGATCAGTCCATCTCCATATAAAATTTATCATGAATTATATATGTAACTTTTGGTGATTAACAAAACCTTGAAAAATGCTTTCTAACAAATGTTTCTAAAGATTATCCACATAAAATAAATCTGTAAGTTATCCTCACACACTACTGCAAGTTCAAATGCATATGTTTTGTCTAAGTACACAACGATTTTCTTTATAAAACAACGATTCGATCACCATAACGATTCTGTAAGTCACTTAAATAACGATTTCCGTCTCACAACGATTTCGTAAGTAAAACAATGATTTCAGTCTCACAACGATTTCATAAGTAAAACAACGATTTCCGTCTCACAACGATTTCACAAGTAAAACAACGATTTGCTTTCACTTAAACAACGATTTGATCAAACCAACGATTTGCTTTCACTTAAAGAACGATTTGATCGTAACAACAATTTGCTTTCACTTAAAGAACGATTTGATCGCAACAACGATTTGCTTTCACTTAAAGAACGATTTGATCGCAACAATGATTTGCTTTCACTTAAAGAATGATTTGACCGCAACAACGATTTGCCCACTTAAACAACGATTTGCTAAAAAACAACAATTAACTTTTACTTAAACAACAATTTCTTCATGGAAACAACAATTTCATGATCGATTTTACTTAAACAACGATTTCTTCATGAGAACAACGATTTCATGATCGATTTTACTTAAACAACAATTTCTTCATGAGAACAACGATTTCATTATATTAATAAATGGATTATGTTCACATCGACTTCGTTTCAACATGGATTACATTCTCACATGATTGTATCATCAATTTGATATCAGTATCATTTCTATACTGAATGTTCTTCACTTTCAAGTAAACTTATAAAGCTCTTGAACAGTCTTGCTTTATCTTCTTATTTAAGAATCATTCCTTATAATATTTAAAAATGCATAGGCTTAAGACTCTGTGGATTTCAAAAACCTTCCTGCGCATCATATTGTATCCTAAGATCTTGATCATTTATTGTGGTAGTACAATTTTTCCACACGATATATCCTTGCTTACTTCACGTGTCACATAAAGTCTTGCTTTGTGTGATGTCAGAATAACCTTTCCTTCTTGGTATATCTTCATACTACACGACTACTAATGTTGACTGACAATTTAGACAAAGAAAAGTTGTCTAGGTGTCATCATTTATTGTATGCAGGACTTTTGCAGTAAAGCACGTTAAAGATGGATCTGTAACTTGTCAAAAGGATAGAAGATTCATACAATCTTTCCCTGAAGGTGTAAGGATCAATCCAAGCATTAATGACTGCAGGCTCACCTACTCCATGCTTCGGACCAGTCTCTCTAACATGCATGAAGCTGTGAGACAACAGACATTTCAACGGCCACTACAACAGTCAAAATATTTCGCAGAAGATAAATAGAAGAGTGGTGACTCTATGGAAGCTAGTCAGATCGTTTGAACTCTTGAATCTTTGAAAAGCTTGAAGCTCTAGTCACCTGAAAAACAACAAGAGCCAACTCGTCCATTCCAACCTTTCAAAGCTCTTAGCTCTCAGAGATCTCATTCCATTCCTTTTGAGAGCTAGAGTAGGTCTGAGAGAGAGAGTTCATTCAAGTTTATCTGGTGTCTCTCAGGCTTCGCCTCAGATCAAGCATTGTCTATAAGCTTGGTCTTGAGGCCCTCCTCTTTTAACAAGATCTTTGTGGGCATTCCTCTTCGGGTGTGAAGAGAAGACTTATTGAATTAGGTGGTGTAATTCCTCTTCTGGTAGAGAAGAGAAGGCCAGCTGTTGCTGGATGTGTAAGTGTCCATAAGGGGGACTGTACCCTTATTTAGTGGAAACCCAAGTTGTTATTTGGGGACTGGACATAGGACTCCTTGGGATAGGAGGTCCGAACCAAGATAAAAAGCTCTTATTGTTTGTGTGATTGCTTTTGTGTCTTCATTATCACTAACTCTTACTATTGAACTTAATGTTTTCTGTCTAGTTTATTTTATTTACAGGAATTTCTACTAAAAGACTTTTTAAGCAATCCATTCACCCCCCCTCTGGGCTTACTATCTGGGCAACAAGTGATATCAGAGCCAAGTCTCTTCAAGAAGAAGATCTCACGATCTTAAGAGCAAAGATAAATGGCAGCTCAAGGATATGCTGAAGGTCAGTCTGTCAACAGACCTCCTCTATTTGACGGTGAAGATTACAACTATTGGAAGACACAAATGGAGTTCTTCCTTCAAGGTCTCGATTTCTAGCTTTGGTCAATCATTGAAAAAGAGACCTCGTGGTACTCAACAACAGAGAAAATTGGATAGATGATGACAAGAAGAAAATATCCCTAAACAGCAAAGCTAAAAGTATATTGTGTTGTGCACTCAGCAAGAAAGAGTTCAACAGGATTTCAGCATGCAAGTCAGCAATGGAAATGTGGAAAAGCTCAGAATAACATATGAAGGAACTGACAAGGTGAATGAAACAAGAATAGACATCCTAGTGGCTCAGTATGAAAGATTCCAAATGCAGTCAGGAGAGTCCATCACCCAAATGTACAGCAGATTTACAGATTTCACCAACGGTTTGGCTGGGCTCGGAAAAATTTATGAAATTAGAGACATGGTGAGAAAAATATTAAGATCTCTACCAACCTCATGGACTCCAAAGATGACAGCCATAGAAGAATCCAATGACCTCAGAAAAATATCACTTGAAAAGCTCATTGGGTCATTAATGGCTCATGAGATAAATATGGAAAGGCTTGAAGAATCCTCCAGTAGGAAGAAACATAGCAATGCTCTAAAGGCCACAGAAGGTAGTTTTGAGGGCAAGTTAGAAAGTGAAAGAAGTGATGAAGGCAGTGAAGTTGAAGAAGCCTTTCTCTCCAGAAGACTGCAGCGCATTCTAGCCAAGAAGAAATACCAGTCAGGAAGAAGATACTTCAAGAAAGGTAAAGACTTTAAAAGACCTAAAGGCAAAGATGTTAAGAAACTAGAACCGATATGCTATGAGTGCAAGAAGCCTGGACACATCAAAGCCGAGTGTCCAAAATTAAAGAAAACTGAGTTCAAGAAGAAGGACAACTCAAAGAAGTTCAAAAGATACAAGAAGAAGGCCATGGCTGCTGCATGGAACAATGAGAGTGACAGAAACAGTGAGTCAAGCTCCAGCAGTGAAGAAGAAGAAAAGGCCAACCTGGCCTTCATGGCAAATGTTGATGAAAAGGTAACTTCGGACTCATCTTTCACTGCTTGTAATGAATCTGATTCAGATAGTCTAGAAGATGTGTTTAACGAATTGTACAGTAAGTATAAAGATGTTTGTAAGGTGTTAAAAACAACCAAGAAAAATTATGCATATTTGGAAATTACCAACTCAGATTTAAAATATGAAACTGAACAGCTAGAGAAATAAATTTCTGAACTTAAAAGAAGAAATGAACTGCTATGTGAAGATATTAAAATTAAGAATGAAAAGATATTAAACTTAGAAGATCACGAAATAGTAAGTAAACTTAAGAGTGAAATTTGTTGCCCTGTTGACAAGCCCAGAGGGGGGTGAATGGGTCTTTTTAAATTCAATCTAGGAGATACCTGAAACCATAAACAATCACACAAACGATCTTCGAACTACGTTAGTTACTTGTTAGTTTAAATAACAATTATGCAATGAAGACAATCACACAACACAAGGATTATCCTGGTTCGGACTTCCTTTCCTTAGGAGTCCTACGTCCAGTCCCTGAGCAACAACTCAGGATTTCACTAACTAAGGTACAGTCCCCCTAAGGACGCTACTACACCCAGCTCAGCTGGTCTTCCTTCACACACGAAGGGAACAACACCTTGGATGCCACCAGGTCTTCCTTTTCAACCAAAGGGAGCAACACCCTGGATACCACCAGGTCTTCCTTCACACCCGAAGGGAATAGCACAAAGAAGAATAAATGACTTTCACGCCCCTAGATCCAGCTTTTGATAAGTGAGGATCTGAAGCAACTAGAACTGAGAGCGAAGAGATTATGAACAATTCACACTCTCAGAACTGTACAAGCTCTCTCAAGATTTTCACGAAAAAACTAGCGGAGAGCAAGAGAGCAAAACGGAGTGAAGGATCTTGGCTCTCGTTTTTCTTCAGAAGAATTTGAAAGTAATCTTTGGATAGATGATATTCTTCTATTCTTCTGTCTTGTATATATATATCTTCAATTTGAAATCTAGTCGTTGAAGAGATCGTTGTCTCTCTTTTGAGTAGCCGTTGGACTCAATGACAGATGGAGTCTTGGAAGCTTCCTGTCACAGTCTTTTGATCACTTGAGCACGCAAAGAGATGAAATCTTCACAGATATCCGTTGGCTTTTATTTGTATAACGTTGTACCATGAAGCTACATCAAAGGTCTGCACAGATGTCAAACTCAAACAGCAGACAGATAGGCTGTCTCTGATATCAGTCAACGTCAGTAGCAATAGTCAAGAAAATAGTAATGCCAACTGGCTTAAGTCTAAAGGACGTTATCAGAATAAGCACGATAAAGGAAGATATAGTCTGCATGCATGCAGAGATACGTTCAGATCTCATAAATGCAAAAGCGTTAGAGAGATGTCTACGTGGCTTTTGACTGGTCAATGCTTTAAGATGAATAAGATATCAAGATATGAAATTGATGACTGTATGACTTATGAAATCGTTATGAGTCATAGCAAATCGTTTTATAACAGAGAATATAAGAAATCGTTATGAATCATGGCAAGTCATTTTGATTCTGAAGAGATCGATGTGAAATACTTATCGAATCGTTATGAAAGGCAAGTCGTTATGACAATACAGAAATCGTTATAAAACTCTTAACAAATCGTTGCACAAAGCAAGTCGTTATGAATACTTATCAAGTCGTTATGAGCTCTAAAAAAATCGTTGCACAAAGCAAGTCGTTATGAATACTTATCGAGTCGTTATGAGCTCTGAAGAAATCGTTGTGCAAAGCAAGTCGTTATGAATACTTATCGAGTCGTTATGAGCTCTGATGAAATCGTTGCGCAAAGCAAGTCGTTATGAATACTTATCGAGTCGTTATGAGCTCTGAAGAAATCGTTATGAGAACTAAAGAAATCGTTATGGCTAGCAAGTCGTTACGAGTTTCAAAGAAATCGTTACGAGAACTAAAGAAATCGTTACAACAAGCAAGTCGTTGCGAGTTCTAAAGAAATCGTTATGATAACTTATGAAGTCGTTACAACAAGCAAGTCGTTGCGAGTTCTAAAGAAATCGTTATGATAACTTATGAAGTCGTTACAACAAGCAAGTCGTTGCGAGTTCTAAAGAAATCGTTATGATAACTTATGAAGTCGTTACAACAAGCAAGTCGTTGCGAGTTCTAAAGAAATCGTTATGATAACTTATGAAGTCGTTATGACATCGACTTGTTTGAAACAACTGACTTTTCAGTCTTATAAGAAAATCGTTATGAACTTCAACAGAAATCGATATGGACTTAGAGAAATCTCATGTTGAAAAGATTAAAGCTTCAGAGTAGTAATGCATACCTTTATTGGCTTGTTTGACTTCGGTATTTTTCCTGTACTTAAGACTTATGAAATATTCAGCAGATATAATTGATAAATTCTTGTTTGGTTTTGTTAATCATCAAAATATGTATATATATATGCAATTAAATAAAATTGCATGGGGACAGACTGATCATCAATCTCCCCCTTTTTGGTGATGACAAAACTGAACACTAAGCATGGATAAAAATATATGAATTTGTTGTACTTTTCTCCCCCTTTTTGTCATTAAGCAAAAAGATAAACTTTGACAAAGAAAGAAGAGAGAAAGAGAAAGAGAGAATGCACAGAGGGTCATGACATTTATTGCGGAGGTACAGGTAAATAGAAGGCAGGAGACAACAGAGAGGCAAAATGGGAGATGGTTTCCCATGCCTGAACTTCCTGCTCTTCAAAAGATTTTTAAAAGCACCAAAAGACACAGAGTAAGATGGTCCCATGGTGGGAGCCATCCGTTTGAGATGAAGTTAAATGCCTATAGAGAAGATCAGCATAGGCATCTTTGTCCATGTGCATCTTGAGAAACCGAGTAGTGCCAAAGCTGGCACAGGAGAGGAACTGGTCCATGGTGACAGGGTAGTGATTGTGGTTAGCTCTGAGAGCTTGGTGCAAAGCCACATACACTTTGTATCTTTCTTCCCAGACCTTGAAGGGGTCATCAACAAGATTGATGGAGTTCATATCTAGAAAAGTGGCTGGAGAAATAGCTGGTTTGCCTTCCCTGACCTGAGCTTCATTGAGAGCTAACAACTGCTGAGCTGACAGGGGGTAGAATGTGGACCAATCAGAGGATGTGAGCCTTTCACATTCAGACAAGATAGGGGAGAGAACTTCAGCCTTGACATGGCCCAGGTGATATTCCCTGAAGAGGAATCTAGAAAAGGAAACCAGGTATCCTTTCTGCACTTTAATTCGGCCCAAAACCCTGGCAAAACGCTCAAAGATGATGGATCCTACAGAGGATTCCATAACTAGAAAGTGAATTTGAGGCAGGGCTATCTCCTCAGGGATT
Organism: Colocasia esculenta; assembly: GCA_014218235.1. Classification (NCBI taxonomy): domain Eukaryota; kingdom Viridiplantae; phylum Streptophyta; class Magnoliopsida; order Alismatales; family Araceae; genus Colocasia; species Colocasia esculenta. Next base: position 28,476,529 of record CM024762.1, read on the forward strand.
TGAAGTGTAGCAAAATCTACCTGAATATCTGAAGTGTGAGCTGTAACTGGAGACAAAGCTGAAATGGCCTTCCTGAACTGACAGAGCTGAACTTCTGGAAGTTTATGAATATATCTGTAGTTGTTGAAGTGCATGAAATGCCTGATCATCTTTATTTCCGATTGAATGAAGGGTGCCCAGAGTTCTTGGTGGTACATCCTGAACCACTCAGAGAGAGTCAAGGAGTGGTCCCTTGGAGGAAATCTGGCAGATTTGGCAAGAATGAACTTCTTGAGAAGATCCTTGTGACCTTTGCCCCACTGCTCTTCAGATTTGGAGTGAGCAAGAGAGAAAATTTTGGATTTTTCGGTTTTTGAAAGAGAAGTTTAAGGGAAAATGGTGTGCAGATGATCTGTAAGGTTTTGAAAAGGAAGGTTGATGATGGTGGCATAGCAACTTTAGAAAGGTATTCCCTATACAGTGGGTTATGGTGGTTGTCCACTGTGAGAGAAAACCACAAAGGAGGGTATTTGGGTTCAGAGGAAGAGGAAGAGGTAGAAGTAAGTTTCCTCTTCTTGGAGGCAGGAATAGAAGGATCTTCCTTGTGAACATGGTCTCCCACTTTCAACACAGACCTGAGGATCCCTTCCTCAAATTCATCCTTTATCTTTGCAATAAAGGGAGAACTGAGTTGAGCATGTTCAGGTATGATAGTGATGAAAGAGGGTGGAGGATTAGGATGAAGAAAAGAATGTGAAGTAGTGTGAAGATCATCAGTGGGTCCAAGGGAGGGACCGGAGGAGGAGGAGGATGATGCTCAGCTGAGGATCCAGGAGGGACCTCAAATGTAGGAGAAGGAGAAGGAATGGTGGACTGAAAGGGGGTAGGAGATGAAATTGTCTAGATTGAGGCTTCTTGAAGTTTGAGGAGCAGGAGGTGCTGTAGGAGCTGATGGTGGAGTTGGAGGAATAGGTGTGTGAGAGGGGAAGAGGGAGCTGGGGGCTTGGGTGCCAAGATCTCTTCTGCCTCTATCTGCACAGACTCACTCTCCAATGGTCTGGATTCTTGCTCAAATGGCCCTGATGGCCCTGCATCCTGAACAGCTGGCCCTGTTGGCCCTACATCCTGATCAGTTGGCCTTGTTGGCCCTACATCTTCTGATGTTACTGCTACTCCTGGTGCTGCTTCTGGTGAAACTGCTTCTTCTTGAGGAGGAGGAGCATGAGCTCCAACTGCCTTGATAATATCTGAGAGCATGCCTTTCATGCTGCTCATTTCCTGTTGAACCATGTCATAGCATTCCTGATTTGGGCCAACTCTTTGTTAGCCGAAGCTTGACTTAGAAAAATAGAGTTGACATCTGACTGGAGAGAACATAGTAGTTCACCTTGAACATTTAACCTTTCAATTACTGGCTTCAATTGTATGACAATTTTCTTCTTAGCCTGCCTCTGAAATGGAGAATCAGCCAGGAGAGGAACTCCAGAGGCAACCTCTTTTCCTTTCTTCTTACTTTTATTTTCTGGAGGAGGGAGATCATCATCTGAGCTCGAAGAGCTTGCAGTCGCCCCTTCTCTGTCATCCAAGTTTGAAAAATCTCTATGCTCTTCAACCTTATCAACATCTGGAGTTGCGTCTTCAGGACCTTCTTTTGATAGCTCCCCCTCAATAGGAGCATTTTCTTCATCTGATACTTGCTCCCCCTGACTGGGAGCAGATTCCAGTACAGAGTCACCTTGGGCAGCTTGGTGCTCTACCTCGACTGGAACATCTTCCATTTGTTCATCAATGTGGCCTGATGCCACAGTCTCTTTGGCAACACTGCTACTTGTTTCTGGAGCACTGGAAATAAGAGGAATGGAATCTATGATGTCTGCCAGAATCGATGCAACTACAATTGAGGGATGTGGGTCCTCAACAGGAATAATGTCCTCTGGGAGGAGATCCTCAATGCCCTTTCTGCAAAGGTTGAACTGGTTCTTCTGGAAATCCTGAAGCTTCTACAGACGCCCTTTCTTCTTCTACTGCACTTTCAGACTGAACTTCTGCAATGGAGGGTCCTGAAGATTCTGCTGCTTCAACTGCTGGAGCTAAAATGGACTCCACTGGCAATTCTGGATCCATTTGCTGATTCCATCTCTGGATGAACAACTGAGGTGTCGATAATGATGGCCTCGCCTTCGGCCACTGAAGCCTTGAACCAAACACCATTCTCCACAGAGAAACCACTCTTCTTCAGATTCCTGGACCTGATTGCTTGGCCCATTTTCTCTACAACTGCCCCAGAGAGATCAACACCGAAGTGTTTGAAGATTTTGGTGAGTAGATGGGCATAAGGCAGGGACACATTTAACTTACTCTTGGTGTCCCAAATCTGATCTCTTGCAAACTTCATTCTTTCCATTATCACTGCGGCCATATTTATCTCCTTATTCTGAATGGCCCAGTACATCATGTCCGAATCGGCCTTTGTGCAAGATGAAAACGTTGCACTTCTGGGAACTAGGATTTGACAGACAATAAAATGGAGAAGACGATTGAAGGCGGATAGTTGATTATGTCGATCTTGCCGTCTCTCAGCTTGAATCCTGGCCCGATAATTCCCAGACCTTTCACTTGGGCATCCTCAGAGTGAATCCCACTAAATCCGGAAGTCTTTACATTGAACAAAACTTTCAGCAACTCAGGGTCTATTCTAATCAAAGTTCCCTTTACTGACGAAACTAGAGACCCATCTTCCTCTGTTCTCATACACACAAAAAAGGCTTTTACCAAGTCCGGATAACTGACCTCTGAAAAGGTGGAAATTTCTGTCCACTGCATCTGATTGATCAACTCTACTATGCTGCTCATTCCACTTTTCCGCAGATTAGCTACATCTACTTCTTTGTTGCCACAGAGCTTCGTCTTCACAAATGTAAACCTCTCCTGCTCCTCAGGAGTGAGGAACTCGGCGCTGTAGCCACCCAAACTGCCGGCGATGATAGGAGCGGCCATAGATTCAGGTGGGAAAGACAACGGAGGGTGGAGACGGAAGGTGAGGAGAAAGAATCCTCAGGAAATTTTGCGGGAAGTAGGAGGAAGATTCGAATTTGCAGAGGATTGGATGGAGTTGTTAGGGCATCGGCTCGAGCGGCAGGATAAAAGAGGGGAAAGAGGTAGACGATGAGGCACGAATCGTTCTGTCATCGATTTTATGAATAAATTAATGCTACGTGGAAAGTGAGGCGCCAAGCGGCGGAGAAAACGACAAAAGGTTTTGACTATTCAACTGGACTTCAATGAGAGAGTGTTTACTACAATACAATTTGAATTTCTCTTGCTTATCGCCAAGGAGGGAAAAATTACTTTAATTCTAAAGCTTTAATGTGCCACTGTAAGCAAACTTTTATCACAAATTGCACATGCCTAATTCCCTTCTAAGAGATGTAAATCTCTCTTCAGGTAAGGCTTTTGTGAAAATGTCTGCTAATTGGCCATTTGTATCAATAAAAGATATTTCAATATTTCCATTTGCAACATGATCACGAATAAAATGATATCTAACCTCAATATGTTTGGTCCTTGAGTGCTGAACTGGATTCTTGGTGAGATTAATGGCACTGGTGTTGTCACATAGCAACGGGATCGATTTGATATTTAATCCAAAGTCCTCAAGCTGTTGCTTTATCCATAAGAGTTGTGTGCAGCAACTTCCAGCAGCCACGTACTCAGCTTCAGCTGTAGAGAGTGCTACTGAATTTTGTTTCTTTGAGGACCAAGATATCAAACACCCTGCAAGGAACTGGCAACAACCACTGGTGCTCTTTCTATCTAATTTACATCCAGCATAGTCAGCATCAGAGTAACCTACTAGGCTAATTTCACATTGTTTTGGATACCATAGACCTAAGTCATGAGATCTTGCTAGATATCTAAATATTCTTTTCACAGAAATTAAATGTGATTCTTTAGGATCTGCCTGATATCGAGCACACATGCATACACTAAATAGAATATCAGGTCTACTAGCTGTTAAATAAAGGAGTGAACCTATCATACCTCTGTAGATCTTTTGATCTACTTTCTTACCATCTTTGTCACTGTCCATTCTTGTTGATGTACTCATTGGTGTTGATAGTGGCTTGGTATTTTCGAATCCGAATTTCTTCAATAGTTCTTTTGTGTACTTAGCTTGACTGATGTGAGTTCCTTCCTTTCCTTGTTTGATTTGAGTCCAAGGAAATAGTTGAGTTCTCCCATCATACTCATTTCAAATTCTCCCTGCATTAACTTTTCAAAATACTTGCAAAGAGACTCATCAGTAGAACCAAAAATGATATCATCTACATAGATTTGAACCAATAGGATGTGTTTGACTTTTGACTTTATAAAAAGTGTACTATCTACCTGACCTCTGCTGAAACCATGATTTAGAAGGAAAGAGCTAAGCCTTTCATACCAGGCTCTAGGTGCTTGCTTTAAACCATATAATGCCTTGTGAAGTTTGAAAACATGATTAGGAAATTCTGTGTCATCAAAGCCCGGAGGTTGTTCCACATAAACTTCCTCTTTTATGAAACCATTTAAGAATGCGGATTTAACATCCATTTGAAATAGTGTCAAGTTCAAAGCAGATGCATATGCAAGTAATATTCTAATGGCCTCAAGTCTAGCTACAGGTGCATAGGTTTCATCGAAATCTATGCCTTCCTCTTGAGAATAGCCTTGAGCTACCAACCTGGCCTTGTTTCTTAAGATTGCACCAGTTTCATCCAGTTTATTTCTGAACACCCATTTGGTGCCAATGACTGGATGGTCTGATGGTCTAGGAACAAGTGACCATACTTGGTTTCTCTTGAATTGATTTAATTCATCTTGCATGGCTACTATCCAAGATTCATCAGAGAGAGCTTCATTGACTGTCCTAGGCTCTATCTGAGAAACAAAAGCTAAATAATCACAAGGAATAACATTACCTCTTGTTCTTACCCCAATGGATGGATCACCAATGATATTTTCAAGTGGGTGATCTTTCTTGTATCTCCACTCCTTTGGAAGGTTTTCATGAGTAACTTCTTCTTGTTGTAATTCTTCCAGAGGTGGATCATCCTTGTCCTCAATTGATGCATCTTTTAGTTTCTTGGATAGTTCTTCTGCATCATCATCGTCACTATCTACTTCCTTTCTCAAGGAAGGGTTAGTTTCATCAAAAATAATGTGCACAGATTGTTCAATCAACAAGGTACGTTTATTAAATACTCTATAGCCTTTAGGTTTAGACATGTACCCCATGAAGATGCCTTCATCTGATTTGGCATCCAACTTACCGATGTCCCTTTTTCCATTGTTGTGAATGAAGCAAGGGCACCCAAAGGTTCTGAAATGGCTGATCTGAGGCTTCTTCCCTTTGAATAGTTCATATGCAGTCTTCTTCAGGATTGGCCTGATCATTACTCGGTTTATAATATAGCTTGCTGTATTGACTGCTTCAGCCCAAAAGTATCTAGGCAGATCATATTCTGAGAGCATAGTTCTTGCCATGTCCAATAGGGTTCTGTTCTTCCTCTCAGCGATGCCATTCTGTTGAGGTGTCCTTGGTGCTGAGAAATTGTGCTCAATTCCCTGATCATCACAAAATCTAGAAAATTTCTCATTTTGAAATTCACCACCATGATCTGATCTGATAGACACAATGCTGAACTTCTGATCTTTCTGAACTTTCTTACTGAAGCTTACAAAACTTTCAAAAGTATCATCTTTATGCTCTAGGAATGATACCCATGTAAATCTTGAGTAGTCATCAACTATGACAAATCCAAAATTCTTTCCTCCAAGACTGGTAGTCCTCATTGGCCCAAATAGATCCATATGAAGGAGCTCCAAGGGTTTTGAGGTGGTCACCACCGTCTTTGACTTGAAGGAGACCTTGGTGTGCTTACCTTAGCACAAGGTTTACATACACTTTCCAACTTTGTACTGACCTTAGGTAGACCTTGCACAAGATTCTTCTTTAGTAATTTTCTCATGCCATCTATGCTGCAGTGTCCAAGTCGTCTGTGCCATAATTCTGTGGATTTATTTTTATTTGCTGCCAGGCAAACATTTTGAACCTTGAGTTCTTCAAGATAGAGCACATACAAATTCTTTTCTCTATTAGCTTCAAAGATGACTGTTCCATCCTTCAGTATACTGCACTTTGACTCTTGAAACTTGATCTGATGGCCTCTGTCGCACAGCTGGCTAATGCTGATGAGATTGTGCTTCAATCCCTTGACTAGTAGCACATCTTCTATGACTGTTTTTCCTTTGTTTTCCACAGAGCCACTGCCTATTACAATTCCTTTCCCATTATCTCCATAGGTAACTGTTCCATCTTCAGCTTGGAGATGAGAGAACAACTTCTGGTTTCCTGACATGTGTCTTGAGCACCCACTATCCAAATACCATTTGGATGCTCGAGGGTTATCCTGAAATAAAGACATCAAGCTTTAGGTACCCAAATTCTTTTGGGTCCTGATTGGTTAGTATCATTAACTTTATCTTTTAATATCCATTTTTTATGTCTTGTTGGGCATGTAGTTATAATATGTCCTAACTTATTGCAGTGACTACAGCAGGATAACTTAGTCACTTTTTCTATGTATTTAAAATCAGCTTTGTATGCTATATCTTGTTCGGGTACAAATTTTGGTGTTGGATATGTTTTAGGATAGACCTTGGTTTCTTCATTATCTGGGGGTGTATATCCTAACCCATTTTTCTTCTTACCTGATCTCCTAGCACCTTTTAATATTAGAGAGTTTTTACCATTAGTAAATTTTTCTAGTGTGCTTGATAGTTTATCATTTTCTTCATTTAAGTTTTCAATTTCTTTCCTTAATTCATCAGTACTTTCCTGTTTTTCTAGTTTAGTTATTTGTTCATTTTTAACTTTTAGGTCTTCACATAACAGTTCATTTCTTCGTTTAAGTTCAATTATTTGACTTTCTAATTGTTCATTTTCTGATTTTAGATCTGAGTTTGTATTTTCTATACAGACTATGTTTTTCTTACTTACTTTTAATAGTTTAGTTACTTCTTATATTTTTCATAAAGTTCATTGAAAGCCTCTTCTAAACTATCGGAGTCTGAACCATTGCATGAATCAAAAGATGAGTCAGAAGTTACCTTTTCTTCAGTGTTTGCCATGAAAGCCAAGTGGGCTTTTTCTTCATCACTGCAGGAGCTCGACTCACTATCTGAGTCGCTACTGTTTTCCCATGCTGCTGCCATTGCTTTCTTTTTGAACTTCTAAACTTCTTGGAACTGTCCTTCTTCCTGAATTCTGACTTCTTTAACTTAGGACACTCAGTCTTAATGTGTCCTGGCTTCTTACATTCGTAGCAAATGGGTTCTCCTTTCTCACTTCTTTTCCATCTGGTTTCTTGAAATCCTTATTCCTTTTGAAATACTTTCTACCAGATTGAGACTTCTTCTTTTTAGCCAGATTCGCTGTAACCTTCTGGATAACATAGCTTCTTCATTTTCGCTGTCTGCATTACTTTCACTTTCAGCTGAGCTTGCTTCTGGTGAATCTTCTTCAGCTTTTAAGGCGTTGGAGTGCTTCTTTCTGCTAGAGGACTCTCCTAGCCTTTCCATATTGATTTCATGGGCCATAAGGGACCCAATGAGTTTTTCTACAGACATTCTCTTCAGATCATTAGCTTCTTCTATTGCTGTGACTTTTGGAGTCCATGAGGACGGTAAGGATCTAAGTATCTTTCTTACCATATCTCCCATTTCATATACTTTCCCCAGGCTAGCCAGTCCATTTGTGATGTCAGTGAACCGGCTGAACATTTGGGTTATGGACTCATTGATTGCATCTGAAATCTTTCATATTGAGTGACAAGAATATCAATTCTTGTTTCCTTCACTTTGTCTGTGCCTTCATAAGTAATCCTGAGCTTTTCCCACATTTCCATTGATGATTTGCAGGCTGAAACTCTGTTGAATTCCTTCTTACTTAGAGCACAGCATAGGATACTCTTTGCTTTGCAATTCAGGGAAATCTTCTTCCTGTCATCATCTGTCCATTGTGCTTTCTCATTTGTGACTAACAGATCACCTTCTTCTACTATGGACCAAATTTGATAGTCGTGTCCTTGTAAAAAGTATTCCATTCTGGTCTTCCAGTAAGGGTAATCTTCACCATCGAAGAGAGGGGGTCGGTTGACTACTGACCTTCAAAATTACCTTGGGCTGCCATGGATCTTTACTCTTCAGATCGTTGGATCCTTTCTTTGTCGAAGAGACTCGCTCTGATACCACTTGTTGCCCTGTTGACAAGCCCAGAGGGGGGTGAATGGGTCTTTTTAAATTCAATCTAGGAGATACCTGAATCCATAAACAATCACACAAACGATCTTTGAACTACGTTAGTTACTTGTTAGTTTAAATAACAATTATGCAATGAAGACAATCACACAACACAAGGATTATCCTGGTTCGGACTTCCTTTCCTTAGGAGTCCTACGTCCAGTCCTTGAGCAACAACTCAGGATTTCACTAACTAGGGTACAGTCCCCCTAAGGACGCTACTACACCCAGCTCAGCTGGTCTTCCTTCACACACGAAGGGAACAACACCCTGGATGCCACCAGGTCTTCCTTTTCAACCAAAGGGAGCAACACCCTGGATACCACCAGGTCTTCCTTCACACCCGAAGGGAATAGCACAAAGAAGAATAAATGACTTTCACGCCCCTAGATCCAGCTTTTGATAAGTGAGGATCTGAAGCAACTAGAACTGAGAGCGAAGAGATTATGAACAATTCACACTCTCAGAACTGTACAAGCTCTCTCAAGATTTTCACGAAAAACTAGCGGAGAGCAAGAGAGCAAAACCGAGTGAAGGATCTTGGCTCTCGTTTTTCTTCAGAAGAATTTGAAAGTAATCTTTGGATAGATGATATTCTTCTATTCTTCTGTCTTGTATATATATATCTTCAATTTGAAATCTAGTCGTTGAAGAGATCGTTTTCTCTCTTTTGAGTAGCCGTTGGACTCAATGACCGATGGAGTCTTGAAAGCTTCCTGTCACAGTCTTTTGATCACTCGAGCACGCAAAGAGATGAAATCTTCACAGATATCCGTTGGCTTTTATTTGTATAACGTTGTACCATGAAGCTACATCAAAGGTCTGCACAGATGTCAAACTCAAACAGCAGACAGATAGGCTGTCTCTGATATCAGTCAACGTCAGTAGCAATAGTCAAGAAAATAGTAATGCCAACTAGCTTAAGTCTAAAGGACGTTATCAGAATAAGCACGATAAAGGAAGATATAGTCTGCATGCATGCAGAGATACGTTCAGATCTCATAAATGCAAAAGCGTTAGAGAGATGTCTACGTGGCTTTTGACTGGTCAATGCTTTAAGATGAATAAGATATCAAGATATGAAATTGATGACTGTATGACTTATGAAATCGTTATGAGTCATAGCAAATCATTTTATAACAGAGAATATAAGAAATCGTTATGAATCATGGCAAGTCATTTTGATTCTGAAGAGATCGATGTGAAATACTTATCGAATCGTTATGAAAGGCAAGTCGTTATGACAATACAGAAATCGTTATAAAACTCTTAACAAATCATTGCACAAAGCAAGTCGTTATGAATACTTATCGAGTCGTTATGAGCTCTGAAGAAATCGTTGCGCAAAGCAAGTCGTTATGAATACTTATCGAGTCGTTATGAGCTCTGAAGAAATCATTGCGCAAAGCAAGTCGTTATGAATACTTATCGAGTCGTTATGAGCTCTGAAGAAATCGTTATGAGAACTAAAGAAATCGTTATGGCTAGCAAGTCGTTACGAGTTTCAAAGAAATCGTTACGAGAACTAAAGAAATCGTTACAACAAGCAAGTTGTTGCGAGTTCTAAAGAAATCGTTATGATAACTTATGAAGTCGTTACAACAAGCAAGTCGTTGCGAGTTCTAAAGAAATCGTTATGATAACTTATGAAGTCGTTACAACAAGCAAGTCGTTGAGAGTTCTAAAGAAATCGTTATGATAACTTATGAAGTCGTTACAACAAGCAAGTCGTTGCGAGTTCTAAAGAAATCGTTATGATAACTTATGAAGTCGTTATGACATCGACTTGTTTGAAACAACCTGACTTTTCAGTCTTATAAGAAAATCGTTATGAACTTCAACAGAAATCGATATGGACTTAGAGAAATCTCATGTTGAAAAGATTAAAGCTTCAGAGTAGTAATGCATACCTTTATTGGCTTGTTTGACTTTGGTATTTTTCCTGTACTTAAGACTTATGAAATATTTAGCAGATATAATTGATAAATTCTTGTTTGGTTTTGTTAATCATCAAAATATGTATATATATATGCAATTAAATAAAATTGCATGGGGACAGACTGATCATCAAAATTAACACACTAACAAAACATAATGAATATCTGATGGCTACAGTTGAAAATTTTACCAATGGTAAATCCTCTCTAATATTAAAAGGAGCAAGAAGATCAGGTAAGAAAAAGTATGGGTTAGGGTACACTCCACAAGACAACGAAGAAACTGTAATTCATCCAAAAATTTATCCAACTCCAAAATTCGTAGCTGAACAAAATCCTAATCATAAAGTAAATAAAAATAAAAACCATAAGTCAAATAGGATAATAAACAATATTCCTTGTTGCACACACTGTAACAAATTAGGTCACACCAAAATAACTTGCACAACCAAACACCTAAAATGGATTACCAAAAGAAACCGTGAAGAAACTAACCAACCAAGACCCAAATAAACTTGGGTACCTAAATCTCATTGACTTATTGCAAGGAAGTCTTAGAGCATCAAAGTGGTACCTTGACAGTGGGTGCTCAAGGCATATGACAGGTAATAAGAAATTATTCTCTCATATCAAAGATGAAGAAGGCACAGTTACCTATGACGATAATGGAAAAGGGTCAGTAATTGGATGTGGATCTATTGGAAGTCAAGATAGAATCCTCATAGAAGATGTTTTGTGTGTCAAAGGACTCAAGCACAACTTAATAAGCATTAGTCAATTATGTGACAAGGGTCACCAAATCAAGTTTCAAGAATCCAAGTGTCTGATAATCAAAGGTGATGCAATTGTCTTCGAAGCCAACAGAGAAAAGAACTTATATGTACTGCATCTAGAGGAACTCAAAGATCAAGATGTTTGTCTAGCAGCAAGCAAAGATCAGAATGCAGAGTTATGGCATAGAAGGTTAGGTCACTGCAGTTTGGATGGAATAAGAAAGCTTATCAAACATGATTTAGTAGAAGGACTGCCAAAGATAAACACAAGATTAGATAGCATTTGTGAACCTTGTGCAAAAGGGAAGCATGCAAAATCCTCCTTCAAATCAAAGACAGTGGTCACTACTTCCAAACCACTAGAACTATTACATATGGATTTGTTTGGACCAATGAGAACCACCAGCCTGGGAGGAAAGAACTTTGGATTTGTAATAGTCGATGATTTTTCAAGATTCACATGGGTATCATTTTTAGAGCATAAAGATGACACATTTGAAAGCTTTGTGAAGTTCAGTAAAATAGTTCAAAAGGATAAAAAGTTCAGTATCATCAGTATTCATTCAGATCATGGAGGAGAATTTCATAACGACATATTTTCATAATTCTATAATGATCAAGGTATAAAACATAATTTCTCAGCACCTAGAACACCACAGCAAAATGGAGTAGCTGAGAGGAAGAACATAACCTTGTTGGATATGGCTAGAACCATGCTCCAAGATACTTCTAGGTAGAAGCTATAAATACAACATGTTATATCATAAATAGAGTCATGATTAGGCCAATCCTGAAGAAGACTGCATATGAGCTATACAAGCACAGGAAGCCCAGGATCAACCACTTCAGAACGTTTGGATGTTCATGCTTCATTCACAACAATGGTAAAAGAGACATAGGTAAGCTAGATCCCAAATCCGATGAAGGGATCTTTATGAGGTACACTTTTAAACCGAAAGGCTATAGAGTTTTTAACAAAAGAAGTTTATTAATTGAGCAAACTGTTCATGTTATTTTTTATGAGTCTAACCCTTCCTTGAAGAAGGAAGTCGATAGTGATGATGAAAATGTAGAAAATCTCTCCAAGAAACTGAAGGAAACAACTATCAAATATTGTGAAGATCCACCCTTGGAAGAACTACAACAAAAAGATATTATCCATAATGATCTTCCAAAGGAATGGAGGTACAAAAAGGATCATCCTATTAACAACATTATTGGAGATCCATCGGTTGGGGTAAGAACAAGAGGTAATGTTATTCCTTGTGATTATTTAGCATTTGTGTCTCAAATTGAGCCGAAGACAGTCAATGAAGCACTATTTGATGAATCTTGGATTTTAGCCATGCAAGATGAACTTAATCAGTTTAGGAGAAATCAAGTTTGGTCCCTTGTTCCGAGACCATAAGATCATCTTGTGATTGGCACCAAATGGGTGTTTAGGAACAAATTAGATGAAGCTGGTGTTATCAATAGAAACAATGCTAGACTAGTTGCTCAAGGTTATTCCCAAGAGAAAGAGTAGTACCCCAAACAATTCATTAATTACAAATTATAGATAAATTGAAATTTATCTATTAATAAATTCAAGTAGTTAAAAAAGTACGCATCATTATTGCATGTGTATAAACCCCTATAAAAATTTCGTAAAAATAATAGTTATACTTTAAATAATGTTCTCTAATGACCCATCATGAAATTTGGGCATAGAAAAATCATTTGGACTTAGTTTAAGAATTTATGCGACTTATTAGAATAATTAAGGAATAAGTCGGAGAACCCATTATTTTATGAGCTAAGGTGGATTATAAATTAAAATAAATGTATGAGTAGACTTTAAATAATATGGGATGATAGTCCATTATGATATTTGGACCAATAAACAACATTGGCCCATTAATTAATTCTCTAATAAAAGGACAATTAAAAATCCATTAAGTAAAGTAAGTACATGGGTTGTACAATTAAGCTCACACGAGTTATTGGGCTAAGAGTAAGAGCTCAAATGATGAAGGTTAGAAATATTGGCATGAATAATATTTAATCAAATTAAAAATTTGAAGTTACTTGAATAAGTGTGATAAATATATTTAAGATAGAATAAAGGATGAATAATTAGAATTAAATCAATACCCATTAAGCTAAATTAGTAATGGGTTTTGCTAATGGTCCTAACATGGATTGTTGGGCCCTAATATGAAGAGCCCACCATGAGATGGGAGTTAATTAAGTAAAATTCGGATTAAATATAGTAATAATTAGAAAAAGTGTTAAGATAAATATTAAATGACATATATAAATCCCTAAAAAGAGTCCTAGACTTACCCTAACTTATTACCCACGAAATTAGATCTCTCCCCAAGCCAATTAGTGGATAAATGCTAGAATAGGGGGAGTTAATTAATAAATAAATTAAATAAGGGTAAGATAAATACTAAAAAATATTATAAATGTCCTAAAAAGAGTCCTAACCTTACCCAAACCCTTTACCCATGAAATTAGACTCTCATCTATCCTATTAGGTGGGATAATGCAAGAAATAAGGAGATAAATAAGGAAAAATTAAGGGTTTGAAGGGAAAGATGAGTTTTAAGAAAGTAGGACTCTTAAACCAAGCCATACACACTCCAATTCAACCCTACCACCCCATAGATCATTGTTGAAGCTCTAGGGGACGAAGAGAGGAGTTGTGGACGAGAGGAGCAAGAAGGAAGGAGCTTGGAGCAAGAGGATTTCATCTTCTACCTCGTCTTCAAGCCCTAGGATTTCTTAAACGCGTGAAAGGTAGGCAATCTCTCAAGCCAAATTTGTGTAAACATTACCCTAGGAAGAGTTCATGATCCCGAGCAAAATCCCTTTGGTTTCGCTCCATTTAGATCTCCCATGAGGGAGAATTAATTCTTTGAATCCCTGCCAGTTCCATAAACCCAACCCTTCATGTTTACTCTTAAACCTCGAGCATACAAGATCTCATGCCATGCAAAAATTCTCATAAATACTAAATCATGTTAGCTTTCAAACTCCCCTATTTTGCCTAATTTTTATCATGTATTCATCTCTAATTAATTCGTTGAACCCTATCTGCGCATGTTTAGGTCACTGATATGTCCCTTAATCACAGCATGCCTAAACCTTGTCTATTTTCAAATTAATCATGCATGTTGATAGATATGTGTCTACTTTCATTTAAAACTAGTTTCATGATTTTTGGATAATCGTGCGATTTTATGTGGAATTTACAAGTTCCCTGTATCAAACAGGATCTGCCCTAGAAAAAGGGAAAAAGGGCCGGACCCTTCTGATATCGCGACAGCGCGACCCGCCGCGATATCAGTCGGGTCGCGCCCCGCTGTCACGTAGCGTCAGAATGCGGCGACCTAAGTCGCCGCGATATCCACCCCGAACCGGGCTAGACCGGCTGGTTCACCTGACGTGCCCAGCCGCCCCGTCACGACCTGAATCGCGACAGGCTCTCCCACCGCGATTTTAGGATTTCAGCCAGAACTTAAAATATTACATATGTCCCTACTTTATATGCCATTTAACCCTTGTACAAGTTAAACCATGTATTGTTAAGCTTAATAATCAATCTGAATATTTTTATTTAATAATATTTAAATAATTCTTGTTAATTTAAAAGTTGTGAGCACGACTTGTCATATTCTCATGATCTCTCTACACTTGCACACACATATCATTAACATTTACCATTTGACCCTATTAAATTTATCAATAATGTATCTGGTAATTAAGTGAAATTATTTACCTAATTTTCCTATTATTTAAATGACACATGTCTTCGTTTTATTCACTTGAATTGTACACCGTTACCATTTTCCCTCGGCCTTCGAGCACTCGAGGCACGACGGACCAGTTTCTACACACTTTTTCTTGACTTGGACCACCTCTCCATCGGGAATACCCTCGACTGGACCAGGGACTCATTGTCAAGGCCTCCGTAAGTCTTCTTGGCTTTGGCGCACGTCCTTAGCCGACGAGCTGGTTGTACCTTTAAATCCCTCTACACTTTTAGGGATCAATATGATCCAAAATGGCCTTAGTGGATTCTCTCTTATCTTGTGATCACGCCGGACCATCTAGCCTGTGTTCGTAGCACGGCTAGTGGGGCAGATGTGACTTCTACCAGACTGCCGGTACCCGACCTGGTGCTGTGCAACTGTTACTATCGTGGTTTATCGTTGTTTTATGATTATACCCCTATCTCATCTACTATCCTTGTACTCTCATCTATTCACGTTCACTCTACTATCTCGTATATTCATCTAGTACTCTCTTGAGACTCTCGAGCTGTTGTGGCTCTCATTGCTTGTACTATACATGACTGTCTAGCGCCATAATATGGGTCCGGTTACCCTACTGACTTGAATGCATATTGTGCAGGGCACGGAGAGTGTCCGAGGGGCTCCAATCTAGTCCTGGGGGCAGAGAGCCACCCGAAAATACCTGCAGGGGCTATTGACGGTGTTCTACATTGCACCGGTTGTGACTATCTCTACATTGGCTAGATATCTAACTGTTATACAGTAGTCTGAGGAGTTCAGACATACTGTACTATCGTTAAACGGCTACTGTCCCAAAGTGACTATTGTCGTACTCGTCTAGTGCACTGCAGTGCAACCATATACGTTATCTTGTTACACGTTATCTCTTTACACGTTATCTCTTTACACGTTATCTCATTTCGCACTATCTCGTTATATGGTCATTTCTCTATCAACCTAGTTTTGCCATACTCTTGTAAAATGTATTATCGTTCACATGTAATCGCATGCTATCATTCTTTTGATATAGTATGCCATCAATCTCTTGTTATCTTGCGCTATTACTCTCTTGACTATACTTGATCGTTCTCTCTAGTTAACTTGCGTTACAAGACATTAATCACTTAAAGCATGCTTGTTTACACGAGATATTAAGTCCTACTGAGTGTTATCGCTCACCCTTCGTTATTTGTTATTGTTTTTTCAGGTAAGTCAGGTGATGACCTTACACACATCACGGGAATGGTCTGGAGTGATGAGCGTCCTAGAGTCATAGTAATGGATTGTCCCCAGTACCCTAGAGTTAGTTTAGTTAGTTGCTTAGTTATCATTTCCAAATGTAATGATGCTATTGAGCCCTGTGTTTTGGCTCTGAATTAGTGGTTGTAATAGTTTAGATGAATTATCAATAAAATGATGAGATTTATTATAATTATTGTTCATTAGTTGCTCTGATATTTGTGAATGTATGCGCAATTTACGTTACCATACACGTTGTTCATGCCTCCCCGATTTATTCCATACACGTTGTTCATGCCTCCGCCAATAGTGTCATGCCTCTTGAGTCTATTTCTCTTCATCACCTGACTTACCTAAAAACACAATAACAAATAACAAATTGTTGTGAGCCTCCTGGTCTTGAGTCTATAAAGGAGGAAGTCTATGTAGAACACTAGTGCATAGGTTTCATCGAAATCTATGCCTTTCTGTCATGCCTCTTGAGTCTATTTCTCTTCATCTTCAGACAGCTCGTAAGGTCCATTGCTTACCACCCTCCATATTTGTGATGATCAGTCCATCTCCATATAAAATTTATCATGAATTATATATGTAATTTTTGGTGATTAACAAAACCTTGAAAAATGCTTTCTAACAAATGTTTCTAAAGATTATCCACAGAAAATAAATCTGTAAGTTATCCTCACACACTGCTGCAAGTTCAAATGCATATGTTTTGTCTAAATACACATCGATTTCCTTTATAGAAACAACGATTCGATCGCCATAACGATTCTGTAAGTCACTTAAATAACGATTTCCGTCTCACAACGATTTCATAAGTAAAACAACGATTTCGGTCTCACAACAATTTCATAAGTAAAACAACGATTTCTGTCTCACAACAATTTCATAAGTAAAACAACGATTTGCTTTCACTTAAACAACGATTTGATCGAAACAACGATTTGTTTTTACTTAAAGAATGATTTGATTGCAACAACGATTTGCTTTCACTCAAAGAACGATTTGATCGCAATAACGATTTGCTTTCACTTAATGAACGATTTGATCACAACAACGATTTGCTTTCACTTAAAGAACGATTTGATCGCAACAACAATTTGCTTTCACTTAAAGAATGATTTGACCGCAACAACGATTTGCCTACTTAAACAACGATTTGCTCAAAACAACGATTCACTTTTGCTTAAACAACGA
The DNA here is from genome assembly GCA_014218235.1 of Colocasia esculenta. Classification (NCBI taxonomy): domain Eukaryota; kingdom Viridiplantae; phylum Streptophyta; class Magnoliopsida; order Alismatales; family Araceae; genus Colocasia; species Colocasia esculenta. Next base: position 28,493,779 of record CM024762.1, read on the forward strand.
TTTCTTCATGAAAACAACGATGTCATGATCGATTTTACTTAAACAATGATTTCTTCATGAGAACAACGATTTCATGATCGATTTTACTTAAACAACGATTTCTTCATGAGAACAACAATTTCATTATATTAATAAATGGATTATGTTCACATCGACTTGGTTTCAACATGGATTACATTCTCACATGATTGTATCATCAATTTGATATCAATATCATTTCTATACTGAATGTTCTTCACTTTCAAGTAAATTTATAAAGCTCTTGAACAGTCTTGCTTTATCTTCTTATTTAAGAATCATTCCTTATAATATTTAAAAATGCATATGCTTAAGACTCTATGGATTTTAAAAACCTTCCCGCGCATCATACAGTATCCTAAGATCTTGATCATTTATTGTGGTAGTACAATTTTTCCACACGATATATCCTTGCTTACTTCACGTGTCACATAAAGTCTTGCTTTGTGTGATATCAGAATAACCTTTCCTTATTGGTATATCTTCATAATGCACGACTACTAATGTTGACTGACAATTTAGACAAAGAAAAGTTGCTAGGTGTCAGCATTTATTGTATGCAGAACTTTTGTAGTAAAGCACGTCAAAGATGGATCTGTCAACTTGTCAAAAGGATAGAAGATTCAGACAATTTTTCTCTGAAGGTGTAAGGATCAATCCAAGCATTAATGGCTGCAGGCTCACCTACTCCATGCTTCGGACCAATATCTCTAACGTGCATGAAGCTGTGAGATAACAGACATTTCAACGGCTACTACAACGGTCAAAATATTTCACAGAAGATAAATAGAAGACTGGTGACTCCATGGAAGCTAGTCAGATCGTTTGAACTCTTGAATCTTCGAAAAGCTTGAAGCTCCAGTCACCTGAAAAACAATAAGAGCCAGCTCATCCATTCCAACCTTCCAAAGCTCTTAGCTCTTAGAGATCTCATTCCCTTCCTTTTGAGAGCTAGCGTAGGTCTGAGAGAGAGAGTTCATTCAAGTTTATCTAGTGTCTCTCAGACTTCACCTCAGATCAAGCATTGTCTATAAGCTTGGTCTTGGGGCCCTCCTCTTTCAAAAAGATCTTTGTAGGTATTCCTCTTTGGGTGTGAAGAGAAGACCTGTTGAATCAGGTGGTGTAATTCCTCTTCTGGTAGAGAAGAGAAGGTCAGCTGTTGCTAGATGTGTAAGTGTCTATAAGGGGGACTGTACCCTTGTTTAGTGGAAACCCAAGTTGTTACTTGGGGACTAGACGTAGCACTCCGTGGGATAGGAGGTCCGAACCAGGATAAAAATCTCTTGTTGTTTGTATGATTGCTTTTGTGTCTTCATTATCACTAACTCTAACTATCGAACTTAGTGTTTTCTGTCTAGTTTATTTTATTTATAGGAATTTCTACTAAAAGACTTTTTAAGCAATCCATTCACCCCCCCTCCGGGCTTGCTATCTGGGCAACAATTTGATGATCTTGTGCTCACAAAAACACCTGCATACGAGTTTTCCAGTATGCAAAGTCAGTACCATCAAAGTAAGGGGGTCTATTCACAGAATGGCCTTCAGTAATATAACCTCTAGACTCCATATCACACAGATCTCTCCTGGTTGCAAAACCAAATGAATTATAGAGCCTAGCTCTGATACCCCGTGTTGTGTGTAGGAGGAATATCTAGAGGGGGGGTGAATAGATATTGACCAATTAAAACCGTTTAAAGATTAAAACCTCGAAAATTAATATCAGATCTGATAAAACAATCTAAGCAGTGAATATCAAACCACACAAGTGCACACGATATTTTTAAGGTGGTTTGGCTCCAGTGTGGAGACCTATGTGCATCCCTCACTAAACCAGTGAGGCTTCACTATCAAATCAAATGTGTGAGACTCTCACACAGCCGCTGATTCACAGCTTCTACAAAATGCTGATACACAGCTTCAATAACTCGCTAATTCACAGCTTCAAGATTTCTCCCAAATCTCACAATCCTAACACAGCAAGTGTAGGATCAAATCCGTCTATTACAATCGAAGTAGACACCCAGTCAGAGTGATGTATTGAAGAAATTGAGAAAAACAAACTAAATAGAAGTTTGAAGAAGTGCAGAAATATCAAACGATCTGCTCTAGAGTTAGATCTGGTCAAAAGACTCCTTGAGCTCCAATTGCAACTTCTTCATGCTTGAGTTCATCGAATTCATCTTCTGGTTCCAGTACATGGATCAATTTTCTATGAATCAAAGATGAATTCCGATCCTTTGTTCCAGTTGATCAGCAGCAGGTCTTCATATTGGAAGAAGTCACGATCCAGTGACCTCTCCTCTTGATCAAATGGCTGTTCCGAAGTCGGCTGCTCTTTGTGAACTATAGCTCTTACTCTCTGCACTTTTCGTTCTCTCATATCACTGTTCTTTTTCTCTGTGCACGATCACCTAATTGCATAGGATGACTCACCTCTTTTGATCTGATTCACAAAATCTTTTCACTGGGCCCCTCAACAGAATCCCAAAAACTTGGGAGATGCTTTTACCGCCAAAAGGTAGTATCTTCCAGAACCATGTGAGGTGTACCTGAAGTCCCAATCGTTGGACCCTGGGTCACGTGCCCATCACTTATGTGCTGGCAGATCCTTTAAATCTCTGTAGAATAAGTGCCATAGAGTCGACGCATCCAGATTATAGAGTCGACGCATATCTATGAGACTTAACTTGGATCAGTGTAAAGTTTTCAGAAGAGTCGACTCTATGCCCTCTAGAGTCGACCTCATCCATGTGACTATGTCTCTAACTGTCTGTCTGTAATGTAGAGTTGACCTTACAGCAGCATAGTGTCGACCTTATCTGATGATAGAGTCGACCTATCCTTCCTTTAGAGTCGACCTGGTAGTCTGGTAGAGTCGACCTCATCCTCAAATGGAGTTGACCTCAACCAGCACTTATCTTCAAATGCTCACAGGAAATTTGACTAGTGTCGACCTGATCCACATCTGGTGTCGACCTTATCTGATTCCTCCCCTTCAGCGCTAGCTAGAAAAGCAACTAGAGTCGACATGTTCTTCGAGTAGTGTCGACCTTACCTAATAATCTGAATATCAGCGCTACTGAAACCTCATTGAGTGTCGACTTAACCTCTGTGTAGAGTCGACCTTATGAACATCACTGAACTTTAGTAACTCTTTCGTTGATGCAGATGAGTTGACTTTAGCTTTATGAATGTTCCTGTGATACAAATAACTTGTGTTAGACAATTATGACATTTTACATGATTTATGACATCATCAAAACTAGGGACACAACAAAGGGTTGATTGAAAGGCATGGAGTGTTGAAGATGGAGTTAGGAATTGATGAGACTCCCCCTTACAAATAGCTCCCCGTCAGAAGGTGCAAAATAAAATGAGCACACTCCCCTGAGAAAAAAAATATGATTGTAGGATTTATTGACAAGATCTAGAGAAAATTTATTCAAGAAATGACTAGAATGAGTCTGAAATGGGTGACATCCAAGCAGACTGAATTTTATTTAGAGAATCTACATAAGCCAAGCTCTCTCCTGAGAGATGTGAACCTATTTTATGGGAGAGGCTTAGTGAAGATATCAGTAATTTGTTTGTTAGTTGTAATAAAATGAACCTCAAATGATTTCTTAGCAACCTCATCTCTTAGAAAATGGTGCCTTATATCAATGTGTTTAGTTTTAGAATGCTGAATTGAGTTTTTAGATAGGTTGGTTGAACTAGTGTTATCACATAAAATAGGAACACAACCCAATTTGTGATTATAGTCTAGGAGCTGGTGTTTTACCCAAAGTACTTGGGTGCCACAACTACAATCTGCAACATACTGAGTCTCTGTAGTGAACAGAGACACTGAATGTTGCTTTTTTGGAAGTCCAAAAAATTAGGAATCGACCTAGATACAAATACAAACCATTGGTACTTATTCTATCAAGCTTACACCCAGCATAATCAACATCACTATAAGTAATTAAATCTAAAGTGCAGCCAATAGGATATCAAACACCAAGATCACATGTCACACCCCGACGCAGAATATCAGAACGCGAGGCAGTTGCAAGAAAAGGTATAGAGCGAGTACTAGACATCAAACCATTGCACAATGAATAATACTAAAGCAAATTCATTTCATTAATAACTTTCCAATGTCTAGTTACAACCACTAATATCAGAGTCAATCCATAGGGCCCAATTACATTGAAATAAAGCAAAAGACTAAACTTAGTTACTATAACGCTAAGCATAGGGCTAGGACACTAGGGTACTCATGACATCACTCCAGGTCATTCCCGTCCTCTTGAGTGTATTGTTCATCCTCGGTCTCACCTGAGAACATAACGACAAATAACGCAGGGTGAGCGAACATCGCCCAGTAGGACTTAAATCTCAGGCTCAAGCAGGCTTTAAGTAATTAATGCTTTAAAGGCAGAGTAACAAATGATAGAACGGGAGAGAGAGTCAAGTAAAATATAGGTACGTGAAAGAAATAGCAAGACTTTCCAAATATAGACTTTCCAAAAATAGCACAAATGTCGAGAATGGCACAATAATAGCATGATAGCACAATGTCAAGTATAGCAAGATGGCCATAGTACAAATAGCACAACGAGTATAGCATAGCACTTTGTTGTCAATATGGACAATGCAAGAATATAGCACTTTTGATTGTCATTTAGATAGTCGAGATAGATAGCACTTGAGTGTAATGCCAAACACTCTGATCATTTAACTCCCATGGGCACTAGCACTTTCGGGCGCACATCCCAGGACCAGATCGGGCCCTTTATATATACTGTCAGGCATTGGTTATATTATTTATCTTTAGACAATCAGTCAATGGCCAATATAGAGTACCAAGAAGTAGATGAGAGCACTAGATGAATAGACGAGATAGTAGAGTGAACGTGAATAGATGAGCGAGTGGAGTATAGATGAGAACTAGTGGACATTGCACATAACACGTCGAGTAAACAGACGATAGTAACAGTTGCACAACACGCGCACATGGTGTTGGCAGTCAGGTGGAACTCACAACCCTTCCGCTGGCCATGTTAAGCACAAGCCCAGAGATCCGGCATGATTCAAGACGAAAGTGAACTTCTAATAGCCGTTTTGGATCTTATTGATCCCTAAAGGGTGTAATAGGTGTTAGGGTACAACCAGCTCGTCGACTATGTGGGAATCCATGGACAGAGGAGACTTACGGAGGCCTTGAACAAGGATTCACTAGTCCAGCGGAAGGAGTATTCGACGGAGAGTTCGTCTAAGTCAAGAAGTGTAAATATAGAAACAAGGATCGATGTTCTAGAGGAATTCTAGAACAGTGGAGCGTCGAGATCGGTGTTCCAAAACAACGTGAGAAACAAGAGCAAATTGATTTAAAAACCTCAATAATTACCCAATGTGTTATGTTTCATATTCGTGCCAATTAAGCCATATTTGGATGGTTCAAAGTGTGTGCTTGTGTCATGAAAATCATAGATGGAAATCAGTCACGTGTATGTATTTTAAATCACATATAAATGTTCAATTTATATTGAGTGAATTTAATACGGGTATAACTGGAATAAAAGGGTATAAACACAATAGATGATTAGAACATTGCAAATCAGGGATTTTTCTGCAAAATCCTGTGAACGCGACGCACCCCAGTAAGGGTCGCGACGGGTACAAGGCAGATTGCGACATGTGTTTAAATGGATCGTGACGGGTCTGTCAGACCAGGCACAGTGATCGCGACGGCGATGCCTGTCGCGTTCAGAACGCGACCGATAGACTGTCGCAACCAGACCACAGATCGCGACGTATCGGGTCGTCATGTTCTGGTGGTCTGTACCGAGTCCGACAGGTTTCAAACCTGACTTTGGATTGCGGGCCAAACTGAATGTATTTGATACAGGAAACTTTATAAAATAAGAACAATTAGCACAGTCGATGCAAAATCATGAAAGCAATTTTAATCGTCTCTGGACATGCAAGGGTACTTTCAATAATTAGGAATTTGCAAACAACGAAGGTTTCAACATGGTTTAATCAAGGTAATCATGAAGCACATAGAACAGTACACAGAGGGGATCAACGAATTAACTCACATGATAGGATGGATGGAATTTAGGGCTTTCAGGGGCAAAAGAAGCCTAACATCCATCAGTTCTTACAGTAAAAATCTCATGGCATGAGGACGAGTATGCATGAAGATATGAATTTGTAAAGAGGGTTCGGGGTCATGGAGTTCACAGAAATTGGAAAATTGAGAACTAAAGATTTGCTCAATGGAAAAACATGTAACCAAAGAGTTTTTGTCCCTGATGGACGAGACATCTACAGAAAAAGTTTCATAATTTATGCTCGTGAGAATGCCTACCTTTGATCGTTTTCCTCTTATAGGGTTAAGAACTTGAAGAACTCGGGGAAGAACTTAGGAGATCCCTCTTCTCCACGAATTCTCCTCCTCTTGGCCTCTCTTCTTGGTCCAGCAACCTCTTGGCATAAGCTAGGGCCGGCCATGAGGGTTTAAGAGAAGTATTTAAGCTTCTCCCTATTCCCTTTCCTAGTTTAAGTCTAACTCCTATTAAATTCCGAATTTCCTATTTTCCTCTCCCCTTTTTAAGCAAGAGATCTCCTAATTGGGTTAGGATGGGAGATAATTTCGTGGGCAACCCATTAGGGTAGGTTTAGGAATCCCATTCCAACTCAAACTTCCTTTTTAATACATTAAATACTTCTTTTATAATTAAGCATTATTTTAGTTACGAATTTAGAGTAATTTCCCATTATTCCCCTTTTAAAAATCCATATTTTGGCCCACTAAATTCTAATGGGTTCATTTGACAAAGCTCATTACTTCTTTTCGTTTAACGGGTTTTATTTAATTCCCTTTCCATTAATTTCCTATGTCATTTATTTTCTTTTAATTGAAATTATGTAAATTTTTATTTTTGTTCAAAAATTCAGGTTGCTACATCACATGTTTCAACAAGATACTTGAAGATTCTTTTAACTGTCAACAAGTGACTTTATTTAGGATTGGCTTGGAACCTAGCACACATGCACACACTGAATTGAATATTTGGTCTAGAAGTTGTTAAATAGAGTAGAGAGTCAATCATACCTCTATAAGTCTTGGCATCTACTGACTTACCTTATGAGTTTTTCTCTAACCTTACATTTATTGCTATTGGTGTGCTTCAAGATTTGAGGTGCTGATAATCAAATCTTTTCAGGAACTCTTTGACATATTTTGTTTGACTAATGAAGATTCCTTCATTGATTTGATGTAACAACCCAGATTTTTGGCAAGAAACATGAACCATTCTTTGGTATTAACTTTTTAATATTGGTGATGGCAAAATTCATGATTTTCATAAAAATCTTTAATATATTCAGTATCACTTTTACCTCATGAATATAATATTTTTCATCGCTTCACGAAAAGATTTGCATTGTTCAGTAGCTCCATCATACCAATTTTGTCAGGATCAGTCAAAGCTTCACTTTGTCATATATGAAGCTTTACTTCGTCATATACGAAGCTAACTTCGTCATATGTAAAGTTCCACTTCGACCGATAACGTTGTAATCTGACCAGTCAAAGCTTCACTTCGATCGACAACGTTATAAAATGACCAATCGATGTTTTCTCTTCAGCAATCGATGGTCTAGTGACCAATTGATGTTTTCCCTTCAGCAATTGATGGTCTAATAACCAATCGGTGTTTTTCCTTCAGCAATCGATTGTCTCTATGCCAATTGATTGCCCTGCTAATCACTAATCGAATGTCTCTATGCCAATCGATTGCCTTGTTAATCACCAATCGATTGTCTCTATACCAATCAATTGCCCTGTTAGTCACCAATTGATTGTCTCTATGCCAATCGATTGCCTTGTTAATCACCAATCGACTGCCTTATTAGTCACAATCGATTGTCTTTTCCTATGCCAAGCAATGTAAGGCTCTTCTCCAATGGATGCAAACCTCACTTAATGCTTGGCAGCAATTGGTCTGATGGGAGTTAAACCTGGGCCACTAATGGTCCTCACTGTGACTGTCCTTTTTCCAGGACATAAGTCAACCTTCTGTTCTATTAGAAACATGGGCCGCATGGCCCAAGGTATGGTGGGCATGGCCTAAAGTATGGTGGATCTTTGACAAAATCTCACCTACTATACTATGAACATGGGGACCCATCCATCCTAGTCTGATTAGACCCTTAAAACCAACCCCTACACTCCCTTCTCACCCCACTGGTCATGGGAAGAGGAAGTTTGGAGCTGGTGGAAGAAGCTCTCAAGAGCAGTGGCTGATCCTGAAGCTTGGAAACCTTGGAGCTTCATCCATCGTTTCTACTTGGTGAAGAAGAAGCAGAATTTTTAGAAGTGATTAAGGTAGGTCTTCTCAGGCACAAACCTAATATTTTCATGTTTAAAAAGGGATCTTCGAATTTTATCTTGAAGGTTCTCCTGGTTCTTCCCTTTTCTGTCTAGTCAAGGGTTGGTATGAGAATATCCTGGACCCTTATACCATCAAGAGTTTCCTCGCACACTTCTTGGTTCAATTTTTCCTACTCCTAGAGTGTTGGATGGGGCTACTGTCCAAAGAATCCCAACATCAAATATTCCATGGATCCTCACTTTATTGTGAGAAATCCCCCTTGACTACCTTGACACATGTCACCCAAATTGTTTAGTTTGAATTGAGATCGGAGATTCTCCCCTTTGAAGGTCCCATCAACTTCTTTGTTGAAAACCTGGATAAGGATTTGTTTACTAGTTTTATCTTGGAACCGCACCCACTTGTTTAGGCCAAACTTTGACTGGCATTTGACCAATTTCGATTGCCCCTTTGGCACTTCAATTTTTCTGGATGGACTGTACAGTAGGCCGACACCTCCTTTCTGTATTGACACATTCTCCCCATAGTGTGACGCACATCTGCTTAGCCCCAAAAATCTAAAGCATATACCATGAGAGTTAAAAGCAATGAAATATTGAGAAGCATTCTAATTGGCTCCTAGGTGTCTCGATTCCTTGTTCCTTTAAGACTCACCTGGAATTCTACCTTTAAATCTGCTACCCAAAATTTGGAATCAAATAAAGTGAATAGGGACCCATTGCCCCTTCTGTATGTCTAGTACTTGTCATGATCTCTTACATTGTTGTTCCTTGAACTCCAGAGGAATTTGAACCCTTGAAAATCCTTAAGCTATCTTTGGCCTCCTTGATGGCCTACAAATACAACTGAATTTTTGACTATGATGGCCATAATATGTTCGTTATCTAGCACTACTTGGGACTTTACTCCAACTGACCTCATGCCTGTGCATATTTAAGGGCCTTGTCTGGTCTTGAGAAGGAGCACCCCAACGTACTTATTAACCACAGGAGTATGGACTTTTGGTGGTGGCATGACACTGAAATGTTTGACAGATTGGAAAGTGCCTCTAGTTACATGTTGAGTTAAAGTATGATTTGATTTGTTTGATTTGTTAAGTTTGAAACATGACCAATTCTTGTTCCTTTGACACATGCTTAGTTGGAATCATAGTACGAATTCTCTTATTGTTCTCATGACATGATAGTCCCTTCTATTTGTCTTGGTAGCAGCATGATTTACCTTGAAATTCTGCAATATGCATCTTTTGAACTGTTTATAATCATGCTACCTATTTACCTTGATTATCCTTTTTTTTAATCCTTGGAGATCCGGCTTGTTTAAAATGATGATCACTTATACTTTGCCCGCACTGTGGGATATAAATCCTACTAGGCGTAAGCTCATTAAATTCCTTAATGTGTTCAGGTAATGGAGGTGAGCCTGTAGAGATGGATGAGATGGAGCAAGAGTGAAGAGAGCACCCAGTGTAGTCTTTGTAAAGATGTCTTGATAGATGGTCCCTTTTGTTTTGGAACCACCCTTTTGTTGTGAAGTCATGGGACCTAAGATGACCCTATCTAATTGTAATTATACTACTATAATGCCCTTCATAGATTATCATATAAGCTCCAGTCTATCGACACTATTGAAGCAGTCTGTCAACACCTGCTCAATTCTGTCGACACTCTTTGAGCTGTCAGTCGACACTTGCTCTAGGCTGTCGACATCCGGGGGTTGTCTGTCGACCAATATTGTTAGAAATTTCAACTCCCTTTCCCTTTCGAACTAGATTAAAGGACTTGTGTACCCATTTGATTTGTATGTTGCGCCCCAATTATTCCCATAAGTTTCTTGGGCCAATTTTGGGGTCGTTACAAGGTGGTATCAGAGCTTCGGCTCCTTGGACCCTAGGATTGATTAAGGAAAGCCTTAATATTAACCCATCGAGAGTTGTTATCAGATAGGGCGATCCATACCAAGTGAGATGGGTGGAACCACGAGTCGAGGGTGTTATGTGTAACAACCATTCCCTAATGGCCCTTGTCCTTTTGAAGGTACAAGCCATTTCTATGGCTGTTGAATGAGCGCAGATGAGGACACTGCAGCAAACACTTTGGGGTTTGACCCAAGAAATTCTCCAAACTACCCAAGGTGGTAGAAATCATGGGGCTGGGGAGTTCCACAGGAATTTCTGCAGCATGAACCCACCAAGGTTTGAAGGTGGTACGGATCCGAATGCGGCTGAGCACTAAATCAAAGAGACTAAAAGGATTTTTAGGGTAATGGAGTGCACTGACCAAGACAAGGTGTTGTTGGAAACCTTTTAAATTGAAAGGGATGCTCGTTCGTGGTGGGAATTAGTGGAGACTACACTTCAAGGACAGGGAGTGACTTGGGCACGGTTTGTTGAGCATTTCAACAACAAATATTTCTCTGAAAGGGTGCAAAAGATAAAGGCAGCAGAGTTTGTAGCACTGAAGCAGATGGGACTAACTGTAGCCGAGTACAAAGTGCAATTCTCACGACTGTCCCGCTATGCGACTCATCTGGTTGGGATCGAAAAGATGAAGTCTAAAAGATTTCGTAATGGCCTGAGGCCTCAGTCCATCACTCAACTGGAGTCGATGGGCATCTAAATCTATGCATATGTGGTGAGGAAGGCCCAACTACTTGAGGATGCCATGGAGACTGTTAAGCAAAAATGTTTGGGAAAATTGTCGAGTAACTATCTTAAGAATTGTTGAACAAAAATATTTAGAAACATTGTTGTGCAATTATCTTTTACAAATGTTTAATCATTGTGGTTTTGCTATGACAAAATCTTTTAATATCTCCTAAACAAATTTATTGAATTATACCACACTTTATTTTGTATGAAAATTAATATGACAAAGAAAATGCATACATGTATTATACTCTGTAACACTTATTCAAATTTGTGTGTCAACACACAGAACCTAAGTATCAACACTGACACACTTGAGAAGAAAATTTTTTCTAAGTCCACAAACTTATACTATATTCTATACTAACTCCGACTCCTAGAAAGTCGAAGTGGACTATCGACTTTGTGAACTACTGTCTATACTCTGACTCTTGAAAAGTCGAAAGTAATCTGGCTTCACTTCGACTCCTCAAAAGTCAAAGGGATCTGAGTTGACTCTGACTCCTCAAAAGTCGAAAAGCTCTAGCTTCACTTTGACACTTGGAAAGTCAAAGTAGCCTCACTCCGACTTCTGAAAAGTCAAAGTATGATATCAATTGTTGAACAAGCGTGCTTGACTCTGACTCTCAAGAAGTCGAAGTCTATTACCAATCAATGTCTCACTCCGACTCTTCTACAATCGAAGTCTAGTATCGATTGTCTGTATTGTTTTTCTCACTCTGACTTTCTCAAAGTCGAAGTATAACATCAACTCTTGTGCTCAACCATACTTATATAATTTTTATTAATCCTTTAGAACATGATGTTTTATTTATCTTGATTATTTCAATAGATTCTCTTTATCCCTACGGGATCTTTTAAAGAATAATTGTCTCATATATGACTTTCAGTATGATGTTTTCTTTGCTATTGAATTCCAATATTCTGTTAGGCGGGAAAATGTGTATTTAAAATAATCGTATTAGAAATCTTTGTTGAGATTCGAAAGAGTTGTACAATATGTTCTCTTACTTATTGTTAGAAATATAGTTATATTTTCATTTGACATATGCTAAGCAGTAAATACAATGGTAAGTATAAGCAGCATGGGTTATCTGTCAGAACTCACCTACCACATCTCCTTTATGTCAAAACTCCATGACTTTCAGGAAAAGTCTGTGCATTCCCTATATAACTGTTTGTATGTTCTTAAATGCTCTGAACATGTCTATCTGAAGCCCTTTATACTTTACATATATTTCTATCTCACCTACCTCCAAAAGGACATAGGTATTTGTATTTCTCTTTACCTTGCAGATTTTTAGCTACCTACTGAAGCATGCTTGCTTTCAGTCATGGGTATGGAGCTTGCAGTCATTTAATGAATCTATCTCATGGACCCATCAAGCTATCTGCATAGCCTGAAGCCGTTGAGACTCTAAGAGCTGAAGGACTAATAGTCATTTCAGAAGCCTCAAGGTCTCAACATCCGAGGATCAACGGCTACTTTCTAACGTTCAGTTTCAAACGGGAAGCTCAAATCTCTGATACATATATATGAGCTGAAGTTTGAACAAAAGACACATGCACATGCATACAAGAGACATACACAAGAACCACAACTCAACCACACCTTCTACAGAAAAGAGAAAGAGAGAAGCTCACAAGATCTAAAGAGAGTTGTTGCTTCAAGCTTCGACTTCCAAGCTCTCCTCATTCAGAAGTCTTTTCTCTTTGGGTGGCTATTGTATTCTAGATCTTCTCAGTCCACCACCTTTAAGTTAGAAAAAGTTAGAGCAATCATTTTTATCTTGTATCTCTTTCTGATTTTCTGTGTTTGCTCACTTCTTGAGCAGACATACTGTACTATTTTTTCAGTATTGTAACCAGCAGGGGGTTTGTTCCTTGTAATGCCCCTCTTGTGAAGGGAAGAAATGTTGTTGTAGGTGTGTGTATTACCCCTTGGTGAAAGGGAAGACTTGCTTGAGAGCAAGTGGGTTGTAATACCTCTCAAGTTGAGAGAAGGTCAAGTGTTCTTGGTAGTTAGTGAAATCCCAAGTGGTTCTTGGGGACTGGATGTAGGACTTCCACATGGGAAGGGCCAAACTAGGATAAACATTTTGTGCACTTTGTGTGACTATTTCCGCCAAGTATTTCACTTGTTTCACATAATACACTTAAGTACTAACATTACCATTTAGTGCTATCTATTTTTAGATAATTATTAAAGTGCAAAGAAGTACTATTCACCCCTCTCTAGGACATCTAAAGCTCCATCTCGATCCAACAGAGACTGTTGAGAGAATTAATGGAAGATCCATCAAGAAGGGGCAGACCCAACTACAAAGAGATTTCAACCAAATACGGGGAGGAAAAGGCCCAGTGATGGCCCAAATATTCAATCAGATAAGTGTAATCACGGGGAATGTGCACCACCAAAACACGCAACAAAGTATTCAATCTAAAAGTACGGAAATGAGGAATGTGATCGCCACCTACATAGCTGCCACTAATAAGAATTAAATAGGCTAACTATGCTAGGAAAAGGAAAGAGTCACTCACTAAGATCACAACGGGTCATCCCGTCGCGATGAGCCTGATGTCGTGACGCCCAGCCAGGGCGCGTCTCTCTGTCGCGACGCCCTCGCCTGCCGCGTTCTCTACAGTGCGAGAGAAAGCTGGGTGGACCTTCTTCCTGTCCTCTGGACGGCCAGAAGACAAGAGTCCCTCGTTGATATTTGCTTGTGTGCCTGCCAAAACAACGAAAACAACAAAGAGAAACCCTGTTAGAACATATTAAGTGTAGTAGCTATTCATAAATGAAACAGAAGGAGGGAGCATGGAGCGAACGAACCTGGGGGTGGTTTTTAAACCCCTAGGATGGTAGGAAAACGTGGGAGGAAAAGGGAAGTGCAACCTATCTAGAAGAAAATAACAATATGCATGAAAAGTGAAATGAAGGAAAAGGGAAGGAAAGAGCCCCGTATGGGGCGACTCCCTGGCATTGTATGCGTCCTTGGCTCGCGCAAAAGCCTCTGAAGGAAGTGGAAGCTGCCCTCCTCACGCACCAAGCTCCATAGATGATGAAGAATGAGCAAGGCTTGATGTGAAGAATGTAAAAATGGGAGGTGAAGAGAGGGCCAAGGTCTGACAAGATTTCAGCAGCACTTCGTGGCAAATTCGGGGTTCTCTTCTCCTCTGAAGGAGAGGCCTTGCTTATATAGGATAGGAGAGAGAATATCCTATTTTTAATTGATAAATAACAAAATGAAGAGATAAATCTCATGGAAAATTGCATGGGAGAGTCCTAGGGAGGTCTCCAAGGGTCCTGGAGCCTCAAACAGTGCTTAGGGGGGTTGGGAGGTTGCATGGGATGAAGATAAGGCCATGAGAGGATAAATAGGAGGTGGTTGCGGAGGCTGTTGACGCGGCTGTAGTCGCGACAGGTCGTAGGGGCACGACAGGGATTGTCACGTCCCGAGAATTACGCAGCGGATATTAGTTCGAATAATTCGAGTCGATGTCCCGAGACGTGAACAGTCGGCAAATAAGCCTCTAGCTAGCACGCACTAAATGTATAACAACATACATCATCATAGGGCCCAAATATTGAACTCAACTAATCTTTTATTCAAATCTCAACTCATTGTATTCCAAATGGATACTATTACAGGACTAAGACTCAATAAAAATAAAAGTACATAATACCTCACTTCCTACTACATTGTTCTAACACTCAAAAGAAACTACTATAGATAGACTCATGTTTGGAACGCTCTTCACTCGGACGCATTCCCATCCTCGACTTGCTCTTCCTCTTGAACTTCATAGTCACCTAGATTGGGTAAAAGTAGGGGATGAGCAAACTATCCCAGTAGGATTTATATCTCAATGTGCGGGCAATGATATAAGTGATTAACGTTTTAGAACTAGGTAAGCACGATGAATGTCATGATATGCAGGTACGAATAAAACTCATTAAAACACGATACATGAACAAGCTAGATAGAGTGATTATGATAGAACAAGATCTAGAAGGATATAACGAGATAGAACGAGCAATAGATCACTTTGTACAAGCACGCAAGATTTCACTGGATGTCAATAGCTTTCAAGAACGCAAGAGATCACTAATTGCATTAAATGCAGGATGGCCATAACACGCAAGCAAGCAAGCACGCACGAGCACGATCATGTAACACTAATCAGGCACGTAGACACTAATGTACACCAAGAAAAGATCCATCAAGAATGTACACTAGGACACGTGTATGTGGTTATTGTATCTATCATTCAACACGACACGCACGACTCCCAGTGCAGATGCAACGCCAGTAATCATTATACCCTATGGTTAATAGTATATCTATGACTCGCCGTCATTGGGGCTAGATTGGAGCCCTTGGACACACGCCGTGCCCTGTCAGCATATCACTTAAAATTTTAAATGTAGATACACATAGTCATTAATAATGGCCAATGACAGTTTCAATAAGTAAGCATGTGTAACGTCATGTTCATGATGATGAGAACTAGTAATAAGTAATTGAACATGATTTCAAGATAACAATGATCAAGAGATAAATTCGACAGCATAACGGTACGATTTATAATTTAGTTCAATCTTTAACATTAATGGCTTTAGTCTAGATTGTAAATCACACTCACGAGAACAAGAAGAGAAAGAAAGTGCACGATATCTCCAGGGAACTTCAATGGTACAACCAACTTGTCGGCCATGTGGGAATCCATGGTCAGAGGAGATTTACAGAGGCCTTGGAGAAAAGGTCGCCAGTCTACCGATTCGGAATGACCGGTAGAGAGTTTCTAGTTTCCCAAGAAAGGGGCTGCCTAACAGTGCGAGTGTGTAGTGCGGTATGCGTGTCTCAATTCACAAACCATCGGTCTCAAACTCGCAGAAAAACACGTAACGTGATGGCATACGATGACAATGCATTTAACTACACATGTGTTTGCAAGATTTAAAGATAATAATTTTCATTTAATCAAGATAGAATGGTAACAAGAGTCAACCACAAGTTTCATGAATGATCATATCATTAAGAAAGCGATTTAGAATAATATTCATGTATTTAAAGATTTTTCAATGGGTTAAACACTTTTAAGCCATTAAAATAACCACCATGCATTAATCAGACCCAAACCATGTGATTTACACACTAAATATTACCTTAACCAGACCTCGGGTATAGTGGTTAGGTTTGCAAAAAGGTAAGTGGGGTTGAATGACAAATCCTGAGATCGCGACAGGAGCATATAAGGATAGCGACAGGGCTGTCAGGCCCGGGGTCAGGTCGCGACAGGTGCAAATAAGGAAGGCGACAGGGGCTGTAAGGCCCGGGTCAGGTCGCGACAGGTGCATATAAGGAAGACGACAGGGGCTGTCAGGCTCGGGTCAGGTCGCGACAGGCCTCAGCAAGGGTCGCGACAGGTCGGGACTAGAAAGCGACAGGGTGTTGTGAAGAACGCGACTGGGCGGTCAGATCAGGCAGCACGATCGCGACGGAGCAAGGACCTCAGAACGCGGCCTATCAGGCCATCGCGTTCACAGGGTCTGCGCCTGACTCTGACAGAGCAAGGACATGTTCTTGGATTACGGTCCAGAACTGCCATATATTGACACAGGGTGCTTCCGAAATAGAGAACAAATTGTACAGTGTATGAAAAATAACGAAACTAGTTTTAAAACCACCTAGACATACAAGGGTACTTCCAATAAATCAGAATTTGAAAATAAGGATGGTTTCGATAGGCTTTGATCAAGTCGAACACAACATCAGACCAAGTGTAACCTGAAACCGTAGTTTCATGCAGAAACCCTATTACCACACTTATAACTCTCTAACTAATGACATTTAGACAAAACGTTCAACACAAGAAAAGGACAACTAGTAGAATAACTTTCTGTTATATGTTTACTCTAATTCGGTCTTGAATCACATGCAACATACAAAGAACGGGAAAAGCCCTAACAGTGCACGACTTTGGCAAAACGCTTATAATTCAAAATCTACTAAATGGAATTCTATGAAACCAATGGAAAATGAAAGTTAACTTGATGCTCTACACATTGGTATAGGATATGTTAAGATTTGGCCCGAGAAAACCTACCTTTTGGGTTGATGAAGTCTCGTTCTTCAGAAAACCCATGTTCAGACCACTGTTTGAAGAACGCTTAATACTTCGTGTATACTGCATGAAATTTGGGCATTCCACTTGGGTTAGGAAGTAGACTCGACCCTCTTTCCAGGGGTATAATCCTTGCACGATGGGATTTAGGTTTGGCCTACCTTAGCACGACACCAAGATGATGGTTTGTGCAGGTTGCAGCAGACGAACAGGGAAGAAGATGAGCTTCTTGTGGTCGATCCACAGCTCCCTAGCCACCAAGAACTCCTCCACACGACCCCAGCAAGTTCTAAAACTCGTACCTAGGGTTTGGTGAAGAGTATTTAAGTAACCATGGTGTTTAGGAGTCCTATTGTAACTAGGAAAGAAGGGTTGCGGGATTGGCATGTCGGTTTCCTATTTTTTATGATTTCTTCCTCCATTAGAGAGTCTTGGCCATCAAGAAACCCCCATAGATGGGTAAGCACGAATTTGAGTTAATAAAAGTACATGATTGCATCCCAATTAAACCCTAATTACCCCTTTCTAATTTCAGCCTATTTAGAGTTACGAATTTCCATGCATTTTCTAGCTTTATTTAATTTTTGGGTCATATGTGATCCATTGGCCCAATTATGATATTGGGTCATTAATATATAATGTTGGAAGTCTCTCCAACACCTTTATTTAATTTTTGGTTGCGTCGCATTTCCGTGTTAACGGTTTTCCGACTTGTTTCCTAATTCGGATAATTGGTCACCATATGATGCTCACTTGGTTAATCGGATTTTTCATCGCACGAATTCCTTCATGGAACCCTTAAGGATAATGTGTGGGGTTGATTTCCCATTTTTACAATTTTTTCCTATGTGATTTAGCACATCCGATAATGATACGTATGTTTTAAATTCTTTAATCTTATGAAATTATTTATTTCCATTTATTCAAATTTTTATATAGTTAAAATTTTCGGGGTGCTACACCCTCCCCCACTTAAGAGAATTTGGTCCCCAAATTCATAGATCATTAATTGTCTTTTGATAGTTATGACCCTTGAGGTCGTTTGGGATTTAATTCTTCTAATTTGTTTCAACATTGTGGATGTTAGTCCAACATCTACACCCATGGCCACCCGTACTTATTCATTTGGTTCCTTCCACTCTTGTTTTCTTCCAAGGTTGTTATAACTCCATCTTAATCCACCAGATAAACTATGGTATTCCTTTCCAATTTCTCCTTAATGATCTCCCCCACTTAGAAATGTACCAATAAGGAAAGCATCATTAGATCAATCTAAAGGTTTAATGATCATACCTCCATCCGGGAGTTCCGCTGGAGTTATTGCATTCACGCGTCCTTGACGCTTTACCACTCCCTGGTTCCTTCCAGCTTGGTCTTTTAGCATGGGACAGTTAGGAAGGCGGTGGTCGCGACTCCCGCATCGCAGGCAAGCTCCTGCCTTCTTCCAGCACTCTTCTACTCTGTGTCCAGGCTTGTTGCAAAAGTTACAATATTCAACCATCGTTGTTTCTTCTACTTTGATCTTTTTCTCCATGCTATAGTCCTTCTCAGTAGTTGGCCTTTTGTTGTTGTTGTTATTATTGTTGTTGTTGGGGAAAGTTCCAGTTGTATCAACTGCTCCCCTTTTTATAAAGGTCGGCTTTGAGATGTCTTTCCCCCTCATGCCTTCCACCTTAGCCATCGTGTCTTCTACCAGTTGAGCTCTTTGGACCATCTCAGTGTAGGTTTGGATGTTGTGTGGTCTGAGCCTTTCAATGAACATGGGTCTGAGCCCATCCATGAACCGATTAGCCTTAAGTCTTTCAGTTCCCACCAGGTGTAGGGCATACACCGCAAGACGTGCGAACTGAGCCTCATACTCAGCCACAGACATTCCTCTCTGTTTCAGTGTGGCAAACTCCGCTGCCTTCTTCTCCTTGACTCTCTCAGAGAAATACTTTCCCCGGAATATCTCCAGGAATCCGGCCCACTCCAGTTCGCCAACATTAGGCAGGTGGGCCGGGGTGGCCTTCCACCATGCTCGAGCATCTTTAGTAAATTGGAAAGTGGCTAGTACCACCTTTTCCCTATTAGTGCATTGCATGATTTGGAAGATCCTTTCTATCTCCTCCTGCCAGTTTTCTGCCTCGTCTGGATCAGGGGATCCCGAGAAACGAGGAGGGTTTAAACTCCTAAAATTCCGGTGCAGATCACCGGCTCCATTCCTTGCAGCTCCAGCCTAATTTCCAGCCTGAACTACATTTTGTAAGGCTGGGTCAACCCGGCCACAGTTTCTTGCATAGCTTGTCATTGATTACGAGCCATTGCAGTTGAGTGTAAAAGTTATGAAGGTTCCTGAGAAAAGGATGGAAACCAATTAATGTCTCTAGATACATTATGTAACATCTCGGGTCTTCTCGAATCCTTAGTGGGTCTAGTTGAGGTTCGGGTTTGGTTGACGGCATAGGTGTTGTCGTCGATCAGGGGTTGGCGTCCAGCGTTGTGGACGTTTGTTGTTGGTTCAGGATTGTTCCTGCAATGAACTTAACGGCAAACGGTCTTGACGTCGACTCTTTGGCGGTTCGAGTAGACGGCAAGGGATGTTGACGTCTACTTGTCGCGCCTGTTGAAATAGGGCAGGCCCGTGAGCAGCCATTTCCTTTCCTTTTCCTTATCTTTTTCTCCTTTTCGATCTTTGTCCGTTTTTACTCGTTCAGGTGGTTGACGGGAGCTCGAGGAAAGACCTTGGTGCGCGAGGCAGAGTTAGATCGGGCAGAAAACAGCAGATCGGGTGGCGGTTCTCGCGAGGAAGCTTCTAGGAATTTGGCGCGAATTGAGGTTTGGCAGGACTTCTTACACGCTTCGGAGGTAGGGACTCGACCCCTTAGTGTCCTTGTAGTGTTAATTTCATGCTTGTTGCGTGTGATTTACGTGGAATCGTGCTTTGAGGAGGTTTTCCTTTTTGCCGGGATTTTGAGTGGTTTGGTCAATCTGTGCATTGGATCGTGGTTCTGGTGTTGTAGTAGTGTAGTGTGATGTGGGGGAGAGTTTCTCCTTCGTCATTTCGCTGGTCTGAGGGCTGGATTGCTCTCTTTGGGATCGGCGTGTGCCTATTTTCAGCTGCTGGAAGCTGAAGAGCTAAACGTCAAGGGTTGTTGACGTTGAACTCTTCAGGGAAGAAGTTAACGGCGGGAGCCCTTGCCATTAAGCTCTTCAGTGGAGGATCTAGACGGTGTGTTCTTTGTCGTCTACTTCACACTTGACGTCAAGCTATGCTACCGTTTACGTCCTGGTTAGCGGCAATCGATGTTGCCGTCTACCTGCAGGTGAGTTCCCAGCAAGCTGTGCTTTCCCTTCTTCCGTGGTTTGAGGTGTTGACATACGGTGTCCGCCTGTTAGCACAATCTTCCAGGTGTAGAGAGTGTCTCTACCTGTGCTCGTGTTGTGTTTGACTGTGTCGAGACGTGACACGGGGCTATCCGTCGGTTGTACGGGGTTTCAGGCATTGAGTGTGTTCTGTCTGTTGTACGTACGTTGCGTTACCGTGTGCCCGTTTCTGTTGTGTTTCCTAGGCGTGGGTGCGACTCCGTCTAGATGACTAGCGTGTGGTTATCCTCCGCTAGTGAGCCAGGACGCCGAGTGCGACTCTGTCCTGTGCGTACTCCTTGTGGTGGTTTTGAGCCGGTCTCCGTGGAGCCCCTTCTCTACCGCTAGGTCAGGCGTAGGGGGAAAAACCGGTCGTGGACCAGACGTGAGAGAGAGCGTCTGTAGTGTGCACACGTGGCTAGGGTTGCGAGACTCTGTGGTTTCAGGACGCTGAACAGCAGACCCTGGTTGAGTCCTACTTGTGAGTGCTGTGTGAGCTCTTGCGTGCGAGCTTGTGTGTGTGCTGTGCTTGTAATGTTGTCGAGCCGGCGAGGTTCCAGTTTCTCTCAGTGTTCTCCTGAGGGAGTTGCGCACTACATTACCGGTTCCTGTGTGTATTGACAGAGTGTGTGCGTTTACTTACAGTCGCTTTCTGTTTAGCACTGTTTAGTAGCTCTGTTACCAGTGGGGGTTAGTTGCCCTACTGGGTCTCTTTTTGTGAGACTCACTCCCTTCCCCTCAGGTGGTTCGTGGTCGGCTTTCGAGGTTCAAGGAGCTGTGTCTCTCTGGGGTTGGTCTCGTCTTGCTGTTGTGAGTAGTACTTTACTCCTGTTCTTA
Organism: Colocasia esculenta; assembly: GCA_014218235.1. Lineage (NCBI taxonomy): Eukaryota > Viridiplantae > Streptophyta > Magnoliopsida > Alismatales > Araceae > Colocasia > Colocasia esculenta. The sequence continues at coordinate 28,515,142 of CM024762.1, forward strand.
CTGTACTCTTACTTTAATGTTGTCTCTGAGTTATGCCAGTTTGAGATGCTTTTAAATTGTGATGTGTACATTTGTTTATATATTCTCCTCAGGCACTTCTTTTCTTACCCTTTCGAGTTTCGGCTCGTGGGTTAGCGGGTCAGGATTCGGGTTACCGTTGGTTACTGGTAATGCGGATCTTGAGTCGTTACAGTTGGTATCAGAGCCTGGTCTGTCGAGACATATAAGGAAATGTTCTGTATAACTCAGAGTTGGTAGAGTACAGTAGCAGCAAGCGGTCTGGAGTTGTTTTGCATTTTGATTTTTGTGCATGTCCTGTGTAGATTTATTATGGCTCCAAGGCGGCGTCGTGAGCGGAGGGTGGTTGTGCAGACATCTCAGCAGGAGGCTGGAGATGCCCCGCCACCACCATTGGCTCAGCCTAGACCTCAGGACACGCACGGTGGTGTAGTGCCACCGCTTCCCCCTCAGGCTACTCAGGGTTTTGATTGCACCCTGCAGTTGGTTGGAGGGTCGAGGCCGGAGCACTGGCAGGTGTTGTTAGTGGCTCGTGTTCCCGACGCTGTTGCGGCATATTTGTATGCTGCAGCGGCGGAAGCTGACTTTTTGTCGACCCAGGTGCAGGTTGGAGCAACGCAGGCTCAGCCAGGTCCGTCTCGACAAGTACAGCAGCAGACTGGTTCACAGCCAGATTCGAGGGTTCGGAGGAGGTTTCGTCGTTCCAAGAGGTTGACTTAGCAGAGGCAGCTGCCAGTTGAGAGCGTTCAGCAGCCTGGTGTGCAGCCCCAGCAGCAGAGTCAGCGCCCTTTTAGTGGCTGATGTTACCGGTGTGACTAGTTAGGCCACATGGCTCGGGACTATCCCCAGTTGCGGCATGACCAGTGGTATTGAAGTCAGTTTTAACTTGAGTATAGTGGTATTGGTAGTTAGTGGGCTCAGGCAGGTCGTTGTGCAGTGTTTGTGTTATGTACCTGGCCTGATTGGTATTAGAGGTGGTTTGTTTTGTGGAAGGTACCGTGGTTGTCCTTGATTGGTAGCCATAGTTTTGTTAGGTCCCGGTACTTCCTGCTCTTTTGTTTTTGGTGGAGATATTAGTTTTGTGTCGGGTTGGTGATTACCAAACCCGGTTGCCTGGAATATATCTCTGAGTTTTTTTTTTAGCGTGAAAATGGATATGTTTTGGCTTGTATTGTCGTTTCCGGTGCCACCTGTTGTAGGTAGACCTGTTCGTACTATTTGTTGTTGTGAGGGATTTTTAGGCTGCGAGCAGTGGCGGCTTAACGGTTGTTATTGTGACGACGCCTCCTCACGACATTTCTAAGTGTGGTTCGTTGCCCAAGCTTACACGGCGGTTATGTCCTGGTTGTGCTTAGTCTCTGTAGGCATTGCTGGTCTGGCCTTGTGCGGACCCGTGTTTTGGTAATTTTTTGGTTGGCATTCTTTCGGAGTCCTTTTGATTCCGTAGTCCCCTCTAGGATGCCAATCTGTGGTGGCACTAGCGTGTGTAAGTTTTCGATCTCGTGGTGTGTGTCCGAAGTTCGGAGTGGTTTTGGTCGTTGGCTCTCGACCTTGTGGAGATCTGAGGTGGCCATGTTTTTGGTGAGACGTGGTACTCGCCTAGTTGCTGCGTGGCCTTGGCAAGTGTGCCAAGGGTGGTTCCCGCTTTGTGTCTTAAGGGTTGGGGCCGGTGTGGCCTGTAATGCCCTTTTGACCTGTAGTTTTTGCGTGTGTGGCTTTTGGCAGATCTCTTGTGGAGAGTCTTCCTTTTAGCCTGTGGCGTTGAGTTCTTCGCCTCTGGGACACGTGTGCTAGCCTATGCCGTGTGGTCGTACCGTTGCCGTTGTGGAGTAGCTGCTTTGCTTTGTCTAGGTAGCCCTGTCGGTGGTATGCCAGGCTAAGGTTGTGGCATGTGTCTAAGTTTTCCTTTCTCTTCGGAGCGAGTGTGATTGGGGCTGGTACCCTGCGTCGGTATAGGTGCTTCTGAGGTTGATGTGTTGTTCTTGACCTCCGTGGTTGTTTCGGTCCCCGTGTGGTTAATGTGTTGCCAATTCCATGTCGGTTTTCATTTATGTGTGCCGTGGATGAGTCTAAAAGCCGCTGGCGGAGTCTCCTGTCGGTTCGTGTGGTGACAGTGAGGCCTTGGGCTTGCTAGTGCTCGACCCCGTGTTTTTTTCGTTGTGAGGTGACAAGTGTTGGTCATCCTTTACACGATTTCCGCGGTTCTTCGCGTAAGTGCCGTGTGGTGCTGTGGAGCGAGTGGTTTTAAGGTTTTGTGGCTTCATGTGCCTAAGTGGCCCTGTCGGACCACGATGACGGTCTGGGTGAGACCTAGTGGTGACAGTGGATACTGTTTAGTGTGTTGAGATTTTTCTGCGTGTGTTGCTGTCCGTGTCGGACCGCGAGGAAGGTCTCGGTGAGACACTAGTGGCGACAATGGACGTTGTTCCGTGTGTTGCGAATTGTCACCGAGTGCGATGTTGCGTTGGTTTCGTCGCCCACGTGACTTTTTGGTTCAACTGATGATCGGTGCTAGCTGTGGCTAGTAGCGTGAGGCTGCATCCCTGAGCGTTGTGTTTTACTCTCAGGTGGATGGTTTCTGTGTTCTTGTTGACGACAGTGTAGGTTGCCGATTTGTGTATCCGACAGCAAGATTTGTTGATGATTGCTATTGTATTTTTTTTTTCACTGCTAGCGTGTTTTTGCCCTCGGTTGGCCAGTGCAGCGTGAGCAGAACTTCAGAGAGTTGAGGTGACTGTTTACCTGGTGCCAATCCAAGCATTGCAAGTAATTCGAAGAGTTTCGAGTTTTGTGCAGATTCTTCCGGTGTTGGCTTGGGAGCTGTGCTAATGCGGTATGTCAGGTTGGTGCCTCGCGTGTCGCGTTAGTCAAGCCCCACAGGGAGAGTTACCCGACCGACCGCTTGAGTGTGTAGCTGCGTGTGTTGGCAGCTAGTGTGTGTCCGGTAACGAGGACCTGTGTGGACAACCGTGTAGTTCTCCTCTGATATGTGTGGAGGTGGACAAACGTGTTGTCGCTGGACTATGGTTAGTCCAGTGGGCTGTGGAAGTGGTTTGGCTCCTTAGTCGGAGGTTTTGTTCCCTAGTGTTGGTTTTGACCATGGTGCGTTCCATGTGTCTTTGTCGTTGAGGTACTCTTCTTGCAGCGTTGTGTATTTCCCTTGCTACTGTGTGTTAGTGATGACACTGGTTGGCAGTACCGGAGTGTTGCTGTTCTTTGAGGGTTGCCGAATTCTGAGGTTGAAGAACAAGGTGATCTCACTGTTTGTGTGTTGTTGGCAGCGATGCTCAGGTGGGTGCGTTGACCGGTGAGCAGGATGCGCGTGTAATTTTGTACCTCTGTGTTGCTGTCTCTTCCTCTTGTGTGGCTTGAATTTCGGGGGCAAAATTCTTTTAAGGGGGGAGGGCTGTAACATCTCGGGTCTTCTCGAATCCTTAGTGGGTCTAGTTGAGGTTCGGGTCTGGTTGACGGCATAGGTGTTGTCGTCGATCAGGGGTTGGCGTCCAGCGTTGTGGACGTTTGTTGTTGGTTCAGGATTGTTCCTACGATGAACTTAACGGCAAACGGTCTTGACGTTGACTCTTTGGCGGTTCGAGTAGACGGCAAGGGATGTTGACGTCTACTTGTCGCGCCTGTTGAAATAGGGTAGGCCCGTGAGCAGCCATTTCCTTTCCTTTTCCTTCTCTTTTTCTCCTTTTCGATCTTTGTCCATTTTTACTCGTTCGGGTGGTTGACGGGAGCTCGTGGAAAGACCTTGGTGCGCGAGGCAGAGTTAGATCATGCGGAAAACAGCGGATCGGGTGGCGGTTCTCGCGAGGAAGCTTCTAGAAATTCGGCGCGAATTGAGGTTTGGCAGGACTTCTTACACGCTTCGGAGGTAGGGACTCGACCCCTTAGTGTCCTTGTAGTGTTAATTTCATGCTTGTTGCGTGTGATTTACGTGGAATCGTGATTTGAGGAGGTTTTCCTTTTTGCCGGGATTTTGAGTGGTTTGGTCGATCCGTGCGTTGGATCGTGGTTCCGGTGTTGTAGTAGTGTAGTGTGATGTGGGGGAGAGTTTCTCCTTCATCATTTCACTGGTCTGAGGGCTGGATTGCTCTCTTTGGGATAGGCGTGTGCCTGTTTTTAGCTGCTGGAAGCTGGAGAGCTAAACGTCAAGGGTTGTTGACGTTGAACTCTTCAGGGAAGAAGTTAACGGCGGGAGCCCTTGCCGTTAAGCTCTTCAGTGGAGGATCTAGACGGTGTGTTCTTTGTCGTCTACTTCACACTTGACGTCAAGCTATGCTACCGTTTACGTCCTAGTTAGCGGCAATCGATGTTTCCATCTACCTGCAGGTGAGTTCCCAGCAAGCTGTGCTTTCCCTTCTTCCGTGGTTTGAGGTGTTGACATGCGGTGTCTGCCTGTTAGCACAATCTGCCAGGTGTAGAGAGTGTCTCTACCTGTGCTCGTGTTGTGTTTGACTGTGTCGAGACGTGACACGGGGCTGTCCGTCGGTTGTACGGGGTTTCAGGCGTTGAGAGTGTTCTGTCTGTTGTACGCGCGTTGCGTTACAGCGTCCCCGTTTCTGTTGTGTTTCCTAGGCGTGGGTGTGACTCCGTCTAGATGACTAGCGTGTGGTTATCCTCCGCTAGTGAGCCAGGATGCCGAGTGCGACTCTGTCCTGTGCGTACTCCTTGTGGTGGTTTTGAGCCGGTCTCCGTGGAGCCCCATCTCTACCGCTAGGTCAGGCGTAGGGGGAAAAACCGGTCGTGGACCAGACGTGAGAGAGAGCGTCTGTAGAGTGCACACATGGCTAGGGTTGCGAGACTCTGTGGTTTCAGGATGCTGAACAGCAGACCCTGGTTGAGTCCTACTTGTGAGTACTGTGTGAGCTCTTGCGTGTGAGCTTGTGTGTGTGCTGTGCTTGTAATGTTGTCGAGCCGGCAAGGTTCCAGTTTCTCTCAGTGCGCTCCTGAGGGAGTTGCGCACTACGTTACCGGTTCTGTGTGTATTGACAGAGTGTGTGCGTTTACTTACAGTCGCTTTCTGTTTAGCACTGTTTAGTAGCTCTGTTACCGGTGGGGGTTAGTTGCCCTACTGGGTCTCTTTTTGTGAGACTCACTCCCTTCCCCTCAGGTGGTTCGTGGTCGGCTTTCGAGGTTCGAGGAGCTGTGTCTCTCTGTGGTTGGTCTCGTCTTACTGTTGTGAGTAGTACTTTACTCCTATTCTTACTGTACTCTTACTTTAATGTTCTCTCTGGGTTATGCCAGTTTGAGATGCTTTTAAATTGTGATGTGTACATTTGTTTATATGTTCTCCTCAGGCACTTCTTTTCTTACCCTTTCGAGTTTCAGCTCGTGGGTTAACGGGTCAGGATTCGGGATACCGGTTGGTTACTGGTAATGGGATCTTGGGTCGTTACACATTATAAGAGTCAATGGGTAGAAGTGTTTAATTCTTTATATCATATTCCCAGTCTCTACCCATTCTCACCAGGTACTATATTTAATTTCCATGACCTAGGTTCCATAGGTATCTCCTATTCCTGAGACATATATCCTATTTGGTATTCCTAGGCTCTGATACCATTAAACTGTCACGTCCCGAGAATTACGCAGCAAATATTAGTTCGAATAATTCGAGTCGATGTCCCGAGACGTGAACAGTCGGCAAATAAGCCTCTAGCTAGCACGCACTAAATGTATAACAACATACATCATCATAGGGCCCAAATATTGAACTCAACTAATCTTTTATTCAAATCTCAACTCATTGTATTCCAAATGGATACTATTACAGGACTAAGACTCAATAAAAATAAAAGTACATAATACCTCACTTCCTACTACATTGTTCTAACACTCAAAATAAACTACTATAGATAGACTCATGTTTGGAACGCTCTTCACTCGAACGCATTCCCATCCTCGACTTGCTCTTCCTCTTGAACTTCATAGTCACCTATATTGGGTAAAAGTAGGGGATGAGTAAACTAGCCCAGTAGGATTTATATCTCAACGTGCGGGCAATGATATAAGTGATTAACATTTTAGAACTAGGTAAGCACGATGAATGTCATGATATGCAGGTACGAATAAAACTCATTAAAACACGATACATGAACAAGCTAGATAGAGTGATTATGATAGAACAAGATCTAGAAGGATATAACGAGATAGAACGAGCAATAGATCACTTTGTTCAAGCACGCAAGATTTCACTGGATGTCAATAGCTTTCAAGAACGCAAGAGATCACTAATTGCATTAAATGCAAGATGGCCATAACACGCAAGCAAGCAAGCACGCACGAGCACGATCATGTAACACTAATCAGGCACGTAGACATTAATCTACACCAAGAAAAGATCCATCAAGAATGTACACTAGGACACGACTCCCAGCGCAGATGCAATGCCAGTAATCATTATACCCCATGGTTAACAGTATATCTATGACTCGTCGTCATTGGGGCTAGATTGGAGCCCTTGGACACACGCCGTGCCCTGTCAGCATCTCACTTAAAATTTTAAATGTAGATACCCACATTCATTAATAATGGCCAATGAGAGTTTCAATAAGTAAGCATGTGTAACGTCATGTTCATGATGATGAGAACTAGTAATAAGTAATTGAACATGATTTCAAGATAACAATGATCAAGAGATAAATTTGGCAGCATAACGGTACGATTTATAATTTAGTTCAATCTTTAACATTAATGGCTTTAGTCTAGATTGTAAATCACACTCACGAGAACAAGAAGAGAAAGGAAGTGCACGATATCTCCAGGGAACTTCAATGGTACAACCAACTCGTCGGCCATGTGGGAATCCATGGTCAGAGGAGATTTACGGAGGCCTTGGAGAAAAGGTCTCTAGTCTACCGATTCGGAATGACCGGTAGAGAGTTTCCAGTTTCCCAAGAAAGGGGCTGCCTAACAGTGCGAGTGTGTAGTGCAGTACGCGTGTCTCAATTCACAAACCATCGGTCTCAAACTCGCGGAAAAACACGTAACGTGATGGCATACGATGACAATGCATTTAACTACACATGTGTTTGCAAGATTTAAAGATAATAATTTTCATTTAATCGAGCTAGAATGGTAACAAGAGTCAACCACAAGTTTCATGAATGATCATATCATTAAGAAAGCGATTTAGAATAATATTCATGTATTTAAAGATTTTCAATAGGTTAAACACTTTTAAGCCATTAAAATAACCACCATGCATTAATCAGACCCAAACCATGTGATTTACACACTAAATATTACCTTAACCAGACCTCGGGTATAGTGGTTAGGATTGCAAAAAGGTAAGTGGGGTTGAATGACAAATCCTGAGATCGCGACAGGAGCATATAAGGATAGCAACAGGGCTGTCATGCCCGGGGCCAGGTCGCGACAAGTGCATATAAGGAAGGCGATAGGGGCTGTAAGGCCCGGGTCAGGTCGCGACAGGTGAATATAAGGAAGGCGACAGGGGCTGTCAGGCCCGGGTCAGGTTGCGACAGGCCTCAGCAAGGGTCGCGACGGGTCGGGACTAGAAAGCGACAGGATTTTGTGAAGAACGAGACTGGGCGGTCAGATCAGGCAGCACAATCGCGACGGAGCGCCTCGTCGCGATAAGATCGCGATGGTGTGGGCGGTCGCGACGAGACCTCAGAACGCGGCCTATCGGGCCATCGCGTTCACAGGGTCTGCGCCTGACTCTGACAGAGCAAGGACATGTTCTTGGATTATGGTCCAGAACTGCCATATATTGACACAGGGTGCTTCCGAAATAGAGAACAAATTGTACAGTGTATGAAAAATAACGAAACTCATTTTAAAACCATCTAGGCATACAAGGGTACTTCCAGTAAATCATAATTTGAAAATAAGGATGGTTTCGATAGGATTTTATCAAGTCGAACACAACATCAGACCAAGTGTAACCTGAAACCGTAGTTTCATGCAGAAACCCTATTACCACGCTTATAACTCTCTAACTAATGACATTTAGACAAAATGTTCAACACAAAACCTGAAAAGGACAACTAGTAGAATAACTTTCATGTTATAAGTTTACTCTAATTCGGTCTTGAATCACATGCAACATACAAAGAACGGGAAAAGCCCTAACAATGCACGACTTTGGCAAAACGCTTATAATTCAAAATCTACTAAATGGAATTCGATGAAACCAATGGGAAATGAAAGTTAACTTGATGTTCTACACATTGGTATAGGATATGTTATGATTTGGCCCGAGAAAACCTACCTTTTGGGTTGATGAAGTCTCGTTCTTCAAAAAACCCGTGTTCAGACCATTGTTTGAAGAATGCTTAATACTCCGTGTATAATGCATGGAATTTGGGCATTCCACTTGGGTTAGGAAGTAGACTCGACCCTCTTTCCAGGGGTATAAGCCTTGCAAGATGGGATTTAGGTTTGGCCTACCTTAGCTCGACACCAAGATGATGGTTTGTGTAGGTTGCAGCAGACGAACAGGGAAGAAGATGAGCTTCTTGTGGTCGATCCACAGCTCCCTAGCCACCAAGAACTCCTCCACACGACCCCAGCAAGTTCTAAAACTCGTACCTAGGGTTTGGTGAAGAGTATTTAAGTAACCATGGTGTTTAGGAGTCCTATTGTAACTAGGAAAGAAGGGTTGCGGGATTGGCATGTTGGTTTCCTATTTTTGATGATTTCTTCCTCCATGAGAGAGTCTTGGCCATCAAGCAACCCCCATAGGTGGGTAAGCACGAATTTGAGTTGCTAAAAGTGCATGATTGCATCCCAATTAAACCCTAATTACCCCTTTCTAATTTCAGCCTATTTAGAGTTACGAATTTCCATGCATTTTCTAACTTTATTTGATTTTTGGGTCATATGTGATCCATTGGCCCAATTATGATATTGGGTCATTAATATATAATGTTGGAAGTCTCTCCAACACCTTTATTTAATTTTTGGTTGCGTCGCATTTCCGTGTTAACGGTTTTCCGACTTATTTCCTAATTCGGATAATTGGTCACCATGTGATGCTCACTTGGTTAATCGGATTTTTCATCGCACGAATTCCTTCGTGGAACCCTTAAGGATAATGTGTGGGGTTGATTTCCCATTTTTACAAATTTTTCCTATGTGATTTAGCTCATCCGATATTGATATGTATGTTTTAAATTCTTTGATCTTATGGAAATTATTTATTTCTATTTATTTGAATTTTTATATAGTTAAAATTTTCAGGGTGCTACAGGGATGAACGCGATGGCCATGGGGGGTGCGACTCTAAAGCCACGTGTATGGATATGCATGGGCTGTCGCGACGGCCATGAGGGGCGCGACAAGGCTAACGTGGCACCCTGACCCGTCGTGTTAAGGAAGATCGAATATTCTCAAAATATGGATCAATTATAAAAGAGAATAATGGGCAATGGGACATGTGGACTCTTTGCAAAAGGATAATGGACGGGATATCATTAAAATTGGGCTTTTAATGGGCTCAACGCAAGGCTAATGGTGGGCTCAAGGTGAATGACCAACTTGGGCTCATTAAGATAATAAGAAATAAGGTTCGACTTGTAGGCTAGAATCGGGTGTCTACAGATTGCCCTCCTTGGCTTCCACTTTGTAAGGGAGCGAAGCGGAAGTGTAGCGGAGGTGTCATGAAATGACGGTGAAGCGGAAATGACGCGGAGTGGACTGAAAAGATGGGAGCCAAGGTAAAGAGACACCCGATCTAACCAACACGCAACTAGAATCTTCTTGAAAGCCCCGAGTTAGCTGCTCGAGCAGAATGCAAGGAAAACACAAGTCTGGACGAGAAGGAGAAAGAAAAGGATGATCAACCCCTCAATTGAGAGGTACCCTAGCCGATTGGCCTGCAGGTTTCATTTTGGAGGGACATGTGCGTGCCAGGCAGGTAACTTATGACTGTATCCTGGGAGCGGTTCGCAACCAAAACGGATCAAAAGGAACAAGGATGAAAATTGTATAGAGAATCCAGACAAGGAAATTCTCGGCAAACTGACAGGAACAACTCGTTCAGAGGCAAACCTTCTGATTCAGAGTGGAATAAGTTTTCTTGTTCATAACATGAAGAATGGTTGGGCACTCAACAAGAGCTCACCATTAGCCAGGGATGAGTCATGATAACTCAAAGTCCTACATGATTCATGCTGGGCTAAAAGAAAAGAAATCATTAAATCAAATGCAAAGAAAAGGAGAAAATAGAAAATATAGCAAGGATAATATTGCTAAGCCAGATAAGAATGGGTCAAGAGACTACCTGCAACCGCAATGTAGGCCTGAATCCATCGTTCCCAAACTTATCTAACCCAACGGCCTATCCAACGATTAGCAACGCGCACCTAGATCATCACCGTTTTTGGTAAAGGGGAACTCAGATCCCATAGCACATTGAGAACCAGCCGGTCCTTGAAACGATATAATAAGTAAGGTACCACATAGTAATGCAAGGGAGTAAGGGTAAAGATACTTACCTGACTTACCTGTGATGTTCCATTTTTTTTTGTGGTTTTCTGATTTTTTTGTGATTTTCCTAATAAATAATTAAAGCAAAGAACAACAAATATATACATACACACAACAAAATCATAAACAACCCATATACAGAAACATTAAGACACACAATTAGTACTAAACACATAAATGGACATTCCTGATTGATGGATTGAAGGCAACGATTAGGTCGTTGGCTGTCGCGACCAAGGAAGCGGTCGCCTTAGGGTCGCGGCATGAAGGCTCTTCGCAACATTGTCAGGTCGTGCGCGGCCGGCGTGACATGAACGCGGTCTGACTAGGAGATGCGACTCCACCCGAGAATTCAAAATGCTGGAAGCCCTTTTCCTTCCCTCTCACGCTCACAACTCTCCCTCTCTTGCTTGGGCTCCGGCGATTCCACTTGATCTGACTCTCCCTCTCTCACTCTCTCTCACTTGCTCCCTCGTTCTCCCTCTCCCTGCTCCCTCTCTCTCATTCTCCCAAGGGCGCTCGGCGATGGAAGGAGGCGGCGATGGTGGTACTGGTTCTTCCAACATAAAGGGGAAGCGGACGGCAGTGAGGAGGAGCTCCCGGCAGTGGGAGGTGGCACCTCCAGAGGAGGAGGCGGTGCCGGAGGTTGAAATGGAGGAAGAGGAGGTCCCAGCGATCGACCTCGAGTTGGCGGCGAGGGCTCGGGAGCAAGCCATGAAGAAGGTAGGTATCCAAACCCTAATCCCTACGATTTATGGATGAGCATGGATGAGGAAGCCCGCGGAGGGCCCAATGTAGGGTGATTTTCCCGATAAAATGGCTGCCGGACCAGAAAAGTGTCGGTCGGTCTGCATCTGAGAACGCGACGTCTCGGCCCGTCGTGTCACCAGTTGTCACGACGGGGACAGGGGCCGCGACCTTGTTACATCGGCCAAGGCCGCTGCGACATGGTCGCGGTCCACCGGGGTGTCGCGACGCATCGAGGCGGCACGACAAGGCCGCGGCCTACTAGGCCGGTGCAACCTTAGCCGAGAGACCAAACCAGAGCATGCTTATACTAACCAATGGAATGATTTGTGCTTGTAGGGGGAAATGAGGGCCCGAGTTTCCTGGCTCTTAGTTTTAGCAGTGTATTTGGCTTTCCCTGAGTTCCAGAGAGAGAGAATTGATGAGATGGGCTTTGGAGAGATCCTTAGGATGGACCAGATGAGGGCAGATGCACCGCTTACCCAGGCCCTGCGCAGCAGGTGAGACGCGGAGGCGACTGCCTTCGTGTTCCCATGGGGTCATATGATCCCCAGCCTAGAGGACGTGAGTAGGATCACTGGCCTGAGAGTATATGGCCATCCAGTGAGTGGATTCACCTATCCATGCTACAGGGAGTTAGCTCATAGATTGCTGGGCTTGACTGTAGGACAGAGGTCTTCCCTCCTTTCTAGGGTTGAGCTGCAGGGGAGCCTAGGGCTATTCCAGACTGGGAGGGAGGTGGCTGAGACGGAGGATGAGCAGCTCCAGAGGCTGGCGAGGGGGTGTAGGGAGGTGCTAGCTGATGAGCCAGGAGCCCTGGCAGACCTAGACCTGCGTCGCTTCCTCATCTTCTTCCTTGGCAGACTCCTGTTCGCTACGAGGGGCGAACTAGTTCACTGCCGGTTCCTGCCACTTCTAGAGGACTTGGGCCAGGTGGGGAGCTATGCGTGGGGAGCAGCGTTCCTGGCGCACCAATTCGACAGTCTGGGCTCCTCTGACTGGCGGACCTCGATCAGCAGATTCTACCCCTTCCTTCAGGTGCACTCTTCTTTTCTACGCTCCTTTACTTAAACTGCCCTTTATATTGCACCTGTGATCTGACTATATTTGCGTTCTTGTAGGTCTGGACCTACCTTCACCAACCTGGCCTGAGGAGGGGGGACTCTGGAGCGACCAGGCGTCGTGCCCCTGGCTAGGCGCTAGGTGTTGTGTCGTGACACGCACCCGCTGGAGGATCAACTGGCGTCTATCCAGGACGCGATCGATGTCTCCCCTCAGCTAGATGTAAGTGCTCTACCCTTTCTGAGTTCATTTGAATTTGAATTGAATATTGATTAGATGTGCTTTGATGTGCAGGTGGTGTGGCAACCGTATCTAGAGGAGGTGGATGAGGGACAGCCCTGGTTGAAGCCGGCCCGCCCCTACTTTGGTAGGACAGTGTGGGTGCATGCTCTAAACCTTGTGCTACCTCTCCACCTATATCTGACTCAGAGGTCCCTCGGCCTCCGTCAGAGTGTAGTGGAGTTCCCTATCCGAGGCCAGACCCCTAGGCCTGGCTGGGGCTTTCGGGGACTCCACGACACCACTGACTGGTGTGTGAGGGCCCGCGAGCAGATTGATGACTGGGAGCACCGAGGCAGACGGGTCAGGTCCGACGCTGTGTCCAACGACACTTACCTGCAGGTATTCGCCTTGAAGTATGGGGCGTAGGTCTACAGGGGCGCGAGGCGACAGGTAAATCTCCAAACTCAGAGTCCATGAATTGTTCTTTATTGAATTGAGCTGACAGATCTGGATGAATTGCAGGTGGACGTGACTGGAGAGATTGCTTCACTTCGGGCCCTGCTGCACTCGACAGTGCAAGACCGGAGGTAGTCAGGAGGGAGATGGAGCAGTTGGTAAGTACCTACTTAAACTTCAGTAACTTACCAATTCCTTTTAGCAGACTGAGAAACTGACAAATGTTGCACGTGCAGTGCGCAGAGCTAGCAGGTGTGAGGAGGGCACAGACTGGTGCATTCTCATCTAGGGCAGCAGTAGAGGGCTCCCAGTCAGATCTAGAGGACCGGCTGGCGAGCGCATTGGGGAGGGTCAAGGAGGCATAGGCCGAGCTGACAGAGAGAGTAAGTATGGCAGTAATTTGAACTGAATTTGATTTATGCTTGGTACTGACTTGATTTGCCACAGGTGACCGAGCTGAGGACCGCCACTGATCGGGCAGCCCGCTTGTAGGAGGAGGTTGATGCGGCGACAGCGTCGACTGCCAAGCGGCGCCTCCAGACAGAGATGGTAGTAGCAGAGATGGACCAGCTACGCACGCAGGTAGTGGAGCTGACGAGGGAGTTGGCGCTGTTGCGCACGTAGGGGCCAACAGCAGATCAGGCAGAGTTGACTCACCTGCGCACCGAGCTGGTCGTGCAGAGGTCCCTGGCTCGGGAGCTTCGGGGCATAGTGACAGACATAGGTCATACACTGAGCAGAAGCAGGAGCAGGACCGGAGTGAGCGGAGCTAGTGGTAATTCGGTCAGACAGTTTTTAGCCGGATCCTCCAGTCGGCGGAGGAACGAGGAGGAGGAGAGGCACTTAGCAGGGGAGATGAGCGCTAGGAGTGGTAGGGGTGGTGGTGAGATGCTACCTCCGCCCGAGAGACATGAGGGATCTGGGGAGAGTGGCGGCGGACAGTGAGGAGCTTGTGAGCCACCTCCCCCCTATCTTTATACATGATGCTCTTGTTAGTGGATCTTTTATGTTTTGTGCCAATGCTTGTGATTATTGGAATGAATTGTAATTGACATGAGTGTGACATGAGATCTGAAAGAGAGAGAGAAAGGAAGTTGAGTACATTGTTGTGCTGCTTATCTTCATTTTTTTGTTTTTTTATTATTATTATTTTTTAATTTTGAATAATACCTAAAGCCAACATAGCATTTCCTAAGAAACACATGAAATGGAAGGTACTCACACTTGCTATTACAGCACTAAATCAAGATCAAACTACTGGCAAGGGGTCCTCATTCATTCCCCTTCCATTAAAGACCACCAAAAGATCAGATGTGCATTAGGGAGGCGGCATCCTGTAGTTGGTTGCCCCTAACTTGCGGTGCTGCTATAAAGACCATATCTGGGAGACGTTCGAGCCTTATAGGAAGAAAGGGAAGAAAGTCTGAGGATAAGTCTCGTGCATGTTTTAAAAGACAAGTTAGGCTTAGCTTCCTTCCACGGCACACCTCTTAAAGATTCAATCTGTTGAGGAGGGACCTTTGGTCACTTTATTGTGCATGTTTCTTGTTTGGGGCATGCGTACGACCGGGCTCAAGGGCGTCCCACGGGGAACTGTACTGCCACTCTTTGCCATGCCCATATTCCTTGATTTTCCTTCATTTGTTCTTCTTCTATCTTTTGATTTTACTTTTCTTTTGCAGGCCTGATTGACCATCCCTATTTGAGATTTCCTCTCAACAATGTATGCTTAGGTCGGTCACCTCACCCAAATAGCCTTTTTTTGCCTTTACACTTTGACCGAGTAAAGAGGAGAACAACTTTTGCACCTCCTAGGTATGGCCTAAGTAGCAGCGATGTTTGCTAGAGGAGCCGACTAAGGTTTCCATGTGAGTGTGTGATGATCCTTGCTTAAGGTGACCTTTAATGGCAGTGAATGAACGTCGGTTCTCTAGCACGAAGCAATCTATAGCCTGAGTGTTGCAGAAGCAAAATAAACCTAAGACTGGCTCGACCACTCTAGTTGCGAACTGAAATGACTCTCTTTGATGTTCTTTGTGTTGAAACAAATATTTACCTGGTTATTTGGTGCACATTGCGACCCCTGTATTGAAAGAACAACCTGCATTAGTCTTTAAAGTTTGATTTTGGTGGATTTTAATTAGCTCATTTGCAGGAAAAGGTATGGATAACAAGAATTGGAGTCAACTCAATCACAAACAAGATGGAGACAAGACTCTACAAGAATATGAGGGATAAGAACCCTCTAACAAAAGGATTTACAAAGGAGGAGAAGAATGTTAGTGAGGACTGAAACCCCGGGAACAGTGAGAGAAAGGGTCATGACCCCGAGTAGGGAGTGAAGGAGGAATTGGGTCGAACCCGAGATCAGGAGGGGTTAAAGGAATGAATTGCAGAATGGAGGGTGGAGTATCTGGAGGATCAGAAGGTGAAGTGGAAGGAAGGGAATCGGGACCAAGATCAGACATCCCTAGAGAAAGTGGACTCGACCTACAGTTAGGAGGCTCAGGTGAAAGAGGAAGAGGGGAATCCTGAGGACCGGGAAGATGGTCAAATGACCCAGGTGGATATGGAAAGAAGTCCTGGGAATCCAGAGGGCGATCAGGTGGCTCAGGAGGAGGGGATAAGTGAGGGGAATCCTGAGTGCCCACAAGACGATTGGGGGGCTCATGCGGAGGGGATGAAAAGATACCTGAAGTACCCAGAGGATGATCGGGCGGCTCAGGTGGAGGAGATAAGTGAGGGTCCAACGACCCTAAAGGAATGAAAGGGGAAGAATGTGAAATAGCCCATGAATACGAGATCGGGCGTCTCCTCTTGGGACAAGATTGACCAGAATGAGTAGCATTGAAAGATCAAGGTCAGAAGATGACAAGGTAGGGAGATTGACATTTTCCTTGTAAAACTTCAATCTTGATTTCAGCCTCCTTCGCTTCTTGGCGGACGTCCTCATGTGGTGTTGTGGCTTCTTTGCCCTTGCAGACAGATATGACCACTTCCTCTTGACATGTCTCCTCAGATAGCGGGACCAAGCAGCGGATGGTCTTGCCCTTCTTCACAACCACATGGCTCTCTCCTCTATTGTCATGACTGCTCTAAGTGCCGTTGTCCTTTGGTCATCATTCGCATGCTCAACCTCTATAGACTCTCATGGGGGAATGCCATAAATTGGCTTCTTCACTGAGAATGTTTTCTTTAACATGTGGATAGTGCAGACCCATGGGAACTTGATGCGGGGTACCATAAGCTTGAGATTTGGCATCTTGGCCTGATAGTCTGGCACGAAGACCAACTCCCTTAATAGTTGAAGAGGGGAGGCTTCTGGGAGTGTGATAGGTGGCACTAGCACGGCCAACTGACTAATAGGTTGAGGCAGATTGCAAAGGACTCTTGGCAAAACCTTGAATGTTCTTGGTGGCATAGAAACTTGCCCCTAGTTTAACGGAATATGGCATGGAAAGCTTTGCATGCTTTGGGCAGCCTGACTTCTTGCCCCTTAAGCGAAAACTGATCCATGATAGCTTTGGCAGCAGCATGAGATAGGCGAACATTTGTAGAGAACCGCTTCTTTTGTCCGGTCATCTGCAGTATAACTGAGCGAGGGGTAATAATGGTGTTAATGGTAGCATCTCCGATGAGCAGTGTAATAGCTACCGTCCCTGCTTTGGATCTGACCGGCACTAATACTTGGGAACTCCTTTTGACAATCATCTCATGAGAGAATGTAGGCTCATCCTTCCCGAATGTGCCCGAGATAAGGACATAGACCGGCATGCGACTGATGTAGTTGTGAGGGTCAAAACACATGACCGGAACTGGGCTACCTTTACTTGGTCCATCTTGCACATGGGAAGTAGATCCGAGGCATGCTCTTGGTGGTTCACACCCACTCCGTTGGGTGGTTATGGTGATGGGATGTATGGTGGCTATGGTGGGTTTTTGGATGCGAAGGGTTTAGTGTGAGGTGATTAGATGATGGCAAGGACAGGCTCGCGCGGAGAGAGCTGTGACGGCCCTCATTATACCGGTACGGTTATACCAACCCACGTCGGTATAGCAAGCGTCATCACAGTGGGACATTTACCCAACAATACATTCAGCTGAGATACACGTGAATATAAGAATAGAGTAGCGGAAGTAAAAAGAAGTACTGTCTTCATTCATTCATCATCCACATTTAGCATACATGAAATTGCAATAACATTAAAGAACTTAAAAGTTCACATAATTTAAATTGCTGAAAATTAAGTACATAATGTCCACACTTATACATTCTTTTCATGATAACGCTAATACAACGTTCAATTTACATACTATGAAATGCAAAAATCACAAAGTACTCCAAAGACTAATCTCCGCGCTCGGAGTCCGTCTCCACCGTCTCCTCCAACGGTGCCACGTCACCAACTACACCTGTACGCCGAAGCAAGTAGTGAGTCTAAAGACTCAGCAAGTAACACCACTCATACCATACATGTACATGTCATAGTAGGCTCTACACACACAATTGCAAAAACTCAACATGTATCATACTTAACGTTTGAAATGAATAACCAATCATGATAGTTCTATGAGTAAACACATGATGCATGCTTTCAAATTTCCTTATCAAGATAAATTCCTAACACATGTTCTCTAATCATTCCTACTCATGAAATTCTATCTTGCATTTTAACTAAAACATGTGAGCACTTAGCATGATTATCCTACGTACATGAAACAAAACACACCTAGCATGGAATCTACACATTCTTGTGCATATACACGAACATTTTACATACTTTAAACTTGCTGGTTTTCACATGATTTAGCAACCATAATCCTACACATGAGAGCTACAATGTCATTTAAAATACAACATGTGAACAACCAAACATGGAATTTTGTGCACATACTTGTTAATTGTCCCTAGCATGAATTCTAGGCATTTTACACATATAAACATGATCCTAACATAATGAAGCTACTGATTTAACATGGTTTCAGATTTGTCACAACATGGATTACAATATCATATCCTCACATTTTGGTTTCACATTTCTTTACACAAATTCCCAATTCACATAAGTTGCACTTTACACATACACATTACACATTGTTCACTTTCACATTAACACATGCACATTTACACATTCACATTTACACTTTCACATTTAGTGCCGTGACACATAGTCCAAACCACCAAAGAAGAACACAACACATCACATCACATAGACGCCATCTAGGCAATACAATGGCGACTCTTGGACTGCGCAGACCGGGAGAACAAGTCTCCACCCTAACAGTGGTACTTGTCCACCTCCAGAATTTCCCCCTAATGCCCTTAGGGTCACTTACACATTGAACCTTCTCAGAGGGACTTTTCCCCGATACGGTTCCACTGCCCTCTATGGAAGCAATGTCACACTTGGCACAATTTTCACATTACACATTTTACCGATTTTACACATGGGTTTACACATGTCACTCTCATTCTATTCACTTCTCTCTCACATTCACATTTCTCTATTTTTCCTAGCATGACACTACAGATTTCCAAATCTACATTCAGGTAAATATCACTGATCAGGTCGGATTACACCTAAATCGAATTGTTTCACATTGGCATGCATAAATTCACATTTACATGGAAAAATTCATATTACATTAAATACTGTCCAAATGACCTCAAATTTTAACCACATGTCAATTTCGGGTTTAGGATTCCTCATGCAAATTTTCAGATTTTTCTGAACTAAAACGAAATTTCAGAAATTCAAACATCCATTTCTCATGCCATCCACAATTCAACTTAACATGGAATTAAACACAAGTACAGTTTTAACCACTCACTGTCTGAACCCTAACAGGCATGGAACTACAGAATTTATTCCTGAATTTATTGGACAATCCATTAATTTATGGAAGATTTATCATGACCTAGCATGATCTCATTTTTTTTTCTAAACAAATTTTGCATTAATTCACACAAGCATGGGAATAACCTCATAAATTTAGAATAGGGACTGAACCTCACAGGCATAATCCTCACAAATTAGGGCATTTAGACTTGTCCTAAATCATGCAAACATGGTTTACCAAGATCAAAACTCATCACACATGTATCTTTATGAAATAATTAAATCCCATCATTCGTGATAATCCATCCACACACCACGTCCATCTCATCAACAATATACATAGCATATAAATGGTTTACAGTATATCCTCATCGTGAAACATATTGAAAATAGTTGTATAGGAGGGGCAGAACAGGTCACTGTTCTGTCCAGATGAACTTGGCGGCGGTCTCTG
Source organism: Colocasia esculenta (assembly GCA_014218235.1). Taxonomy (NCBI): domain Eukaryota; kingdom Viridiplantae; phylum Streptophyta; class Magnoliopsida; order Alismatales; family Araceae; genus Colocasia; species Colocasia esculenta. The sequence continues at coordinate 28,534,402 of CM024762.1, forward strand.
GCCGCTATTCAAGGTAAACGGCATAGCCGATGGACGCTAAGCATGATCTTAGCGACCAGGGACATTGTCGTCAATGTCAGGTCTGTGCAGAACACAGACCCGAGCTCCAAAGATGGGGTGAATTTGGGGGTCTAGGACTCGAGGGAAAATTCATAAAAATTGTAAAACCATCCTAGACACATACAGGGACGTTATGAGTAGGGTACTTGCCTTTATAAAAACACACCAATGGATCTAGGGCTTGGAGAAGCTCTCCTTGGGCTGTCCCAAGAAGTTGCGAAACACCCTCCAAAACTCCACTCCTCCGGGTTCTTGGTCGATGTAGGTGCTAAGCCAGTGGTGGGGAAACCTTCTCCTTGGTTCCCACTAGCCTCCAGTTGCAGTAGAACGCCGGATGAAGCCTTGGATCACCGGATTGGAGCCTCCAAAGTCCAGTCTTTGCACAGCTCCGAACTAGGGTTTTCTCTCCTCTTCCTCTCTTGTAGAAAGGCAAGGAGAAGGGTTGGGGAAGCAATTTCGGGTTTAGATATATGGGAGAGGCTTCTCCTGACCCAAAATGCTGATGTGAACCCCATTCAGACCGTTGGAGACAGCTCCCCAATGGTTGGGGTAGCTTGCTCCCGGAATTCCGGGCTCTGCAATGCATGCAGGTCAGAGAGGTTGGCGTCCACATCATTGGACGCTGGGATTAGTGTCGGCGTCTATGGGGTTGACGCTGACACCACATCAACGGCTAGGGGATTGACGCCAATCTGGCCTTCGGCCAGAAGTCTAAAACATGTAGAAACCCATGCACATCATGTATATATACATGTAATATCTATATAGTTTTATGCACACACTACCATCAAGCAATACATACATTATTTATACCTAAATTATACACATACACACATAAGTGTACTAATTACTACATACGTAGATACATACATACGTACATATACGACACGAATTATTTACATGCAATAATGCAGTAAAATTCGAGGGCCTTACAAGAGCTCTTCTTCTAACTCAGGGGCTGAGTCGGACTTAAGCTTAGGAGTGGGAAACTCTTGCTCCGGCTCAGAGGTGGGTGGAGCTTGCTCGAGCCTTAGTGTGGTGGTAATGGCTTGCTCAGGTGAAAGTGGTGGTGGGGTGGAGATAGTAGTGAGGGGTAAGGATGTAGGGTCTGTGGGAGGTGAGGGATCAATGATTTATGGCATTGGGGAAGATGACCAACGGAGTACCGACAAAATATGTCGAGCCGACAGTTTGTCATCGGGGTGCAATGCGGTGCCAAGGGTAGGTGTGGTGGAGATAGCCTGAGCAAGGGTTGGTGGAGGGGGTTGTTGAGGTTGTGACGGAGCGGATGATGCACTTGGATGGTAAGTAAAGAAATGCCTCTAGCCTTGAGCCCTTGGAGATGACGACTGCCTCGATGCTTGGGCTTGTTGTCTTGACTGTGCTGCCGGTTGCTTGGGCGGTTGTTCCGCTGCCTGTGATGGAGAGGACTGCTGCCCCTGGCCTTGTGTTCTGCTCTTGTCTTAACAATGCAGGATGAGTCTGTGCATTTCAGCCCAATCTATCTTGTGCTCTAGATCATAGATCACATCCCAAAATTCGCAGCAGTTTGCAACTGTATGCCCTGGATGGCGATGATATGGGCAATATTCTGATTGGTCCACTGTCACGTCCCAGCTTGGCTTTTCTGGAGGGAGTTGCAATGCATTGATAGACATTAGGTCTGTGAAGACATCAGAGAGGGACTCCGGCAACTGATGATAATGGTCTCGCTTTGGGCCAAGTGGACGTTGTGATGGGTGAGGTGTGGTGTGGCGGCACGGGCGAGGGGGTTGTTGTGACGGACCGGGGTACTTATGCCCGATAAGGCTCCATATCCAGATCCGCCTCCCGCGAACGAACCAAAGTCTCGCAAGGGATATCTCACACACGTGTCTAGGAAGAGTATAAAAGACAACTACACAGTATAAAACATAAGAAAGTACATGTGCTTATATATGTTCACAAATTTGTACAACTGTCCCATTACATTAATACATGTCCAATTAAAAAGTACAACTACCTGGGGCATACCCCGAGGGAGCACAAGCTCACACAATACTACTACAACACAACTGCTGGTGGTAAAAGCCTGTCACAACGCCTCCTCAAGCTAAACACAAACAGCAAGCCCTGCAAGAACTATAGAGGAGTGAGCCTCAACAAGTCATAGGCTCAATAGGGGCTACCCAAAACAACACAGTAACTACAGACACCTCAACCCCAAAGGGTCTCACTGGCAGCACCAATAACCAAACCATGGCATGCTCACATCATTACAACAAATAACAACTAAACATAATCATGACAACAAACATAAAGTCCTCAGAAGGAATGTGGGATTACAGGACTAGTACAACACTACTAATCCGCCCAACAACTGAAGTGCCTAAACCACAGTCTCACGGGCACACTGCTACAACAACTGGTTGCCTAAGCTAAAAGCCACACAGGCAAAGCATTGCCTAAGCTACTAGCTTCACTAGCAAACCTCCAAACATATGGGTAACAGGAATGCTAACCAAGAGCTAATCCTTTATACCCTTAAATCACAATGTATCGAATGTCACACCCAAGAAACAGGATTGGCTACCACGATGCCAATCCATCGCACACTAAATCATATTCAGAAACTTACCCAAGGAAGGGTAAAACAACAAGTGGAAGATCCCATCACACGGCCTCCACGGAGTACAACTCCACCAAACCACAGTACGCCTAGGCCACAAGCCTCATCGGCAAATTACCCACAAAGGGTAACATGATTGACAACCATAAACTAATTCACAATAAATTATAAACTAAGGTCTACTAAAGACGGATAGGATACAACAAGTGGCAGGTCAAACCACAAGACCTTTACAACACACAAGTACCCGAAAAGGTTGGTACACAATGTACCACCACAAAACTGCAAAGTAACCCACGAAGGGTATAGGTACCTGCTACTCTGAGGTACCACAACACAAACACTCGTACGAAGGGTACAAGTAGGTGATAAACACCACACTGAATCTCAACTATATTGTGCCTTCACTTAGGCACAACATTACAGGTGAAACCTCAACCTTCAAGTCACACAAGCCATAACCAGAGCAGGCAAAGCACAAGTCGGAAAGGAACGACGCCACCACACGGAAACAAACTACTGGCTGATCAGGACAGTATCCAACCCGGACAACACAACACAAGAACAACCTCTCAGTCTCGCAGTCACAGACGAAAGGTCCAACTGTCGCTCCACAAGGTAAAGCCAAACAACTGTGGAGACCAACTAACACCACACCTGCAGACACCCAGCTGCAGGTCCATGCCTGGCACCTATAGAGTCTCTGGCCGGAGCACCCTAAAGTGAGGCACTGGAAAACAGGACTAGCTGGGGACCAGTGTCGACTACTGGTGTCCGTACCCCCAACTACGAGCGCGCTACAAGCGACAAAAGAACAAACTCTAGGAAGTCGCTGTCCCACTGCCGTCTTTCCCTCAGCCGAACGTACAACTCAAACTCAGGAGTGAGGGTGTCCAGGAAGACGACACACACCTCGACGGTACAACACAAGTACCGGGACAAACCCCGAGCACAAGAAACACACGTGCCTGGCTGACAAAGAACCTGGGGTACCCAACTAGAGAGGCATTCCGGAATAGGCGCGGACCACCACACTCGGCTAGCACAAGCTACGATACTTACATATATAGCCTTTATTTATAATTCACAATATACATGTGTTAGGATTAGCTTAACATCGGTCACCTCATGACCTCCGTGGCTATACACACATCGCTTAACACATAAATCAGTATAATATTCTTTAAAGGATAACAACAAACCAGGGCTAAGTCCACACATGACCTTCACTGCCCAAACACCACAAAATCATGGCTAGGCTCACACAGGAACCTCACTGCCCAATTACTACGACAAATCATAAGAATTACATTACGACAATGTGTGTGCCATGCACACACCCAAACCACGTAGACAGCACGTGTATAATACACCAACTAGGTGCACCACACGTCATTCACGTAAACAACATGTCCAACACATGGACAGCACGCTCCAAGAGCGCTACAGGTGCTAACGCATCACACATACTACGTAAACATCAAACCGATTACATACATAACACAATAACCACGTAAAACATGCCCATCTCATGACCTATACACTCTATGAGCGTAACGAGGGCATTGGCTCCACCTGTCATTGCCATACACCACAATTATCATAACCAAAACACTGAAAGCATACATAACCAGACCTCACTGCTGAGGTCGCGACATAGGGTACTGTCGCGATAAGGTCGCGACACCCCGATGGACCGCGATCACAAAGCTCAACGCGACAGGTCGTCCTGTCGCTACCTGGTCGCGACACCCCGACAAACCGCGATAAGAACCTGGGCCGCCATCAGATTGCGACCCACAAAAATGTCACAATCAGAAACCCTAACGCGACTTCACAGATCACCCTTCCCGACCATTCATTACCACGTTAAATTCTCATTTTTCATGCTTTAATGGATACCCTAGCATGGTATTTACTGTTCTTTAAGCTTTAAACGAATCGAATTCATACCACGAACAATTCACACAATCAAACGAGGTAGAAACACCCTACCTTCGCAAAGAATGCGAAGACCGGAGTTCCCTCGACGTTTCCCCCGCTCCACGCGACATCCTCGCAACGAGAGCACGCCCCACGCACCTCTAGAAACTCGAACCGCCCGGAAAATCCCGTAGCAGCCTCCCCCTGGCCGAGCAGAGCTTCCCCTGCTCTGTTCGGCTGGGGTTCTTAAAAATAGCACAGCGGTTGGGATCGCGACACAGTCCAACGTCATGACCTGAATGCGACGTAGGCGACCGTCGCCTTCCCAAGGCCGACGTCAGCTGACCGCCCGGCGGGCGACACGTGGCAGCCATGCAGACGAAGACCGCCAAACAGCAGCAACGTGAACGCGACCCCCTGGGCTGTCGCGTTCACAACGCGACACATCCCTCTGTCGCGTTCACAGGCAGAAAACCTGTGAGCACTTTGGGCCCAACGACCGGCCCACAAAGCCTCACAACGCGCGCAAACACCTGAAACACTGTCGAATGGGCCACACACTGGCCACCAAACCCGCTAAACCTGGATCCACAGGGATCCAGAAGACGCACGACGTTACATTATTATTACCTAAAAAGAAATGTCGTCCTTGACATTCAAAACAAACCATAGTAAACCAAATTATCACTTAAAAAGAAATACAATTGTATACAGAACAAGAAGGATACTCTTTCTCTGCATCAGCCTTTCAATTCATGTGTTCCTTTCCATCCTTGCTTTGCTCTTTTCTTTTCTTTCAATTTATTTCACAATTACTCTGTTCTGTCGATTCCATTACCTTTCCTTACCTTTCAATTGTAGGCAATTCTACCTTGCCAATAGTGCTTTATCTCCTTGGACTGAACCTACTTCCACAATTTCCCGGCTGTGTTTGCAACATTTCTTTCGGGAGCGCTTTATCTTTTTCAAATATCTTACACTGCAATATTCTTTCATGCCATAATCCTTCCAAATTACTGAACTTTCCAGTGCCATTTCCTTTTTCTATTTATCACTGCCAACTATTATCCTGCCTCATCTGTATTTACATTCGTAACTGTCACCTTTTTAAGAAAGACCAATCACCATCTTTGAATCTTTTGCCTTTTTCATATTATTCTGCTCATACCACTTTAAGTCATCTCTGATCAAAGACCATAATAAACTCTGTTCCTTTATTTGGCTGCGCAAAACTTTACATTTCCTCCTTATTCAAGCAAACCTTAAACAATTGTGAATATTAAATCTTTCTTTGCTTCCGCTGCGCTACTCTGATCACACTAAACACTTTTACAAAATATTCCACAATTTCTGTTCTCATTATTACTTTCAATTATTTTCTTCTGACTTTAACTGCTTCTTAAATCATCTTATTCAATTAATTCATGCTGAAAATATTACTGCAATTTCTGATCTGCCAAACCACTATTAACATATTGTGCTCTACATATATCTTTCTTGTTTTACTGACATTCTCTAGCTAATCTCATAATTTTGTTACATAACCTTTTCAAATATTCTTTAATTAGTCTGTTTTTGCTCCTACATGAAACTATGAAATATCTTAATAACAATTCCTTTCTACTCAATTGAATCATTTCTTTGCACCAATATGCAAACTCTAACTGACATTTCTTGATTCATCTGATCTTATTCACTTCATCATTTGCTAAATTCTTCCTTTCTCTAATCCATATCCTTTCTGCAAAATATCTCTCTCATTTCATTAAATGTTTTTTTTTTCTGAACAATTCCTCACAATCTGCCACTCATCAACTAAATATTCCTTTTGTACAATTCTCAGGAAATCTCATCGCACACTAATTCTTCTTTTCTCTCTTTCTTTACTGAACTAATCCTTTCTATACATGTTTATACAAATCTTCATATCACACTTCCTGATACCATCATTATTCATAACAACATTTTTCTCAAATTTCTGATCTCAGACATACTTAATCTAGCTATCATAAATCACTGCTCTTTTATGTACTAGTATCTCTTTTAAAGCTGATCTGCCTTACTTAATCATATCAAACTCTTCATAACACTAATCACATTCTCATCCACACTGTTTCTTAATATCATCTGACTCAGATCTTTGATGCCACAATACCTCTACTGAGGTTCTCAACTATATTTTGCACATTTAATCATTTCTGACACACACACTGACCTGTTCCTTATCACCTGGTTACCATATACCTGTCTCTGCTAACTCTATATCTCATTATAACTTACTTACTGAATTCCATACCCAAACTTGTTAATCTTCTCAATTCCTTTAACTGGGAATCTTTAACAACCAAAATGTTCTATCACAACCAGCACATTGGTATAATCACACAGATTATACCACCTCTATTTAGATCAATTTTCAACAACTGTTAACAACTACCAAATTCTCAACACATAAACACGTTCTACAGAACAAAAACTTAAACCTCAACACAACACTACTACCATAACATTACTGTATTGGTGGTACAAGCTTGTCACAACACCTCTGATACCAACTAACACATAAGGCTCCAATCTAGATCCGCCGGACGAAGTCTGCAAGATATCTGTCCAGGAGGTATAACACAAGTACATGATATCGTTCACTCAACACAGTACAACTACCTAGGCTACAGCACAAGCTCACACAACACTACTACAACACAACTGCTGGTGGTACAAGCTTGTCACAACACCTCCTCAAGCTAAACACAAAAGGCAAGCCCTGCAAGAACTGTAGGGGAGTGAGCCTCAACAAGTCATAGGCTTAGTAGGGGCTACCCAAAACAACACAGTAACTACAGACACCTCAACCCCAAAGGGTCTCACTGGCAGCACCAATAACCAAACCATGGCATGCTCACATCGTTACAATAAATAACAACTAAACATAATCATGACAACAAACATAAAGTCCTCGGAAGGAATGTGGGATTACAGGACTAGTACAACACTATTAATCTGCCCAACAACTGAAGTGCCTAAACCACAGTCTCACTGGCACACTGCTACAACAACTGGTTGCCTAAGCTGAAAGCCACACAAGCAAAGCATTGCCTAAGCTACTAGCTTCACTGGCAAACCTCCAAACATATGGGTAACAGGATTACTAACCAAGAGCTAATCCTTTATACCCTTAAATCACAATGTATCGAATGTCACACCTAAGAAACAGGACTGGCTACCACGATGCCAATCCATCGCACACTAAATCATATTCGGAAACTTACCCAAGGAAGGGTAAAACAACAAGTGGAAGATCCCATCACACGGCCTCCACGGAGTACAACTCCACCAAACCACAGTACGCCTAGGCCACAAGCCTCATCGGCAAATTACCCACAAAGGGTAACATGATTGACAACCATAAACTAATACACAATAAATTATAAACTAAGGTCTACTTAAGACGGATAGGATACAACAAGTGGCAGGTCAAACCACAAGACCTTTACAACACACAAGTACTCGAAAAGGTTGGTACACAATGTACCAACACAAAACTGCAAAGTAACCCACGAAGGGTATAGGTACTTGCTACTCTGAGGTACCACAACACAAACACTTGTACGAAGGGTACAAGTAGGTGATAAACACCACACTGAATCTCAACTATATTGTGCCTTCACTTAGGCACAACATTACAGGTGAAACCTCAACCGGCAAGTCACACTAGCCACAACAAGAGCAGGCAAAGCACGAGTTGGAAAGGAACAACGCCACCACACGGGAACAAACTACTGGCTGATCAGGCCAGTATCCAACCCGGACAACACAACACAAGAACAACCTCTCAGTCTCGCAGTCACGGATAAAAGGTCCAACTGCCGCTCCACAAGGTAAAGCTAAACAACTGTGGAGACCAACTAACACCACACCTGCAGACACACAGTTGCAGGTCCATGCCTGGAACCTATAGAGTCTCTGGCTGGAGCACCCTAAAGTGAGGCACTGGAAAACAGGACTAGCTGGGGACTAGTGTCGAATACTGGTGTCTGTACCCCGAACTACGAGCGCGCTACAAGCGACAAAAGAACAAACTCTGGGAAGTCGTTGTCCCACTACCGTCTTTCCCTCAGCCGGACGTACAACTCAAACTCGGTAGTGAGGGTGTCCAGGAAGACGACACAAATCTCGACGGTACAACACAAGTACCAGGACAAACCCCGAGCACAAGAAACACACGTGCCTGGCTCACAAAGAACCTGGGGTACCCGACTAGAGAGGCATTCTGGAATAGGCGCCGGACCACCACACTCGGCTAGCACAAACCACGATACTTACATATATAGCCTTTATTTATAATTCACAATATACATGTGTTAGGATTAGCTTAACATCGGTCACCTCATGACCTCCGTGGCTATACACACATCACTTAACACATAAATCAGTATAATATTCTTTAAAGGATAACAACAAACCAGGGCTAAGTCCACACATGACCTTCACTGCCCAAACACCACAAAATCATGGCTAGGCTCACACATGAACCTCACTGCCCAATTACTACGACAAATCATAAGAATTACATTACGACAATGTGTGTGCCATGCACACACCCAAACCACGTAGACAACATGTGTATAATACACCAACCAGGTGCACCACACGTCATTCACGTAAACAACATGTCCAACACATGGACAGCACGCTCTAAGAGCGCTACAGGTGCTAACGCATCACACATACTACGTAAACATCAAACCGATTACATACATAACACAATAATCACGTAAAACTTGCCCATCTCGTGAGCTATACGCTCTATGAGCTTAATGAGTGCATTGGCTCCACCTGTCATTGCCATACACCACAATTATCATAACCAAAACACTGAAAGCATACATAACCAGACCTCACTACTGAGGTCGCGACATAGGGTACTGTCGCGATAAGGTCGCGACACCCTGATGGTCCGCGATCACAAAGCTCAACGCGACAGGTCATCCTGTCGCTACCTGGTCGCGACACCCCGACAAACTGCGATAAGAACCTGGGCCGCCATCAGATTGTGACCCACAAAAATGTCACAATCAGAAACCCTAACGTGACGGATCGGGCTGTCGCGACAAGGTCGCGACACCCTGGGTCGTCGCCTTCGCAGGCGAAAACCCCAATCCGGAAGGGACTTCACAGATCACCCTTCCCGACCATTCATACCACGTTAAATTCTCATTTTTCATGCTTTAATGGATACCCTAGCATGGTTTCTACTGTTCTTTAAGCTTTAAACGAATCGAATTCATACCACGAACAATTCACACATTCAAACGAGGTAGAAACACCCTACCATCGTGAAGAACGCGAAGAACGGAGTTCCCTCGATGTTCCCCCGCTCCACGCGACATCCTCGCGGTGAGAGCACGCCCCACGCACCTCCAGAAACTCGAACCTCTCGGAAAAATCCCGTAGCAGCCTCCCCCTGGCCGAGCAGAGCTTCCCCTGCTCTGTTCGGCTGGGGTTCTTAAAAACAGCACAGCGGTTGGGATTGTGACGCAGTCCAACGTCGCGACCTGAACGTGATGTAGGCGACCGTCGCCTTCCCAAGGCCGACGTCAGCTGACCGCCCGGCGGCGATACGCGGCAGCCATGCAGACGAAGACCGCCAAACAGCAGCAACGTGAACGCGACCCCCTGGGCTGTCGCGTTCACAACGCGACACATCCCCCTATCGCGTTCATAGGCAGAAAACCTGTGAGCGCTTTGGGCCCAACGACCGGCCCACAAAGCCTCACAACGCGCGCAAACACCTAAAACACTGTCGAATGGGCTACACACTGGCCACCAAACCCGCTAAACCTGGATCCACAGGATCTGGAAGACGCGCGACGTTACAGTTGTTCTTGTGGAAGTGGTGCGAGTTGGCTTGGTGGAAGTGGTAAGGATGAATAATGGTCAGCGGAATGGGTAGTACGGTGGATAACATCAACTTGGGCCTGGGTTTGGACTCCCTCATAAGTGGTCCCTTGAAATGTGTAACTGGGTTGTTGGGCCTCAAACAAGGATGGCACGGGAGAGTCACTGAGTTGGGTCTTGATAAAGCGAGCACGGCTGTATAATTGTTGCATGGACGTGATATTGTTCATAGTCAGGATGTGGCGGTACATGGGTGTTGTATTGGCAATAATGAGCTTGATTTTCTCCTCTTCTGGGAGGTGCATTTGAACATGGGGAGACATTTGACGCCACCGGTCAACATAAGTTGTAAATTCTTCATCAGGCTTCATTTGCTCAGCTATCAGATCAACCATTGAATACTTGGGCCAGGCCCAGTCTTGATATTGTTGTAGGAATCTGACCTTGACAACTTCAAAATTCTCAACTTCATTGGGAGGCAGGGAATAAAACCACTATAGAGCGGGCCCATCCAACGACCGCCTAAAAAGGTAAGCCAATAAGCGACGATCATGTTGGTAGGATGCCGAGTCATAGAGGAACTCCTTCAAATGGATGTAAGGGTCTCCAGCTCCACTATATTTGCGATAGACAGGGAGCTGAGAAAGTGGAGGGATCCGAAGACCATGTAAATTAGGGAGAGTATCATTGAAGGAGGGTTTGGGATTTAATTTCCTCCGCAAATCACTAAGCTCTCGCTTCATGGACTCGAACTCGGATTGGAAGTCCTGAGTCAAGGTGGATTGTGGATAGCGAGGGCCAGCTTGGGCATGAGAGCGTAATCGAGAGTCAAGGTCCGGACCAGAATGAGCATAATGGGCCGGTCGCAATGATGTGGGCTGAACAGAAGAGTGGCCTAATCTAGGAGTGACAATGTGAGGAGATTTAGCATGAGAAGGATCATGTGGGCCTATTGGGCCTGTCCCAAAAGAAGTTCGTAGAGCAAAGGTGGACAACAATTCGCGGGCCTGGTCGGGGCCCATTTCAAGAAGGAGGTGCTCCAATTCTGCGGCCTCATCAGAGAAGGAGGGTGACGAGACAGTGTGGGAAAAGGTGGCCCGATGGGCCCCGGGCTGGGCTGAATTCAAAAGAAACTCATGAGACAAGGGGTCTGCATGAGGAGGAGAGGTTGGAGGATAGGTGAAATGGAAAGGAGCCATGCGAGGATGAGAAAAAGGGGGAATTAAAAGGATATATACACTAAAATACAAATAAGGTGTACAACAACAGTTACAAACACACAAGAAGGGGGTGAGAAAAGGAGTTCTCAAGCAAATACCCAAGTTAACATAATATGAGTCAGGGTTTTAGGGTTATCACATAGCCTTTTAATGGATTGATTTAATTGAAGTACACTCGACTAAAGAAGGACCCTAATGGGTATGAACTCAAGTACTCTGGTGACACTAGAGGGGACACACAACTCACGCGTCACGGCCTGATCTATGGGTACAACAGGTACAACCAGCCCGGCGAACTGCAACGTGCATACGGCCACGGGGACTTACGAAGGCCCTCGGTAGGTGGCCCTGGTCAGCCCACGAGTGCTCGCAGGTGAGAAGGTCAACTCTACCAAGGAGGAAAACCTAATCTCCATGAGACAGAAGTGTATGCATGAGCCTAAGTGCACCAAGGTGCATGCAAGTCTAACCTAAGCTAACAAACAGTGACTGTAAGGTCTTTGCTGACGTCGCGACGACCAGATCCATCGCGACCAGAAGCCCGGCTGCGACGGTAACAGAGCACAGAAACCTACAGTCACACGCAAACAGTAAGCAAACAGACTACCCTAAGACACAGTACAATCATGGAGGGAAGTAAACATCACATCAAAACTACCTAGACAGCCAGAAACCGACACATGGAAGGAAACAGTAACATACACAGCATACCTCTAGTCGCGTCTCCAAATCCCGGCACGACCATGACGCGGTCGCCTGATCCGCCGAGACAAGAACTAAAAACGTACAGTGAAAATAAAAGGAAAATCCGAGCCCTAGCAAGGATTCTAACAAACATAAACGCGAACATACATGGTAAAACGGCAGGCAGAAGACATGGATGCACCCACAGAGCAGGAATTAGTGCATGAAAAGAGGGAGAACGCAGACCTGTTGTCGCGTCTCTCTTTAAGGACGTGATTATGTTGCGGCGGCACGATGCGACGCGTTAATCACAGAGCGCAGAAATACACAGAAAACACAGAAATACCTAACAGGGCTCTACAAAGCAGTAAAACAAATGATGATGGCAGGCAAGCAAGCAACAAGCAACGAGGCTAGCACTGAAGGTCCTATCGTGATCGCCAAAAGGTGTAATCATGTGGCGCCGCGTTAGCCTTGTCGCGCCCCTCATGGCCGTCGCGACAGCCCATGCATATCCATGCACATGGCTTTAGAGTCGCTCCCCCCATGGCCGTCGCGTTCAACCCTGTCGCGCCCCTACGACTTGTCACGACTACAGCCGCGGCAACAGCCTCCGCAACCACCTCCTATTTATCCTCTCATGGCCTTATCTTCATCCCATGCAACCTCCCAACCCCCCTAAGCACGGTTTGAGGCTCCAGGACCCTTGGAGACCTCCCTAGGACTCTCCCATGTGATTTTCCATGAGATTTATCTCTTCATTTTGTTATTTATCAATTAAAAACGAGATATTCTCTCTCCTATCCTATATAAGCAAGGCCTCTCCTTCATAGGAGAAGAGAACCCTGAATTTACCACGAAGTGTTGCCAAATTTTTGTCAGACCTTGGACTTAACCCGTGGCTCTCTCATTTCACTCCATTTCCACTTATCTCCTTCATCAAGACATGCACTTTTCCTCATCCATGGAGCTTGGAGGTGAAGGAGGCGACTCCAGGAGCTTTTACATCAACTGAGAACACCATCAGCAGCCAAGGAGTCGCCCCTATTGGGGCCCCTTCTTCTCTTCCTTCCTCATTTCTCTTTCATGCATGTTATTTGCTTTCTTAGATAAGAACGCATTTTTACTTTCCTTCCCACTTTTACTACTACCCAAGGGGTTTAAAAACCACCCCAGGTCCGTTCCCTCCATGCTCCCCTTCTTTACTTCATTTTTGATTAGTTATTACACTCAAATATGGTCTAACAGGGTTATTTTCGTTGTTTCTTTGTCTTGGCAGGTACATAAGCATCAATTAACGAGAAGCTCTTGTCCCGTGGCCGGCCAGAGGGCAGGAAGAAGGTCCACTCATCTATCTCCCGCACTGCAGAGAACGAGGCCTAGAAGGGCGTCACGACAAAGCTAACGCACCCTGCTCGGGCGTCGCGACATAAAGCACGTTTTAAAATATCAACTTAAAAGTATGGAAATATGGAGGGTGTGATCGCAACCTAGATAGTTGCCAGAATAGAGAAATAGATAGGCTAACTATGCTAGGAAAAGGAAGGAGAATGAGGACCTGACCTTTGTCGCGACGGGAAAGCCCTCCGCGATGGAGCTGATGTCGCGACGCCTAACAGGGCGTGTTAGCTTCGTCGCGACGCCCTTCTAGGCCGTGTTCTCTGTAGTGTGGGAGATGGATGAGTGGACCTTCTTCCTGTCCTCCGGCCGGCCAAAAGACAAGAGCCCCTCGTTGATATTTGCTTGTGTGCCTGCCAAAACAACAAAAACAATAAAGCGAAACCATGTTAGAACATATTAAGTGTAGTAACTATTCATAAATGAAACAAAAGGAGGGAGCATGGAGGGAACGAACCTGGGGGTGGTTTTTAAACCCCTAGGATGGTAGGAAAACGTGGGAGGAAAAGGGAAGTGCAACCTATCTAGAAGAAAATAACAATATGCATGAAAAGTGAAATGAAGGAAAAGGGAAGGAAAGAGCCCTGTATGGGGCGACTCCCCTGGCATTGTATGCATCCTTGGCTCGCGCAAAAGCCTCAGAAGGAAGTGGAAGCCGCCCTCCTCACGCACCAAGCTCCATAGATGATGAATAATGAGCAAGGCTTAATGTGAAGAATGTAAAAATGGGAGGTGAAGAGAGGGCCACGAGCTAACTCCAAGGTCTGACAGGATTTCGGCAACACTTCATGGCAAATTCGGGGTTCTCTTCTCCTCTGAAGGAGAGGCCTTGCTTATATAGGATAGGAGAGAGAATATCCAATTTTTAATTGATAAATAACAAAATGAAGAGATAAATCTCATGGAAAATCACATGGGAGAGTCCTAGGGAGGTCTCCAAGGGTCCTGGAGCCTCAAACCGTGCTTAGGGGGGTTGGGAGGTTGCATGGGATGAACATAAGGCCATGAGAGGATAAATAGGAGGTGGTTGCGGAGACTGTTGCCATGGCTGTAGTCACGACAGGTCGTAGGGGCACGACAGGGATGAACGCGATGGCCATGGGGGGCGCGACTCTAAAGCCACGTGCATGGATATGCATGGGCTGTCACGACGGCCATGAGGGGCGCAACAAGGCTAACGCAGCACCCCGACCCATCGCGTTAAGGAAAATCGAATATTCTCAAAATATGGATCAATTATAAAGGAGAATAATGGGCAATGGGACTTGTGGACTCTTTGCAAAAGGATAATGGACGGGATATCATGAAAATTGGGCTTTTAATGGGCTCAACGCAAGGCTAATGGTGGGCTCAAGGTGAATGACCAACTTGGGGCTCATTAAGATAACAAGAAATACGGTTCGACTTGTAGGCCAGAATCGGGTGTCTACAATAAGAAGCTAAGGGGGACTGGTGTACAGCCAATAGTGGCTCAGTTAGAAGGATGCAAGCATTGCGGTATGAAAGGACACCAATCTGAGCAGTGCTGGAGAGCACAGGGCAAATGTCTGTGATGCAGGAGTCCAGACTAGTAGATCTCTAATTGTCCTATGATGAAGGAGCAAGCACCTCAAGACAAGCGCCAGAGCGGACTGAGGAGACAAGGTTGTGTTGTGTCTTTTGTTTTGATGATGTCATAGATCATGTCTAACTATGATAAATAATCTACATTAATACTTAGGTATGTCCTAACGCACTTATACTCATGACAGGCATCATCACAATGTCAAAAGGTTACATGTGTTTCGACATAGTTTACTCAAAAGGTCGATACATGTAGCTCATCCAGTGTACTATATGTGAATGATAAACAAAGTGCGTCGACACACATTGAACATAAGGTCAACGCAACTACCTCATCAAGTGACCACAAAGTGAAAACAAATTTAGGAGGTCAACACAAGTTACATATGAGGTCGGCACACGTGAAGCATCCAGTGAGTCACCTTTGAGGAAAGAAAAAGGAGGTCGATGCAAGTTGCAATCAGGTCGACACAAGTAATCTTTCCAGTGAGTCTGTTATGAAGATAAACATAGGATGTTGATGTAATTCTATCATGAGGCCTACACAAATGATGAGTTTAGTGGGGAGCAGTCAAGTAACACTGAAGTGCGTTGATGCAATGCACAAGATGCGTCGACACATATCATAACTTGTCTTCCAACGAAAAGGTGCAAGTGCTAGCATGTCAACTTTGGGCACATGATCTGAGGTTCAATCATTTGAGATTCCTTGGCACACTCTACAAGGTTCTAGAAGAGTACTTTAGGGGGAAAAAATATTCCCCTAACAACTTCAAGATTCATAGGGGCCGGCAGAAAATGTAACAGTGCCTCTTTTCTAAAGAAAAATAAAAAGAAAGGAAGTAGAGGAAGAATTTGAGAATAAGAGAGGGAATATGTCTAAGAGGGTTCTGGATGAAGAAGAAAAAGGCTGCAAGGATGTTGTTCTGGAAAAAGCTTTGTGATGGCCATTTCAGCTAAATGAAATGCAGAGCTCTGGAAATTTCATCTGATCCAAGGGAAACAACCATCAAGTGTTCGAGGAATTGAAAGGAATGATGAATTCAAGCCTGAAGAACTACAATTCAAGTATCAAGTGATGAATTGAGTAGATTAAGAGATTCTGCACTAGCCTACTACTAGAGTGTTTAATCAAATTCCTCTCTCTCATCGATTTCACTTGTGCAAATTATTTTCTTGTTTCAAACTTCGATTGCTCTGTCTGTTTGCTTCTACTAAATTAAGGAGGATAGATCCTACACTTCTGAGTGTAAGGATTGTGATATTCTTAAAATCTTGAAGCTATGAATCAGCGATCAAGCTATGTGGCAGCAGTGGTTAAACAATGTATTAGCGGTTGTATGAAGTTGTGGATCATCCGTTGTGTGAGAGTCTCACACATTTGGATTGTTGAGTGAAGCCTCACTAGATTGTAGTGAGGGGTGGGCGTAGGTCTCCGTCTGGGAGCTGAACCACCTTAAAATATCTGTGTCATTTGTGGTTTGTTGTGCTTTCGTGCCTCCTTGATTTAAGTAGTTAGAATTTCTAATCTCTAAAAGCTTTTTAAGGGTTAAATCTATTCACCCCCCTCTAGATTTCCATTTACTCAACCAACACGTGGTATCAGAGCCTAGTTCTCCAATTTATTGGTTTAACCATCAAGAGAATTTGAGTGAAATGGATTCAAGAGGATACATGGCTAAAGGTCTTTCTATGAATAGATCTCTCTATTTTGATGGAACTAACTATACTTATTGAAAAAATCGCATGCAGGTGTTCCTAAGAGCTCAAAATCACAAAATCTGAAAAGTTGTTAACAAAGGACCATTCGAGCTTCTAGAAGATGAGGACAAGTGGACAGATGAGCAGATTAAAAAATCCAACATGAACTGGAATGCAATGAACATAATGTAGTGTTCACTTCATCCAACCGAGTTTTCAAGGGTCTCTTCATGTGCCACGGCCAAAGAGATGTGGGCACACCTTGAGGTAATCTACGAAGGCACAATAGAGGTAAAAGAAACCGAAGTCAACATGCTCATTTTGAATATGAAGTTTTTAGGATGAAATCTGATGAAACAATTTCTGAACCAGTGTGGGGGCTAGGGGTGGGCGATCGGTGCAGGGATCGGTGGCCAGAGAACGCCACCTCAGGAACCACGAATGGCGTCCGGCACCGCCAGGGAGGGTGTTGAGTAACTATTCCTTTAAAATATTGTTAATTTTTTTAAGCATTGTGTTTTTTCTATGACAGAACCTTTTAAAGATTTTCTACAAACATATCTAGTGAAAAATACCATAAGTTATTTTTGAATAAAAAGAAACATGACATGTACTATATAGTATCAACACTGTCACAAAATTTTCTACGTCCATAGCGTATACTATGTACCATACTCTGACTTCAGACTCCGACTCTAGAAAAGTCAAAGTGTTGTATTAATTGATGAACTAGTAGTACTCCGACTTCGGGAAAGTCGAAGTCTAGCAGTACTCCGACTCTTGAAAAGTCGAAGTCTGTCTGGACTCTGACTCCCTTAAAGTTGAAGTAAGATATTGATTCATGAGCACTCTTATCTCACTCCGACTTCTGAAAAGTCAAAGTCCTCTTACTCCGACTCCTGAGAAGTCGAAGTCTTTGTATTTTACTTCAACTCCTTGAAAGTCGAAGTTTATTATTGTTTGCACTCTGACTCCCCAGAAGTCGAAGTATGACATCGATTGATGATTCTTATCACTCCGACTTTTCAAAAGTCGAAGTTTATGATCAATGTCTCACTGTGACTTCTTATTAGTCAAAGTTTATCATGCATCTCTTATCTTTGACTCCGACTTCAGAGAAGTCGAAGTATCCTTTATCAGCTCCTGTGTACTTGATACTTAATAATTTTTTTGTATGAATTTGTCATTTCTCAAAACCCATGAAATCTTAATCTTATGTATTTCAATATGTTTGTTATCCCTATGGGATCCTTTACCGAATGAATAGCACTTACATATATTACAGAATAATGCTTTTCTTTCTACCATCATTTAAATATTCTGTTAGGTAGGAAAAATTATATTCAAAATGATCACATAAATTATCTTTGATAAGATCTAAAATAATTATACAAATTGGTCTCTTGCTTTTCGTCAAAAGTTTAGTTCTTCTCCATTTGATAGTTGCTTTGCAGTAAATGCGATGGTAGGTATAAGCAGCATTGGGTATCTGTCAGAGCTCACCTATCACTGTCAGAACCTCCCCTTACCTTTAGGATACAACTGTATGTCTGCTCTTTATTGCATTGAACATTTGTCCATCCGAGGTTCTTTATGCTTTACATATATTCCCATCTCACCTACCTCCGAAAGTATGGAGGTATCTTTGTCTGTCTTGTCCTTTCTTGCAGAACATTTATGAAGCATGACTTAGCTTTCAGTCTTGAGTATGGAGTTTACAGAACATTAATGAAGCTATCTATAAAGCTGTGAAGCTACCAACATAGCCTGAAGATGTTGGAACTCCGAAAGCTGAAGGATTGATGAATATAACAGAAGTCTCAAAGTGTCTACATCGAAAGGATCAACGGCTACTCTTCAAACGGCTAGTTTTTCTAACGAATAGTTTCAAAAGAAAAAAACAAGACTTCTAAAGTTCATATATAGAAGCTAGAGTTTTGAACAAGACACTCTCTTACACTCATACCAACCAGCAACACACTCAACTCCCATCTGAATTTGCAAGTAAGAGCCTTCACAAGCCTTCTATTGAAGTGAAAGAAAGAGAGCTGCTTCTTCAATCCACTACTTCCAAGCTCTCTAGTTTCTTAGAAGTCTTTTTCTGTTGGGTGGCATTTTGTAACTTTAGATCTTTCTCAGTCCACCCACTTAGATTCAGAAAGAATTAGAGCTTCAATTCTCATTTGTATTTCTTTCTATGTCTCTGTGTTTGCTCATTCTTCTGAGCAGGCACTCAAGTGTTTTTCATTTCTGTGTTAGATAACCCGCAGGGGGTTTGTTCCCTGCAGTGCCTCTCTTGTGAAGGGAAGACCTACTGATGTAGGTAGTCTTTGTACCCCTTGGTAAAGGGAAGACTTGCTTAGGAGCAAGTGGGATTGTCATACCTCTCAGGTTGAAAGAAGGCCAAGTTCTCTTGGCAGTTTAGTGAAATCCCAAGAGGTTGCTTGGGGACTGGACGTAGGACTTCCATGTGGGAAGGGCCGAACTAGGATAAAATCTCTTGTGCATTTGTGTGATTGTTTTCGCCTAGTTTTTACTTGTTTTACACACACTACACTAAATACTAACAACTTCATTTAGTGTTATTAATTTCATATAATTTTTTAAAAGCGCAAGAAGTCCTATTCACCCCCCTCTAGGATATCATTAGTGTCATTTCAATCCAACAAGTGGTATCAAAGCGAGGTCTTCTCCAAAGAATCAAAAGATTTGAGAAGAGATGGCATCTAAAGCTCACAACTACGAAGGTCAGTCAATCACTAGACCACAATTCTTTAATGGTGAGGATTATTAGTATTGGAAGATAAGAATGGAATGCTTCATTAGAGGCACCGACTTTGATCTGTGGTAGGTACTAGAACAAGGTGATTTTGCTATATTTAGTGATGGAACTTTTGCTTTATCCATAGCTGACAAAAGAAATATGTCCCTAAATTATAAAGCCAAGAACTATCTATGTTGTGCTTTATTTAAAAGAGAGTTTAATAGATTATCTACTTGTAGAACTGCTAAGGAAATGTAGGATAAACTACAAGTAACCTATGAAAGAACTTATAGAGTAAAGAAAACTAGAATAGATATTCTTGTCTCCCAGTATGAACAATTCAAAATGCTTCCAAATGAAAGCATAACCCAAATGTATAATCATTTCTCAAATATAATAGTAGGTTTGAGTTCACTAGGTAAGATTCTTACTAATGAAGAAACAGTCAGAAAAATTCTAAGGTCATTAACTCATGTCTGGACCCCTAAGGTCACTGCTATTGAAGAGACACATGATCTAACACAACTTTCTATTGATAAATTGATTGGTTCCTTAATGGCTCATGAAATCAATATGGAAAGATTTTCTGAAGGTTCATCGAAAAAGAAAATGTCAAATGCTTTGAAAGCTGCAGATTCCTCTTCCTCTGAAGATTCAAAAGAGAAATCAGATGACAGTGATGATGAAGCCATGCTGTCAAGGAAACTGCAAAGGATTCTTGACAAAAAGAAGAAGTTTGGTTCAAAGAGATTTTTCAAAAAGGATAAGAAGAAAGAACCAACTTGTTACGAGTGCAATCAACCAGGACATTACAATTCTGAATGTCCTAAGCTCAAGAAGAAAGATCCGGCTAAAAGATTTGAGAAGAAGGGTAAAGAAAGAAAATTCAGAAACTACAAGAAGAAGGCAATGGCCGTAGCATGGGATAATGAAGAAGCTACAAGTTCAGACTCTTCAAGCTCAGAATCAGAAGAAGAAGAAAAAGTAAATCTAGCCCTCATGGCAAGACTAGATCAAGTAAAATCTAAAACTTCTGTTACATCATGTTCTAAATCCGATTCTGATAGTCTTGAAGATGCATTTAATGAATTGTATGAAAAATGTAAAATAGTAGTTAAAAAGATGAAAATAGTTAAGTTAAACTTTCTTAATCAAGAAAAATCTAATACCTTTCTAAAAAATGAAGTATAAAGATTATGACAAAATTTAACTGAAACTAAAAGAGCAAATGAACTACTATGTGAAGACTTAAAAAATAAAATAGCAAAATCATAGAAATTGAATCAAATCTAAAAGAATTAAAAGATGAAGAAAAATTAAGAGAAGAAAATAACTATCTAAGAGCTACCATAGATAGGATCACTAACTGTAAAACATCCTTAGTTGTAAAACTGAAAGGTGCTCGAACTGGTAAAAAAAAATATGGAGTAGGATATACACCTTCAATAAATGAAGAGAGTATTATCTATCCTGAAAAATATCCAACTCCTAAATTTGTAAAGGAAAAAGAAATTAAAAATCCTAGAAAGGTCAATCAGTATGTTTATAAACAAAAACTAAACTCTAAAAACACTACACATATAAAGAATGCATTTGATCTATGTTGTAGTCATTGTAACCAACTAGGACACACTGTCAGCACCTACACAACTAGACACTTGCGTTGGATTCCTAAGACTAACCATCAAGGACCCAAGAAAATTTGGGTACCAAAAGTTACAACTTAAATTTGTTTGCAGGGTCCCCTGTGAGCATCCAAATGGTATTTGGATAGTGGGTGCTCAAGGCATATGACAAGTGACAGAAAGTTATTTACAAGTTTTAGAAATGAGATTGGTCAGATCACTTACAAGAAAAGGATTTAATAGAAGATGTCATGTATGTAGAAGGATTAAAGCATAATCTCATTAGCATCAATCAACTGTGTGACAAAGGTCACTTGGTAAAATTTCATAATGATAAGTGCATTATTCAAAAGGATGGAAAAATAGTTTTTGAAGCACAAAGAGTCAAAAATATGTACACTCTATAATTAGCAAAATTGAAAGAAGATAACTTATGTCTTGCAACTACAATGAGTGAGCAAGCACATCAGTGATCAAAAAATTAATCAAGCATGATCTAGTTGAAGGTCTTCCGAAGCTTAAACTGAAGAAATCTAGATCTGTACAGCTTGTGCAAAAGGAAAGCAAACCAAGACATCATTTCAGTTCAAAACAGTTGTGACAACTTCCAAGCCTTTGGAACTCATTCACATGGATTTATTTAGACCTATAAGAACACTAAGTCTTGGAGGAAAAGTTTATGGCTATGTAATTATGGATGATTATTCAAGGTATACTTGGGTATCATTTTTGGAAGTCAAATCAAAAATATTCTCAACCTTTCTAAAGTTCAGTAAATTAGTACAGAAAACCCAAATATTTCAAATAATCAGTATTAAATCTGATCATGGTGGGGAATTCAAGAATGAAGAATTTGTCAAATTCTGTGAAGAAAATGGTATAGAACACAACTTCTCTGCACCAAGAACACCTCAACATAATGGAGTAGAAAAAAGGAAGAACAAAACACTGTTGGACATGGCCAGAACTATGCTTATAGAATATAATCTACCAAGATATTTCTGGGCAGAAGCAGTCAACACAGCCTGCTACATCATCAACAGGTGTATGATCAGACCAATTTTGAAGAAGACACCATATGAGCTATACGAGAAAAGGCAAACATCAGTCATCTTCGACCCTTTGGTTGTAAGTGTTTCATTTTGAACAATGGTAAAGATAACTTAGGAAAATTAGATGCTAAAAGTGATTAAGGTTTTCTGATAGGATACATCTCAAAACCTAGAGGATATAAAGTGTTTAATAGAAGAACTTCAACTGTAGAACAAACAGTTCATATTTTATTTGATGAAACTAACCCTTCTATTAAGAAATTAGAAGAAGAAGAGGATTTTGTTGAAGATTTGTGCAGGGATCTAGAACAGACATCTCTTGAAGAAAAAGAAGAAGAGAAAGAAGATTCACGACTAGAAGAGCTTCAACAGCAAGAAGAACCATAGGAAGGACAACCTAGAGAATTGAGGTATCACAGAGATCATCCAAGAGAAAATATTATAGGTGATCCTCAAGATAGGGTAAGAACAAGAGGTATGAACATTCCCTGTGATTTTTTTACATTTGTTTCTCAGATTGAGCCTAAGACAATCAATGATGCACTGACAGATGAATCTTGGATCCTAGCTATGCAAGAGGAACTTAACTAGTTCCAACGTAGCCAAGTTTGGACTCTTGTCCCTAGACCTTCTGACCATCCAGTTATTGGGACCAAATGGGTCTTCAGAAACAAAATGGATGAATCAGGAGTAATCACCAGGAACAAGGCCAGATGGTAGCACAATGATATTCCCAAGAGAAAGGCATTGATTTTGATGAAACCTATGCTCCAGTTGCTAGATTAGAGGCAATTAGAATTTTATTAGAATATGCATGTTCTCTTAACATCAATTTATTTCAAATGGATGTTAAAAGAACTTTTCTGAATGGTTTCATAAAAGAAGTTTATGTTGAGCGACCACCTGGTTTTGAAGATACTAAGTATCCAAATAATATTTTCCGTTTAAAGAAAACATTATATGGTCTGAAACAAGCTCCAAGAGCTTGGTACGAAAGACTAAGTGCTTATCTTATATCACATGATTTTATAAGAGGTAAAGTAGATAGCACCCTATTTATTAAGAAATTTTCAGAAGGAATCTTGATTGTACAAATATATGTTGATGTTATTATTTTTGTTATACTAATGAATCACTTTGCAAATTCTTTGAAAACCTTATGCAATGTGAGTTTGAGATGAGCATGATGGGTGAGCTTAACTATTTTCTTGGGTTGCAAATCAAGCAGACCAAGAGTCACGCCCTGACGCGGAATATCGGAACGCGAGGCAGTTGCAAGTAAGCAGATACAGAGCGAGTACTAGACATCAAACCATTGAACAAGAATAAATACTAAATCAAATTCATCTCATTAATAATTTCCAATGTCTAGTTAGAACCACTAATATCAAAGCCATTCTATAGGGCCCAATTACATTGAATAAAAGCAAAAGACTAAACTAAGACTCCAACACAATACTAAGACGCTAGGGTACTCTTGGCTTCACTCTTGGTCGTTCCCATCCTCTTGAGTGTAAGTGTCATCCTCAGTCTCACCTGAGAACACATAACCAAAAAACGCAGGGTGAGCGATAACGCCCAGTAGGACTTAAATCTCAGGATCAAGCATGCTTTAAATGATTAATGTATTAAAAAGGCAGAGTAACTAATGATAGAGTGAGAGAGTCAAGTAATGTAAGAGATAGCACGATAGCATGTGATTGAAATAGCACAAGTTTCTAAATATAGTACAAGCGTCAAATATAGCACAAATAGCAGGATGGCCATAGCACAAAGTATAGCAATAGCACAACGTGTATGGTATAGCACTTTGTTGTCCATAGACAAGGAGAGAATGTATAGCATAGCACTTTTGATTGTCATTTAGATAGTCGAGATAGATAGCACTCGAGTGTAATGCCAAACACTTTAGTCATTTAACTCCCGCGGGCACTGGCACTTTTGGGCGCACATCCAAGACCAGACCGGGCACTTTATATATTGCCAGGCATTGCTTATATTGTTTATCTTTAGACAATCAGTCAATGGCCAATAGAGAGTACCAAGAAATAGATGAGAGTACTAGATGAATAGACGAGATAGTAGAGAGAGTGTGAACATATGAGTGAGTCGAGTATAGATGAGAACTACAGGTCATTTCATATAAAGCGTCGAGTAAACGGGTGATAGTAACAGTTGTACAACATGCGCACTTGGTGTTGGCAGTCAGGTGGAATTCACTACCTTCCACTGACCCTGTTATGCACAGGTCCAGAGGTCCGGCGTGATTCTAGATAAGAGAGAACTTCTAATAGCCGTTTGGATCATATTGATCTCTAAAGGGTAACATAGGTGTTAGGGTACAACCAGCTCATCGACCATGTGGGAATTCATGGACAGAGGAGACTTACGGAGGCCTTGAACAAGGATTCACTAGTCCGGCAGAAGGAGTATCCGACGAGGAGTTCATCCAAGTCAAGAGAAAAGCGTATATATAGAAACAAGTGCCCGACGTTCTAGAGGAATTCTAGAACAGTGGAGTGTTAATAACGGTATTTCCAAAACATCGCAAGAAACAAAGGCAAGTCCATTTAAAATAAGACAATTTAATTACATAAATGAAATAATTTGCCAGATGTATTATGAGATATTTTCATGCCAAGTTAAGCCATAATGGATGGTTCAAAGTGTGTGCACATGTGACAAGAAATCATGAATCTGATAGAATCATGTGAAAGACTTTTCGTTAATAATCACATAACTGCGTTTAATAGTGTTGTTACTGTGTGTGAGACAGTTAATATGGTACAAGATTACTGTAGGAAGTCAAGTTGAACAAAAATGTAGGGTTTAGGTGAAAAATTCCAGAACGCGACGTACTGCTATAAGGGTCACGACAGGAGCTATTCAGAACGCGACATGGAAGTGCAAGGAACGCGACAGGTCGGTCAGAGCAGGGAGTCATAACGCGACAACAGGCCCTGTCGTCTTCAGAACGCGACGTGTGCTCTGTCGCGATCAACCCTAAGAACGCGGCCTATCGGGCCGTCATATTCTCAGGCCCTGCGCCTGAGTCTGAGCGGGAAAAGGATAGTGCATTGGATTACGGACCAAGTTTCTATAATTTGACATAGGATCATTCAGAAATTAAGAACAAATCGCACAGACGATGAAAATTCATGAAACTAGTTTTAAATGACTCTAGACATGCAAGAGTATTCACAGTAATTAGGAATTGAAAAGTGAACATGGTCTCGGCCAGCTTCAATCATTTTATTTAAGAAGATCATGGAACTGTGTACAGTGGGTATAAATGAATTAATTTGAGCAGTAGGATGGATGAAAATTAGGGCTTTCAAGAGCAAACGATTCACGACAACTATCAGTATCCCCAGTAAAAGTTTCGTGGCATGGTGTCAAGTACACATGGAGATATAAATTAAATATGAGGGTTCAGGTTCATGGTGTTTGCAGAACTTCAAAAATAAAGAACAAAATATTGTCTCAATGGAAAATTATGAAACAAGAGGGGTTTTGTTCCTGACGGATGGAACAATCTAAAGACATAATTAATTAGGTTTTTCTCATGGGAATGCCTACCTTTGAGTCATTTTTCCTTTAAGGGTGTAGAACTTGAAGAACGAGGGTCGAGGACTTGAGTTGCCTTCTCCCCACAAGTTCTTCCTCTCCTTGGCTTCTTCCCCACGTCCAGCAAGCCCCAGCAATGAGTTAGGGCCGGCCATGGAGAGATTGTGGAGTATTTAAGCTCCCTTGCTTTCTCTTCCCTAGTTTAACTCTAATTCCCTTTTAATTACGAGGTTTCCTATTTTCTCTCACCCTTCTAAGCTTTCAAACTCCTAATTGGATTAAGTTAGGGTGCAAATTCGTGGCCAGCCCATTAGAGTAGTGTTAGGAATCCAATTCCAACACAAATAGCTATTTTAATGATTTATTAACCCCTTTTCTATTTAGGTAATATTTAAGTTACGAATTTAAGGTATTTTCTTATTATTCTTCTTTTAAAAATCCTATTTTGACCTAATAAATTTTAGAGGGTCCATTTAATAAAGCCCATTACTTCTTTTCATTTAATGGGTTTTAATTAATTCTCTTTTCTTGATTTTTCAATTGACTTAATTTTTAATATTATTATTTTTTATTTTTTTTTTAATCCAGGTTGCTACACCAAGGAAGGTACTCACATTTGTCAAACCCAGTATATTTCAGATTTGCTATCTAAATATGGTTTTGATAAGTGTAAGCCATTAGGAACACCCATGAGCTTAGGAATTAAGTTAGATAGTGATCCACTTGGCAAGAAAGTAGATCAGAAGATCTATAGAGACATGATTGGGTCATTACTCTATCTTACTACTAGTAGACCAGATATAATGTTCAGTGTATGTTTGTGTGCTAGATTTCAAGCTGATCCTAAAGAATCTCATGTTAATGTTGTTAAAAGAATTTTTAGATATATTATAACACAAGTAAATTGGGTTTATGGTATCCCAGATGTTCTAAATTCAAATTGCTTGGATATAGTGCTGTTGACTATGCTGGATGCAAAATAGATAGAAAAAGAACCAGTGGTACTTGTCAAATTCTTGTAGGATGCTTAATTTTTTTGTCTTCCAGAAAGCAGAATTCAATAGCTTTGTCCACAACAGAAGCAGAATACATTGCAGCTGGAAGTTGCTGCACTCAACTGCTGTGGATCAAACATCAACTAGAAGATTGTGGTCATACCCTTCATGAAATTCCAATGTTGTGTGACAACACAGGCGCAATTAACTTGACCAAAAAATCCAATTCAACACTCAAGAACCAAGCACATTGAGGTCAAATATCATTTTATCAGGGACCTTGTAAGTAATGGAGATATTTTACTTGATTTTGTCTCTACGATAATCAATTAACTGATATATTTACTAAACCTCTCCGTGAAGATAGATTTACTTCAATAAGAAGAGAATAGGTATGTGCAATCCTGATTAAAAATTTACTGCACTGCATGTTACATTCTTTTATAAATATTTCTATGTCCTGGAACTTCGAATCTCATGAAGTCAAAGTTTAGGCTCTATGACTCTCACGAAGTCGGAGTCTACTACGACTCTCATGAAGTCAGAGTTGTGTACTTCGACTCTTGTGAAGTCGGAGTTTATGAAGTCAGACTCTATGTTAATTTTAAAAAATATATTTTAAATTTTTATTTAAAGAGGAATTAATTATAACAGTTTATTCATTTAATCCCAGCCGTTCATCTCCTCATCAATGGTCCATTACATATCCTCTTTCTATATTAGGACATTTCCCTCTTTCTTCCCAAATTACCCGTTTGAAGTCTCTTCGACTCCTCTATCGTCTTCTTCCTAGTTCCCGCGCATGTTCTTCACCCTGATGGAACCGTCTTCGGAGCATCTACAGGATCTCTCATTTCCTCTGAAGAAAGGTCGGATCTTTGACCTCTATGGACCTTTTCGATATCTCCTATGTCATCCCTCTCAGTCTCCTATTTCATTTCTGTCTAGATGGCCTCATATAGGGCTCTCGAAGGCACCTTCTTCACACCTGAACAGTTCCAGCGTCTATCTTCTTCCAAAGCCTCGATTTGTCCAGGGAAGATAGTCGATTTCAGTCAGTTAACTGGTAGATTAGGTTGGGTAGAAGAAACCCTAGAAGCCATGGGCTGGTCGAAGCTCTGCCATATTTGTGAACTGACCTTCGAGGGCGCACTAAAAGCATTTTACCTTTCCCTTCAAGTCACAAGAGAAGGTTCAGTATCAGGTTCTGTTAAGGGTACTACTGTTACAGTCTCAGAAGAATTATTGGTTGAGATGTTGAATTGCCCGAATTCTGGACACAAAATCAGTGAAGTTGTGTCTATGGAGAAGCAAAGATTAGGGGTAGTTGGAAGTTTAGGGTCTACTCTAAGAAGGGGCTCCTAGTCAACGAGCTATCAGTAGAGAAGAGAATCCTCCACTCCATCATCACCAACATCATCACCCCGAGAGCAGGAACACATTCTTCCATTACTTCCAGAGACGGCAGTTTACTTTTTCGGGCTATTCAGAGGCACAGGGTCAATTTGCCTTCCATAATCTTGGAAAGGATGGCTTGTTCCAAGAATCTACAAGAGTCTCTTCACTATGGACCCTTGCTGACCCTTATATTCAGAAGATTTTTTGTAGATTTGGATGATGAAATTACAGTGGCTGTGAAAGAGAAGATTGGGCTCTCCACCTTGAGGAGAAGCCATTATGTTTTGGAAAATAAGGCAAAAAATATTTGGATTAAGGACTTTGTCCCCAAGTGTTCTCATGAAGTATTTCTAGATGAGGCACAAAGTTCCTCCTTCATTCCTCCAGTCCTGCCACCACAGATTAGAAGTGAGGAAGTCATAGTAGAAGACCCATGGTAGAACAAGGGCAAGTTCAGGCTCCTGTCCTATCCCCAGAGCAAGATGTTCCTGAAGAAACCATCAATCAAGTGCTAAGGGATTTAATGGGCAAGGGAGTGGCTTAGGAAGAGGATGTCCCAAGCACCACTCTAGTAGAGTCATCCTTTGAGGAATACCACCATGTCTCTCCACCACATGTTGAGACCCAGCCAAGGTCTCATGGGGAGACTAGCAGAAATGTGGATGATATGATGGAGTGTTCATGAAGCAACAAGAGATGCTATCAGTTGTGCAAATGCAAATCTAGCAGATAGATGTGAAGTTTGATTTCTTATCTGAAGAGGTCCAACAGATGAAGGACCTATTATTACAGTTGGTGTGCCAACAGGGCACAAGTGGTTCTCATGTTCCCCCAACTGTTCACAATGAGGAGCAACAACCTGAGCAGTAGCAGCAGCCTGAGGAAGAGCTTCCATAGTCAAACAAGACTGCAGAACAACCAAGTTTAGATCCTGCAGCAGGGCTAGATCAACCTCAGCAGCAGCAGTAGCAGCCACGTCAGCAGGAGTCAGTTTCTCAGTAGCACTTGGAGCCTCAAGATTAGTCCATGGAGGTAAAAGCCGATCCCTAAAGTTAAAAATTTTAAGAGAAGGGTTAGAAGGAAACTCCATAAAGCTAGTCACCCAGTCTTTCCCTCTCAACCCTTAACCATTTCTTCTCCTCCTACTGTTTCAAATCCTCCCCCTGCTACTACTAATCCTACACCTCCTCCTATTGTTGAACAACCTCCTCCACCTCCTTCTAAACCTATTCCCTCTACCTCATCTAACCCTCCTCCCTCTACCTCTCAACCAGAGGCTCAAAATCCCTCTTCCACAAGTACTTCACTTTCTTTGTATCCTCTAAAGTACACTTTCCAGCCTCCCAAGATAAACACACCCACTCTTCACACCTTAGCTCCTCATTTCTTCTCCTCTCTCCCTACTTCTTCAACTCCTTCTTCAGGCAGAACTACTCTTTCACTTGCTAAGATTGTACCTAGTGTGGTACTATCCTCAAGAGTAGGGTGCCAGTTGGAAGACAACCCTAGCACCCTTCTTGCCCCTTTCTGGTATGCCTTCATATACCATTCTGAACATCACATGAACCTCTTCAAGAAATTCTTGTCCATCAAAGCCTTTCTTGAAGTTCATGAGATGTCAGGATACACGTTTGAAGGCTGGCTCCCTTCCTTACTTCAAACCTCCCAAGTCCTGTTGGCTGATGTGAATCTCATCACACAGAAAATCCATAGTCTCTCCCCTATAGATTTCTTAAAACTCTATCCTAGTGAAGCCACTAAATTTCAAGCCACTCACGCTAGTAACCAGTTTATGGATGTTCCCCTTCACCTTAATCTTAGATTTTTTGATATGTTTGGAAACCTCCTAAGAGAGCTCCAGACCAAGTACAGCAGGGTGAAACAGTTCAATGAAGCCAAATTCAAGATGGGTTTGCCAGATGTGAATAAAGGACAGTGGGAAATGATCATCAATGGGCAAAGAGAGATTACTCCATCAATGATTGTTGGATTGCCCTCTGGACTGCATCCCAGTCTGATAGGTGCCATTTCATCTAGGAAATCTTTTGCCCAAGTTGTATTCAATAGACACATAAGGACAGTTGCTAGATTCAGAATCAAGTACAATATCAAGTTGTCATTCCATAGGTTTGCCCTCATGCATGCTCCAAAGAACTCTCAACATATGATAGATTTCCATAATTGCTTTGCAGAGTCTGAGAGGTTTACTGAAGATCAGTGGGTAGTAGCTTACCCAGAAGACCATACAAATTGCCAGAAACTCAAGCTATCTATTCTTGAATATCTCTGCAAAGGTTATGAGACACTTTGGAAGTCTGTCTCACACAAATGGACGCAGAGGTATCTTGTGTACTATCAAGCAAAGGAAGTTGCATACTCCCAAGGCCTGGACTGGAATATCACTGTCCATGAGTTCCTCTACCTAGCAGCCAGCAAGAAGTTTGTTCCCCTTAAGAGTACCTTGCACCATGGTAACTACAATAGGAGAATTAGCTAGTTTCATTATAGGCACATTAAGTCTTATAGGAAAATCCCTTCTATAGGATCCTCCTACAACATAGATATTTCCAAGTTTGAGAATTTCTTCCCTGGGAATGAGAAGAAGCTATGGGCTCTTCTTCAGCCTTTCCTTGCTAAAATCCCTCCTTCCCTATATCTTCCTAGTTCCTTGTCTACTTCTTGAATGTAAACTGTTCCCTACAGAAATCAATATAGATCTATTTCTCCACATCTGTGTATCTATCCTTCTATCTCTCTCATTATCTCTTATCCTTTCTGTTAATGCCACAAAGGGGGAGAAAGAAAGTAAGAAACAAATATATAGGACATAGATTTGCAAAATCAAATTTGTTTTTCACTGTCTATTTAAAAGTTTTTGTCATTAACAAAAAGGGGGAGAATTGTTGAGCAACTATTCCTTTAAAATATTGTTAAATTTTTAAGCATTGTATTTTTTCTATGACAAAACCTTTAAATATTTTCTACAAACATATCTAGTGAAAAATACCACATGTTATTTTTGAATAAAAAGAAACATGACATGTACTATACAGTATCAACACTGTCACGAAATTTTCTAAGTCAACAACGTATACTATGTACCATACTCCGACTTCAGACTCCGACTCTAGAAAAGTCGAAGTGTTGTATCAATTGATGAACTAGTAGTACTCCGAGTTCGAGAAAGTCGAAGTCTAGCAGTACTCCGACTCTTGAAAAGTAGAAGTCTATCTAGACTCCGACTCCCTTAAAGTTGAAGTAAGATATCGATTGATGAACATTCTTATCTCACTTCGACTTCTGAAAAGTCAAAGTCCTCTTACTCTGACTCCTGAGAAGTCAAAGTCTTTGTATTTTACTCCAACTCCTTGAAAGTGGAAGTCTATTATTGTTTGCACTCCGACTCCCCAGAAGTCGAAGTATGACATCAATTGATGATTCTTATCACTCCAACTTTCCAAAAGTCGAAGTTTATGATCAATGTCTCACTACGACTTCTGTATAGTCGAAGTTTATCATGCATCTCTTATCTTTGACTCTGACTTTAGAGAAGTCGAAGTATCTTATATCAACTCCTATGTACTTGATACTTAATAATTTTTTTTGTATGAATTTGTCATTTCTCAAAATCCATGAAACTTAATCTTATGTATTTCAATATGTTTGTTATCCCTATGGGATCCTTTACAGAATGAATAACATTTACATATCTTACAGAATAATGCTTTTCTTGCTACTATCATTTAAATATTCTATTAGGTAAGAAAAATTATATTCAAAATGATCACATAAATTATCTTTGATAAGATCTAAAATAATTATACAAATTGGTCTCTTCTTTTTTGTCAGAAGTTCAGTTCTTCTCCATTTGACAGTTACTTTGCAGTAAATGCGATGGTAGGTATAAGCAGCATGGGGTATCTGTCAGAGCTCACCTACCACTGTTAGAACCTCCCCTTACCTTCAGGATACAACTGCCTGTCTGCTCTTTATTGCACTGAACATTGTCCATCTGTGGTTCTTTATACTTTACATATATTCACATCTCACCTACCTCCGAAAGTATGGAGGTATCTTTGTCTATCTTGTCCTTTCTTGCAGAACATTTATGAAGCATGACTTAGCTTTCAGTCTTGAGCATGGAGTTTACAAAACATTAATGCAGCTGTCTATCAAGCTGTGAAGCTACCAACATAGCCTGAAGAGATTGGAACTCCAAAAGTTGAAGGACTAATGAATATAACAGAAGTCTCAAAGTGTCTACATCCAAAGGATCAATGGCTATTCTTCAAACGGCTAGTTTTCTAATGGATAGTTTCAAATGGAAAAACAAGACTTCTGAAGTTCATATATAGAAGCTGGAGTTTTGAACAAGACACTCTCTTTGTAAGACCTGGCCCTCTTGGGCCCTTGGCCCTGTCCTGATCGGTTGACTAGTGGTAGTGTTTTCTGTAGCTAGTGTTTCTTGTCCAGGCAGGGTTCTCTCTGTCTGTGTTGCTAGCTGTGTGGTGATTACGACGAGCAGTCATACGGAGTTTCCGACCGCACTATACTTCTGTACCGTTGCTAGTTAGTAGCTTTTCTTCCGCACTTTCGTTCGTATGTAGAAGATCTAAATGTTGTCTTTTAATTAAGTACATAGTTTTGACTACCGGTTAGAGCTAGTAGGAGATTGGTAGTCCCTACTGAGCTTCTGTTGTGAAGCTCATCCCTTCTTTTTCCAGTTGAGACTTCTCAGCAGCGGTAGGGCACACGCCGGGTGGAGAAGGCGGAGTGGTAGTCGTGGTCCCCATAGCTAGCAGTGGTTTCCCCATCTCAGTGTACATCACCCTCGGGGTATGCCCCAAAGGGACTTGTTCTCCCCCGTTTGTATTTGTACTAGTTGTGTGTGTTGGGACTGTACCTAGAGCAATATGCAGCGTACTCGCTCTTCTTTTCTGCTTTCGTGTGTGCTCCTAGTTAGCAGTTGATGTTTACTTTCTTTACATATTCTATTACACTTACTTTATGGCCCTTCCGGGTCCCCGGATCCGTGGGCAGCGACTGCAAAAATCGGGTCCTCGGCGTGGGCCGAGGGTCAAGTTCTCGGGGTCGTTACAGTTGGTATCAGAGCGAGAGTCTGACAAGACTTGTAGAGAATCTAAACTGCAATAGGAAGTCCCAACAATAGTACAAGTACACTGCTAGCCGCCCGAGTTAGTATCGTTAACCTTGTTGGTTGTGTGCCGTGCAGAATATGGCTCCGCGCAGGCATAGGCAGGCTAGAGAGCTGATAGAGCAGCAAGATGAGTCAGATATGCCCGCACAGGGGCAGGTCTAGGAGGAGGTGTCAATAGAGGAGTCCGTGGCACAGACTCAAGGAGCAACGGCAGCAGCAGTAGCCGTCGGGTACTGGGAGTACCCGGGCCGGTCAAAGGAGGACGGCTGTCACGGAGGACAGGACCGCCCTCTTGGAGAAGTTCTTGCGTCTCCGGCCACTGATGTTTTTTGGTGAGTATGATCCAGACAAGGCAGAGAGTTCGACGCACGAGTTGGAGCGCACGTTCAAGACCATGGAGTGTGCCGAGGAGGACCAGGTCAGATTGGCAGTGTATCAGCTCAAGGGGCCAGCCCATGAGTGGTGGAGAGTTCAGCGGTAGACCCACTTTCCACGGCAGTATTTGGATCAGATCACTTGGCAGAGCTTTTTAGGGGTCTTTCACGACGAGTACTTTTCCGACTATGCTCAACGTGAGAGACGAGACCAGTTCCATGAGTTGGTTCAGGGCGATCTCACAGTTACCCAGTACCACCAGAGGTTCGTCTGGTTGTTGAGGCATGTTCCTCATGTTTCCAGCACTGAGCAGGCTTGTGCAGAGAGGTTCATTGCAGGTTTGAGGCCAGATTTGAGGTGGGGCGTGACTGCTCACATATGTGCCACCATGGGAGAGGTCGTGGCTAAGGGGTGGCCTTGGAGAGAGAGACCTGGCAGCCCCAGCAGCAGCAGCAGCAGGGAGGAGTTTCTTCGAGGTCCTCACCGTATCAGCTCCCCGCAGGTAGTCGTGGCAGTGCGACTTCTTCTTCTTCGGGCTCAGGCAGTTTAGGTTTGCGCTCGAGGTTCAAGCAGATGACCACTCGTGGAGGTGATCGAGGGAAGCAACAGAAGCGGCAGTCAAGGTTTGCGGAGCAGTCAGTCCAGCAGGGAGCTGAGCAGGGCAGGCAGGAGGTAGTCCACTACACTTGTGGTTTGCCGGGCCACTTCAGGAGGGATTGCTCTATGGGGCAAGTCCAACTGCCGCAGTAGCCAGTGCAGTACGCGCAGCAACTACCGCAGTACCAGTTCCCTCCCCAGCAGCAGGCACCCCGTCAACAGCAGCAGGGGCAGTACCAGCAAGAGCCTCAGTAGTTCCAGCAATACCAGTAGCCTCAGCAGTTCCAGTCGTAGCAATAGCATCAGCCGTTTCGCCAGCACCAGTAGCCGCCATAGTAGCAGCAGCCCCAGCAGGCGCCGCAACGTGGGCGTGGTCGTGATTGTGTGATGGCTCTTACCAGGGAGCTGGCCGAGGCGTCGAACCTGGTTATAGGTACCTTGCCTATCCTTGGTAGAGCTGCTTGTGTTTTGGTTGACCCCGGTGCTTCTCTTTGTTTTGCTTCTGAGGAGTTTTACGAATCTCTGGTTCATCACACACCTGAGAGGCAGTGTGATATGATGGTCGATCTCCCGTCCGATAATTATATGAATTCATTCGGTTACCTGGAGGGTGTCACAGTTGAGGTCCAGGGACACCAGTTGTCGTCCAGGTTGTACGCGTTGCAGCTTCGTGACTTTGACGTCATCCTGGGCATGGACTGGTTGGAGGCTCACTCAGCTGTGGTTGATTGTCAGTGGAAGACCGTTCGGTTTGAGATACCTGGAGCCTATTCTCTGCTTCCAAGGTATCTAGCCTACCCGTCGACCTTTTATTTCCTTCTGTAGAGCTCGTCGTTTGATCCGTGATGGCTGCGTAGCATACCTTGCTTCTGTTTGTTCCTTGGAGCCTAGCAGGTCGTCAGTTTTTGATGTGCCTGTTGTTTGCGAGTTCTCTGATGTTTTCCCAGAGAATCTACTTGGGTTGCCGCCTGAGTGGGAGGTAGAGTTCTCCATCGACTTTTGCCTGGTACAATACCTTTGTCCAAGGTACCATACCGGATGGCTCCGACTGAGTTGCGCGAGTTGAAGCGCCAGTTGCAAAGTTGCTTGAGCTGGGCTTCATCCGTCCAAGTCGTTCACCGTGGGGAGCGCCAGTGTTGTTCGTGAGGAAGAAGGATGGTAGTCTGCGTTTGTACTTCGATTATCGGCTGCTGAACCAAGTAACAGTGAAGAACAAGTATCCATTGTCGAGGATCGATGACCTGTTTGACCAGTTGCAGTCAACTAGGGTGTTCTCAAAGATTGACTTGAGGTCAGGCTACTACCAGTTGAGGATCATAGAGTCTGATATTGGCTTGACGACTTTCTGTTCCAGGTACGGTCACTTTGAGTTCGTCGTGATGCCGTTTGGGCTCACGAACGCACCTGCAGCATTTATGGATTTGATGCATAGGGTGTTTAGTGAGTACTTGGATCGATTCGTGGTCATCTTTGTGAATGACATCTTGGTCTACTCGGCTTTTGAGGAGGAGCACGAAGAGCATCTGAGGATCGTGCTAGAGACCTTGAGAAGTCACCAACTTTACGCCAAGTTCAACAAGTGCGCATTTTGGCTGAGGGAGGTGCACTTTCTCGGGCACATGATCTCAGATTCTGGTGTGGCAGTGGACCCTGCCAAGGTTGAGGCAGTTTTATCTTGGGAGCAGCCCACTTCAGTGTCAGAGGTCCGCAGTTTTCTGGGCTTGGCAGGCTACTACAGGAGGTTCATCCAAGATTGCAGAGCCGTTGACCACGTTGACGAGACTTGGTGCCAGATTTGTTTGGCCTGAGGACTGCGAGCGGAGCTTTCAGGAGCTGAAGATGAGGTTGACTTCAGCGCCAGTGTTGGTCTTGCCGTTAGGTAGCAGAGGTTTCGTGGTCTACACCGACGTGTCGAGATCAGGTTTGGGTGCAGTGTTGATGCAGCATGGTGAGGTCGTTGCCTATGCTTCTCGGCAGCTCAAGAAGCATGAGAAGAACTACCCTACCCATGACTTAGAGTTGGCAGCAGTGGTGTTTGCTCTAAAGTTGTGGAGGCACTATTTGTACGACGAGGCGTTCGAGATCTTCACTGACCATCAGAGTTTGAAGTACATTTTCACTCAGATGGATCTAAACTTGAGGCAGCGCAGATGGATTGAGTACTTAAAGGACTACGACCTTACCCTCTCCTATCACCCAGGAAGGGCTAACGTCGTGGCAGATGCTTTGAGCAGGCGTGTTCACTTGAGTTCGCTAATGGTCAGAGAGTGGAGGCTGTTTGAGGATCTATCCCATGGAGTGTTCTACCCTTCGAGGCGCAGAGACCATGTAGCGATGACCAGCTTGTCAGTTCATCCGTCAATGTATCGTCAGGTGTTGCAGGCACAGCAGGCAGACTCAGAGTTGGCAGATATTTTGCAGATGCCAGATGTTGAGCTGGACGAGGATAGCGAGGTCAGATTCAGAGGCAGATTGTACGTCCCCAGTGATGTGCGCCAGGCACTTTTGGCAGAGGCTCACCGGTCGAGGTATGCTGTTCATCTTGGTTCCACTAAGATGTACCATAACCTGAAAAGGTTCTTCTGGTGGCCAGGGATGAAGAGGGGCGTGGCAGAGTTTGTCGCTCGGTGCCTTACTTGTCAGCAGGTGAAGGCTGAGCACTAGCGTCCTAGTGGTGAGCTACAGCTGTTACCCTTTTCCGAGTGGAAGTGGGACGACATCACCATGGACTTTGTGGTTGGTTTGCCTCGTACTCCGCAAAGGCATGATGGCATCTGGGTGATCGTGGATTGGTTGACCAAGTTAGCACATTTTCTTCCAGTCAGGATGTCTTGGTCAGTGGACAGGTTAGCCAGGCTATACATGGACCGAGTTGTTCCGTTGCACAGAACCCCAGTTTCTATCGTCTCCGACAGAGATCTGAGGTTCACATCAGGGTTTTGGTGCAGTTTGCAGAGAGCTCTTGGTACAGAGTTGAGGCTGAGTTCAGCGTATCACCCGCAGTCAGATGGGCAGTCAGAGAGGACGATTCAGACTTTGGAGGATATGCTGAGAGCGTGTTGTTTTGACTGGAGTAGCACCTGGGAGTCGCACCTTCCGATGGTAGAGTTCACGTACAACAACAGTTATCACTCGAGCATCGGAATGGCGCCATACGAGGCTTTGTATGGTCACCCGTGTAGGACACCACTTCACTGGTTCGAGGTCGGTGAGAGGCAGCTTTTGGGACCAGAGATGGTGTAGCAGTGTGCAGACACAGTCAAGTTAGTCAGGCAGAGGCTTCGCGCAGCATAGAGTAGACAGAAGAGCTATGCAGATGTTCGCAGAAGGCCGTTGCAGTTCAGCGTAGGTGACCTTGTGTTCTTGCGGGTTTCGCCGACCAAGGGTGTTATGAGGTTTGGTAGGAAGGGAAAGCTCAGTCCCAAGTACATTGGGCCTTTCCCTGTCACAGAGAGAGTCGGCGAGGTGGCTTACAGGTTGAGTCTTCCGGAAGAGTTGGCAGGTGTGCACAGTGTCTTCCACGTGTCATAGCTCAGGAGGTACATTGCAGATCCTTCGCACATGTTGGACTACTCGCAGCTTGAGGTAGCACCAGACTTGTCAGTGCCAGAGTACCCAGTCAGAGTTATCGACCGCAGAGTGCAGCAGTTGCACCGGAGGAAGATTTTGATGGTTAAGGTCATTTGGGAGAACCGCGTTGGTAGCGAGGCCACCTGGGAGCACAAGGATGAGATGAGAGAGCAGTTTTCGTATTTGTTTGATTGATTGGTATGTTATCTTTCCCTGTACTGCTTTTCGGTTTGAGACGGAGTTTATTTTAATTTTGAGGATGAAATTTCTTAAGGTGGGTGGGATGTAAGACCCGGCCCTCTTGGATGGTCGCGCCAGAGGAACCCGTCGCGACATGGTTTGTGTGGCGACACACCTAGCTATCGTGACATGGTCGCGGTAGGGGTGGGCGTCGCGTTCTTGTCGCGGAGTTTGGCGGCGTTACGACTACTTTTCTGACTGACGTGACCGCTATCCTTTCTGTCAGAACGGCTTTATTGGGTGTCAGATGCGTACAGCGTTGACGCAACCTGTCAGGCCATCGCATTCTGGTTTCTCGGTCTTTTGGGGTCACGCCAGGGGTGGCCGTCGCGACATGGTCGTGACGCCTAGGGGCGTCCCGACTCAGTTGTTGTCATGCCGGGCCGCCCCGTCACATCTTGGGGGCCATCAGTTTAAAAACTGAGGCTGCGCCCCATTTCCCCCTCTCGCCTTCTTCTTCTTCTTCTTCCTTCTTCTCCCTCTCTCGAGCTCCCTTGAGATTCTTCGTCAGTTCTTGGTGCTCGTGGTGCTCGTGTTGAGGTGGTGTCGCCCCGTTCGTGCAGGGGACGTGCTCGTGGTGCTTGGAGCGAGGAGGAGGTGGCCATTTCGACGTGAAGGCCCCAACGGGTCGGCTCTACTCTTGGAGGTAGGGACCCTCGTTCTCCTCTCCCCCTAGCATGCTCCCCTCCCCCTTGAGACCGTGCTTTCCCTGTGGCTTGGGTTGTGGGAGTGTGAGAACCATGCTCGTGGTTGAGTGAGATTTCCATCAAGCGTAGATTCTTGTAAATCCATGTTTGTGGGGTTTTGAGTGTGGTTTGCATGGTTTAATGGCTTTCCTACATGTTGGGCATGCTCCCCTCCCCCTGTGGTGTGTTTGTAATCGGATTTTGGGGTGGTCTCCGGGAGGACTGCACCGAAACCCCCCTCGGCTGAAGACGCGACCACTATAGAGGTCGTGATGGTGTCACGACTGGTATGGCCGCCGCGACATCATCACGACACTCTTATGCGTCACAAAAAGGTTGCAACGGCTTGGGCCACCGCGACAGTGTCACAACAGGGTAGGGCGTCGCGACTAGGTCGCGACGGCCCGATGCGTCGCGACTACAATAGAGACAGGTTAAGTCCTTACGAAGTCTATTTTCTATGGAGTCTTCACCGTTTCCGCTTCTTACTATACCCATGGAAATAATGCTAGTTTCCTAGTACGGTCCTACACTAGTCGTTTGCCCGGTGCTCGGCACCTGAGGGCTTGTCCCGTGAGAGAGGTTGTTACCGTTGCCTGGGACCCCCATCCTCGTGTGCCTTAGAGGGAGCGTTCGAGGCGACGAGCGTACTCGAGTCACAGACCTTGGAGTTGAGCGGAAAACGGTGGTTAGGACAATGGCGTTGAGTCGTTTGAAGAGCTCTCTTAGTTAGCCTGGGACATCGAGGACGACCGGAGTTCTACCTGGTGCAGGCTAGCAAGTCCTTTTTCTCACTGTCTCGTTCTTTGCGGCCCTGGA
Source organism: Colocasia esculenta (assembly GCA_014218235.1). Lineage (NCBI taxonomy): Eukaryota > Viridiplantae > Streptophyta > Magnoliopsida > Alismatales > Araceae > Colocasia > Colocasia esculenta. The sequence goes on from CM024762.1 coordinate 28,574,303, forward strand.
ACTGCCTAGAGAGGCCAGGTGTGGGACCGTAGTCCGGACAGACTACGGCAGTTACTGTTGTGTTGCTTGTGTCCTACCTCACTCTGATGAGATGTGGAGGCTTGGACCTAGGTCGAGGATAAGACGTCGGTGGACGCACCTGATCAGTTGACTAGTGGTAGTGTTTTCCATAGCTAGTGTTTTTTGTCCAGGCAGGGTTCTCTCTGTGTGTGTTGCTAGCCATGCGGTGATCATGACGAGCAGTCGTACGGAGTTTCCGACCGTACTATACTTCTGTATCGTTGCTAGTTAGTAGCTTTACTTCCACACTTTCATTCGTAGGTAGAAGATATAACTGCTATCTTTTAATTAAGTACATAGTTTTGACTACCTGTTAGAGCCAGTAGGAGATTGGCTGTCCCTACTGAGCTTCTGTTGTGAAGCTCATCCCTTCTTTTTTAGGTGAGACTTCTCAGCAGCGGCAAGGCGTGCACTAGGCGAAGGAGACGGAGCGGTAGTCGTGGTCCCCGTAGCTAGCAGTGGTTTCCCCCTCTCAGTGTACATCACCCTCAGGGTATGCCCCTAAGGAACTGGTTCTCCCCCGTCTTTACTTGTACTAGTTGTGTGTGTTGGGACTGTACCTAGAGCGATACGCAGCGTACTCGCTCTTCTTTTCTGCTTCCGCGTGTGCTCCTAGTTAGCAGTTGACGTTTACTGTCTTTACATATTCTGTTAGACTTACTTTATAGCCTTTCGGGGTCCCCGGATCCATGGGCGGCGACCGCAAAAATTGGGTCCTCGGTGTGGGCCGAGGGTCGGGTTCTCGGGGTCGTTACACTCTTACACACAGATCAACCAGCAACACACTCAACTCCCATCTGAATTTGCAAGCAAGAGTCTTCACAAGCCTTCTACTGAAGTGAAAGAAAGAGAGCTGCTTCTTCAGTCCCCTACTTCCAAGCTCTCTAGTTTCTTAGAAGTTTTTTTCTGTTGGGTAGCATGTTGTAACTTAAGATCTTTCTCAGTCCACCCACTTAGATTCAGAAAGAATTAGAGATTCAATTCTCATTTGTATTTCTTTCTGTGTCTTTGTGTTTGCTCATTCTTCTTAGCAGACACTCAAGTGTTTTTCATTTGTATGTTAGATAACCCACAGGGGGTTTGTTCCCTGCAGTGCCCCTCTTATGAAGGGAAGACCTACTGGCGTAGGTAGTCTTTGTACCCCTTGGTAAGGGAAGACTTGCTTGGGAGCAAGTGGGATTGTAATACCTCTCAGGTTGAGAGAAGGCCAAGTTCTCTTGGCAGTTTAGTGAAATCTCAAGAGGTTGCTTGGGGACTGGATGAGGACTTCCATGTGGGAAGAGCCGAACCAGGATAAAATCTATTGTGTATTTGTGTGATTGTTTTCGCTAAGTTTTCACTTGTTTCACACACACTACACTAAATACTAACAACTTTATTTAGTGTTATTTAATTTTAGATAATTTTTGTAAAAGCGCAAGAAGTCCTATGCACTCCCCTCTAGGACATCATTAGTGTCATCTCGATCCAACAGAGGGTCGCTTCAACGCAAAGGGTGTCGGTGCCCGGTGAGGGAACCCGAGGAGAGAAGATAGAATGGTCGGGGCAGGGAATCTCAAACAGCCCTTGCACCAGCACTGAGAGCTCCGTCTAGCATTGACGGATGGTCCACGGCAGTCGCCATGGACTCCCGCAAGCGCCGGCGTTGGCACCCTCGCGCCTGTACAGAGCGCAGGGTGAAGAGTGAAGACTCGGGAGGAAGAAGATGGGTTTCCAGTGCGAGGGACCCTCAAAAGTCACATATGGTGTATATATCCTTTTTATTTATCTCTATATCTTATTTACTTGTGTTTACTTGATTTGTGTATATATCTCTAATATTTAATCCTTTACATTTAGGTACTCTTTACGTTTAACTTTTTATATCAACTTCTAACTTTTATTTTTATCTATTGCATCTCATGGATAGAAAAAATATTATATCTTCTATAAAATATTTAATAACCTAGTTTATTTAATAATGAGTATCTAAATAAATTATTAACTAGCTAGTATTTAAATGAGTTTTTAACGAGTATTTAATCGAGCTCCAAACGAGTTGTTCGCGAGTATAATCGAGCCGAGCTCACATGTGTTCAGACTTGGCTCATTTATGAATCGAGCTTTTTTTTTTGTTCACATTCGGCTCGTTAATTAAATAAACGAGTTGAACTGAGCTTTTATCGAGTCGAATTTCGAGCTACTTGTCGAACGTATCGGCTCGTTTACACCCCTACTAGATGAGTTACTCAACAAACGAGTGAGGGTGTCCAGGAAGACGACACAGACCTCTACGGTACACACAGTACCGGGACTGTAACGCCCCGGAAATTTAAATGATTTAAAATACAAGAAAATAGCAATAAATAAAAATGGTGAATAGAAATAAAATAAAAGTCATGGTTAAACTCCCAAAAAGTGAAATCAACTATTTAAATTATTTTGGGCTAAGACAACTCTATTTGGGCCAAAGAACAAAGCCCAATTGTAACGACCCTCCTTATACCGGTATGGTTACACCAACCCACATCGGTATAATGAACGCCGCTACAGTGGAACATTTACCCAACAAAAATAATAGACTGAAATGTACACAAATATAACACATAACAGCGGAAAAGAAAGAGTCAAATGTAATTTCTTATTCCATCATCCACATTCTATTCATAGTCCATATAGAGAAAAAGAAAACTAAATATTTAATAGCTGAGAAATGAAAATACATTGTCCACATTGTCCATAATTGAATTACAAAGTTTCCTTTATTACATACTATGAAAAGTAAAAGTACAATACGGAGACTCCACAAAGATCTCCTACTCCCGCTCCGAGTCACTCCTGACTATCTCCTCAGATGAAGAAGAAATCTCTGCACCTGTACGCCGAAACAAGAGTGAGTCCAAAAGACTCAGCAAGTACATCCATTCACACTAAGCATACATACATCACATGTAATATTCACATTTTTCATATTATACAACTATCACATAAAGCATGAATTAGATAAACTTTTAAAGAAACCTAAACATGATTTCTACATTTTCCAACACATGGTACTTGACTTAAGATAAATTTACAAGGATTTAAACCTATCACATGCTTCCTACATCTTCTTTACACATGATCTAAATTTACATTTTATTACATGTACGTTGTAACATAACATCGAATTAAGTATGAATTTTACACTTATAGTAGAGAACAATCCTAGCATGGATTCTATGCACAATTTCACAATCATAAGACATTTCTAAACATGGTTAGCTTGCTGTTTTACATGAATTTAACACTTCATAATAGAAAGTACATGCTATCATGTCATGTCTACATTTAAAGATTTCACATTTCTCATACTCATAATCACATTTTCTTATTTATGTGTCATGACACATAGTCCAAACCACCTCTAGAAGGACACACACTTGTCACATCACACACATATCTATCATCTAGGCAACACAATCATAGACCTTAGTTACTGCGCAGAACCAGGAGAAGCACTCTCCACCCTAACCAACGGTACTTGTCCGCCTCCAGGATTTAATCCCAATGCCCATGGGATATCACACACTATGAACCTTCCCGTGGGGACTTTACCACGAAGCGGTTCTACAGCCCTCTAAGGTAGCAGTGTCACCCATTGGCATATTTACACATTTTCTCAATTTTAAACATATACTTAATGCACAGTTAAACACACTTGTTTCATATTCACACATCCACATATTGTAATATTACCTAGCATGCTACTACTGTTTACAGAGTTAAAAAAACATCATATGGTTCGAATCATGCTGTAATTTAACGAATTTATGGTTAACTACGCTAAACATGTCTTAATTGCTCTTTTCATGGTTAAATAACGAAATCATTATCTACTGTTATCCAATATGCATGAAACTTAACCACCTACAGGTTATAGCTTGAGCATCGTACATACCAGATTTCACGATTTTCTGAATTACACACAAATTATGAAAATTGAAATAGTCATATCACAAAATTCGTAAATACTCAATTCTGCACGATTCACAATGGTAAACTACACTAACCAGTTTATAACATGTATTTTACAGTCCTGGTTCCACATATAATTTTCTAGAAATTTCAGCTATTTTGTACAATTTATTTGCAATTTTTAAATAACAGTACACACTCACTATATTATGATCCATAAAATATAACAATTGACACAGTCATCATAAATTCATCAAATTTTTACAACATGCTCTGATATCGATGTGAACACCACAGAAAATTTCTGACATCTTGATTCCTCACAGAACCATTCAACAGTAATTAAAACATGCTTAGGACAGGGTTCCAGAAATTACTAATAATTATAACAATGAACAAAATTTATCACAATCACACAGCATGCTCTACTAAACATATTTTATAACATATAATTTTTACCATATATCCTCATACGCAAAATCCCAGAAATTAAGTCATAGGGAGCAAACAGTCCACTGTTCTTGCCTGAAGAACTAAACGGCAAGGGGATGGTCGTTTACCTTAGTTAACGACAACATAGTGCGCCGTCAAATTTAGGATCTTAACGGCAAGAGATCCCGCCGTTAAGTTTCTGTCTGTGCAAAACACAGACTGAACGCAAGAAACTTGGTGAAGTTGGGGTTCCAGGACTCGAATAAAAATCCGTAAAATGCTTGGGACTTACTAGACACATGTATGGGTGATTTGAAAGGGGTACTTGCCTTTAAGAAAATCTATGAAAGGGGATTTTGGTTGATGAAGCTCTCCTCGGCCAGTGCCAAAGAGCCTCCAAACTCCTCCAAATCTGGTTTCTGTGTTGATCTTCGAAGCACGCCGGAGTTGGGAAGATGCACCCTGACGATCAGACTCCCTCCCAGTCGATGAAGAATGCCAGAAGAAGCCTCCAATCACCAGATCCACGGGTCCAAAGTTCAGGGTTCGCACAGAGAAACTAGGGTTTTCTCAAGAGAGCAAAAAGGACCCTATCTTAACGAAGAGAGGGGTTTTATAAGGTCAAGGGTTCGGGGACTTGATAAGGTAGGGGTTGTAGCCGTTGGACGGTGGTTTCTAAAACAGAGAGTGAAGAAATCGCGAGCGTTTCCGGATCTAAAGCGTAACAGATCAGGGGAAGTTGACGTCCAGATCCTTGGCCGTCTGACTGGGGTTAGCATCCATCGATGTGGACGCTGACTTGGGATTGTCGTCCACTCATGTTGACGCCTACTAGACACTCGGCTAAAACTCAAAACTACATAAAACTATATTTACACAATACCACTACATGTCCTTTACCATACATACTTTAAAATACTATTTATATAATGTAAATACATAATATACACAACCAAATATACATATATGTACAACATTACTCAAATAGTTTATATGTATACATAGCTACACACACAAGCATCAATTCCTCACACAATCAAACACCTATATAAGAGTGTAAAATCCAAGGGTCTTACACCCTCTCCCCCTTAAAGAAACTTCGTCCTCGAAGTTAGATTGACGCTACTCAAACAATTGAGGATATTTCTTCTTCATTGCATCCTCAAGCTCCCAAGTAGCCTCCTCTCGCGAGAAGTTGCGCCATAACACTTTCACCGACACAATACTCTTGTTTCGAAGATGCTGAACTTTTCGGTCAAGAATAGCTACTGGTTGCTCCACATAAGAAAGATCTGGCTGGATCTCCACTGGCTCATGGCTAATAACATGAGATGGATCTCTGACATACTTCTTGAGCATAGACACGTGGAAAACGGGATGGACGCTAGCTAACGTTGGGGGTAAAGCTAGCTCATATGCCACGTTGCCCAATCGTCTGAGAATCTCATACAGGCCAATGAATCTAGGACTTAGCTTACTATGCCTGCCAAATCTAACTACACCACGAGTAGGTGAAATCTTTAAAAAGACATGCTTACCTACCTCGAACTCCAAATCTTTCCTCCTGTTGTCGGCATAACTCTTCTGCATATCTTGTGCCGCAACAAGCCTCTTCCTAATCAACTGGACTTTATCCGAAGTCTCCTGAACTAACTCCGGACCAATCAGCTACCTATCGCATGTCTCCTCCCAACACAAAGGAGATCTACAAGGCCTACCATACAACGCCTCAAATGAAGCCATACCAATACTCGCATGAAAACTGTTGTTATATGCAAACTCCACAAGAGGTAAATGGCGCTCCCAATCATCCTTCCAATCCAGAACACACGCCCTCAACATATCCTCGAGCGTCTGGATAGTCCTCTCAGACTGTCCATCTGTCTGGGGATGAAATGCCGAACTGAGCTTCAATTCAGAACCTAATGCATCCTGAAGACCCTTCCATAATCTCGAAGTAAATCTCGGATCTCGATCCGAAATGATCAACTTCGGCACACCATGCAGTCTAATAATGCTACTAATATACAATCTAACTAAACTCTCTACTAACTGCTTCTTCTTCATGGGCAAGAAATGCGCAGTCTTCGAGAATCTATCTACTACTACCCAAATCGAGTCATTACCCCGTCTAGATCGAGGCAAACCCGTAACAAAATCCATAGTGACAGCTTCCCACTTCCATACTGGGATCTCCATCTTTTGCATAAGACCAGATGGTCGCTGCCGCTCGGCCTTCACTTGCTGGCAAACTAGACATCTAGACACATACTCCGCTACATCCTTCTTCATACCAGACCACCAAAAAGATCTCTTCAAATCCTGGTACATCTTAGTGTTACCCGGATGAATAGAGAATCTAGACCTATGAGCCTCCGCTAAAACATGCTCACGGACATCTACAATGTCTGGAACACAGACACGGTGATGGAATCTAATCACGCCATCCTCATCACGAGCAATGCCCGCCTTGCCCACTAACTCTTGGAGTCTAGGGTCAGCTTTCTGCTGCTCGATCACCTCATCCAACACCGAAGACCTAATGGACAACTGAGCTATAAAATCCTGGCACAATGATGGCTCTAACTCAGTCATCGCACACGCTGCATCCTCCAACATCTTCCAATCCTGTTGGAGAGATGACCTCTTCCTACTAAGGGCATCCGCTACGACATTCGCCTTTCCAGGATGATACTGGAGGTCGAAGTCATAGTCCTTCAGGAACTCAATACATCTTCTCTGCCTCAGGTTTAATTCCTTTTGGGAGAAAAGATACCTTAAGCTCTTGTGGTCAGTGAACACGTCAAATCTGACACCATAAAGATAGTGTCTCCAGATCTTTAGTGCATGAACCACTGCTGCAAGCTCAAGATCATGAGTCGGATAGTTTCGCTCATGCTCCTTCAATTGGCGAGAAGCATACGCCACTACCCTTCCTTGCTGCATCAATACACAGCCAAGGCCAATCCGAGATGCATCCGTGTAGATAGCAAAGTCCTCTATACCACTCGAAAAAACTAACACAAGAGCTAATGTGAGCTTAGTCTTCAATAATTGAAAACTACTCTCACACTCCTCAGACCAGACAAACTTTACTCCCTTCCTAGTTAGCTGAGTCAATGGTGCGGCGATGGATGAAAATCCCTCAATGAATCACCGATAATAACCCGCCAAACCAAGAAAACTCCTAATCTCCAAAGGAGTCTTGGGAATCTCTCAATCCATAACAGCCTGGACCTTTGCTGGATCCACTGCTACACCAGCACCGAAGATTACATGCCCAAGGAAATGAATCTCGCGCAACCAAAAATCACACTTGCTGAACTTTGCATACAGCTTGTGCTCACGGAGAACTTCCAATACTACCCTCAAATGCTGACGGTGTGTAGCCTCATCCGGAGAATAGACCAACACGTCATCAATGAAAACTACGACGAAACTATCTAGGTATGGTCTAAACACCCTGTTCATGAGATCCATGAACGCTGCAGGGGCATTGGTCAGACCAAAAACTCATAATGTCCATAATGGGTTCTAAAATCCGTCTTGGACACATCCTCACTCCTAATCCTCAACTGATGATAACCAGATCGCAAATCAATCTTAGAAAAGACTGATGCATTTTGCAGCTGGTCAAACAAATCATCAATCCGAGGTAAGGGATACCTGTTCTTCACCGTCACTTGGTTTAGCTTTCTATAAACGATGCATAACCTAAGTGACCCATCCTTCTTCTTCACGAATAAGACAGGTGCGCCCCAAGGGGAAACGCTAGGGCGAATGAATCCCTTATCTAACAAATCTTGCAACTGCTTCCTTAATTCAGCTAATTCCGCAGGTGCCATCCGATAAGGTGCCTTCGAGATAGGAGAGGTGCCTGGAAGCAACTCTAGAGTGAACTCTATCTCTCTATCCGGTGGCAAACCAGATAAGTCATCGGGAAAGACATCTAGAAAATCCTGCACTACATCAATCTCTTCAAGAGTAGGTGACTCATCAGCCTTGGGTACTAATACCACGCTGGCAAGAAAAATGTCACAACCCTTGTTCACCATTCTCATTGCCTTCATGGCAGAGATGACAAACTTCCCCACTAAGTTCCTTGGCAATGGATGAGAAAATTCATCCTCACCAGGAATGCGGAAAACAATCTTCTTCCCATGACAATCTACTAACGCATAGTGCTCCTCTAGCCAATCCAGACCAAGAATAGCATCGTAGTCCTTCATCTTAAGCAAGAAGAAACACCCTTCTAGGACTCTATCCTCAATACACACCGATAAAGACGGAATATACTTCCTAGTCGATACCGTACTCGCAGGTGTGTGCACAGATAGAGGGACTTCTAACTCTTCAGACTCTAACCCTGACTCTAAAGCTAACTGCCTAGCAAAATACTCGGAAATGAACGAGTGGGTAGCACCCGTATCGAACAAAACCCGAGCGTGCACACCCATGAAAAGAACCGTACCTTCGGTGACATGCTCCGCCTGCTCGGCGTCCTCACGAGCTAACGCAAACACTCGAGCTGGGGCTCGAGGTCTCCCTGGTTGTCCTGTCACTGGCGCTGCTACTGCTGCTGCTGCTGGGGCTGGTGCCGCTCCACGATGTACTCCCTGCTGAAGCCTGGGGCAATCCTTGATCCTATGCTCGCTGCTCCCGCACTTCAAGCACTTCCCGCTAGCTTCCAACATTCTGTACCACCATGTGCCCTCCCGCAATGAGGACACTCCTTCTTGCCACTAGGGGAATGCTGAGAAGATACCTGACGACTTCCCGATGCCGCGGGATGCTGCGGTGACTGATGTGCCACCTTCTTTCTCTCCTGCCTCTGGAACGGAGCTGCTGGCCTCTTCTGTGAAGCCTTCTTCTCCTCAAGGTATTGCTCCATTTCTCCCTCCTGTCGACATGCCGCACTAAGCGCCTCATCGAGGTTACGATGGTCAAATGCCACCAACCTCGTCCTTAGTGATGGCCTTAGACCCATCACGAACTTCTTCGCCTTCCTGCGCTCATCAGTCACAATATGGGGTGTATATTTGGATAGCTCAGAAAATCTGTCCTCGTAGTCCAGTACGGTCATATAGCCCTGAGTCAAAGAGAGGAACTCCTGCTCCATCTTGTCCTGGATGTGCTCCGAAACAAACATTGCTCGGAAGAGCCTTACGAACTCATCCCAACCAACCTCTACAGCACCATCCTCGAACCGAGTACGTAGCATCGAGGACCACCACACGTAGGCTCGCTCCTGCCAAAACACCTATAAGGAACAAACCAAAATAATCTATACTTAAAGAAATAACCACCGAATTAATTTACACATACCTGTAGCATATAGGTGGCTAAAGTGACTTTGTCATCTTCAGCGCACCTAATACCCGGAAGATCTTCTCGATCTCCCTCATCCAGCTCTCAGAAAGTAACAGATCACTCTCCCCCTTAAAAGAGGGTGGCGACTGAACGAGGCATTGTTGATTGTACACTTCCGTTGTCAAGAGTTCCGTGCACAAATCAATATGCTCACATTCTCTAACTGTCTCATAAATTTAAAATCACAAAGATGAACTAATACAGTAGTAAGAACAGGTCATATCCACGGAGAGGCTGAATAGAACTTGATTTAAACTACTTTGACTTGAAACCTCTATCGACATTGCATTAAAAGTAAATATGTAAACAGCACCAACCAAATTCCTCACAATCTTGACAGATCAAATTTAATGAAAGAACAAGCTGAATTGAAATGAAAAGAGAATTGATATCAATGCACCCTCTAAGTTGAGGGATCAAACAAGTAAATAGAAATCTTTAAAAGAAAACTTTCAAATCAATGTACCCCTCTAGCTCAGGGGATGAACAATCAACATTCTCAACTCTCCACAAACATCAAATCAGAATGAGACAGTGAAAAGGAACTCAACCAGAAATTAAAGGGGAAGGCATCAGAACCATCTCTCCCAACCCAACAGTCGATTCTCCTAAAGAAAAATCTGAACTAAAAGAGATGAACAAGAAATCCGAACTCCCTCCAGTCTGAACCAAAAGAAAGGAAGAAATAAAAATACTCCAAAATCGCCAACCAGCAGCAAGAACACTCCACTGCTCAACTTCCTCAAATGTCGAACTGTTTATCACTACTCAACCATTCAATCATGAACAGAAGAATTAAACAAATGCAATGGATCGAAGTCTAAACACAGCATAATTGGAAATTGCAACACACTGGATTTAACTATTCTAAACACCGAAGAACTAGAAAAATCAGCAAGAAGAAATGTTAAACTTCACTTAATCGACATCTGAAACACCAAAAGAAGTGGAAAATTGCACTGGATCGAAATCTCCCTCTCAATTGCTCACAGATGAAATCTACAAATTCTAAAGAAATCGAATTCTTCTACTGATGCTTGCAATACACAGAAGAAGGGGAAAAAAAAAACATAACACCGATCTCAGCAATCCACACAGAAGAAGGGAGGAAGAAGAAAACACAGAGCAAAATGGAAATAGCAAGCTCCACTGGATCGATCTCCTCAGCCCTCTGGAATGCCCAAATCTCTTCTAAGTAGCAAACAACATCAGAAGAAAAGACGAAGCTCAAATTAAAATTTGCAGAAGCCCTCTGGATCGATCTCTCCCAATCCTCACAACTCTCACAGAGCAAGAAATGCATATGACAAACTCCACTGGTTCAGATGACAAGAAGAAATTCCAAAAAAAAATTGAACCAGACAACTCCCTCCCTACTCTACTGAAAGGGAAATTACAGAAATAAATGGCAGAAATAAACTCCTAAAAATCTGACTGGCTCTAGAAGAACAGAAATAAAACATAAAAATTCTAAAAAAAACTCAAACCCCCTTGGTGATGAGGACCTTGGGGTCCTTTTATAGGCCTCAGGGCATTTGCTTCCCGCCTCCTGGATCAGGATCGCCAGCTCTGCACCAACACCAGGATCTCCAGCTCAGCAGCCACATCCGCGCCACCTCAGCAGCCCCTGTGTCGCACTGCCCTCCCAGATCTGGCCTGCGCCCCATCCGCCAATCCGCCAGCGCACCAGAGCCTCAATCTCCTCAGTAGCCCGCACCAGATCCGAACCTAGTCCTGTTCAGCACCTCCGCCCTGCAGCCACCCTGCACAGGCGAGCTCCATCTAGCCAGCTTCACATGAGCTCCTCTGCAGGAGCTGCCCCAAATCGCCATCTCCACAGCCCAGCACCGCTGGGAGCTTCCAGCTCCTTGACGAATGTTCTCTTGCTTCTAGCTAGGAAAGAAAATAAAAGATTTTTAAACGGGTTATATGGGATTGGGTAGGGTAAAAGGTTTTTATTTATTTATTGAACTTGGGAGGGGTACGTGACATGATGGTGTTTAGGTAAATGTTATTTATTTAACTAAGATTTATTTAAAATTTGATTTATTTATAAACTAATATTTACAAGAAATGATTAAGAAAATCTAAGACCGAGGATTTATTTATGTACAATATACCTGTAAAAAGAGAAAAGAATTATTCAAAAGATATCGACTTTATTTAAATGAGGATCTAACTATTGTTTTACCCGAAAAATTAACTAATATGTTCAAAAATTTATTCATGGATGAAATGAAAATTAAAGTCAATGCGCACATTATTTATAGACAAAGAATATCTAAAATTCACTATATGCATGAAGTTTAACACAAAAAATTATGTAGTTATCAATCCCCCCTACTTAAACATTGCTAGTCCCTTAGCAATGAAAATTACTCCAAATGTAGGACTAGAAGATACAATGTCTCATGTTAAACAACCATCATGTAAAAGATTAATGTGGAACTATGTCTTTCCTAATTGTAAGGGCTTATGGCAAGAAATTAGTGCACAAGTGGTAGCCCACTTAAGAGTTCACATCAACCCTTTTGAAGCTCTTCTGCCTTAGCTAGTAATTGAGATTAGATTAATTCGATGGAGAAGAAAAGAGTTGTGAATAAGATCCTTGCTCAGTCAGATTGGGTTGTTTCTCTCAGTTCCATTCTGCCCAACTTCCTTGAGGATTATTTCTTTGAGTTGAGGACTTTTCCCCTTTATTTGCACTTTGTGCACTCAAATTTTTCTTTCTTTTTCATCCATAATGCTGCACAACCCATCACTTTTCAAGAGTAGCGAATCCAACTTTACTCAGATCTGGGGCATTTTTCATGGATATATTTTTTTTCTTTTGCTTTTGCCTTTTCTTTTCTTTTCTTTTCTTTTCCTCTTAAAGGAAGGATAAACAGTCAGGTTCCTTGATCACATGCCTTCACTTCCTTTGCAATTCACTTAAGGGGAAGGGAGAAAACCAATCACCTCTCTCCTACTAGCTTTAACAGATTTGCTACATTCGGGTTCAGCTAGTCTAAGTGGCTGTGTAGTGTGTGTATGAAAACCTCTTGCCATAAATCCTTACATAAGGTAGACAAGAAGTACATGTAATCTTTTACTAGAGGCTACCTAACATGGATGTTTGCAAAGGAATGTGACAACTTCAAAATTTTGATGGTTAAAGATCAGACATATAGTCTGGGTTTTTACAATGCAAGCATTTTTATTCAAAGATGAAACATTGTGAAATTTTTATTTGCATATGTACAAGCTAAAAAAAAATGGAACACTGGTTAGGGTGAAGACTATGAATGCATGTTTATTCTACCTCTCCCCCCTACTTATTTATGGGAAAAGAAAGTAAGACATAGAATTACCTGATAAAGGAAATCTGTACACTTGGGTTGCCTCCCAAGAGCGCTAAGTTTATCGTCTTCAGCCGGACGCAATTAGGCTCCATTTGGCTCAGCTAACTTGGTAGAATCAATTTTCAAGGAAAATGGGCTTTCAAAGAAATACTTTAACCTCTGCCCATTAACAGTGAATGATTGTCCATTTTTAGGATCAAGAATAGTGACAGCACCATTGCCACAAGCCTTGACAACAGTGTAAGGACCATCTCATCGGGACTTCAATTTTCCCGGAAACAGACGAAGCCTAGAATTTAACAACCAGACCTTATCATGCACTTGAAAAGTTTTTCTATGAATGTGTTTATCATGGAAAGCTTTGGCTTTGGCTTTATAGATCTTGGAACTTTCATATGCTTCATTTTTGAGCTCTTCTAGCTCATTCAGCTGAAGGGTCCTTGGTTGACCAGCTTGGGCTAAATCAAGATGTACCTGTTTAATATCCCAATAGACTCTATGCTCAAGTTCTACCGGCAGATGACAAGATTTTCCAAAAACAAGCTGGTAAGGGGACATTCCAATGGGTGTTTTGAAAGCGGTTCGGTAGGCCCGCAATGCATCATCTAACCTTTCTAACCAGTCTTTCCTATCAGGCCTAACCGACTTCTGAAGAATGTTCTTAATCTCCCTATTTGATACTTCCACCTGGCCACTGGTTTGCGGATGGTAAGGTGTTGCTAGCTTATAGGTGATCCCATACTTCCTTAGGAGGGTCCTAAATTGAGTGTTAATGAAATGAGGTCCTCCATCACTAATGATTGCCTTGGGCCACCCAAATCTCGAAAAGATGTTTTTCTGAACAAATTTAATAACCACCTTATGATCATTGGTCTTTGTGGCAATGGCCTCTATCCATTTGGACACATAATCAACAGCAACTAAAATGTACGTGTATCCAAAGGACGGTGGAAAAGGTCCTATAAAGTCTATCCCCCAAACATCAAAAATTTCTACAACCAAAATGGGGTTAAGAGGCATCATGTCCCTCTTAGAAATATTTCCCATGGTTTGACATCTAGGACATGCCTTACAAAATTGGTGGGCATCCTTAAACAACGTAGGCCAATAGAAACCAGAGTCTAAGACCTTAGCAGCGGTCTTCTTTCCTGAAAAATGTCCTCCACAAGCAAGAGAATGACAAAACTTGAGGACACTTTGATGCTCACTCTCAGGGACGCATCTTCTTATCACTTGGTCTGGTCCTATGAAAAACAGCTCCGGGTCCTCCCAAATAAAATACTTATCCCTAGCAAAGAATCTCTCTCTTTCATTTCTGGTCCAATCTCCAGGTACTCGTCCAATGACTTTGTAATTCACAATGTGTGTGTACCATGGAGATGAAATATTGGAGACAGCTAAAATGTGCTCGTCTGGGAAAGCATCTCTAATAGGCATAGAGTCTGGGACAACTATTCTGGACAAATGGTCAGCTACCACATTCTTGGACCCTTTCTTATCATGAATTTCTAGATCAAACTCCTATAACAAGAGGATCCATCTAATCAACCTAGGCTTGGCATCTTTTTTGGCAAGCAAATGCCTTATGGCAGCATGATCAGTGAAAACAATGATTTTGGCTCCTAAAAGATAGGATCTGAACTTCTCCAAGGCAAAGACAACAGCTAGGAGCTCTTTCTCAGTGGTTGTGTATCGAATCTGAGTGTCATTCAATATTCTGCTTGCATAATAAATCACTACAGATCCTTTATCAGTTTTCTGACCCAAAATGGCACCTATAGCAAAATCTGATGCATCACACATTATCTCAAATGGTAATGACCAATCTGGAGATTGTAGAATTGGAGCTCTGGTCAAAATGTCTTTTAAGTCCTCAAATGCTTTAGTACAAGCTTCGTCAAAAATGAAAGGAGTGTCTTTTAACAAAGAAGTCAATGGTCTTGCAATTTTGGAAAAGTCTTTGATGAACCTCCTATAGAATCCAGCATGACCAAGGAAGGATCGAATTTGTTTGACAGAGTTGGGAGGAGGCAATTTAGAAATGAGATTTATCTTGGCTTTATCTACCTCTATCCCTCTCTCTAAGACAATATGTCCTAAGACAATCCCTTCCTTAACCATGAAGTGGCTCTTTTCCCTACTTAAAACAAGATTGGCATTTATGCATCTTTTGAGCACTTTAGTCAAATGGCTGAGGCATGAATCAAAGCCACTTCGAAATACAGAAAAATCATCCATGAAGACTTCTAAGTAATCCCCAACCATATATGAGAAGATAGACAGCATGCAACATTGAAAAGTTGCAGGGGCATTGCACAGCCCGAAGGGCATACGTCTAAAGGCAAAAGTTCCAAATGGACATGTGAAGGTGGTCTTTTCTTGGTCTTCAGGGTGAATAGCCACTTGGTTATACCCTGAATATCCATCAAGGAAGCAAAAGAATTTTTGGCCTGTAAGTTTCTCTAAGATTTGGTTAATGAAAGGCAAGGGAAATGGTCTTTTTTGGTCATCGCATTCAATTTGCGATAGTCAATGCACACTCTCCATCCTGTAGCCAGCCTAGTGGGAATGAGCTCACCCTTTTCAGTTTGAATTACAGTTAGTCCTGACTTTTTAGGCACAACTTGAGTTGGACTAACCCACTGGCTATCAGAGATGGGATAAATGAATCCAGCATCTAACCATTTGACAATCTCCTTTTTAACAACTTCTTTCATGTTAGGATTAAGCCTTCTTTGCATTTCTATTGAACTTTTAGCATTTTCTTCCAAGTATATGCGATGTGTGCACACTGAAGGACTTATCCCTCTCAAATCATCTATTGTCCAACCTATAGCTTTCTTGTGATTTTTTAGGACTTCAATCAATTTCTTCTCCTGCCCTTCCTCAAGATCACTAGCAATTATGACGGACCAAGTCTCGTTCTCTCCTAAAAAGATGTACTTCAAACTAGCAGGGAGTGGTTTTAGCTCAACCTTAGGAGGACACTCTAATGGAATTGATAGATCACTTTCTGAAATAAGGAATTAAATTGTCCTTCCTCTCCCTCAAACCCTAGAGCACATGGTTGGTCTACTGTTTCTTCCACGCAGGATTCTTCCAAGGAGTCTACCACTAGACAACTCTCTCCTTCGTCATGGTGCCTAGATGCCCTAAAAATGTTGATACTAACCCGCCTATCCCCAAATGATATATCCATCATCTCGGTAGCACAATTAATGTTGGCTCTAGCTGTAGCCAAAAAGGGTCTACCAAGGATGATGGTGGACTGAGTTAAATCCTGAGGAGTGTTCATGTCCAAAATGATGAAATCGGCAGGGAAGTAACAATCATTAATTTTCACAATGACATCTTCAACTAAGCCTTTAGGAGTTGTGACAGAACGATCGGCTAGTTGAAGGACAACAGAAGTGGGTTTCAATTCTCCTAATTTGAATTTCTCAAAGATAGCATAAGGTAGGAGATTGACACTGGCTCCCAAATCTAAAAGGCCACTTTCAAAAGTGACTCCACCAATAGTCCAAGAAATTAGTGGAGTCCCTGGATCTTTGAGCTTTTTAGAGAGTTGATTTAAGACAATGGTACTCACAGTTTCTGGAAGAATGATTGTTTCAATTTTATTTCTCACTTCACGTTTTGGAGTACACATGTCTTTTAAGAATTTGGCATAAGCAGGTACATGCTTGATAGCATCAAGAAGATGAATGCTGGTGTGAACTTGCTTAAAAAGTTCCAAGAGTTCTTCATTACCAGTTGGTTTGTTTTTGGATTTTGGCTTTAAAGCTTCAGGAAAAGGGACTCTTGGAATATAGCAGCTTGGATCTTCACTCATTTTAATTTTGTCTAGAGATTCTTCAGTTATTTTCTCTTTTCCCTTGGATTTTTCAACATTTTCCTCAATCTCTTCTTCAATTTCAATCTCATTTTCTTTATCCTCATGCAATGTTGACATGTGTGGGTGAGGATTTGTTCTAATTCTTCCACTTCTTAAGGTAGACACAGTTTTTGCATTTTCTACTTGAGGGCCCCTAGCTTGGGCAGGAGGATGGTCCTGTTGTATAGGTTGATTCTGACTTTGTGGTGCTGGAATATTTTGGACAAAAGCTTGTTGTGGGTTTTGTGGTGGAGGTGCATTTTTGTGAGCAGGTGGTCTGTACCCCTGGACTTGATAGTTTTGCTGGTTCTGATAAAATCCGGGAGGGTTGTTCCTTGGGTTTGCTATAGCTTGACTCGGCAACTGACCCAATTCCCTCCTTTGACATACATCAGCAATCTAAGACTCTATCCTTGCCAAATTTTGTTGAAAATTTTGGTTTTGATTTTGATATTGATTTTGTTGTTCTTGCACAGTTTGGCATAGAGTCGCCATCATGTTTTGGAGTTGATTCATTTTATCTTCCCAATTAGGCTAAAGAGGTGGTGGTTGATTATATGAAGGTTGCTGGAAATTGGTGTAAGCAACTTGATTTGAGTTTCGATTTCCTTGGAATTGTGGAGGTTTGGAATAAGAAGATTGGCCAAATCCCAAATTCTGGTTGGGATAGGATTGACCGTACATGGATTGCTTGAAAGAAGGTTGAGAAACTTGTTCAGATTGATTTTTCCATGAAACATTCGGGTGATTTCTCCAACCAGGGTTGTATGTGTTAGAATATGGATCATGAGAAGGTTTGTAGAAACCTTGTGCAGCTTGGACTTGTTCGTGAATGAAAGGAGGTAATTAGGCAGTAGTGGGACAAGCATTAGTAGAATGAGCTGGGCTAGCACACATAGCACAAGTTTCAAGTGGTTGAGAAAATTTAGGTGTGGCTTGCCCAGTCAAAGATAGTAATTGATCGAATTTTGGTTCCAACTTCTGCTCCAATCTTTGGTCAAGTCTAGCTATCAGATCTTCTACCCTAGAATCTGATTCTCCTCTCCCTCTTACTTCATACATCCCTGCCTTTTTTGTAGGTCCTAGTGCTCTCTCGTAAGAGTAGAGTGAGGCATGATTGATAGAATTCTCACTCAATGTATCAAAAAGATTATATGCCTCATCCTCGCTCTTAGTCATGAATGCTCCTCCACATGAGACATCAACCATTTGCCTATTTGATTCTGTTAGTCCTTCATAAAAAGCTTGGACCATTTTCCACCTCGACAGACCATGGTGGGGACATTTTCTAAGAAACTCTTTTAATCGTTCCCACGATTCATGCATTAACTCTCCCGGATGTTGGGAGAATCCAGTTATAGCTCTTCTCATTGTATTGGTGCGGCCAATAGGGTAAAATTTCTTCAAAAATTCTTGCTGCATTTCTGGCCATGTTGTAATGGTTCTCCCTATGGTTTATAACCAATGTTTGGCCTTGTCTTTTAAAGAGAATGGGAATAGGGTCAATCTTAAAACATTTTCAGTGAAATTCTGGATCCTTACAATGGAAAAATTTCTAGGAACTCATCTATATGCTTATAAGGATCTTCATTGGGATTGCCATAGAAGGATGGCAACATCTGAATGGTTCCAGGCTTGATCTCAAAATGATTTGCCTGAATTTCCGGCCTGATGCAAGTAGCAGTTGATAATTAGAAGGAATAAAGTATTCCTTCATCTGTCTGGGTGTGACTTCTTCTACATTCCCAGCAGCTTGGTTTTGGTCTTGGTTGGCCATCCTGGTTTTCCTATGAAAGAATCTTTCAATCTCGTCTATAGGTTGAGCCAAATCTATGTTCAAGGATCGTCTACCAAGCATGCACAGTTGAAAAGCCTTCTATTTAAGATTTTTGAATTTTTTAGATTTTTATTGTTTTTGATGAATTTTTATGAAAACACAAACAAACAAACACTTTCAAAACAAATTAACATAAACACTAAGTGTTCCTTGGACTTATGTTATTTTTCTCAAAATCAGATTTATGCTTGCTTAAGTCCAATCCTAACTCTTCTTGTACCGACCAGGTAAGAGGTGGAGTAGAGGGAGGCCCCCCTTGCTTTCGCAAGGACCCAATTAGATAACCTCTAACTCACTTAAGCGTAAGCTTTTTAACCTCTAATCCTAGACACCAGACTTAAAGAGAAGTTTTGAATTCAAGAAAGGATAAATCTAATTATGAACCCTAAGGCCAAGTCTACTGATTTTTATTGAAGGTTTAGGATAATGCAAGAATGTAAATTTTTTTTGTGATTTTTGGGTAAAGGAAAGGGTGATGAAATCCCTCACCTCATCTTTATGATTTCTAAAGGGTGATGCCCTTAAGCAGTCCCTTTTACAAATGTGAAGTGCAACAATCAAGTTCAAACAATGGGTTGTCTAATGCTAAGTCTAATGCATGAAATAAGCGATGGAAGTCTTACCTTTCCCCCGCACTCTTCAATGCAAGAAAAGAAGTGGAACTCAAATGACAATTAAAATAATGAATGTCCTAAAACAAATGTTTCTAATCTTGAGAAGATGAAAATTTAAATTGTAAAACAAACGGCTTACATGAAAGAGCGAATTGGAAGATTTTTTTAGATTTTAGAATTTTTTATTTTTATTTGATTTTTGAACTAAATGAAATGAAACTAAGAAAATATAAAGTGATATTGTAAACTAAGGTCAAACCACTCAAACCACCAAAGGCCAATTATTACATGCCAACTGAAAAGAAATCTCTGTACATGCATAGAGAGTACATGAATTCCTCACTACAAGGTTCACTCCACTCTTCTATCTAAAAGCCTGAATTAAAAGAAAATTTAAAAAAAAAATCAGCAAGCTCTCCGCCTTCAATGGGCTTCAAAAGTCAAGCTCAACCTCCATGTTCCACTTCTTGTGCAAATCTGAAATAAAAGGTCCAACAATAAGTCAATAAGAAACCCAATGCAAATAAAATCAAATGAAAGTAGATTTAAATCAAACTCTAACGCCTCCCCGGCAACGGTGCCAAAATGAACGCGGCATTGTTGATTGTACACTTCCGTTGTCAAGAGTTCCGTGCACAAATCAATATGCTCACATTCTCTAACTGTCTCACAAATTTAAAATCACAAAGATGAACTGATATAGTAGTGAGAACATGTCATATCCATGGAGAGGCTGAATAGAACTTGATTTAAACTACTTTGACTTGAAACCTCTATCGACATTGCATTAAAAGTAAATATGTAAACAGCACCAACCAAATTCCTCACAATCTTGACAGATCAAATTTAATGAAAGAACAAGTTGAATTGAAATGAAAAGAGAATTGATATCAATGCACCCTCTAAGTTGAGGGATCAAACAAGTAAATAGAAATCTTTAAAAGAAAACTTTCAAATCAATGTACCCCTCTAGCTCAAGGATGAACAATCAACATTCTCAACTCTCCACAAACATCAAATCAGAATGAGACAGTGAAAAGGAACTCAACCAGAAATTAAAGGGGAAGGCATCAGAACCATCTCTCCCAACCCAACAGTCGATTCTCCTAAAGAAAAATCTGAACTAAAAGAGATGAACAAGAAATCTGAACTCCCTCCAGTCTGAACCAGAAGAAAGGAAGAACTAAAAATACTCCAAAATCGCCAACCAGCAGCAAGAACACTCCACTGCTCAACTTCCTCAAATGTCGAACTATTTATCACTACTCAACCATTCAATCATGAACAGAAGAATTAAACAAATACAATGGATCGAAGTCTAAACACAGCATAATTGGAAATTGCAACACACTGGATTTAACTATTCTAAACACCGAAGAACTAGAAAAATCAGCAAGAAGAAATGTTAAACTTCACTTAATCGACATCTGAAACACCAAAAGAAGTGGAAAATTGCACTGGATCGAAATCTCCCTCTCAATTGCTCACAGATGAAATCTACAAATTCTAAAGAAATCGAATTCTTCTACTGATGCTTGCAATACACAGAAGAAGGGAAAAAAAAACATAACACCGATCTCAGCAATCCTCAAAGAAGAAGGGAGGAAGAAGAAAACACATAGCAAAATGGAAATAGCAAGCTCCACTGGATCGATCTCCTCAGCCCTCTGGAATGCCCAAATCTCTTCTAAGTAGCAAACAACATCAGAAGAAAAGACGAAGCTCAAATTAAAATTTGCAGAAGCCCTCTGGATCGATCTCTCCCAATCCTCACAACTCACACAGAGCAAGAAATGCATATGACAAACTCCACTGGTTCAGATGACAAGAAGAAATTCCAAAAAAATTCGAACCAGATAACTCCCTCCCTGCTCTGCTGAAAGGGAAATTACAGAAATAAATGGTAGAAATAAACTCCTAAAATTCTGACTGGCTCTGGAAGAACAGAAATAAAACTTAAAAATTCTAAAAAAACTCGAACCCCCTCTCAATTGCTCACAGATGAAATCTACAAATTCTAAAGAAATCGAATTCTTCTACTGATGCTTGCAATACACAGAAGAAGGGGAAAAAAAAAAACATAACACCGATCTCAGCAATCCACACAGAAGAAGGGAGGAAGAAGAAAACACAGAGCAAAATGGAAATAGCAAGCTCCACTGGATTGATCTCCTCAGCCCTCCGGAATGCCAAAATCTCTTCTAAGGAGCAAACAACATCAGAAGAAAAGACGAAGCTCAAATTAAAATTTGCAGAAGCCCTCTGGATCGATCTCTCCCAATCCTCACAACTCTCACAGAGCAAGAAATGCATATGACAAACTCCACTAGTTCAGATGACAAGAAGAAATTCCAAAAAAAATCGAACCAGACAACTCCTCCCTGCTCTGCTGAAAGGGAAATTACAGAAATAAATGGCAGAAATAAACTCCTAAAAATCTGACTGGCTCTGGAAGAACAGAAATAAAACCTAAAATTTCTAAAAAAAAACTCAAACCCCCTCTCAATTGCTCACAGATGAAATCTACAAATTCTAAAGAAATCGAATTCTTCTATTGATGCTTGCAATACACAGAAGAAGGGAAAAAAAAAAACATAACACCGATCTCAGCAATCCACACAGAAGAAGGGAGGAAGAAGAAAACACAGAGCAAAATGGAAATAGCAAGCTCCACTGGATCGATCTCCTCAGCCCTCTGGAATGCCCAAATCTCTTCTAAGTAGCAAACAACATCAGAAGAAAAGACGAAGCTCAAATTAAAATTTGCAGAAGCCCTCTGGATCGATCTCTCCCAATCCTCACAACTCTCACAGAGCAAGAAATGCATATGACAAACTCCACTAGTTCAGATGACAAGAAGAAATTACAAAAAAAAATCGAACCAGACAACTCCCTCCCTGCTCTGCTGAAAGGGAAATTACAGAAATAAATGGCAGAAATAAACTCCTAAAAATCTGACTGGCTCTGGAAGAATAGAAATAAAACATAAAAATTCTAAAAAAAACTCGAACCCCCTTGGTGAAGAGGACCTTGGGGTCCTTTTATAGGCCTCAGGGCCTCTGCTTCCCGCCTCCTGGATCAGGATCGCAAGCTCTGCACCAACACCAGGATCTCCAGTTCAGCAGCCACATCTGCGCCACCTCAGCAGCCCCTGCGTCACACTGCCCTCCCAGATCTGGCCTGCGCCCCATCCGCCAACCCGCCAGCGCACCAGAGACTCAATCTCCTCAGCAGCCCGCACCAGATCCGGACCTAGTCCTGTTCAGCACCTCCGCCCAGCAGCCGCCCTGCACAGGCGAGCTCCATCTGGCCAGCTTCACATGAGCTCCTCTGCAGGAGCTGCCCCCAAATCGCCATCTCCACATCCCAGCACCGCTGGGAGCTTCCAGCTCCTTCACGAATGTTCTCCTGCTTCCAGCTGGGAAAGAAAAACAATAAGATTTTTAAACGGGTTATATGGGATTGGGTAGGGTAAAAGGTTTTTATTTATTTATTGAAATTGGGAAAGGTACGTGACATGATGGTGTTTAGGTAAATGTTATTTATTTAACTAAGATTTATTTAAAATTTGATTTATTTATAAACTAATATTTACAAGAAATGATTAAGAAAATCTAAGACCAAGGATTTATTTATGTACAATATACCTGTAAAAAGAGAAAAGAATTATTCAAAAGATATCGACTTTATTTAAATGAGGATCTAACTATGTGTTTTACCCGAAAAATTAACTAATATGTTCAAAATTTTATTCATGGATGAAATGAAAATTAAAGTCAATGCGCACATTATTTATAGACAAAGAATATCTAAAATTCACTATATGCATGAAGTTTAACACAAAAAATTATGTAGTTATCAGCGACATCCTCTTGAACCGTTCCATGATGGAGGGTCCACCATGGTCCTGAGCCTGGGGAACTGGCACTTGAGCCTGCCACAGCAATCATCATAAGCAACACATATAACATAGCAACATAATAAACATATCATCAAGTAAAACAGGCTACTCTACCTATCGTTCTAACCTGAGCCTACTGAGCCTCCAGCTGAGCCTGGAGTGCAGCCTGGGTATGGGCCTGCGTTTGCATGGCCTGCACTAAACCCTGCATGAAGACTCCATAATCTACCGGTGGCGGTGGGGGAAGCACAGGACCCTGGGGTGCTGGGGCCTACTGCTCATCCTGATCCTCACGCCGAGGCTCATCTCTCCTCTGCTCACCCTCACGAGCAGGAACACCATGCCTACCACGTGAAGCCATACCCTGCAAAATGATTTAATCACAATTTAGAACTAGACTATCTAATTTATAACTATATATATGTGGACAATCTACACAGACTTAGCATATAATGAAGATGATGGTATATGCATATTTATGTACAATTTCAGCTTGTAGTCTTTGATACCAATCTCTGTAACGACCCTCCTTATACCGGTATAGTAACACAAACCCACATCGGTATAATGAACGCCGCTACAGTGGGACATTTACCCAACAAAAACAATAGACTGAAATGTACACAAATATAACACATAACAGCGGAAAAGAAAGAGTCAAATGTAATTTCTTATTCCATCATCCACATTCTATTCACAGTCCATATAGAGGAAAATAAAACTAAACATTTAATAGCTGAGAAATGAAAATACATTGTCCACATTGTCCATAATTGAATTACAAAGTTTCCTTTATTACATACTATGAAAAGTAAAAGTACAATACGGAGACTCCATAAAGATCTCCTACTCCCGCTCCGAGTCACTCCTGACTATCTCCTCAGATGAAGAAGAAATTTCTGCACCTGTACGCCGAAGCAAGAGTGAGTCCAAAAGACTCAGCAAGTACATCCATTCACACTAAGCATACATACATCACATGTAATATTCACATTTTTCATATTATACAACTATCACATAAAGCATGAATTAGATAAACTTTTAAGGAAACCTAAACATGATTTCTACATTTTCCAACACATGGTACTTGACTTAAGATAAATTTACAAGGATTTAAACCTATCACATGCTTCCTACATCTTCTTTACACATGATCTAAATTTACATTTTATTACATGTACATTGTAACATAACATCGAATTAAGTATGAATTTTACACTTAAAGTAGAGAACAATCCTAGTATGGATTCTATGCACAATTTCACAATCATAATACATTTCTAAACATGGTTAGCTTGTTGTTTTACATGAATTTAACACTTCATAACAGAAAGTACATGCTATCATGTCATGTCTACATTTAAAGATTTCACATTTCTCATACTCATAATCACATTTTCTTATTTATGTGTCATGACACATAGTCCAAACCACCTCTAGAAGGACACACACTTGTCACATCACACACATATCTATCATCTAGGCAACACAATCATAGACCTTAGTTACTGCGCAGAATCGAGAGAAGCACTCTCCACCCTAACCAGCGGTACTTGTCTGCCTCCAGGATTTAATCCCAATGCCCATGGGATATCACACACTATGAACCCTCCCATGGGGACTTTACCACGGTACGGTTCCACAGCCCTCTAAGGTAGCAGTGTCACCCATTGGCATATTTACATATTTCTCAATTTTAAACATATACTTAATGCACAGTTTAACACACTTGTTTCATATTCACACATCCACATATTGTAATATTACCTAGCATGGTACTACTGTTTACAGAGTTAAACAAACATCATATGGTTCGAATCATGCTGTAATTTAACGAATTTATGGTTAACTACGCTAAACATGTCTTAATTGCTCTTTTCATGATTAAATAACGAAATCAGTATCTACTGTTATCCAATATGCATGAAAACTTAACCACCTATAGGTTACAGGTTGAGCATCGTACATACCAGATTTCACGATTTTCTGAATTACACACAAATTATGAAAATTGAAACAGTCATATCACAAAATTCGTAAATACTCAATTCTGCACGATTCACAATGGTAAACTACGCTAACAAGTTTATAACATGTATTTTATAGTCCTGGTCCCACATAAAATTTTATGAAAATTTCAGCTATTTTGTACAATTTTTTTGCAATTTTTAAATAACAGTACACGCTCACTATATTATGATCTAGAAAATATAACAATTAACACAATCATCATAAATTCATCAAATTTTTATAACATGCTCTGATATCGATGTGAACAGCACAGAAAATTTCTGACATCTTGATTCCTCACAGAATCACTCAACAGTAATTAAAACGTGCTTAGGAGAGGGTTCCAGAAATTACTAATAATTATAACAATGAACAAAATTTATCACAATCACACAGCATGCTCTACTAAACATATTTTATAACATATAATTTTTACCATATATCCTCATGCGTAAAATCCCAGGAATTAAGTCATAGGGAGCAAACAGTCCATTGTTCTTGCTTGAAGAACTAAACGGCAAGGGGATGGTCGTTTACCCAGTTAACGACAACATAGTGCGCCGCCAAATTTAGGATCTTAACAGCAAGAGATCCTGCCGTTAAGTTTTTGTCTGTGCAAAACACAGACTGAACGCAAGAAACTTGTTGAAGTTGGGGTTCCAGGACTCGAATAAAAATCCGTAAAATGCCTGGGACTTACTAGACACATGTATGGTTGATGTGAAAGGGGTACTTGCCTTTAAGAAAATCTATGAAAGGGGATTTGGGTCGATGAAGCTCTCCTCGGCCAGTGCCAAAGAGCCTCCAAACTCCTCCAAATCTGGTTTCTGTGTTGATCTTCGAAGCACGTCGGAGTTGGGAAGATGTACCCTGACGATCAGACTCCCTCCCAGTCGATGAAGAACGCCGGAAGAAGCCTCCAATCACCTGATCCACGGGTCCAAAGTTCAGGATTCACATAGAGAAACTAGGGTTTTCTCAAGAGAGCAAAAGGGACCCTATCTTAACGAAGAGAGGGGTTTTATAAGGTCAAGGGTTCAGGGACTTGATAAGGTAGGGGTTGTAGCCGTTGGACGACGGTTTCTAAAATAGAGAGCGAAGAAGTCGCGGGCATTTCTGGATCTTAAGCGCAACAGATCAGAGGAAGTTGACGTCCAGATCATTGGCCATCTGACTGGGGTTAGCATCCATCGATGTGGACGCTGACTTGGGATTGTCGTCCACTCATGTTGACGCCTACTGGACACTCGGCTAAAACTCAAAACTACATAAAACTATATTTACACACTACCACTACATGCCATTTACCATACATACTTTAAAATACTATTTATATAATGTAAATACATAATATACACAACCAAATATACATATATGTACAACATTACTCAAATAGTTTATATGTAAACATAGCTACACACACAAGCATCAATTCCTCACACAATCAAACACCTATATAAGAGTGTAAAATCCAAGGGTCTTACACCAATGATATTAAACCAAAATTCGTAACCATAATTGTGTAGAAAATAGGAAAGGGCAAATTAGGGTTAAAACATAGGTGATTAGCCATAGATGGCAACCAAATTCGTACCCAGCCATGTTAGGAGGTTTTCTAATGGCATTCCTACTCCCAATGGGAGGAGAATCCCCAAAACATAGAAGGGGCCAAGCCAAAACCGCAACCCTCTTTCCTAGTCCCTTTAGGACTTGAAATTAACTCTAAACATATAAATAATTGTCATAAGACTAGTTGGGAAGGTTTACCATTGTGTTGGGGTCGTGTGGAGCCAAGCTAGGGCACCAGAGGAGGTTTACCATTGTGTTTTCTCCTATTTTTATGGACCATGTGAGTTGTATTAAGCGTTTTCCAAGAGTCGCACAAGGTTAGGGCTTTATGTGTTCTTCCTATTTTTCACGCAAATCGAGGCCAAATTGGGTCAAACCAAAACTGTGATTCTCTTCTTATTGATGTGCTCGATACTTTTCATGTTCGAAGTTTTGGCTAAAGACCTCTATATGTCCAGTTATAAGTCTATCATGAAGGAGTATAGTCGTTTCTGCATTTTCGGGCAAGATCCAAGAACGCAATGACACCAGACGTCGCGTTTCTTGTTGCGTGAACGCGATGTACATGTATGTCACGATTCTGATAAAGGTGACAGACCGTTCCGTCACATTTTGATGTCTGACCAGTCAACCTGACGCGTGAAACTGTGCGCCGCATGGGTTTCAGCGCCCCTCTTGAACGCGATAGCATGTGCCGTTGGGATTTTACCGTTTTCCCGCCCAAGAATTTCTGTCTATTTTTATATTCAGATTTTTAAACCATCTCTTGAATGTGACGTGTTGAACTGTCGCGATTCAGAGTATGGCAATGTGAACATAACGGGTAGAATCGTCGCGATTCAATAGTCATCGCGACATGTCGATCTGTCGCATTGTGAACGTGACAGATGATAACTACAGAATTTTTCGTGTTAAATTTCATACATATAGTTGATTTTAGACATCCTTTGTCTATAAATAATGTGCATTTTAACTTTATTTTTCATTTCATCCATGAATAGGTTTTTGAGCATATTAGTTAAATTTTCGGGTAGAACACATAGTTAGATTCTCATTTAATGAAGTCAATATCTTTTGAATAGTTTTACTAATAAAAGTGTTTTCTCTTTTTGCAGGTACACTGTATATAAATATTTTTTTGTCTTATAATTACTTTTATATTTTCGTAAACATCTTCTAATAATTCTTGTAAATATTAATCGGTAAATAAATCAGATTTTTAAATAAATTTTAAACCCTCACCCACTACCATCATGCCATATACCCCCTCATGAGTCCATTACGCCAGCATATTTTTCTTCACCACCATCGGCGCATTGCGCCATTACCCTTTCTCTCATCCAACCCCAATAGGCCACGCACACCACTAAAACCATTTCTTTGCCTTTTCTTTCTTCCCATCAGGAGTCCAGGAGGCGGTGCGAAGCCAGGGGAAAAGCTGTGTGGATCCCGGGCGTGCAGAGCTCTGGCGTGTGCGTGATGGAGCTGGTGCGGAGGCGGGAAGAGGAGCTGGTGCGGCTGGAGGTACTGTGCGCAGCGGCTGGAGGCGGTGTGCGCAGCTGCTGGAGGCGGTACGTGAGGCCGGAACTGGCATGTGTGCGTGTAGAGGGGCGTGAGTAGCTGTGCAGCGGCTGGAGCTTGGGCATGGCGATTTGGGGCGGATGCCAGCTGGGGCACGGTGATTTGCGGCTGGAGCTACTGCGGAGGCGGGCTGCTGCGGAGGCGATTTGCGATCGTGCGGAGCTCGGGTGAGGAAGCAGCTGAAGGCAGTGCACGGTGTGTGAAGCGCGTGCAGAGCTTGGGTGCCGTGGATTCGAGGCTCGTGCGGAGCTGGGGCGTGTGAAGCATCCGACGGAGCTCGTGTGTGAGGGGCTCTGGCGCCTATTTAAGGACCCCAAGGTCCTCAGAAAGTGGGGATTCGTCTGCTTTGAGGGAATTTCGGAGTTTTTTTCTTCCTGTCTTCTGTTGGGTTGGGCGGGAGAGGTAGACATTTTTTTGTTTTTTCTCTTTTCTTCTGTAAAGGGTTGGGGAGATCGATCCAGGGGAGGGACCGGAGGTTTCTTCCTCTCTGCTGCTAGGAGTAGATGTTTTTTGTTTCTCTTTTCTTTTGTGTTTAGTGAGATCGATCCAGTGCTTTTTCTTCCTTTCTTCTGCATCTGGTGAGGACGATCCGGAGGCGCGCTGCAGAGCAAGGCCAGGGCAACCAAGGGAACCCATCCTTTGGCTCGTTCTGGGCTATCCAGCGTCTGGGATCAGGACCATTAGAGGTCTGCGCGTTGTGGAGCTTCCAGAGGTAGCAGAGAACACCCAGAATTTGAGAGATCAGAGAGCTTGGCTCATTGTTCTATTTTCTTTCCTTTGAGATTTCTATTCCTTCGGTGTTCTTATTCTTTCCTCTGGACAGATCAGAAGCTTGACGTTGCAGTTTATATCTCTTTTATTGTTTTCTTGTTGATTCATCAGACTGTGAGGATTTAGAGATCTACTGTGTTTCTTATTGTTGTTCTGAAGCTTATTGCATCTTGTTTCCTCTTTTGTTCTTCTCCCTCGAGCTGTGAGGGTTTAGTGATATGAAACTCTTATAGTTCATATTATTCTCAGTGTAAATCTCTGATTGATTTCTTTGATTTCTTCACTGTCTCATTCTGATCTTTGAGTTGCAATAGAATGGCGATATATCTCATGTTCTAGTTACTTCTTTTTGCATAATTGAAGCATTCATCTACTATTTTCTTTATCTTATGTTGCTTCCCTTCGAGTTATGAAGGTGTGAGCAACTCTGGAATAATAACAGTCTTGAGATTAGAAGTAAGAATGTTTGTTTCGTGGAAGAATACTTGATTTGATCTTTTATTAAGAGCAGTTTAGTTTTAATGCATTGAGAATTTAAATCTTGTTAGTGTTCAATTGAATGTGATATTGAAGGGCTCTAATTGTACTGGAGCTTTTAGTGAACTGAATGGATTCACGTCAAATTTTACTATTGGATCTTTCTGGTTTCAAGTCAAAGTAGTTTAAATCAAGCTGTATTCAGCCTCTTTGTGGATATGACCTGCTATTGCCACTTTATTAGTTCATCTTTACGATTTTAAATTTGTGAGACAATTGAGAGAAGGTGAGCATCTTGATTTGTGCAAAGAACTCTAGGCAATGAAAGTGCACAGTCAACAATGCTGCGTTCATCTTGGCGTCGTTGCCGGGGAGGCATTAGAGTTTGATTTAAATCTGCTTTGATTTGATTTCATTTGCATTGGGCTTCTTATTGACTTGTTATTGGGCTTCTCATTTCAGATTTGCACATAAGTGGAACATGGAGATTGGGCTTGACATTTGAGCCCATTGGAGAAGGAGAGTTTGCTGATTTGTTTTCACATTTGCTTTTAATTCAGAATTTTAGATAGAAGAGTATGAGTGAAACTTGTAGTGAGGATTTTATGTACTCTCTGTGCATGTACAGAGATTTCTTTCTCCTTGGCATGTAATAATTGACCTTTTGGTGGTTTGAGTGGTTTGGAATTAGTTTATAGTATCACTTTATATTTTTTTAGTTAAGTTTCATTTCATTTCATTTAGTTCAAAAACAAAAAAAAACAAAAAAAAAACAAAAAAAAAACAAAAACAAAACAAAACAAAACAAAACAAAACAAAAAAACAAAAATCTAAAAAAAAATCTTCCAAATCGATCTTTCATGTAAGCCGTTTGTTTTGCAAATTAAAATTTTCATCTTCTTAAGATTAGAATCACTTGTTTTAGGACATTCATCATTTGAATTGTTATTTGAATTCCATTTTCTACTTTGAAGAGTGTGGGGGAAAGGTATGACTTCTATCTCTTGTTTCATGCATTAGACTTAGCATTAGAAAACTCTTGTTTGAACTTGATTTGTTGCATTTCACATTTGTAAAAGGGACTACTTAAGGGCATCACCCTTTAGAAAAAAATAAAGATAAGGTGAGGGATTTCATCACCCTTTCCTTTGCCTAAAAATCACAAAAAAAAAAATTCACATTTTTGCATTTGCCTAAACTTTTAATAAAAACCAGTAGACTTGGCCCTAGGGTTCATAATTAGATTTGTTCTTTCTTAATTCCAAAATTTCTCTTTAAGTCTGGTGTCTAGGATTAGAGGTTAAAAAGCTTATGCTTAAGTGAGCTAGAGGTTATTTAATTGGGTCCTTACGAAAGCAAGGGGGCCTCTCTCTACTCCGCCTCTTACCTGGCCAGTACAAGAGGAGCTAGGATTGGACTTAAGCAAGTATAAATCCGATTTTGAGAAAAATAACATAGGTCCAAGGAACATTTAGTGTTTAGGTTAACTTGTTTTGAAAGTGGTTGTTTGTTTGTGTTTGTTCATAAAAATTCAATAAAAAAAATCAATAAAAATCTAAAAATTCAAAAATCATAAATAGAGGGCTTTTCAACTATGTATGCTTGGTAGACGCTCCCTGAACATAGATTTGGCTCAACCTATAGACGAGATCGAAAGATTCTTTCATAGGAAAACTAAAATGGCCACCCAAGATCAGAACCAAGCTACTAGGAATGTAGAAGAGGTCACACCCAGACAGATGAAGGAGTACTTTATTCCTTCTGATTATCAACATGCTACTTGCATTAGGCCGGAAATTCCTACAAATCACTTTGAAATCAAGCCAGGAACCATTCAGATGTTGCCATCCTTTTATGGCAATCCCAATGAAGACCCCTATAAGCATATAGATGAGTTCCTAGAGATTTGGTCCACTATAAGAATCCAAAATTTCACTGAAAATGCCTTAAGACTGACCGTATTTCCATTCTCTTTAAACGATAAGGCCAAACATTGGTTAGGAACCATAGGGAGAACCATCAGAACATGGCCAGAAATGCAGCAGGAGTTTCTGAAGAAATTTTACCTCATTGGTCGTACTAACACCATGAGAAGGGCAATAACTGGATTCTCCCAACACCCAGAAGAGTTAATGCATGAATCGTGGGAGAGATTAAAAGAGTTGCTTAGAAAATGCCCCCATCATGGTCTGTTGAGGTGGCAAATAGTCCAAGCTTTTTATGAAGGTCTGACAGAATCAAATAGGCAAATGGTTGATGCCTCGTGTGGAGGAGCATTCATGACTAAGAGCGAGAATGAGGCATATAATCTGTTTGATACATTGAGTGAGAATCTATCAATCATGCCTCACTCCACCCTTATGAGAGAGAACTAGGACCTGTAAAGAAGGCAGGGTTGTATGAGTTAAGAGAGAGAGGAGAATCAGATTCTAGGGTAGAAGATCTGTTAGCTAGACTTGACTAGAGGTTGGAACAGAAGTTGGAACAAAAATTTGATCAATTACTGTCTCTAACTAGGCAAGCCACATCCAAATTTTCTCAACCACCTGAAACTTGCTCTATGTGTGCTAGCTCAGCTCATCCTACCAATGCTTGTCCCACTACTGCTCAATTACCTCCTTTTATTCAAGAACAAGTCCAAGCTGCCCAAGGTTTTTACAAACCCTCCTATGATCCATATTCTAACATATACAACCCTGGTTGGAGAAACCATCCAAACGTTTCTTGGAAAAATCAATCTGAACAAGTGCCTCAACCTTCTTTTAAGCAATCCATGTACGGTGAATCATATCTCAATCAGAATCTAGGATTTGGCCAATCTTCTTACTTCAAACCTCCACAAGTCCAAGGAAATCAAAACTACAATCAATTTGTTCGTACCAATTTCCAGCCACCTTCATATAATCAACCACCACCTCCTCAACCCAATTGGGAAGATAAAATAAATCAACTCCAAAACATGATGGTGACTCTATGCCAAACTGTGCAAGAACAATAAAATCAATATCAAAATTAAAACCAAAGTTTTCAACAAAATTTGGCAAGGATAGAGTCCTAGATTCCTAATGTATGTCATAGGAGGGAAGCAGGTCAGCTGCCAAGTCAAGCTATAGCAAACCCAAGGAACAATCCTCCTGGATTTTATCAGAACCAGCAATACCATCAAGCCCAGGGGTACAGACCACCTGCTCGCCAGAATGCCCCTCCACCACCAAACCCACAACAAACTTTTGTCCAGAACATTCCAGCACCACAAAATCAGGATCAACCTATACAACAGGACCCTCCTCCTACCCAAGCTAGGGGCCCCCAAGTAGAAAATGCTAAAACTGTGTCTACTTTAAGAAGTGGAAAAATAAATCCTCACCCACACATGTCAACATTGAATGAGGATAAAGAAAATGAAATTGAAACTGAAATTGAAGAAGAGATTGAAGAAAATGTTGAAAAATAAAAATCCAAGGGAAAAGAGAAAATGGCTAAAGAACCTCTAGACAAAATCAAAATGAATGAAGATCCAAGCTGTTACATTCCAAGAGTCCCTTTTCCTGAAGCATTAAAGCCAAAATCTAAAAACAAACCAACTGGTAATGAAGAACTCTTGGAACTCTTTAAGCAAGTTCACATCAACATTCCTCTCCTTGATGCCATCAAGCATGTGCCTGCCTATGCCAAATTCCTAAAAGAAATGTGCACTCCAAAACGTGAAGTAAGAAATAAAACTGGAACAATCATTCTTCCAGAAACTGTGAGTACCATTGTCTTAAACCGACTCCCTAAAAAGCTCAAAGATCCAGGCACTCCACTAATTCCTTGCACCATCGGTGGAGTCACTTTTGAAAGCGGACTTTTAGATTTGGGAGCCAGTGTCAATCTCCTACCTTCTGCTATTTTTGAGAAATTCAAGTTAGGAGAATTGAAACCGACTTCTGTTGTCCTTCAACTAGATGATCGTTCTGTCACCACTCCTAAAGACTTAGTTGAAGATGTTATTGTGAAAATCAATGATTGTTACTTCCCTGCCGATTTCATCATTCTGGACATGAACACTCCTCAAGATTTAACTCAGTCCACCACGGCATCATGATGAAGGAGAGAGTTGTCTAGTGGTAGACTCCTTGGAAGAATCTTGTGTGGAAGAAACAGTAGACAACCCTGTGCTCTAGGGTTTGAGGGAGAGGAAGGACAATTTAATTCCTTATTTCAGAATAACGAACCATCATTTCCATTAGAGTGTCCTCCTAAGGTTGAGCTAAAACCACTCCTGCTGGTTTAAAGTACATCTTTTTAGGAGAGAATGAAATTTGGCCCGTCATAATTGCTAATGATCTTGAGGGAGGGCAGGAGAAGAAATTGATTGAAGTCTTGAAAAGTCATAGGAAAGCTATAGGTTGGACAATAGAAGATTTGAGAGGGATAAGTCCTTCAGTGTGCACACATCGCATATACTTAGAAGAAAATGCTAAAAGCTCAAGAGAAATGCAAAGAAGGCTTAATCCCAACATGAAAGAAGTTGTTAAGAAAGAGATTGTTAAATGGCTTGATGCTGGATTTATTTATCCTATCTCTGATAGCCAGTGGGTTAGTCCAACTCAAGTTGTGCCTAAAAAGTCAGGACTAACTGTAATTCAAACTGAAAAGGGTGAGCTCATTCCCACTCGGCTGGCTACAGGATGGAGAGTGTGCATTGATTATCGCAAATTGAATGCGATGACCAAGAAAGACCATTTCCCCTTGCCTTTCATTGACCAAATCTTAGAGAAACTTCTTTTGCTTTCTTGATGGATATTCAGGGTATAACCAAGTGGCTATTCACCCTAAGGATCCAAAAAAGACCACTTTCACATGTCCATTTGGAACTTTTGCCTTTAGACGCATGCCCTTCGGGTTGTGTAATGCCCCTGCAACTTTTCAACGTTGCATGTTGTCTATTTTCTCAGACATGGTTGGGGACTACTTAGAAGTCTTTATGGATGATTTTTATGTGTTTGGAAATGACTTTGATTCGTGCCTTGACCATTTGACTGAAGTGCTCAAAAGATGCATTAATGCCAATCTTGTCTTAAGTTGGGAAAAGAGCCACTTCATGGTAAAGGAGGGGATTGTCTTAGGGCATATTGTCTCAGAGAGAGGGATAGAGGTAGATAAAGCCAAGATAAATCTCATTTCTGAATTGCCTCCTCCCAACTCTGTCAAACAAATTTGATCCTTCCTTGGTCATGCTGGATTCTATAGGAGGTTCATCAAAGACTTTTCCAAAATTGTAAGGCCATTGACTTCTTTGTTAAAAGACACTCCTTTCATTTTTGATGAAGCTTGCAATAAAGCATTTGAGGACTTAAAAGACATTTTGACCAGAGCTCCAATTTTACAATCTCCAGACTGGTCATTACCATTTGAGATAATGTGTGATGCTTCAGACTTTGCAATAGGTGCTATTTTGGGTCAGAAAATTGATAAAGGATCTGTAGTGATTTATTATGCAGGCAGAACATTGAATGACACCCAGATTAGATACACAACCACTGAGAAAGAGCTCCTAGCTGTTGTCTTTGCCTTAGAGAAGTTTAGATCTTACCTTTTAGATGCTAAAATCATTGTTTTCACTGACCAAGCTGCCTTAAGGCATTTGCTTTCCAAAAAGGATGCCAAGCCTAGGTTGATCAGATGGATTCTCTTGTTACATGAGTTTGATTTGGAAATTCATGATAAGAAAGGGTCCAAGAATGTAGTAGCTGACCATTTGTCCAGAATAGTTGCCCCAGACTCTATGCCTATTAGAGATGCTTTCCCAGATGAGCACATTTTAGCTGTCTCCAATATTTCATCTCCATGGTACGCACAAATTGTGAATTATAAAGTCATTAGATGAGTACCTGGAGATTGGACTAAAAATGAGAGAGATTCTTTGCTAAGGACAAATATTTTATTTGGGAGGAACCAGAGCTATTTTTTATAGGACCAGACCAAGTGATAAGAAGATGTGTCCCTGAGAGTGAGCATCAAAGTGTCCTCAAATTTTGCCATTCTCTTGCTTGTGGAGGGCATTTTTCAGGAAAGAAGACCGCTGCTAAGGTCTTAGACTCTGGTTTCTATTAGTCCACGTTGTTTAAGGATGCCCACCAATTTTGTAAGGCTTGTCCTAGATGTCAAACCATGGGAAACAGTTCTAAAAAGGATATGATGCCTCTTAACCCCAATTTGGTTGTAGAAATTTTTGATGTATGGGGAATAGACTTTATGAGACCTTTTCCACCGTCCTTTGGATACACGTACATTCTAGTTGCTGTTGATTATGTGTCCAAATGGATAGAGGCCATTGCCACAAAGACCAATGATCATAAGGTGGCCATCAAATTTGTTCAGAAAAACATCTTTTCTAGATTTGGGTGGCCCAAGGCAATCATTAGTGATGGAGGACCACATTTCATTAACACTCAGTTTAGGACCCTCCTAAGGAAGTATAGGATCACCCATAAGCTGGCAACACCTTACCATCCGCAAACCAGTGGCCAGGTAGAAGTCTCAAACAGGGAGATTAAGAACATTCTTCAGAAGTCAGTTAGGCCTGATAGGAAAGACTGGTCAGAAAGGTTAGATGATGTATTGTGGGTCTACCGAACTGCTTTCAAAACTCCCATTGGAATGTCCCCTTTCCAACTTGTTTTTGGAAAATCTTGTCATCTGCCGGTAGAACTTGAGCATAGAGCCTACTGGGCTATTAAATAGGTAAATCTTGATTTAGCCCAAGCTAGTCAACAAAGGACCCTACAGCTGAATGAGCTAGAAGAGCTCAGAAATGAAGCCTATGAAAGTTCCACGATTTATAAAGCCAAAGCCAAAGCATTCCATGATAAACACATTCATAGAAAAACTTTTCAAGTGCATGATAAGGTCTGGTTATTTAATTCTAGGCTTCGTCTATTTCCGGGAAAATTGAAGTCCCGATGGGATGGTCCTTACACTGTTGTCAAAGCTTGTGACAATGGTGTTGTCATTATTCTTGACCCTAAAACTGGACAATCATTCACTGTCAATGGGTAGAGATTAAAGCACTTCTTTGAAAGCCCATCTTCCTTGAAAATTGAGTCTACCAAGCTAGCTGAGCCAAATGGAGCTTAATTACGTCTGGCTAAAGTCGATAAACTTAGCGCTCTTGGGAGGCAACCCACGTTTACAGATTTTCTTTATCAGGTAATTCTCTGTCTTACTTTCTTTTCCAGTAAATAAATTGGGAAAGGTAGAATAAGCATGCATTCATAGTCCTCAC
The DNA here is from genome assembly GCA_014218235.1 of Colocasia esculenta. Taxonomy (NCBI): domain Eukaryota; kingdom Viridiplantae; phylum Streptophyta; class Magnoliopsida; order Alismatales; family Araceae; genus Colocasia; species Colocasia esculenta. Next base: position 28,611,346 of record CM024762.1, read on the forward strand.
CCTAACCAGTGCTTCAATTTTTTTTTCTTTCTTCTTTTTATTGAGCTTATACATGTGCAAATAAAAAGAAAATTTCACAATGTTTCATCTTTGAATAAAAATGTCTGGCATTGCGAAACACAGACTATGTGTCTGATCTTTAACCATTAAAATTTTGTAGTTGTCACATTCCTTTGCAAACATCCATGTTAGGTAACCTCTAGTAAAGGATTACATGTACTTCCTGTCTACCTTATGTAAGGATTTATGGGAAGAAGTTTTTATACACACACTACACAGCCACTTAGACTAGTTGAACCCGAATGTAGCAAATTTGATAAGGCTAGTAGGAGAGAGGTGATTGGTTTTCTCCCTTCCCCTTAAGTGAATTGTGAAGGAAGTGAAGGCATGTGATCAAGGAACCTGGCTGCCCATCCTTCCTTTAAGAAGAAAAGAAAAGAAAAGAAAAAGTAAAAAAAAATCCATGAAAAATGTCTCGGATCTGAGTAAAGTTGGACTCGCTACTCTTGAAAAGTGATGGGTTGTGCAGCATTATGGATGAAAAAGAAAGAAGAATTCTGAGTGCACAAAGTGCAAATAAAGGGGCAAAGTCCTCAACTCAGAGAAATAATCCTCAAGGAAGTTGGGCAGAATGGAACTGAGAGAAACAACTCAATCTGACTGAGCAATGATCTTATTCCACAATTCTTTTCTTCTCCCTCGAACTAATCTAATCTCAAATACTAGCTGAGGCAGAGGAGCTCCAGAAGGGCTGATGTGAACTCCTAAGTGAGCTATCATTTGTGCACTAATTTTTTGCCATAAGCCCTTACAATTAGGAAAGACATGGAAAGAAATATCTCCACATTAATATTTTACATGATGGCTATTTAGCATGAGACATTGCATCTTCTAGTCTTACATTTGGAGTAATTTTTATTCCTAAGGGACTAGCAATGTTCAAGTAGGGGGGAGTGATAACTACAGAATTTTTTGTGTTAATTTTCATACATATAGTTTATTTTAGATATCCTTTGTCTATAAATAATGTGAATTTTGATTTTAATTTTCATTTCATCCATGAATAGGTTTTTGAGCATATTAGTTAACTTTTCATGTAGAACACATAGTTAGATTCTCATTTAATGAAGTCAATATCTTTTGCATAGTTTTACTAATAAAAGTGTTTTCTCTTTTTGCAGGTACACTGTATATAAATATTTTTTTTATCTTATTATTACTTTTATATTTTCGTAAACATCTTCTAATAATTCTTGTAAATATTAATCGGTAAATAAATCAGATTTTTAAATAAATTTTAAACCCTCACCCACTACCATCATGCCATATACCCCCTCATGAGTCCATTGCGCCAGCATATTTTTCTTCACCACCATCGGCGCATTGCGCCATTACCCTTTCTCTCATCCAACCCCAATAGGCCACGCACACCACTAAAACCATTTCTTTGCCTTTTCTTTCTTCCCATCAGGAATCCTAGAGGCGGTGCGAAGCCAGGGGAAAAGTTGCGTGGATCCCGGGCGTGCAGAGCTCTAGCGTGTGCGCGATGGAGCTGGTGCGGAGGCGGGAAGAGGAGCTGGTGCGGATGGAGGCGGTGTGCACAGTGGCTGGAGGCGGTGTGCGCAGCGGCTGGAGGTGGTAAGTGAGGCCGGAACTAGCATGTGTGCATGCAGAGGGGCGTGAGCAGCTGCACAGTGGCTGGAGCTTGGGCATGGTGATTTGGGGCGAATGCCAGTTGGGGCGTGGCGATTTGCGGCTGGAGTTGCTGCGGAGGCAAGCTGCTGCGGAGGCAGGCTGCTGCGGAGGCAATTTGCGATCGTGTGGAGCTCGGGTGAGGAAGCAGCTGGAGGCAGTGCGCGGTGTGTGAAGCGTGTGCAGAGCATGGGCGCGGCGGATCCGAGGCTCGTGCGGAGCTGGGGCGTGTGAAGCATCCGACAGAGCTCGTGTGTGAGGGGCTCTGGAGCCTATTTAAGGACCCCAAGGTCCTCGGAAAGTGGGGATTCGTCTACTGGGAGGGGATTTCGGAGTTTTTTTCTTCCTGTCTTCTGTTGGGCTGGGCGGGAGAGGTAGACATTTTTTTGTTTTTTCTCTTTTCTTCTATAAAGGGTTGGGGAGATCGATCCAGGGGAGGGATCGGAGATTTCTTCCTCTCTGCTGCTAGGAGTAGTCGTTTTTTGTTTCTCTTTTCTTTTGTGTTTAGTGAGATCGATCCAGTGCTTCTTCTTCCTTTCTTCTGCGTCTGGTGAGACGATCCGGAGGCGCGCTGCAGAGCAAGGCCAGGGCGACCAAGGGAACCCATCCTTTGGCTCGTTCTTGGCTGTCCAGTGTCTGGGATCAGGACCATCAGAGGTCTGCGCGTTGTGGAGCTTCCAGAGGTAGCAGAGAGTACCCAAAATTTGAAAGATCAGACAGCTTGTCTCATTTTACTATTTTCTTTGCTTTGAGATTTCTATTCCACCGGTGTTCTTATTCTTTCCTCTAGACAGATCAGAAGCTTGACGTTGCAGTTTATATCTCTTTTATTATTTTCTAGCTGATTCATCAGACTGTGAGGATTTAGAGAACTATTGTGTTTCTTATTGTTGTTATGAAGCTTATTACATCTTATTTCCTCTTTTGTTCTTCATCCCTCGAGCTGTGAGGGTATAGTGATCTGAAACTCTTATAGTTCATATTATTCTCAGTGTAAATCTCTGATTGATTTCTTTGATTTCTTCACTGTCTCATTCTGATCTTTGAGTTGCAATAGAATGGTGATATATCTCATGTTCTAGTTACTTCTTTTTGCATAATTGAAGCATTCATCTACTATTTACTTTATCTTATGTTGCTTCCCTTCGAGTTATGAAGGTGTGAGCAACTCTGAAATAATAACAGTCTTGAGATTAGAAGTAAGAATGTTTGTTTCGTGGAAGAATACTTGATTTGATATTTTATTAAGAGCAGTTTAGTTTTAATGCATTGAGAATTTAAATCTTGTTAGTGTTCAATTGAATGTGATATTGAAGGGCTCTAATTGTACTGGAGCTTTTAGTGAACTGAATGGATTCACGTCAAATTTTACTGTTGGATCTTTCTGGTTTCAAGTCAAAGTAGTTTAAATCAAGCTGTATTCAGCCTCTCTATGGATATGACCTGCTCTGCCACTTTATTAGTTCATCTTTACGATTTTAAATTTGTGAGACAGTTGAGAGAAGGTGAGCATCTTGATTTGTGCAAAGAACTCTAGACAATGAAAGTGCACAGTCAACAATGTTGCGTTCAACATATAGGATCATCGCGATTCTGTTTGGACAATCGATCCGACATCGATTCCTGCCCGAAGAGACGACGATCTGTCCCATCATGATTTGAACGCGACGGGTAGGTTCGTTGCGATTTAGTAACTTTTTACATAACCATGTTTTGACTGTGTATGGTCCTTCGAAGTGCGACGATTGAACATGTCACGATTTAAAGGTCAACTCGAGACTATTTTATTGAGATGTTCAGTCAACCATATGCATGCCCTATTGTCATATCATGTCATATAGTTATGCAATGGCCTAAAAGTGATCAACCTACATGAAAACTATAAGAATATGAACATCTATTCTAAGTGTTAATGATTGATTGATTTCATCAACCATGTGATTCATATGAGCTATGATTATACTCTGCCTTGTTCATAATTGAAAAGTGTTATGTGCTAAAATTACAGCACCTATGTGATACATTGCATTGCATACATGTCATGATTAATTGTTATAAGCTTTCCGTCTTGTTTTAAACCGATAGATTGTGGATTGAGACATGCTCTACACGTCACATTGCACATATAGGCAGCCCTTTCTTGGGGGATTGGAAACTCACGGCCGGTCATTCTGTATCGGTAGTCTAGTGACCTTTCGCTTAAGACCTCCGTAAATCTCCGTACTCCATGGATTCCCTCATGGACACCGAGTTGGTTATACCAATGAAGCACCCGGAAGATAGAATGCACTTCTATTCTTATCTACTTCTCGTGAGAGTGATTTGATAACATTGAAAACAAGACATTAAATGTAAAGATTGAACTAATGAGTTTAAGCCGTTATGCTGCCGAAATTAATCTGGATCATGTCCCCTTGCCTTGTTCTCTATCATCATTGGCATGATCTTTAGTGCTTACTGTCTATTGCTTGGAAATCATATTGGCCATAAATGAATGAATGGAATTACCAGAAACTATTGGAACTTCGGTTCACAACTATGCCTGTGCAAATAGGGCCCATTCTGGTTCTGGGAGGAGCACCCGAAATACTTATAATCGCGAGAGTATATGAGCTATTGAGGTGTCTGGCAATCACCTAATTGAATGTTAGATTGATCTGGGTAATTTCCACACTGTTATTGAATGATTGATTGATTGATTGAACTGTTATATGTGAAATGGCCAAATCTATTGTACATATCATCGTTAATGAACCCTAAATGTTATTGTCCATTGGAATTCTACAGAATTCAACTTGAGATATCTATTGCACATGCTACATGTTATTGAATCTCTCCCATTGATAAATGATCGTACTGTCATCCTTATCATTAATAATTGTTCCGTCCTACATGAGAATTGTCATGAATTGTTACCGAACCATCCTCGTACATGTTATAGCTTGAATCAGTTTCCATCATTATCGACATGAGTATTGCATGATAGTATTATCGTTGTTAACATGTTAATTACGTAAAGCATGCTCGCACCATGAGATATAAATCCTACTGGGCGCTAGTGCGCTCACACTGTTTTCCCTAATATTTTTAGGTGAAGATTATGATGAACTAGAGAATGCTGGGAACGGGGTAGAGTGAAGAGTTTCTCCAATATACCAGCCATGTCAGCCAGCAAGATTAGAGTTCAAGAGTCTAAAATAGTTAGTTTTCCTTTTATTGAGTCAGATGTACTTGAAATACAATATTGGGCCCTATGTTTGGCTCTGATGATGTAACATTTTAAATTAGTTGAATGGAAATGAAATAAAGAGTATTTGGCTGGCAATATTATTGTCTCAAGTCTTTTGTTATGCTTAGTTATTACTCTGAATTACTCGACTGTGATACTCATACTCGTATCGTTCACGCATCCCGATATTTATTTCCGCTGCTAAATGTCGGGGCATGATAGGGACAAACCCCGAGCACAATGTGCCTAGCTCACAAAGAACCTGGGATACTCGATTGAAGAGTCATTTCATAATAAGCATCAGACCACTGAACACGGTAGACCACACAGTCCACAACCGATCAAACTTGAGTACCACATAAACCATTAGTCCATTGCCAACCATGCATTAAACTCATATACACACCTTGCTAGATCCTCATCTGAGGTATAGGTGACCGGCGGGTCTACCCTAAGTCCAAGAAGATCACACTGCAAGAGAACTCATAATACTTAACATACACAAAGAGCTACTCAAATCTTCTTGAATTCATATCCACACCACATTCACATTAGTAAATACAATTAAACTATCAAATAACATGAAAGCATGACTAACACAGGACCCACATTATTCAACACCAATCAACACTTCAATCAAAGCCACTACTGCACTGCAACGGTGAACGCGCCCCACACAGAGGCCGCCACTAAAATGCGGTAGACCAACGGACCGCGATGCCAAACGCTTGTCATGCCCGATCGAGGGACCACAACATCATCGTGTCGGACCACCCGATCTCAACGTCGCCGCTTGTAACACCCTATCGAAGGACTGTGACATTATCATACCCCACAGCCCGACTGTGATTTTAGATAGAACGCTGGGGTGTGCAACTTCAACCTAGAAAATGCATGAAAGCCATTCAAACCATACATTCATTTGACTATAACCATTCCTCACATGAAAATGACCCCAAACATGCTCCACCTTGCATAGAAAACCCATTAAAGCATCTCAATTAAATCTAAACAACACTTACACATGATTTCTAGCATCATAAACCCAAGAAACACAATTAAAACGGAATAAACACCCATCCACACACACAACCACGTTTTTTTCTAGTTGAAGAACATCAAATAACTCGCAAGAACTAAAAGAGCAAGAGAAACCCTACCAAACGGTGAAGAACACCACCTGTTGGGGTCTTCACGTCATCTGGACGCCTTCTCCTACGCAAATCCGGCACCACAGCACACCACAGATGTCGATGGGGCTCAAACCCTCAGGAAGCTGCCACTGGGAGCTCACCTAGTAGAGCAAAGGGCGAAATCCTCGCTCTCTCGGCGCCCCAACAATTAAAAACCACGACAAGAAGAACGCATCGCCTCGCTAGGCCACGATACTATCATGCCCTACAGGGGGACCATGACACTAACCAAGTGTCCCATATCTCTAAAAGACATGTACCCACAGCAAATGCCTAGTGCCGCTGTAAGACCCGACTTCTCCGCTTTCCGTCCGGTGTCTTGGATGACTGGCCACTAACGCGTCCAGGCTTGGTGATGCGTTAGTGTCGCGTCGTGGGTGCGCGACGTGACAGTCATCCTTGTTGTGAGGAGCGCGTGCGTCACGTTCTTGTCGCGCCCGTCTTCTCTGACGCATCTTCATGTCGCGCCCGGTCAACGGGTCGCGACAGCTTTCTATCGTTTCAGTCGTCCAATGCCTGTCAGGGTGGCAGGCATGTCAGTACGACCTGTCGCGACGTCCCTGGGGGACGCGTTCTTGTTGCGGTGCTCTGACCTGTCATGTTAAGGTCCTTAACGCGATGCGTCGCCCCGTCGCGTCTTGGGTGTCGAAGGCATAAGGCCTTGGTCGGCGACCCTTCCCCCTCTCTCTCCCTCTTCCTCCCTCTCTCCCCTTTGTGTGTTTCAGGTGAGGAGTAGGGCCGTGCGTGGTGTCCCGACGTTGTGGAGCTTGCGTGGAGCGAGGAGGAGGTGGCCAATCCGACATGAAGGGCCCTATTGGGTTCGTTTCTTCTTGAAAGGTAGGGATTTCTTGTGCCCTTCTCGATCCGGGTGGATTGGGAGCCCCTCGGGGTTTGTAGTTAGTATTTAATGCTTCTCCATGCTCCCCTCCCCCGTGTGGTGGTGTGTGTGGCTTGTGGGTGGCCCCGGGATGGAGCATCCCGTGGGTCTGCCTCTCTGCTGGTGTCGCGACCGCGGTGTGCGTCGCGACACCAGAAGAGGCGTCTGCCCGGTCTAGCGTGACCTTATCACGACGTGTTGGCCAGTCGCGATAAGGATCGCTATTGCGACGTGCTGCCCCGTCGCCACAAGGTTGCTGTCGCGGTGCCCTTCTTCGTCGCGATGGTATCACGACGGCCTAGGGGGGGTGCGATAGTGCCTGTGTGTGCCTCGGGTATTCCGTGGTTCCGGTTGGGGTGTCGGCATGTGCCCCAGAGCTGGCTTGCCCTTAGGACCTTCAGGTGGGGAACGCGGTAGGTTGCCTCGCTGTGTTCAGTTACTGAAGGTGACACCTTCGTGGCCATGTTCTCGCAGCGGTGCCAGGAGGGTCGTGTCTGTCTAATAATCGATTGACTGGCGGTCAATCGATTATTAGTAGAGCGAAGGGATTTCCGTACTATCTGGTGGTGTTCCGAGGTTCTAGCCGTTCGTGTGTGCCTTGGTTGCCCGACGGCCCTCTTGAGGGTCCGTGCATGCCTCGTGCTTGCTGGGCTTGTCGTGGGTTACAAGCCAGTGGTTCGGTGTGGTTTTTGTTGTGCGTGTCCCGCATATTCACTCGGTGCTTGGCACTTGAGGGCTTGTCCCGTTCAGATGTTGTCTCCATTTCCTGGGACCCCCATCCTCGGGAGCCTGTTGAGGGAGTGCTCTGGGCTACGAGCGTGCTCGAGTTGGCAGCCGAGTTGGCAGACTCTAGAGCTGAGGGGAAAACAAGGTTTGGACAATGGTGCTAAGTTGTTTGTAGAGCTCTCTTGTCTGGGGTGGGACGCCAAGGTTGTTGAGGTGTTTTCTTCCCTGCGCAGCCCAGATAGTCCTTTGTCTCACTGCCTCTCTCTACGTTGGTTCCAGAGCCGCGTAGTGGTGCTAGGCGTGGGGCTACAGCTTGGCCAGGCTGCGGTGTTGCATGCGTTTGTGTGTTTCTATGGCGGCTCTGCCTCACTCTTCCGCGGAGGGGAGGCAAGAGCTAGGCTAGCGAGCAGAGGGCGTGGACAGCGTGTCCCCCTCTTGGCTGCTAGCAGTAGTGGCTTGGTTGTTGTTGTTGTGACGACATTTCCTCACGACGTTTCCAAGTGCGACTCGTTGCCCGAGCTTACACGGCGGTTATAGCCTGGCTATGTCTAGTCTCTATGGGCGTCGTTGGTCTGGCCTTGTGTGGACCCGTGCTTCTGGTGTTTTCTACTTCGGTGTCTTCTCGGTTCTGTAGTCCCATTCTTTGGCGCCAGTCCGTTGTGGCACCGGCGCATGTGGATTCCCGACCTCGTGGTGTGTCCGGGGTCCATGGTGGTTTTGGTTGTCCGCCCTCGACCTTGTGGAGGTCTGAGGTGGCCGTGCTTGTGGTGAGACGTTGTTCTCACTTGGTTGTTGCGCGGTCTCGACGGGTGTGCCGAGGGTTGCTTCCACTTTGTGCCCAACTTCGTTGGTTTCTGTGGGAGTCATGTGTGTGTCGCGACCTTGGTTGGTAGTCGTGGCGTTGCACTGTTCAGTTCCACTGCTTAGTAGTACCCTGCTATAGGTGTTCCTCACTTTACAGCTTTCTAGGGTAGTTTTCTATTTTTGGAGTTCTGTTGCTCTGGCCGGTGAGGGACTGGTAATCCCTACTGGGCCTTGTTCGCGAGGATCACCCCCCCCCCCTACTTCCTTCAGCTAGGGGATCGTCATCGCGGGAGCTTGGTGTCGGACGGGTTGCAGAGGCGGCTGTGGCGCTGTGTGTTGTCAGCAGCAGTGTGAGAGAGTGTTGTGAGCTCTTGTACCTGAGTGAGTTGAGAGTTGTGCTTTGCAAGTTCTCGGGGTATGCCCCTTAAGGACTGCACCTTTCTTCTTGTACCTGTGCTTTTACTCGGGACATGTTGTACAGTTGTTATATTGTTATACTTATTTAAATTCAGTACATATCTCACTAGACTAATCTTCTAACCCTTCCGGGTCTTCGGATCCGTGGGTGGCGACGTGAACTTCGGGTCCCTGGCAGGGATCCGGGAGGTCGGGTCATTACAGCTGCACTCAAATGACCAACTGCGACAAGAACGAGGCCATCAACTCTGACACAACTACAACCAGAGCACTAGGTCAACCCAACTCAAAGCCAGAAACTTTCAGGTTGACACATTTAGGGCCAAAAACCTGAAAACACCTCAAAAACCATTACAAAAGTCATTAACTATGATCCGCGAATGCCGTACATTACACCTTTCACCAACCCCAAAAGTTGCCTTGCAGTTGGTAATAAACCAACTGATTACTAAAGATTCAGTACAAGGGTCATCTTTCCCAATCGCACAGGACTTTGACTAATCATGAGTCAAAGTCAAACTTCAACTGGTGCACAAGTCGACTTTCTCAACACAAGAGTCAACTTACGCCCATACACGAGTCGACTCACACCCATCCATGTGTCGACACACACCCATACATGTGTCGACACACACCCATGATTAGAGGACGAAAGCCTCCAATCAATTGATGTTTAAGCATGCATCGATGATTGAACAACTTTTAAGGTTGTTCCAATTTTTAAACAATCAATCACAATCCCTTCAATTACAATCTTTTCAATTGAAGTTATAACAAAATCGATTACTGAACAAGCATTCAGAATCCTTTCGATTGGCGATGCAATCGCATCGATTGCTGAACAAATGTTCAAAATTTTTTGATTGGTGATATATATAGTCGCACCGATTACTGAACAAATGTTAAGAATCTTTTGATTGGTTTTCATGAAGGAATCGATTACTGAACAAACATTTAGACTCTTTCCGATTGAGAATACAATCGCATCGATTGTTGAACAAATGTTTAGAATCCTTCCGATTGGTGATATGGTTGCCTCGATTTCCGAACAAATGTTCAGAATCTTTCAATTGATGTTCATGAAGGAATCGATTGCTTAACAAATGTTTAGAATCTTTCAATTGATGTTCATGAAGGAATCGATTGCTGAACAAACGTTCAGACTCCTTCCGATTGGCGATACAATCGCATCGATTGCTAAACAAAAGTTCAGTAGCTCTTCGGATTGGCTTACAAATGTTTTGATTACTAAATAAGTGTTTAGTAAGCATTCCAATTGGCTTGTAAAGGTTTCGATTACTGAACAAAAGCTCAGTAAACTTTTCGATTGGCTTGTAAAGGTTCTGATTACTAAACAAAAGCTCAGTAAACATTCCAATTGGACTTATAATCCTTCTCATTGGTCTTATAAGTGGTCCAAACATTGATTGGTGTTACTAAATGATCTGATTACTAAACAAGGTTTAGTAGACACTCCGATTGGTGATATAATTAATCGATTACTGAATAAAGGGTTCTGTAAGGTTCTGATAGACTTATAAAGAATCCAATTACTAAACAAAGTTTAGTTAACTTCCAATTGGCCTTATAATGGATCCAAACACTAATTGGTGTTCTTAAACGATCCGATTACTGAACAAAGGTTTAGCATGGCTCCGATTGGACTTATAAATGATCCAATTATTGAACAAGGTTCAGTATACCCTCTGATTGGTGATATAATCAACCAATTACTGAACAAAAGGTTCATTAAGATCCCAATTGATTTCCAACCAATTATTTCTCATGAGTTATTACCTATGTTAGTGGGTTCTCCATTTATCTGATTCTTAAGAATCTGGGTCGCTACACCCCCATTGTTTGGCCTAAAATCATAAAATTCTCATCTTTTTTCATATAAGTTTCCATACATGATAAAATTGCTTTTGCTGGTGGCTCTTTTACCTTAAAAATCCTAATAGGAACCTTACTCAATTACTTCCACCTATTTATTCTTATCTATTTATGATTTAAAATCTAGGTTGTTACATGTTATGTGCCACTTTTAGCTATTTTCATGTGTCATCACTTAGAATTGTTATTATATTCTAGATCGGATAATAAGATCAATAATACAACTTGATCATATTGTGTTTGGGCATCATTTGCTAAGCATCTTGAGCACACTATGTAGCTCCTATAATCTATGGGGGTGTTTGGTGTGTTAGGTCCGAGGACCGACCTACCTGTCATCGAGTTATGCGTTATCATATATATTAATATATCCTTGCCAAGAAAAATTCTCCTCATCAAGGTTCATTAGACCACTAAATTGCACCAAACTGTGATTTGGTGGTACATTACCAATGCAATGGTTCAAGCCTGCCTGGCCCAAATGAAATTTTTTTGTTATTTTTCTAGATTTTAAAATTTCTTATTCTTTTGAGATTTTATAGTTCATTTCACATACTCTATGCATACCAGTATTCAATAATTGAATAACATAATATCACTAAATGTTAATAGCATATGAAAATACACGTAATTTTAAAGTATATAATGTAATGAAAGTCTGTCAATAGAACAATTGTAAGTGTACATCACATCAATAACCATGTGAATTATCTTAAGCCAAAGTCAGATGAAAAAAAAAGTGAGTCAATATCCTCATGTGACTCATGAATCTAAAAGTCTATATCCACTCGAGTATAGGTGGGAGTGGGTTATTTGTAATCAGTAGGAGAAGATGGGTTTTAATTTTAATCAAGATTGCTACGGTTTGGATCTTGTATGTAACACATTGGGTCATATCGAATCGACCCACCTAAACTATAATGATCTGAACTACTCGATGTGGTACCCTTGTGCTGACTGTGCGAGGGTGCTATGATCCCCTAGGTACGGTACGACACATCCAAACCATACCAGTATGATACAGTTCGACAAACCATGCTCCTCATCAAACTTAGACTTTGATGTAGTGAAGTTGTCTTGATTATTCTTTGAGGGTCGTGTCTGATATGCAAGTAAGGTTGTTAATATATCTTGGACAACTTTAAATTTTAATTTGATGGCTCAGATATATAGAATGATAGTAGTCTCACCCCATCTTAATCTACTGAAGAGTTTTGAAGCTAATTCTAGCATTTCACTATAATGTTTTTTATTCTACTTGAAATATAAAAAATGTTATCACACTAGAAAAGATAAAATCTTGAATTTCTTATCTCTGTTTACCTACCCACCTTCATAATCATATCCGTTTGTCGAAGTTATCCTAAGAATTTTTTGTAGTTAATTAGGGAGTCATTTATTAATGGATAAATTAATTAGGAGTCTGTAACTATAATATGGAGGTCCTTACTGTAACAAGACTTAATGTATACTGTAACAGGGGATAACACTTACTGTAATTACTTACGACTCTGTCAAGGATTAGAAAATAAGTCAAACATCTGATAGAGACTCCTAATTAATTTGTTATTTATTAATTTTGTTGCAAAAGTGGCACATGTGTTCTTCAAGATTAGGACACACACTCCCCTTCTCACCGAGGCACATTCTTCAAAGGCAAAACCATGAAGAGAAAAGTCATATGAAATAGCTTCTGACATTGAATCTAACAGAAAACTACAATTGGCAAAATTATTTTTTCATTTTATCGTAGGTAAACAAGATCAAATATCGAAACTTTAAATACATTTAACAATTTTCCTCGTTATTGTCTGCTTTGAATGTTTAAATACTTCTTTCTTGTACAAGAATGTTTAAATAGTTATTGTCCAAAAAATATAAGAAGCATAATATGTATCAACCTTGAAAGTATTCTACTAATTAAGATTTTCCTTGAAAGCTGTGCCATCTTCCTTGTATTAAAAGATGCTAAGCCCATAAAAAATAGAAAAATCAGGATGACAACACTACATAAATAGAAAAATCGGGAACATTATTGTGGTGGCCGTTTCTGGCCACCATCGTGCGCTGGGCCCATCATGGCCCAGCCCAATTCAGCAGGCAGACGTGGCCCTCTCACAAGGCGCCACGACTTTTCAAAAATAGCTTCAAGGTCCCGAGCTCGGTCCCTGCATTCGGGTACCAGCGGGACCCAAGAGCAGCCTCCGGGTACCTCATAGCCTGTTCGGTCAAAGGCCCTTCCTTCCGAGTAGGGTCTGCTCGGCTTGTGCCGAAAACCCCTTCGGAACGGACAGCACTTCTTTGCATCAGGCATCTGGCAGCAGGCCATGCCTTCGAGCACCAGGTGCCGAGCAGTGGGCTCGACTACCGAACAGCAGGTCTGGCTCACCGAGCAGGCTACCTGCTCGGTACCTTCCTCCCAGGAGAACCCAAGCGGCCCTACATCCCCTTGCGGCAGTTATAACGGCCACACCACACGCGCCCCACGATCAAGTGGTGCATTAACTGCAGAGCACCTCAACGCGTAACTCCCCCGCTAAGGACGCCAACGGGCGCGCCCTGTGCGGCATTGATCAGGGATGTTCCGTCCCTCTCCCTCAGTGCTTCTGCCTATAAAAGGCACTGGTAAGCCTCCATGCAGAGGTACGTAATCCAAGGCACACCTCTCTTGCGCAATATTGATCCAAGCCTCCCATCGCTAACTTAGGCATCAGAGGGTTCTCCCTGGTTCTTCAACCGGGCCCCCCTGATCCACTTCTGGTTTTGCAGGCATTCGTCCGCTACCGACGTCCTTCTTCCCTTCTTCCAAGTGTAGGCCCGCTTGGCTCCGGCCCAAGCAAGAAATCACCTCCACAATTATATTTTTATAAATTCCTCATAATCTTACTTCCAGTGGAATTTAAATCTGGGACCATGCAAACCTGGCATATTAGAAGGTTAACCATTAGCCCACTTCCCACTTGTTAAGTTCCTTTCTATAAAATGAACTGACGGTCAATTTGGCCTGGCATAGAACACCACAAAACAACACCAAACACTATATTTCATTCGCCACCCAAATATGGTGGTCTAGGGTATTTTTACAATTTTGAGGCCAAAATAGATTTCCCCCAAGTAGAAAAAAACAGACGGGGAAAAAGGAAAGGGAAGCCACAGTTTATGGAGGCGTATGTGAGCTCCCTAGACTCGACCGCTTGCGTGAGGAGGGAAGTCATGTTAGAGCAATCGCTTCAACCCCAACCAAGCCATGTGAAGCTTTTCTTATTCATATTGGAGAAAAAATAGTTGCACACCTTAAGATATTTAATTGATGTATGTTCCAAATATATGTGAGATAAATATCGTATCACTACGGTCCCCACTTTTTTATGTTTGGGGTTGGCACTAGTTGGGCCACGCCCAGACAAATAACAAGTCATGTTACGTATTCATATAGTCAAGGGTAGGAAGAGAGAGAGAGAGAGACAGAGAGATCCAGCACACTACATAGAAGTTACCTAACGTGGCTGAAGTCCATCTTTTTCGATAAAAGGTTAAAAGTTCTTAAATGAATTTGCTTCTCTAAGATCGATGCAGTGTGTCGTAGAGGATTTGAACTCATTAGGGAAATAGATTCTTATGACAGGGGTTAAATTGAAAATAACTAATCCCTACCCCATATCCCAAGAGGAAGAAAGTTTCTTAGAAGTACAGAATGTTTACTGAGAGATTTTAGTACAGCCCTGGGCATAAAAGATCCAAACTTGTCATAAGTGCCCTTGGCATGTTGAGTAGAGGCTTTGTTGGGCGTTTTGCCCATTTGCGCCCCGCGAGGGGCCCACTGCCTCGGTGGGTGGAGGAAGCGTCACCAACGCGCAGGGCGCGCTGGCGGGCGGGCACCTTGCCAGCGCGTAAGGCGCGCTGGCGGGCAGGCACCTTGCGCGCTGGCGAGGGGCGCTGCTGCCGCGCGGCAGCAGCAATGCCGTAGCCCTTGCCGCCTCTCATGGCAGGGGCTGCCGCCTTTCTCCCCACTCGCTGCCTCATCTCTCCTCCCACTCTCCCTCCTCACTTCTCCTCCTCTCCCTATAAATACTCCCATGAGGGGTGAAGAGGATGAGTATCCCAATGGCATGCATGTGTGTATGCAAGTGTGTGTGAGGAGTGCAAGTGCATGTGTGTAGTGCATGAGAGTATATACAAGTGTCTTGTGTGTATGTGAGAGAGTGTGCTTGCAAGTGTGTCTTGCAAGTGTAGACTTCTCTGTGAGAAAAGGTACTATCCCAGGTGTGGGACATCAGGTGTTCTCTATTCGATATCGACTGACGGAGGAACGTCATCGCCAGTCCTCGAATTTAAGGTGTGAAGCTTTGTAGGCAACTTGGTAGCTGTCTACTATCTTATGTGGGATCTTCTTATTATTATTACATTTTCGATGTGAGGTATGTCCTCTTACCATTTTACAACATTGGTATCAGAGCCACTTGGTTGGTTCTGATTTTTCTCCTTCTCTTGTGAACTGTATAGATGGCAGGTTCCCCGGCACAGTCGGACCCTGAGTTGACAAATCATTTCGAGGATTGGTTCTCGATTTTCGATCTGACGTTGGTCGCACTGACCAATGTCAACTCTAGTTTGCTGGCAGCAGATTCTGGATAGGCGTTGGCCCTAGACACTACGACTAGCAGGACGAGTGTACCTAGTACAAATGCACTGGCACCGGCCAGCGGCACAGCTGACTATGAGTTCCAGGTGGTGACTTCACTTCCTGGAGTAGACACATCAGATAGTCTGAGTGTCTATACACCTTCTCCTCTGACTGTGTCAAATCCTTGGTCCCCACCTATTTTTGAACAGGCTCCTTGGGAACCATGGCCGGTAGTATGGGAGCTGCATGTGCCAATTGTGCCCCTCTCTGCACCACCTCTCACTATCATCCTTAGGACTACTGAGGGAGAGTTGGTGGTTGCAGAGGGTTATATATAGCTTTTATATAGAGATAGAGATTATGGTCATGTACTGCGCTAGTTTTAGAAGCGCAATTTTGTTTTCCGTTTTTGCGCGTGAATATGTTCACGCTTGCACCGGAAATAGTACATGTAACCTTTATATATTTATATATATATATATGTTTTATATATAATGCAATATGTTTAAAGTTAGTATGTTTTATACATATTTTCTTTAAAGTTATGCAAATTAGTTTTGCATATGAGATATTTGCTCGAAATCATTTTAATTATATTAACTTATCTTATATAAGTGGGAGATGATTGTAGTTGCCTAGCTTTACTTTCGATTTTACTATGTAAGAAATGTTCAATGTAATTAGCTTGGATTTCTAGAAGCAAATAGGAATAATGTGTAAATTGATGTCAAAAACTTCTTTTCCTGTATTGGTAAACTATGGCTACCAAAAATGTTATAGCTGATCTCACTAAGGGTGAAAAGTTAAATGGCACGAACTATGATATATGGCATCGTAAAATGTAATATTTTTTGGATGAACAAGATGTGATTGATCATCTTACGATGTCCTTGTCACCGCCCATTGAGGGTAGTAGCAAAACAGACCAAGAAGTTTATGTAGCTTGGTTCAAGAAAAATCGTAGTGTGCGCTTTACTTTGTTAAGCGCTATGGCCGATGATCTTATTGGGGAGTTTGAGAACTGCGCCACTTCTAAGGATATGTGGGATCAATTGAAGTTCATTTTTGGTGGGACCTCAGTCACCCGATTAAGGGCTCTTGTTTTGAAATTTGAGACCTATCGGATGGACTCGCGCCATACGGTAGGTGAACACCTTAGGGTGATTTCATCTATGATCCGTGATTTGAAGGCTGCAGGTCATGAACTCACCGATGAACAATAGGTGCATGCGGTGATTATGTCACGCCCCGACGCGGAAATTCAGAACACGCAGTTATATTCGGATCATAAATAGAGCAAATAATTAGATGCGACATCAACATAAATAAACTCCATTAAAGTCAAATGATAACACCATACTACATCCATAAATTGTCAGAGCCAACCATAGGGCCCAATATTCAAATTACATAATAATCTCCATGAAAATGTATCATCATTACAAATACTACTCCAACAACTATTCCTAGAATTTCAGCTCCTCGTGTGATGGGTACTCTTCACTCATGCCCTGCCCCATCAGTGTCCATGAACTCATCATCACTACCTGAAATGTTTAGGATGATAGGGTGAGCAAACTAGCCCAGCAGGATTTACATCTCAATATGCAGGTGCTAATATACATGATTAACATATTAAATGAGCAGGATCTTAACATGAACATGATGACAAACATGCATGCATTTCTAATAAGTCAAATGGCTGAATAGAACGAATATCATAACGAATCAAATACTGACTTTCATATGTATTGGACAGGTAATTCAAGAATAGAATCATATCACAAAGATTGGCCATATTCATAGATATCACATATTCACATGATCAAATGTATCATATCAAACGAAGGCACATTCACACAAATCTTGCACACGTATCAGTGCCATGCCAAGCACCACAAGTCCATACTCCCGTGGTTAATAAGTACGATGGGGCGCTCCTCCCCAGGACCAGACAGGGCCCTTATTGCACAGGCATTAGTCAAATGGACCGAAGTCCCATGTTGTGCCGATCAAACATATATGTATTATGGCCACGGATTTCCAATAACAAGTTCATAGTAATAAGGACATGATCATTCATAGAGTTCAAGGTATGACAAAAGCTCGAGAGATCAATTGGACAGTATAACGACGTATCTTATGTTTTCATAATTCTTTAGTGTCTTGATAATAGGATGACTAATGACATAACGTACACGGTACAAGTGCTCTCTATCTCCGGGGTACTTCATGGCACAACCAGCTCGGTCTCTATGAGGGAATCCACAGAGTACGGAGACTTACAGAGGTCTTAATAAAAAGGTCGCTAGTCTGCCAATACGAAATGACCGGCAGAGAGCTTCCAATTCCCCAAGAGGGGTGTGCCTAAACATGCAAATGTGTAAGTGACACGGAACTTTCCTAATCATGCGTGCAATGGATAAAAAAAATATGGAAACCTCGGAAAGCAAGTAAATAAGGAAGTTCCACATGCAGCAAGTAACATAATGGAAAAGCTCTAAACCAAACAAGTTCATTCTAATAATTAATATATGTATCCTCCACAGATTCATATCACAACTTATCATGACAGATTTCATATCAAGCTAGATTACAAGATGATAATCAAACGAATGTAGTATCAATCTCCTCATATTATGCATTAGAATTATATTCATGTCATTATAGTTTTCAAGTGGGTTGGTCACTTTTAGGCCAATGCTCCACTAAGTAACATGATTACAGACTAAGATAATACACATGTTGACTAACTAACCGAAAGGAACAGTCTCGGGTCGGTCGGTCTTTGAATCGTGACGGGTTCAGACATCGCTTTTCAAAGAACCGTACACAGTTGAACAAAACTCGGTGTAAAGGTACAAAATTGCAACAGACCCTCCTGTCACATTTAAATCGCGACAGGACAGATGGTCGCCTTTCAAACCTGAATCGATTACCCGATCGATTGCCTAACTAAAATCACGACGGTCTTGTCTGTCGCATTCACAACGCGACAGAACGATATGTCGCGACGATTCCTGAATCGCGATGCTTTAATACGTCACATTCATGCATGGATTTCAAACTTCGAATATAAAAACTGTACGGAATCGGATGGGCGGGAAACTACCAAATTGCGACGGCATGACGGGTCTAGAAAGCCACGCGACACATAGTTTCAGGTGTCAGGGTTGACCGATCAGACCTTAAATCATGACAGAAGACTCGGTCACCTTTTCCTGAATCGCGACGTACCAATACGTCGCATTCATGCATGCAGAATCGCGACGTCTAAATACGTCGCATTCTTGGATCTTACCCGAAAACACAGAAAAACTGATACACCCTTCATGATAGACTTATAACTTGAAATCTAATGATATCTAGACAAAACTCTAAACATGAAAAGTGCTCAGAACATCCAGTAGAAGTGAACCATGGTTTGGTTTGATCCAAAATGACCTCAATTTACATAAAACACAGCATAACTATAAAAAGCCCTAAACTTGCGTGACTTACGGAAAACGCTTAATACGACGAACATGTTTGATGGGATTTGGGCAAAATAGATGCAAAATAAACTAGACACGATGCCTTTTCAAATGGTATAGCCCTAGTTTAGTTTTGGCCCGAGATCACCTACCTTGAAGTGGATCTAAGAAGGTCTTCTACACAAGTCGCAACAGAGAATAGGTCGGAGAAGATGGTGTCCTCCTGGCCGATCTCCTCCTCTCCTAGTGCTCTATCTCGCCTCCTCACGACCCCAACACAATGGTAAACTTCCCCCTGATGATCAGTCTGTCCTCATGTAATTTTAATTAATTACATTTATATATATATATATATATCAATGATTAACAAACCCAAACAAGAGTTTATAAATTATATCTAATGAATACTTCATAAGTCTTAAGTACAGGAAAAATACCAAGGTCAATCAAGCCAATAAAGGTATGCATTACTTCTCTGAAGCTTGAATCTTTTCAACATGATATTTCTCTAAGTCCATATCGATTTCTGTTGAAATTCATAACGATTTCCTTATAAGATTAAAAAGTCATGTTGTTTCAAACAAGTCGATGTCATAACGACTCTATAAGTTATCGCAACGATTTCTTTAGAAAGCGTAACGACTTGCCTGTCATAACGACTCTATCAGTTATCGCAACGATTTCTTTAGAAAGCGTAACGACTTGCCTGTCATAACGACTCTATAAGTTATCGCAACGATTTCTTTAGAAAGCGTAACGACTTGCCTGTCATAACGACTCTATAAGTTATCGCAACGATTTCTTTAGAAAGCGTAACGACTTGCCTGTCATAACGACTCTATAAGTTATCGCAACGATTTCTTTAGAAAGCGTAACGACTTGCCTGTCATAACGACTCTATAAGTTATCGCAACGATTTCTTTAGAACTCGTAACGACTTGCTCGTCGCAACGACTCTATAAGTTACAGTAATGATTTCTTTAGAACTCGTAACGGCTTGCTCGTCGCAACGATTCTATAAGTTACCGTAACGATTTCTTTAGAACTCGCAACGACTTGCTCGCCACAACGATTTCTTTAGAGTTCATAACGACTTGATAAGTGTTCATAACGATTTGCTCTCTATAATGACTTATTAATATTCATAACGATTTCATAAGTCATATAGCCATCGATTTCATATCTTGATATCTTATTCATCTTAAAAGCGTTGACTAGTCAAAGTCCACGTAGACATCTCTCTGACGCTTCTGCATTTATGAGATCTGAACGTATCTCTGCATACATGCAGACAATATCATCCTTTATCGTGCTTACTCTAATTACGTCTTTTAGACTTAAGTTATTTGGCATTACTATTTTCATGTCTATTGCTACTGACGTTGACTGACATCAGAGACAGCTTAGCTGTCTACTATTTGAGATTGACATTTGTGCAGACCTCTGATCTAGCTTCATGGTACAACGTTAAACAAAATAGAAGCCAAAGGATATTTCTGAAGATCTCATCTCTTTGCGTGCTCAAGTGATCAAAAGGCTGTTGACTGGAAGCTTCCAAGACTCCAGGTGTCATTCAGTCTAACGACTACTCAAAAGAGAGACAACGAACACTTCAACGTCTAGATTTCAAATTGAAGATATAAATACAAGTCAGAAGAACAGAAGACATACATCGCGTATTCAAGCATTCAATTTCTTCTGAAGAAGTCCAGAGCCAAGAACCTCATTCCACTTAGTTTTTGCTCTTTACTCTCCACTAGTTTGTGAAAATCTTGAGAGAGCCCGTGTAGTTCTGAGAGTGTGCCTTGTTTAGATCTTTGCTCTCAGTTCTAGTTGCTTCAGATCCTTGCTTGTTAAAAGCTTGATCTAGGGGCTTGAATTTCATTCATTCTCTTTGTGTTGTTCCCTTCAGTTGTGAAGGAAGACCTGGTGGTATCCTAGGTGTTGTTCCCTTCGGTTGTGAAGGAAGACCTGGTGGTATCCAGGGTGTTGTTCCCTTCAGTTGTGAAGGAAAGACCTGGTGGTATCCAGGGTGTTGTTCCCTTCGGTTGTGACGGAAGACCTGGTGGGGTATCCAGGGTGTTGTTATTCCCTTCGGGTGTGAAGGAAGACTAGCTGAGCTGGGTGTTGTAGCGTCCTTAGGGGGATTGTACCCTAGTTAGTAAAATCCTGAGTTGTTGCTCAGGGACTGGACGTAGGACTCCTAAGGAAAGGAGGTCCGAACCAGGATAATCCTTGTGTTGTGTGATTATCTTCTTTGTGTGTTTGATATTTAAACTAACAGTCACTAACCTACTTCGAAGAACGTTTGTGTGAATCTTTTTAGTTACAGGTATCTTCAAGATTAATTTTTAAAGACCCATTCACCCCCCCCCCCTCTGGGCTCGTCAACTGGGCAACAAGTGGTATCTGAGCCAGTCTTTTCGACAAAGAAAGGATCCAACGATCTGAAGAGTAAAGATCCATGGCAGCCCAAGGTAACTTTGAAGGTCAGTCTGTCAACCGACCCCCTCTCTTCGATGGTGAAGATTATCCTTACTGGAAGACCAGAATGGAATACTTTCTACAAGGCCACGACTATCAAATTTGGTCCATAGTAGAAGAAGGTGATCTGTTAGTCACAAATGAGAAAGCCCAATGGACAGATGATGACAGAAAGAAGATCTCCTTGAATTGCAAAGCAAAGAGCATCTTATGCTGTGCTCTAAGTAAGAAGGAGTTCAACAGAGTCTCAGCCTGCAAATCCTCAATGGAAATGTGGGAAAAGCTCAGGATTACTTATGAAGGCATAGACAAAGTAAAGGAAACAAGAATCGACATTCTTGTCACTCAATATGAAAGATTTCAGATGCAGTCAGGTGAGTCCATAACTCAAATGTTCAGCCGGTTCACTGACATCACAAATGGACTAGTTAGTCTGGGGAAAACCTATGAGATGGGAGACATGGTGAGGAAGATACTTAGATCCTTACCATCCTCATGGACCCCAAAGGTCACAACAATAGAAGAAGCTAATGACCTGAAGAGAATGTCTGTAGAAAATCTCATTGGGTCCCTTATGGCCCATGAGATCAACATGGAAAGGCTAGGAGAGTCCTCTAGCAGAAAGAAGCACTCCAACGCCTTAAAAGCTGAAGAAGATTCACCAGATGCAAGTTCAGCTGAAAGTGAAAGTGATGCAGACAGCGAGAATGAGGAAGCAATGCTGTCTAGAAAATTGCAGCGAATTTTTGCTAAAAAGAAGAAATTTCAATCTAGTAGAAGGCACTTCAAAAGGAACAAGGACTTCAAGAAGCCAGATGGAAAAGAAATGAAGAAAGGAGAACCCATCTGTTATGAATGTAAGAAGCCAGGACACATTAAAGTTGAGTGTCCAAAATTTAAAAAGTCAGAGTTCAGGAAGAAAGACAGCTCCAAGAAGTTCAGAAAGTACAAAAAGAAAGTGATGGCAGCAGCATGGGAAAATAGTAGCGACTCAGACAGTGAGTCAAGCTCTTGCAGCGATGAAGAAGAAGCCAACTTGGCCTTCATGGCAAATACTGAAGATAAGGTAACTTCTGACTCCTCTTTTGATTCATGCAATGATTCAGATTTCGATAGTTTAGAAGAGGCTTTCAACGAACTGTATGAAAAATATAAAGAAGCAACCAAATTATTAAAAGTAAGCAAGAAAAACATAGTCTGTATAGAAAACACAAACTCATATCTAAAATCAGAAAATGATCAATTAGAAAGTCAAATAACTAAACTTAAAAGAAGAAATGAACTGTTATGTGAAGACTTAAAAGCTAAGAATGAACAAATAATTAAACTTGAAAAATAGGAAAATATAGATGAACTAAGAACAGAAATCAAAACACTAACAGAAGAAAATATACAGTTATCTAGCACATTAGAAAAATTCACCAACGGTAAAAACTCCCTCATATTAAAAGGTGCTAGAAGATCAGGTAAGAAGAAAATTGGATTAGGATATACACCTCCAGATAATGAGGAAACCATAGTTTATCCTAAACCATATCCAACACCAAAATTTGTACCTGAACAAGATATAGCATACAAAGCTGATTTCAAATATATAGAAAAAATAACCAAATTATCCTGCTGTAGTCACTGCAACAAGTTAGGACATATCATAACGACATGCCCAACAAGACATAAGAAATGGATAATAAAAGGTAAAATAAATGATACTAACCCATCAGGACCCAAAAGAACTTGGGTACCTAAAACTTGATGTTTTTATTTCAGGTTATCCCTCGAGCATCCAAATGGTATTTGGATAGTGGGTGCTCAAGGCACATGTCAGGAAACCAGAAGTTATTCTCTCATCTCCAAGCTGAAGAAGGAACAGTCACTTATGGAGATAATGGGAAAGGAATAGTGATAGGCAGTGGCTCTGTGAATAACAAAGGAAAAACAGTCATAGAAGATGTGTTATTAGTCAAGGGATTGAAGCACAACCTTATTAGCATCAGCCAGCTGTGTGACAGAGGCCATCAGATCAAGTTTCAAGAGTCAAAGTGCAGCATACTGAAGGATGGAGCAGTCATCTTTGAAGCTAATAGAGAAAAGAATTTGTATGTGCTCTATCTTGAAGAACTCAAGGTTCAGAATGTTTGTCTGGCAGCAAATAAAGATAAATCTACTGAACTATGGCACAGACAACTAGGACATTGCAGCATAGATGGCATGAGAAAATTGCTGAAGAAGAATCTTGTGGAAGGTCTACCTAAGGTTAGTACAAAATTGTATGGTGTATGTAAACCTTGTGCTAAGGGAAAGCACACCAAAGGCTCCTTCAAGTCAAAGACGGTGGTGACCACCTCAAAACCCTTAGAGCTCCTTCATATGGATCTATTTGGGCCAATGAGGACTACCAGTCTTGGAGGAAAGAATTTTGGATTTGTCATAGTTGATGACTACTTAAGATTCACATGGGTATCATTCCTAGAGCATAAAGATGACACTTTCGAAAATTTTGTCAGTTTCAGCAAGAAAGTCCAGAAAGATCAGAAGTTCAGCATTGTGTCTATCCGATCAGATCATGGTGGTGAATTTCAGAATGAAAAGTTTGCTAGATTCTGTGATGATCAGGGAATTGAGCATAATTTCTCAGCACCAAGAACACCACAGCAAAA
The DNA here is from genome assembly GCA_014218235.1 of Colocasia esculenta. Classification (NCBI taxonomy): domain Eukaryota; kingdom Viridiplantae; phylum Streptophyta; class Magnoliopsida; order Alismatales; family Araceae; genus Colocasia; species Colocasia esculenta. The sequence goes on from CM024762.1 coordinate 28,635,415, forward strand.
CGGTATCGCTGAGAGAAAGAATAGAACCCTATTGGATATGGCAAGAACTATGCTCTCAGAATATGATCTGCCAAGATACTTCTGGGCTGAAGCAGTCAACACAGCAAGCTACATTATCAACCGAGTAATGATCAGGCCAATCCTGAAGAAGACTACATATGAACTGTTCAAAGGGAAGAAGCCAAAGATCAGCCACTTCAGGACTTTTGGATGTCCTTGCTTCATTCACAATAATGGAAAAAGGGACATTGGTAAGTTGGATGCCAAATCAGATGAAGGCATCTTTATGGGGTACACCTATAAACCCAAAGGCTATAGAGTATTTAACAAACGTACTTTATTGATTGAACAGTCTGTACATATTATTTTTTATGAAACTAACCCTTCCTTGAGAAAGGAAGTAGATAGTGATAATGAAGAAACAGATGAACTGTCTAAGAAACTAAAAGACTCATCAATTGAGGACAATGATGATCCACCTCTGGAAGACCTTCAACAAGAAGAACTTACTCATGAAAATCTTCCAAAGGAGTGGAGATACAAGAAAGATCACCCACTTGAGAATATTATTGGTGATCCATCCATAGGGGTAAGAACAAGAGGTAATGTTATTCCTTGTGATTACCTAGCTTTTGTTTCTCAAATAGAGCCTAGGACAGTCAATGAAGCTCTTTCTGATGAATCTTGGATAGTAGCCATGCAAGATGAATTAAATCAATTCAAGAGAAACCAAGTATGGTCACTTGTTCCTAGACCATCAGACCATCCATTCATTGGCACCAAATGGGTGTTCAGAAATAAACTGGATGACACTAGTGCAATCTTAAGAAACAAGGCCAGATTGGTAGCTCAAGGCTAATCTCAAGAGGAAGGCATAGATTTCGATGAAACCTATGCACCTGTAGCTAGACTTGAGGCCATTAGAATATTACTTGCATATGCATCTGCTTTGAATTTAACATTATTTCAAATGGATGTTAAATCCGCCTTTTTAAATGGTTTTATAAAAGAGGAAGTTTATGTGAAACAACCCCCGGGTTTTGATGACACAGAATTTTCTAATCATGTTTTCAAACTTCACAAGGCTTTATATGGTTTAAAGCAAGCTCCTAGAGCCTGGTATGAAAGGCTTAGTTCTTTTCTTTTAAACCATGGTTTCAGTAGAGGTCAAGTAGATAGTACTCTTTTCATAAAGTCAAAGGTCAAACACATTCTACTAGTCCAAATTTATGTAGATGATATTATCTTTGGGTCTATTGATGAATCCCTTTGCAAGTATTTTGAAAAGTTGATGCAGGGAGAATTTGAAATGAGCATGATGGGAGAACTTAATTACTTCCTTGGACTACAAATCAAACAAGGAAAGGAAGGAACTCACATATGTCAAGCAAAGTACACAAAAGAACTCTTAAAAAAATTTGGATTCGAAAATACCAAGCCACTGTCAACACCAATGAGTACATCAAAAAGAATGGACAGTGACAAAGATGGTAAGAAAGTAGATCAAAAGATCTACAGAGGTATGATAGGTTCACTCCTTTATTTAACAGCTAGTAGACCTGATATTTTATTTAGTGTATGCATGTGTGCTAGGTATCAAGCAGATCCTAAAGAATCACATTTAATTTCTGTGAAAAGAATATTTAGGTATTTAGCAAGATCTCATGACTTAGGTCTATGGTATCCAAAACATTGTGAAATTAACTTAGTAGGTTACTCTGATGCTGACTATGCTGGATGCAAATTAGATAGAAAAAGCACCAGTAGTTGTTGTCAATTTCTTGCAGGATGTTTAATATCTTGGTCTTCAAAGAAACAAAATTCAGTAGCACTATCTACTGCTGAAGCTGAGTACGTAGCTGCTGAAAATTGCTATACACAACTCTTATGGATAAAGCAACAACTTGAAGATTTCAGATTAAACATCAAATCCATCCCACTGTTGTGCGACAACACCAGTGCCATAAATCTCACCAAGAATCCAGTTCAACATTCAAGGACCAAGCATATTGAGGTTAGATATTATTTTATTCGTGATCATGTAGCAAATGGTAATATTGAAATATCTTTTATTGATACAAATGGTCAGTTAGCAGACATTTTCACAAAAGCCTTACCCGAGGAGAGATTCACATCTCTTAGAAGGGAATTAGGCATGTGCAATTTGTGAAAAAGTTTTTGTTTACAACTGGCACATTAAATTTCAGAATTAAGCAATTTTTCCCTCCATGGCTTTAAGCAAAAGAAATTCAAATTATCCTTTGTAACAGCCCTCTCATTGAAGTCGGTTTGAATAGTCAAACTCTTTTGTCTTCTTCTGCCGCCTTTTGGCGCCTCACTTTCCACAACGTATTAATTTATTCATAAAATCAACCAGAACGATTCGTATCTCATCGTCTACCTTTCCCCTTTTCATCTTGTCGCTCGAGCCGATGCCCTAACAACTCGTACATCAACCCTCTGCAAATTTGAACCTTCCTCCTCCTTCCCGCAAAATTTCTTGAGGATTCCTTCTCCTCTCCTTCCGTTTCAACCCTCCAGAGACTTTCCCACCTGAATCCATGGCCGCACCAGTCATCGCCGGCAGTTTGGGTGGCTACAGCGCCGAGTTTCTCACTCCTGAGCAGCAGGAGAGGTTTACCTTTGTGAAGACGAAGCTCTGTGGCAATAAAGAAGTCGATGTTGCTAATCTGATGAAAAATGGAATGAGCAGCGTGGTAGATTTGATCAATCAGATGCAGTGGACAGGAGTTTCCACCTTTTCGGAGGTTAGTTATCCGGACCTGGTAAAAGCATTCTTCGTTTGTTTGAGAACAGAGGAAGATGGGTCCCTAGTTTCTTTAGTAAAGGGAACCCTGATTAGAATAGACCCTGAGTTGCTGAAGATGCTGTTTGATGTGAAGACTTCCGGGTTTAGTGGGGTTCACACTGTGGACGCCCAAGTAAAAGGTTTGGGAATTATAGGACCAAGCTTCAAGCTAAGGGATGGCAAGCTGGATATAAATCAACTATCTGCCTTCAACCGCCTCCTTCATTTTATTGTCTGTCAAATCTTAGTTCCCAGAAGTGCAACATTTTCATCTTGCACAAAGGCCAACTTTGACTTGATGTACTGGGCCATTCAAAATAAGGAGATAAATATGGCCGCAGTGATGATGGAAAGAATGAAATTTGCCAGAGATCAGATTTGGGACACCAAGAGTAAGTTAAATGTGTCCCTACCATATGCCCACCTACTTACCAAGATCTTCAAACACTTCGGTGTTGATCTTTCTGGGGCAGTTGTAGAGAAAATGGGCCAAGCAATCAGGTCCAGGAACCTAAAGAAGAGCGGCTTCTCTGTGGAAAATGGTGTCTGGTTCAAGGCTTCAGTTGTTGAAGGCGAAGCCATCTTCGTCGACACCTCAGTTGTTCATCAGGAGATGGGATCAGCGGATATGATTCCAGAATTGCCAGTGGAGTCAGTTTCAGCTCCAGCAGTTGGAGCAGCAGAATCATCAGGCCCCTCTATAGCAGAAGTTCAGCCTAAAATTACAGTAGAAGAAGAAAGAGTATCAGTAGCAGCTTCAGAATTTCCAGAAGAATCAGCTATAAATTTTGCAGAAAGAAGAATTGAGGATATTCTCCCAGAGGATATTGTTCAAGTTGAGGACCCACTACCCTCAGCTGTTGTTGCATCTATTCTATCAGATATTATTGATTCGATTCCTTCCACCACCAGTGCTCCAAAAGCTAGTGGCAGAGTTGCTGAAGAGGTTGTGGCATCAGGCCACTTTGATATACCAATGGAAGATGTTTCAGTAGAGCTAGAGCACCCAGCTGCTCAGGGTGACTCTGTGATGGCGGATGCTCCCATTCAGGGGGAGCCAGTATCAGATGAAGAAGATGCTCCTATTGAGGGGGAGCTATCAAAAGAAGGTTCAGAAAAAACAACTCCAGTTGTTGATGGTCAGGAGGAAAGGCATAGAGATTCTTCAAATTTGGATGACAGAGAAGGAGAGACTGCAAGCTCTTCGAGCTCAGATGATGATCTACCTCCTCCAGCAAAAGAAGGCAAGAAGAAAGGAAAAGAAGTTGCCTCTGAAGTTCCTCTCCTGGCTGATTCACCTTTTGAGAGGCAGGTCAAGCAGAAAATAGTTATAAATTTGAAGCCAGTGATTGAAAGGCTGAATGTACAAGGTGAGCTATTATGTACTCTCCAGTCAGATGTCAATTCTATATTTCTGAGCCAAGCTTCAGCCAACAAAGAGTTAGCTCAAATCAGAAATGCTATGAAATGGTTTAATAAGGAGATGAGTAGCATGAAAGGCATGCTCTCAGATATTATCAAGGCAGTTGGAGTTCAAGCTCCTCCTCCTCCAGCAGATCAGGAGCCTGGTGAATTTGTGTCTGGGCCATCAGGGCCAACACCAGAGGAAGCAGGGCCAGCAGGGCCAGAAGCAGCAGCAGCACCAGCAGAGGCAGCAGTGAATGTTGAAGGGCCATCTGGGCCGGATGATCAGGTTAAAGGGCCTCCAGAGCCAGCTGAGCAAGGGTCAGGGCCATCAGGGCCATTGGAGAGTGAGTCTATGCAGAAAGAGGCAGAAGAATCCTTGGCACCCAAGCCCTCAGCTCCTCCCTCTTCTCCCTCTCACACACCTATTCCTCCAACTCCACCCTCAGCTCCTACAGCACCTCCTGCTCCTCAAACATTCAAGAAACCTCAATCTAGACCAATTTCTTCTCCTACACCATTTCAGTCCACCTCATCTCCTGCCTCCTCTACTTCCATTCCTTCTCCTTCTCCTGTACTTGAGGCCCCTCCAGCATCCTCAGCTGGAGCATCCTCCTCCTCCTCTGGTCCCTCCCTTGGACCAGTTGATGACCTTCCTACTACATCACATTCTTTTCTTCATCCTACTCCTCCACCCTCTTTCATCACTATCATACCTGAAAGAGCCCAACTTAACTCTCCCTTTATGGAAAAGATAAAGGATGAGTTTGAGGAAGGCATTCTCAGGTCTGTACTGAAGGTTGGGGAGCACATTCACAGGGCAGACCCTTCTAGTCCTGCCCCCAAGAAGAGGAAACTCACTTCTACTTCCTCCCTTTCCTCTGAGCCCAAATACCCACCTTTGTGGTTTTCTCTCACAGTGGACAACAAACATCACTCACTGTACAGAGAATATCTCTCAAAGGTTGTTTTTGCAACCATCATTAACCTTCCCTTTCAAAATCTTTCAGATCATTTGAACACCATTCTACCCTACACCTCTCTTTCAAAATCCGAAAAATCCAAAATCTTCTCTCTTGCCCACTCCAAAACTGAAGATCAATGGGGCAAAGGTCATAAGGATCTCCTCAAGAAATTCATTCTTGCCAAATCTGCCAGATTTCCTCCAAGGGACCACTCCCTGACCTTGTCTGAGTGGTTCAGGATGTACCACCAAGAACTTTGGGCACCCTTTATTCAAAAGGAAATCAAGATGGTCAGACACTATGTGTGGTTCAACAACTACAGATATGTCCATCGACTTCCAGAGGTTCAGCTCAGTCAGTTCAAAAGGGCCATTTCAGCTCTGACTCTGGATATCTCTCAAACCTCAGATATTTAGGTAGATTTTGCTACCCTTCAAGTGCCTGAAGAAATAGCCCTTCCTCAAATTCACTTTTTAGTCATGGAGTCCTCTGTAGGATCCATCATCTTTGAATGTTTTTCCAGAGTAATGGGCAGAATCAAAGTACAGAAAGGCTGCCTGGTTGCTTTTCCTAGATTCCTATTTAGGGAATATCACCAGGGGCATGTAAGTGCTGAAGTTCTAGCCCCTATTCTGTCTGAATGTGAAAGGCTGACATCTTCTGAATGGTCCAAGTTCTACCCCTTGTCAGCTCAGCAGCTGTTTGAAATCAATGAAGCTCAGGTCAGGGAAGGCAAACCTACCATTTCTCCGGCTACTTTCCTAGATATGAACTCCATTCATCTTGTTGATGACCCATTCAAAGTCTGGGAGGAAAGATACAAAGTTTATGTGGCTCTGCATAAGGCTCTCAGAGACAACCACAACCACTATCCTGTGACCATGGACCAATTCCTCACCTGTGCCAGCTTTGGGACTCGTCGATTCCTCAAAATGAGCATGGACAAGAATGCATATGCTGATCTTCTCTATCAGCACCTAGATCTTCATCTCAAAAGGATGGCTTCCACCATGGGACCATCCTACTATGTATCCTTCGGAGTCTTCAAAACTCATTTTGAAGAGCAGGAAGCACAGGCATGGGAAACCATCTCCCATTTTGCCTCTCTTCTGTCTCCTGCCTTCTATTTACCAGTACCTCCACAAAGTTAATGAAATGACCTTCTTTGTGTACTCCTATTCTCTTTCTCTCTTCTTTCTTTGTCGAAGATTGTCTTTTTGCTCAATGACAAAAAGGGGGAGAAAATTAGCATGTCTGAAATACAATTTTTTTTTAGAAAGAAAATTAGCTTGTCATACCTTCAGACTGATTTCAGATATTTTTCATCCATACTTATTGTTCAGTTTTGTCATCACCAAAAAGGGAGAGATTGATGATCAGTCTGTCCCCATGTAATTTTAATTAATTACATTTATATATATATATATATTGATGATTAACAAAACCAAACAAGAGTTTATCAATTATATCTAATGAATACTTCATAAGTCTTAAGTACAGGAAAAATACCAAGGTCAATCAAGCCAATAAAGGTATGCATTACTTCTCTGAAGCTTGAATCTTTTCAACATGATATTTCTCTAAGTCCATATCGATTTCTCTTGAAATTCATAACGATTTCCTTATAAGATTAAAAAGTCTTGTTGTTTCAAACAAGTCGATGTCATAACGACTCTATAAGTTATCGCAACGATTTCTTTAGAAAGCGTAACGACTTGCCTGTCATAACGACTCTATAAGTTATCGCAACGATTTCTTTAGAAAGCGTAACGACTTGCCTGTCATAACGACTCTATAAGTTATCGCAACGATTTCTTTAGAACTCATAACGACTTCCTCATCGCAACGACTCTATAAGTTACCGTAACGATTTCTTTAGAACTCGTAACGACTTGCTCGTCGTAACGATTCTATAAGTTACCGTAACGATTTCTTTAGAACTCGCAACGACTTGTTCGCCACAACGATTTCTTTAGAGTTCATAACGACTTGATAAGTGTTCATAACGATTTGCTCTCTATAATGACTTGTTAGTATTTATAACGATTTCATAAGTCATATAGCCATCGATTTCATATCTTGATATCTTATTCATCTTAAAAGCGTTGACTAGTCAAAGTCCACGTAGACATCTCTCTGACGCTTCTGCATTTATGAGATCTGAACGTATCTCTGCATACATGCAGACAATATCACCATTTATCTTGCTTACTCTGATTACGTCTTTTAGACTTAAGCTATTTGGCATTACTATTTTCATGTCTATTGCTACTGACATTGACTGACATCAGAGACAGCTTAGTTGTCTGCTATTTGAGATTGACATTTGTGCAGACCTCTGATCTAGCTTCATGGTACAACGTTAAACAAAATAGAAGCCAAAGGATATTTCTGAAGATCTCATCTCTTTACGTGCTCAAGTGATCAAAAGGTTGTTGACTGGAAGCTTCCAGGACTCCAGGTGTCATTTAGTCTAACGACTACTCAAAAGAGAGACAACGGACACTTCAACGTCTAGATTTCAAATTGAAGATATAAATACAAGTCAGAAGAACAGAAGACATACATCGCGTATTCAAGCATTCAATTTCTTCTGAAGAAGTCCAGAGCCAAGAACCTCATTCCACTTAGTTTTTGCTCTTTGCTCTCCACTAGCTTGTGAAAATCTTGAGAGAGCCCGTGTAGTTCTGAGAGTGTGCCTTGTTTAGATCTTTGCTCTCAGTTCTAGTTGCTTCAGATCCTTGCTTGTTAAAAGCTTGATCTAGGGGCTTGAATTTCATTCATTCTCTTTGTGTTGTTCCCTTCAGTTGTGAAGGAAGACCTGGTGGTATCCAGGGTGTTGTTCCCTTCGGTTGTTAAGGAAGACCTGGTGGTATCCAGGGTGTTGTTCCCTTCGGTTGTGAAGGAAGACCTGGTGGTATCCAGGGTGTTGTTCCCTTCGGTTATGAAGGAAGACCTGGTGGGGTATCCAGGGTGTTGTTATTCCCTTCGGGTGTGAAGGAAGACCAGCTGAGCTGGGTGCTGTAGCGTCCTTAGGGGGACTGTACCCTAGTTAGTAAAATCCTGAGTTGTTGCTCAGGGACTGGACGTAGGACTCCTAAGGAAAGGAGGTCCGAACCAGGATAATCCTTGTGTTGTGTGATTGTCTTCTTTGTGTGTTTGATATTTAAACTAACAGTCACTAACCTACTTCGAAGAACGTTTGTGTGAATCTTTTTAGTTACAGGTATCTTCAAGATTAATTTTTAAAGACCCATTCACCCCCCCTCTGAGCTCGTCAACTGGGCAACACCCCCAAAAGTCTTGTGACTATTACTTATAGGATTAGGGTTTAATTCAAATCCTAATGAGCATATGAAAGATGGGTTGTGATTTCTGCATGGTACCTTCCATGAATTAGGATTTGTCCTTCCAATAGGAGTAGTAATGGCATTAGGAAACCCCATCTAATGGCTGGATCCGATTTTGATTGCCTTGTATGTCCAATTACCCTTGTTTTAGCCCTAAATTGCCCTTTCCTATTTTTTGCACATTTTTATTACGAATTCAGGTGTATTTTCTCTCACCCCATGTTCCAAACTCTCATTTTGGCCCATTAGTTTTTATGTGAACTATTATAACAAAGCCCATTATTTCTTGTTGTTTATTGGGTTTTAACTAGTTCATTTATTTTAATATCTTTATTTTTCTATTCATTTAAAATTATCGGGTTGCTACAGATTAGATCCTTGCCAGATGCTTGGACCCATTTGAAGCAAATTCTAACTCACAATGAGAATATCAAAAATTTTATTAATATATCTCGGCATGTGGAGTTAGAATCTGAGTGCGAGATTGTGCATCGCACTGTTACTAATGTCGCTCAGAGTAGCAGACGCTTCAAGAAAAAGGGGTCGCAAAAGAAGGAAAGAGGATCTAACACAGCACCAGATTCCAATAAGGATAAAACTTTCAAGCGCCAACGTGGGAAACGTGGCGCAAAGAAAGACAAAAGCCATCTGAAGTGTTTTAACTGCAAAAAGCGAGGCCATTTCGCTTATGAGTGTCCTGAGCCGAAAAAGGTAACTCACTTCCCTAGCTCTCCATATACGTTTGTATGTATACATGTTTTGACTGCTCATCCTAATCCTGTGTGGATGGTGGATTCAGGAGCAACAAAACATATAACGATGGATCGAGCGGGTTTCGTGGATTATCATCAGATTCCAGAAGGCATGCAAAGTGTCTTCATGGGCAATGGTGCCAGTGAAGAAGTCCATGGAGTCGGTTCATACCAACTCTATTTTGCGAACGAACATACGTTACTTTTAAGTGATGTACTCTATGCGCCTAGAATCCAATATAATCTTTTGTCAGTTTCAACTTTGTCAGCAATGGGCTTTTGTTTATCCTTTTCTGACAGTCTTGTAGCCATTGTCTTGGATGACGTCCTTTATGAGCATGCATTGCTACGTGATGGTTTTTATATCTTAGATTTGATTGACAACTTTCCTAATTCTTCTTCTATGGTTATGTCTGTGTTAGCTCAAAAAGATTTAGATTCTGTGACATGGCATGCTCATTTAGGTCATATTGGACAAGATAGAATGGCTAGATTAGCTAGAGAAGGCCTTTTAGGGTCGCTCTCTAAGGTCAACTTGCCCATATGTGAGCCCCGCTTGGCAGGAAAAGCATGCCGTAAGCCTTTTGGAAAAGCTGTAAGCACCTCTGAACCATTGGAATTAATCCATTCTGACGTCTGTGGACCTATAAGTGTTAGAGCTCGGCATGGATATTACTATTTTCTCACATTTATTGACGATTTGTACGGATATGTCTATTTGATTACTCATCGTTATGAAGTGCTAGATTGTTTCAAGCATTTCTTAGCTAGAGTTGAAAATCAAAAGGAGAGGAGTGTCAAAGCTCTTCGGACAGATCGTGGACGCGAATATTTGTCGGATCAGTTCTGAGTATTATGTGAAGAAAAAGGTATTCGTCGGCAACTCACTATTCCATATACGCCGCAACAAAATGGTGTTGCAGAACGAAGGAATAGAACGATGCTAGACATGGTTAGGTCAATGATGGCGTAGGCAAATTTGCCAATCTTTTTTTGGGGAGATGCTCTGTTAACTGTTGCCGACATTCTTAACTGAGTGCCCTCTCAATCAGTTCCTTCTACCCATATGAATGGTGGCATGGCCACAAACCGGACTTAAATTGTTTACGTCCATGGGGATCAGCTGGATATGTTCATCACATGATGAGTAAGTTTGGGAAACTTGGCCCTAGAGCTCAAAAGTCTATCTTTCTAAGATATCCTGAGAGCTCAATAGGTTATGTCATGTATGGACATCATCCAGATGGAGGGATGATAGAGCATGAGGTCCGAGATGTTGTCTTCTTAGAGAATGAATTTCCTAGTCTTGGCGACAACGAGAAGAATCTTGATCTTTTTGAAATAGATGAACAATTGAACATCCTACCATCTTTCGGAGAAGGGAGGGAATGTGTTCCCATACCATTGTCCGCCGAAAATGAGAGGGATGGCCAGTCTAGTGGGAGTGCGTCCAGTGGGAGTAAACCAATAGAAAGTCAAGATCCTTTACGTCGTAGCAAGCGTGGGCATGTTCCTCGTCGATTTTTTTTTGAAATCGATAGTGAGGTACTTCATTGTGAACCCACGGATGATGAAGAGCCTAGATCTATTCAGGAAGCTCTTGCGTCATCATCTAGGAAAGAATGGGAAATTGCCATGCAGGAGGAGATTCTTTCAATGGCACTGAATAAAGTCTGGGAGTTAGTGTATCTTCCACCTGAGCATAAGGCGATTGGAAACAAGTGGGTTTTCAAGCTTAAACGCAAGGCTAATGGGACTATTGATAAGTATAAAGCAAGACTTGTGGCAAAAGGTTATACCCAAAAAGAGGGTGTAGATTATGATGAGACTTTTTCACCTGTGGTGAGATTCTCATCTGTTCGCCTTATTCTAGCTATTGTCGCGCATCAAGACTTGGAATTGTTCTAAATGGATGTGAAGACTGCATTTCTCAATGGAGAACTAGATGAGGAAATATACATGGCTCAACTAGAGGGTTTTGAGACTAAAGGCGAGGAGCAAAAAGTTTGCCACCTCAAGCGTTCAATCTATGGATTGAAACAATCGTCTAGACAATGATATGAAATTTCATAAGGCTATTATCTCATGTGGATTTTAGATGATTGAAGAAGACCACTGTGTGTATGTTAAGCGAGTGGGAGATAGTCTCATCATTTTATCATTATATGTTGATGATATTTTAATGGCTGAAAATGATATGGAGTTGATCGCTGCTACTAAGAGGTGGTTATCTTCTGTCTTTGAGATGAAAGATATGGGTGAAGCAAGCTATGTGCTCGGAGTGAAGATTGTGCGGAATCGCTCAGAAAGGTCACGTCTCAGGAGACATACATTAATAAGATTTTGAAGCATTTTCAAATGCACAATTCTAAACCCATTGATACTCCACTTGATAAAGGATGTGTCGTAAGTACTTGTCAATGCCCCAGGAGTAAAAAAGAAATAGAAAGTATGTCTAGAGTGCCATATGCCGTTGCGATTGGAAGTCTAATGTATGTTATGTTGTGTACTCGGCCAGACATTAGCTTTGCAGTGGGTTTGGTGAGTCGTTACCAAAGTAACCCTGGTCTCGCGCATTGGAAAGCCGTTAAAAGGATTTTACGGTATTTGCGAGGGACGACAGATTATGCACTACGTTACAAGGGTGGAAACCTGAAAATCATCGACTATAGTAATGCGGATTGGGCTGGTGACCGAGATGAGAGAAAGTCCACTGCAGGCTTTGTGTTCCTGTTGGCTAGTGGAGCTATCTCGTGGAGTAGCAAGAAGTAGTCTTGCACTACCCTATTCACAATGGAGGCCGAATATGTTGCTTGTTCTGCCGCTAGCCAAGAGGCGATTTGGTTGCAAAGTTTGTTGCAGTGTTTGGCGATTGCACCTCATTAGAATGAGGGTGTACTGTTATATGTTGACAGTACCTCGGCATTGGCCTTCGCAAAAGATCCCAAATTTTATGGCAGAACGAAGCATATTGATATTCGTTACCACTACATTAGGGATTTGGTGGCAAAAAGGGTTAGTGGTGCTTCGTCAGATTAGTTCTGTTAGAATGATAGCAGATCCACTGACGAAACCTTTAGCCAGAGAAAGTTTTGTGACCCATTGTGGATCTATGGGTCTTTGTAAATTATAGTAATTTACAATATTTTGACATCATTAAAGTTTTGTTCATCATAAAATGTTATTTATGTGAACGAATGATTACTTTATACATTGTTAGAGTGTTACCAGGCTAGGATCAGCCCTCTCACATGGGTGATCCGCCTTTGGCGCTTATTGATAGCGAGCAAAGATGAGGCACTTGATGTTGTGGAACTCTAGATGTCTAGAGGTCGAACACAATATCCTGAGTTTTGTTAGTATGCCGCCTTGGCTGAGGCCGAGATGAAATCTGAATTAGTTCAGATTGACCATGTAGATTATTGATATAATCCTGTGAAGCCTGTTATATCCGATATGTGAGTCGTAAAAAGGCACTAAATGAGAGCGACTGGTTTGCGAGACTCTGGTCGGTTGTATTTGTTACAATTGGACTTGTATCCGTGCGATGTTATTTGACACGCCCATATGAATGGAGGAACATCGCAGCATGTGAATCATACCACATGTGTAATATCCAACCGCATATGAGAATGATGAATGGTTCTCTCTTCATCATTGTGTGAGCTCATGAATCACGTTTGTCTGTGATTCCCGATGTATCCCTAGTGACCTGCAGCGCTGTGCCATGACAAGGAAGTTTGATGTCGCTATTTTAGCATGTTACTTAGGGCGATGGTTGATACCGTCCAGCGAAACATGTCTAGGAAAGCAGTTAAGACAAATTGAATTGGCATGTGCAGCATAGGGAAGGTATCTTGTTATTTCACCATGCTTAATTACTCATATCCCGGGAGGCTCAGTTGCCTATGTGGTAATAGAGTCATGAGTGTTACGCTTTTGGATTCGATACTGCCTTCTGAGAGGTACGGAGTATTAGAATCAGGTGAATATTAAGAGCCTGAGGTACATATTGAGATTAAGTGTTCCTTTAGTAAGATGACGACTTAATGGAACACTTGTTGGTGACTCGACAAATCTCACAGAGGTTGCACGCCTTATTTTCGGTATGACCGTTGATGTCGAATGCCATAGAGAATGATGGGTACGTCGTCAACCCTGAGTGGGTAAGTGGGCTGTCAACCCTAAATGGGCAAGTGGGAGCTTGTTGGGCATTTTGCCCATTTGGGCCCTGCAAGGGGCCCACCTCCCTGCGTGTTGGCGACGCCCGGCCGCGCCAGCACGTAGGGCGCGCTGGCGGGCGGGCACCTCGATAGTGCGTAAGGCGTGCTGGCGAGGGGCGCTGTTGTCGTGCGGTAGCAGCAGCGCCGCAGCCCTTGCCGCCTCTCGCGGCAGGGGCTGCCGCCTCTCTCCCCACTCGCTACCCCATCTCTCCTCCCACTCTCCCTCCTCACTTCTCCTCCTCTCCCTATAAATACCCCCATGAGGGGTGAAGAGGATGAGTATCCCAATGGCATGCATGTGTGCATGCAAGTGTGTGTGAGGAGTGCAAGTGCATGTGTGTAGTGCATGAGAGTACATACAAGTGTGTCTTGTGTGTATGTGAGAGAGTGTGCTTGCAGGTGTAGACTTCTCTATGAGAGAAGATACTGTCCCAGGTGTGGGACATCAGGTGTTCTCTATCCGGTATCGACTGACGGAGGTACGTCATCGCCAGTCCTCGGATTTAAGGTGTGAAGCTTTGTAGGCAACTCTGGTAGCTGTCTACTGTCTTCTGTGCGATCTTCTTATTATTATTACGTTTCCATTGCAAGGTATGTCCTCTTACCGTTTTGCAACAGGCTTGAATGTGGGTAAGCTGGGAGCAACATGTATATTATCATCGCCTTACATGGAGGAAAAAGAAAAACAGATGGATGCAAAAAGGATATGTTTGGCAAGATACTCTAAAAGATAGTGAAGGAAACTTTGATTGAAATGTGTAGTCGTAAACCTAGACGAAGAAGGGACTCCTCGGAGCATCATGCATGGGCAGCCCAAGGCCCATAAGTTAGGACCAATTACAGAACATGTGGTGGCCCAACGAAGGATACATGCTGCCCAACAAGGCCCAAGTAGGTGAAGGGTGGTGATAAACACTTGTCAGAAGCTGACGACCACTATTTCTGATAATTGACATGAGATTAAAGGCCAAATAAATCATTAACCTACTTGGGAGAGTTGGAGGTGGACATGTCTTTTATACCTACCTAGTCATGCTGCAGCACCTTCCCAATCGATTAGAAAGGAAGTCATGTGGATCAACTGGTTCTGAAATCCACCAACTTTATGAACACACCAGACGCAAGAAAAATATATACCATAAACATAATTTACACCGTATCGATTTTATGTTGTTCACTACTGCAATGCATCCAAGGGCTCTTTATTGTTCTCAAGGCTGAAATTGCTGAAGGGAAAACCCAAGTCTCGAGATATGATGAATTTCATTTTTGCTCATGATCTTGTCCTCTGCGTAAGGATCATACTGAAACAGCCAGGGAAACTGCACAAATCTTGATTAATGTTTGTTTTTTCAAAAAAAAAAAAAAACTTACGTGAGGTCTTGAAAGTATCCTCCTCATGCGAGCTAGAGATGAGCACTCAATATCAATCTCGAATGGTTCTCTGCCGGTGAGGCTTTCACTATTGGCAGAAGGAATGGAGAAAGAAATAGTTTTGTAACACCATTTGATAACATCATTTGGTAACATCACCATTAAAACTGTGCTTTAGAAAATCAAGATAAGACTGGGTGCACCGTGGAGAAATATTCATCTGTTACCCAAAGCAGGGAGACTCGAACTCATCCGATCTGTTGGGATGCTGCATTCATCCTTCCAAAAGATTTCATTTCAGGAATTGACATGTTCTTGTCAAACTTGTTATGGAAGGGGGGCAAAGTGATCCAAAGAAAATCTAGACATACGGATTACATGGAAACACAACATGGGGAAAGGTCTGGGAATAAAAAGACTACCCGAGGGTCTGGGAAGCTCTTGTGGGACATCTTGCAGGGTAGACAAACCATGTACGGATAACCTCGGTTCAAAGACTTGTGCAGCGCGAGATGGATTTGTAGGCTTGGAAGGGGAATCCTCGAGAGAAGAGACTGGTTTTTCCAAGGTAAGAGGAGAGACTGGTTAACACCACATTCAATTCAAAGTGTTAATCACATTAGTGGAGATGGCCACAAATTCGTATGACCCTTGGGTGGCTTAAACTCTTTGCTTGAGGATTTACAACCGTTAACAGTCTACACCTGCAACAATGGGTACAGACTGGAGTCCTCCTTCCACAAGGGCAGCACAAGTTAAACGTCAACCTAAACAGTGTCCACTGGGATGAGAAATGCACATGTGCCTACGGGTGCTACCCACCCACGCAGGACGGACATCAAGTGCTTCTCATCTTGGATTCACAGCAATAAAGATTTCAGCAATGTTTCTCAAATTCAATTATGTCGCCAAACCCAACATCTCTTACTATGTGGCAAGATGTTCTTAGGGAATTAATTGCCTACAATTCACAGCAAGAAGAGAAGAGGCTTTCAGTTACCAAATTGCTGCAATTTGGGAAGATACACTTAAACACCTTGGAATTAGACGTTCACCATGTCCCCCAACTCTTCTGCAGGAAACACTACACTTTTATCTACAGCAGAGCTTCCACACAAAGGGTCAGGGTTCGATAATTGCATTCTTGGCATGTAGAGCAGCTAGCTATGCGGTGGATTTGGCGAGAGAGATGCACAAGGATTTTTTACGACAAGAAGAGGTCGCCAATGCAACTTAGGGTGCAACACTTAATGAGTATTTAATATCTAATCTGATGAGATATTAAATTTTAAGACTGTTTTGATAAAATATCTTGATAGATATCTGAAAATTTGTCTACTCTCTTAAACTTCCTCTTAAAAATAAGTGAAGAGTAGGGTACTTTTTATTTTTCAGATCCTCTCTCCCTTCCCCTATGCCTCGTCGCTGCCCCGTTGTTGTTCGCCGCCCCCTTCTTTGGCCCCGATCCCCTCCTTCCAGCACATGAGACACCCTCCGCCGAACTATCGGTAGCTCCCTTGCTGCCTCCGGTAGGCAAAGAACACGACTGTGCTGAAGGCGGTAGTGACCAAGTCTCAGTAGAGCTTGGACTCCGCGGCCACTTCGGATCTGAAGAAGAAGAGTAGGCTACCATTGCAGATCCAACTAAAGATCAGGGCCAACATCAAGGTCGGCGGCTTCAAGACGAAGAAGATCCGAATTAATGTCTCTTGTGACGGCGTCAACGTCTCGGCTCCAAGGGCAAGAGCACCCCCTCGGCTTCCTCTCCCTACGCGACGTGCAAGGTGAAGCTGAGGATAAAGATCTGAAATAGTATGTCTAAGCGGGGTTAAGGATAAAAATGGGGAAAAACAAAAGAATGAGTTTTTTTTCTAAAATTCCATAGGAGATTTGTTTTGTAAATTATAGGGAATGCACAAGACTGTTTGATTGTGCTTTTTATCTTTGTTTTTTCTACTTTGATCGATCTACACTTCTATTACTATGTGTTTGTCTTTCCCAATTGGAATGCCACCATTGTTTTTTTTCTTATTGTTCTTAGTTCTAGGCCGTATGGAATGTGGACATTAATCTGTGCAAATTTGTGCGTACTAATTTTGAGATGAAAATTGGAATTTCGATATCCCTCTCACACACATCTCATATGTCTGCATAATTGTTCTGATCCGTGGGGGTGGTGGCGGAGGTCCTGCGCAAGTACCGGCAACTCTCTGCAACTTTTTCCTTTCTCCTTGCTTTATTTTCTTTTGTAATATTATCATTGTTTTCCTTATCAAACTATTAATTCAGATGTAATTTAAATTGATTATCAAATAATTATTAATAGAAGTCTAATATATATTAAGTACTTATAAAATTGCAAATTTAGATAATAGATAAAAAAAATTAGACTTCAAATTTTTAAAATAAATATTATCAAACGCCACCTTAGTCAGTGTCCTGCTGAATGTCAAGCTAACTGAGAAAATGCGTCCAGTAAAACTACAGTTGAAAAGAAGCACAAAAATTGTTTCTAGGGCTTTGAACATTGCTCCTGTAGTTGCTCAGTTTTTCAAAACATTCTATCGTTTAAGCTTAAGATTGCCCCTCTCACATGGCATAGGCTTCATGATTCACTTTTCCTTTTCTCAGAATCAGTGAATTCTTTGGTATCACTTGCCAAAACAAGAAAAAAAATGCCATTTCACGGCATTTTACAACACACCAAACGATCTGTTAATCAAAACATAATAATATCATCTTTCCTTGTTTTGGTTCGGCGGGTTTCGGCGGGTAAGACCAGAATAAGTTATCTAGTACAACATTTTCAAATGAAATATCTTTTTACCAGTGCAGAGAGGCAAAGAAAATTTAAGTTAAATGATGTGTTTCCATACTATAGCCCCTTGAGAAACATCAGCATCAATGCACAAGACACAATCAGATGTACATAAATGCTACATACGAACAAGCTGTTCACAACTTATTTGTCCCTTCTAACTAATAATATGTGAAAAGGCTTAGCATCCGAATCACTGCACAATCGTGAAATGTGCAATGTCACAGCAGGAACTTCAAAGATGATAAGCAGAATGTTGATGATTGCTGATTATGGTCTTCGAAATATTGTATATACGTGAATATTTCATAATTTTTGTATACACATCAATACATGCAACTAGAAGTCACCTTCTGAATGGAGGTCTCTTGTTCGGTCTGATGTCATCTCTTTTATCCCATGCACTAGCCCAGAAGAACAAAGACATCCAGAAAAAAACGGCAAAAAATATCCGTATGGCATCCTGCATTCTGCAAAACATCTCCCGAAGACCTGCTAATGGAAAAGACGTTCAGGTCTAGAATCACACAATTTCTTCTGAATGGCAATCAAACACCGAGGAAAACACCACCATCTAAACGAGAAAATAATAGGTTATCTTAAGTAACTAAACCATCTACTTCAATAATTGGCAGCATTACTGGCACGCACAGTTCAAATCGTAAATAAAAATTAGAAAAACAACTAGTGGAGAAGTTCTTTTGTATATTGAATAAGCCTGGAAGCAAAATACTCACTTTCCAAGAGCCATTCAAAAGTCAAATGCTCTTAATTCAGCAGCATTAATCGCAAACATACATGCAGAGACAGAGGGGGGGTGGAGATGTTATGTTGTGACTGATGCAACATCCTTGGCCTAAAGCCGAATTAATCATGTTAACTGGACAACTCAGATGACGTGGAATGCCAACAAGAGCCCTATGCAAGCTCCTCATCCCTTATTTCTTCATACCACACCATCCACATCTTGTTCTTCAGCCTCACCTTCCACTCATTTCCCTCGATACTATGTGGACACTGAAAAAGGCTTTTGGCAAATCCTTCCTTGTCACCATCGACTGATTATGGTTGCAATACTGAATCTCATATACACCTTTTCCAGACAGATCATTCTGCCCTCCCAAATTCCAACCTATCCGAGTGGCAAAAGCTCATGTGTAAGGTGATAAGAGTCCTACTTGTTGGCCAGATAAACACCAAACCACAGTTTGATTGGATCTGCTAACCCTAAGAATTGGCCAATTTGGACCAGCTTAGGACTAGACAATCTAAATGATAGCACAAAAAACCTGAGAAGCATACCTGTTGGCCAGATGAACTCCAAACCATGATTCGATTGGATCTGCTAACCCTAAGAATCGACCAATTTAGACCAGATTAGCACTACAAAATCTAATTGATGGCACAAATACCTGATAAGCTTCAGCATTGATTCACACAAACAGCATAGTGACTAAACCCCGGCTAATGTTATCTGATGAAATCAGACCCATAGAGTTGATTAGCCTGGTCAGGGTGAAAGCACTCAAACTTAGGCAGAGGGGGAGGATGGTGGAGGTGATGATCATGATATTGACAAGGAGAGCCATTGAGAAATTTTCTCACTGTACAAGATTCTTACTCTTTTCCCTTTTCTTCAAAGCTTCTTCTAGCTACTTTTTCTTTCTCTAATATGAGCTGGAGCCATCTCCTCTCCCGATGGTCCTCATGGTGGAGAAATCTTCTTCCCTGTCGACGGCAGTTGATTTTAGGGGTGGCTGGTAGGGGGGAGGGGGGGACCCCGGATGCACTGGAGATACAAGGAAACTGAGCCCTTGTTCTTTTCCAGCAACCCAATGAAGATGACAGGAAGCTGGTTGTCAGCAACATCCAGGGGTCTGGGGGCAGGAATTGGTTTTGCAGGGTGTCGGAGATGGCAGTGGAAAGTCTTCTATGCGGGTGGAGATGTTGAGAGACCTGCTTGAGGAGGTCGAAGCAGTATGTACAGAGCAGGCGAGGGAGGTGGCAGGGGTGGTAGGTATATCCTCGGTCACAGCAGCAGAGCAGGACTGGAAGGGGACTTTCTCAAAAGTATATAGAAGATGGAGTACTAGCATCCAAGCAGGTGTGAGGTCACAGGGAGTGGAGGGTGGTCTAGCTGAGGGGGATGTGAGGGGGACCAAGGTTTTCCAATGAAAATTCTTTCTTGGAATATCTGGGTCTTGGGGGAGTGGAGAAGCAAAGGGCAGTGAAGGAGCTTGGGTACAGGTGTAAGGTGGATGTATTGTGTGTGCAGGAGACAAAGTGGGATGGGGAGCTGAGTGCTATCATTAGGGAGATAGGGGGAGCAAGGCTGACCTGTAGTGTTGCTTCTGCAGCCATGGGAAACTCAGGAGGGGGGGGGGGGGGGGGGGAGAGATTCTCATTCAGTGGAATCCATTTGAGGTGGAGGAGGTGCCGAGTGACAGGGTGGTTAGCAGGTGGGCTATTTCCGTGCAGTTCAAGGGGGTGAAGGATGGCTTCTCTTGGGACTTTACAGGGGTCTACGGAACCCCAACTCAGGGAGGACAAAAACCAGTTGTGGGAAGACTTACCTGCAGCTTCATCAGTCTGCTGGGAGCTTGGGTGGTGACTTTAATGCAATGACACATCCATCCAAAAGGACTAGCATTTCAGTGGTTGTGATGGGTGTATGGAGGACTTCACAGATTTTATCCAGGAAGCGGCACTTGTGGATACTGGCATGTCTGGAGGTTACTGTTGAACCCGAAAAATATCGGGGCTTAAACAAACTCCGGGCGACAAATACGCCCTGGAAGAACCAGGAACAAACTCCCGGTACCCCCGCCCGGACGTCGAAGATAGGCGAGACCGGGATCACGTATCCACCCGGAACAACCTGAGTTGCGCGTTCGGGGTACGGCGTTCGAAGCCCCACGGGACAAAGCAAGGCGTACCACGGGCGGTGAAAATCTGGCGACCGGGCCCTCGTTCAAGACCGCGCACGATCCCGACGCGTCAAGAACAGTCAAATGCACGTGCCCTTCGGAAACGGGGTCAAACGCACGTGGAACGGTCGAAGACGCACGGGCGGTGCACGTATGCACGTGCGCGGCACGGCCGTCAACCAACAAACCAAGAAACGGGAGGCCCGCAGAGCTCTCTCCCGGAAGGTACGGACGAAAATGGCTGAATGGGTGAAGGCCCCCCCTTTTATAGGGAGGGGCCCAGCCATGGGGGCGCACCCCCGCCGGTCCAGACGGGGGCACCCCCGCCGGTTCCGGATGGGGGCGCACCCCCGCCGGTTCAAACGGGGGGGCACACCCCCGCCAGATCCGAACGGGGGGGCGCACCCCCGCCGGTGCGGGCGGGGGCCGCACCCCCGCCGGTTCGGGCGGGGCCGCACTCCCACCGGTCCGAGCGGGGACCACACCCCCGCCGGTCCGGGCGGGGGCGCACCCCCGCCGGTCCGGGCGGGGGCCGCACCCCCGCCGGTCCGAGCGAGGGGGGCGCACCCCTGCCGGTCCGTGCGGGGTGCGCACCCCCCGCCGGTCCGGGCGGGGTGCGCACCCCCCGCCAGTCCGCGCAGGGAGTGCACCCCCGCCGGTTGCGCATCCTCGTCGATCGCCTGTCTCCGGAAGCTGCCTCGGGAACGCGCGACACCCCCCCGCCGGTCAGGGGCCTGACTGGCGGGTACCCCCGCCAGTTCGATTCCTCATGCGCATACCTCCGCCGGTCGCTCCGCCTCGATGCTCGTGCCGCCAACTTCCGTCGGGCCACGCACCCCCGCCAATAGGCCCCCTCAAAATCCTATAAATAGGGGGCCATACCCCCATTGCAACAACACGCCGATAGGCCTACAGGCTTACAAGCCCATACACACCACTGCTCAAAGAGCTGTCCGTGCGCGAGCTTAAAGAAATAGGCCGCACGTGCTGGGGAGAAAGTCCTTGGCGTCCTTTGGTGTTCTGTCCTCCGCGTTCGGGCCCTCCTGCGCCTCGTCCGTGAGAAGACACCACAGGTTGTCATATGACTCCTAGCATTTTCGTTTAAGTCCTCCGTCGTCACCAAACGACGTGCGTAGAGGCAATGCTGTCCAACGGTGGCACAAACACCCTGTCGTGAACTTAAAGGAACGAATTATCGGTGAATGCCCGGCAGAGGCACAAACACCTCACCGCGGGCATCAAGGACCTGACACTTGAACTGTACATCCTGTAAACGTCCGACGGTGGCACAAACACCCCGTCGCGAACATTGATGTAACCCCCATGCTATGTAACGTCCGACGGAGGCACAAACACCCCGTCGTCGACGCCCATGTGCATGACTTGTTGTATATACGCCCAGTAGAGGTACAAAAACCCCATTAAAGGCGCAAATGTAAATATCATAAATATAAATGACATGAGCATGCTTGAATGAAATTGTGGAAATTTACTTGTCATCTGTTTTCTTTAAATTTCGGCATATAGTCTTTTAGCAAACATTAAGTATCGAAGGTATTCGAGTTTTGCACTCGATGTAAATGAAACATCAACTTTGGTCGGTGGGGAACGGTCCAGTACACGATCACTCCAATCGCCTTGAAAACGCGAGCGCACGCGGAAAAAAATAAATAAATGAAATAAATTCGAGGGTATCAGGGTTCGCACCCAATACCCCTCATAAAATAAATCTCTTTGTCTGTTTCTCGTAAACAGTCTGGCACGCCCGCAAGAAGCAAAAGACAATGGACGGAACCCTCTTCCGGGGCGAAATTCATTCCTCATTTCAAAAAAATCAAAATGAGGCGAAATATTCCGCATTCCAACAATCTGGCACGCCCGATGGGACTGTTCCTACCTTCCATGCATATGTAAAAAGACCTTATGCCGATATAGAAATAGAAGATGACTAATTTCCACACCACAGGTACAAGGAGCGAAACTCGGCACCAGACACCCGTTCCCGCCTGCAAATTCAAGCAACTCGATGGCCACCGTCACCTACGGTCCGCTGGTCGTCGCCTGCCACGCCAAATGTGGCTATTTGACTATGCCGATCGTGTTCGGCGACTTCCCTGCAGTGGTGGGATCCCCTTACTTCCTAGGGGTGGTCACCGCCGTCCAAGCTACTCCAAAGGCGGCGCCCAAAGCTACTGCCACTAGGGGCATCAAGCCCCACCCAAGCCAAGGCCGAGTCTTCTCGGTAAACACCATCTCTTGCGTCGCACTCCCTAGAAAACGGGGACAGCGCCAGGGACGCAGGGGCAGCAAGCCCCGAGCGATCGTCTCCAACTCCGGCAAGACCGTGCTCGTAGGAGACATTCGCGTCAGGCTCGATGGAGGCGAGCCGATATTGCCCCAGGACAGAAGCGTCCCCACAGTGGCAACCTCCAATAAGTTCTCTCCCCTCCAAGGGATGCGTCAAGAAGATAGGGACTCCCCAAAAGGAGCCCAGCAGCCTCGCAAAATGAGGCAAATGTGGGTGACCAAGCAGGAAGCCCACCAAATAAAGCAAGCTAGAGCGGATCGACCCACCGAACGCCCCAGGAAGGCTACACCTGAGCGAGAAAAAGCTCAGGATCCCGAACTTCCTCGTCCTCGCGGAAAGAAAAGAAGGGGTGTCTACCGAAAGCCCAACTTCGTCTCCGCCCAAGTAGGACCTGCTGGAGAAGGAGACGCGAGTCACGTTGAAGCTTCCGCGCCTAGGGTCTCGGTTTTCGAAAGACTGAGCACTTCAGCCTTCAGCAGACTTGGGGCAGTACTTCGCCCAAGCACCCAGAAGCCCAAGAAGCGGAGGGTGCAGCGGACATCTGAAGAGGGTGGAGGCACGAAAATCTTCACCTGCTACGCTTCTGGAAGAGAAGCGGCTGGGCCATCTGGCGCCCCTCTCGGGGCATTCAGGGTAGATGACCCCGGTCAGGAGGGCGAAGCCATCGCCCGGTATACTCGGAACCCTGCCAGAAGACCTCCCCAAGGACAGCAAGGCAGTCAAGCTAGACTCTTGAATCAGGGGCAAGTTCTCGAGCCTCCACTCGAGCATGACCAAAGACCCCTCCTGGGACAAGTCCAGCTGGACCTCGAAGGGGGGGAAGAAGACGAAGTCGCAAGCCTCCATCTCGGGGATCAACAACTGTCGGCTAACGGGGAGCAAGCTGAAGTATTCCTCATGCCGCCAACCACAGCCGCCTTCCAAGCGATGACGGACGACGCCAAGTATGATTTCATACAGTGTTGGCAGGCCGAAATGGCCAATCTCCTGACGAGCGAGGGTAACAGGCAGGGGCAAATGCGCCACGCCGCCAAGTGCCGACGGCAAACCAAAATGCTCGGACAAGACATCAACAAGGCGACCTACCCGATGTCAATCCACGCACGGCCGCGGTTAACGACTATACCGTCGATCTGGTTCAACAGTCGCGCAGGGGCATAAACTCCCAAGCCTCCGCGGCCGAAGATATCGTGGCCCAACGGCGAATGATCGAAAAGATCGTGGACGACCGCTTCGCTCAAAGAGGCGAGGGGACCGCCACTGTAGATCTATACAGTGTGCCATACCCCGTCCACCATCAATTCAAGAAGCTGCCACCGGACTGCCCCAAGGCGCCAAAGTTGCAGAAGTTCGACGGACAGGGCTCGCCAAATGAGCACCTGGCCTACTATATAACGGCCATGGGAGAGTTGGCATTTGATGAGTCCTACCTCCTTCGTTACTTCGAAACGTCCCTAACGGGCACCGCCTTCCAGTGGTGCTCAAGGTTGAGGCCCAATTCTATTGTCGACTGGGTTGACCTTCAAAAGAAATTTATCGACCACTTCCAAATGGCCGAAAGAAAGGTGTCGCTTGCAGAGCTGTGCTCCCTCAAGCAAAGGAAAGGAGAAACGGCACTCGACTTCATCAAGCGGTGGCGTGACTTCAGCATGAGGTGCGACAACCCCCCGACGCAAGAAGATGCCATAACTATCTGTCGACGGGGGCTGGCGGCGCAGATAAGCGAAAAGCTGCTGGGAACAAACATCAAAGGTTTTGACCAACTCAATTCGGTCGTGGCAGAGATCGAAATGTTCTTCGCCGACAACCCGATGCAAACTCCTCCGAAAAGCAAGCCGGACAAGGAGCGCGCCGTTGGCAAAGAATCCAATGCTGTGGACCCGCAAAGTAAGAGGAAAAAGGTAATGACCTCTGGCGCTCCAAGTAAGAAGGTGGAGGAAAGACCGCCTCCAACTTCACTGCCACAGCGTATGAGCACGCCGTATTCTTTCAAAAGAGACCATACAAAGATGCTCTTCAAGCTGTGCATGAAGAATGACCTGCTCACACTTCCGGGACTAAGAAGACCAAGTGAAGCAGATAAAGTGGATGAGCCGAATTACTGTCTCTACCACCGCATACTGGGGCACTCTATTGAAGACTGCTACGTCTTCAAAAATGACGTACAGAAGCTGATCCAGAGTCGCCTCATCACCATGCATGAACATTTGGTCGATCCTCCACAGCCCCATACCTGGGACCAATCGAAGCAGTCGGCCAACGTCATCCATATCAATGTGCCGGCTCCTGAACCAGAAGACCCCGAGGCAAATCCTTGGGACGCTCATTCCACAAACGGATGGGAAGGGGATCATCCCTCCGCTTCGGAGCACAGAACATGGTCGGAGACAGTGCAAAACCTGGAAAGACAGGTTCAATCGCTGCGGCACGGTCAGCGCCAAACGCTGACGAACCTAAGGACCATACAAGAAAGTCTGGCGGCCCTCCAGCAAGGACTCCAGGTGCCTCCAAACACGACTGCACTCCGGACACGTCCTCCCTGCGGGGGGTGGATCTCGGAGGAGTCTTCAAATCCGTCTGATGATGAAATCGCCGGAAGATTATATTCCTTTCCGCGCCATCGGACACTGGCACTCTATCGTACCTGCCTGCGAGCAGGATTATTAGGCTGCCAGCCGCCAATAAGCGTCCCGCCAAACTACTGCATATACCATCAAGACGCAGGGCATGCTTCAGAGGACTGTTACGTCTTTAAAGACAAGGTTGAAGCATGGGTCAACCAAAGGATCATCGACTTGGGCAATGCCCGTGTCGACCCGCCGCAGCCTCACATCCGCGAATGGACAGACCACTCGGCTGACGTTGTCACACATACAGTCAACGTCATCGACCCGCCGGAAATTTATACACCAGTGGCTTTCACCTTCCCAGACCCGGATATGACAGAAGGCGGATCATCTGGCGAAGCTCCCACCTGGTGGTCCCCGAGAGGGCGAATTCCCTACCAGAGTCGCTTGGCGACCGGAAGTATTGGGGAGATCTTCGAAAAGCTCCTACAGCAGGGTGTCGTGATGGCCCATATGCCGCCACCGACGTACACTGAAAGAGAGTTGAGTCACCCCATGTACTGTCGATATCACGCCATGCTGCTGCACCCTACGGATAGGTGCCCTGATGTCCGGGATTGGATCGAGTCCCTTATCCGGAAGGGGAAGATCGACCCGGAAGGCAATTCCATGGTTCTGATGACAGCCAGGGAAGCAGCCCAACGGGAATTTGAGGAAAGCGACTATATGCGCTTCAAGAACCTCAAAGCCCCCGAAGCTGATGAACGAGGATGGCTCATACAGCCGACGCGATCCGCAGCCGACGACGGAGGCCCGAGCCTGGACCAGCAATTCAGGAACATATCCCTGAAAGAGCAGCCCATCTCAAGATACCATCAAGAGGACCCGGATATGACAGAAGTCGGCTCCTCTGACGAGGCCCCTGCCCTATGGTACCCCGGATGGCGAGTTTCCCTGAATCCCTTTGCGACCTCAAATACTGGGGAAATCTTCGAAAAGCTCTTGCAGCAAGGTTGTGTGAAGGCGCATAAGCCGCCACCAACATACACGAAGAGGGAAATAAACCACCCTATGTATTGTAAATATCATGCCATGTTGCTGCACCCTACGGACATGTGTCCGATTGTCCGAGACTGGGTCAAATCCCTCATCCAGAAGGGAAAGATCGACTCGGAAGGTAATCCAATAATTCAGTCCGAGGCCAGGCAAGAAGCCCAGCAGCAACCTCCTCGACGAAGGAAGGGGTCTCGACAACATCAAGTCTCCCCTTCCCGTGAGCAAACTCCCGAAGATAGGAGTAGGGGGCGGCGCTTTGAAAACTCGCCTCCGCGAATACTCAAGCGGCAAGATAAAGACCGCGGGGGCAAGCAGCCAGCGATGGAGCCGGCCACCCAAGAGGCAAGCCCCTACTGGGCCGAATTTCAAGAATTGCCGCCCGAAATAATCGAGCAGGCAATCGATTCGACTTTCCAACACCAGCAAGATGAAGCTGGCTGGACCACCGTGGCCTCCAGAATGCACCCCTCTTTGGCGTTCCTTAAAAGGGGAGGGTCACACTGTAACGTCGCGTGCTTTTCGGATCCATGCGGATCATATGTACTGTGGTTGTGGTGGCCGTTGTGAGGCCAATGTGAGTGGTTGTGTGGAATGCATGGTGTGAATGCGTGGTTTGAGCAGGTGAAGTGCAGGGTTGGTCCTGAAATGAAACAGGACCTGCTGCAGTTCAGCTGGAGTTGGCGGCCAGGTGTGGCCGTTGACTAGTTGGCGTCCAGGTTAGTGGACGTTGACTTCATGAACTTGGCGGCCTTGGATGTGGACGTTTAGGGTGGCAGTTGCTATTGGCGGCATAGGGGTTGACGCCAACCTGAGAATGATGCAGGTTATAGGCTCACCCGAGAGCAGGTTTCTTACCTGGTTCTCTTCCCCTCTTGCCCCAGCTTGTTGCCCCAGTGTTTCTGAAGCTTCCAACAGGTACTGAAGGGTGCTTGGAGGATCGTGGAACACGTGGCGTCGCCGAACTGCGCGAGGAAACGTCGTGGCGTGGTGCAATTCTCGTGGGAGCTCGCGGAGGATTCGGCGTAAACCGGGAGATTGCAGGAGGTTCTAGCGTGTTCTGAGGTAGGGGACGAACTCGTTTAGCTCCGTAGAAACATTAAAACACATCGTAACCACCTGGATTAGCATGATAATGTATTTTCGGATAAAGTTGCACCATACGGGGATAATGGGTGGCTTGATTAATTTAATGTACGAGGGATGTTGTGTTGGGTTGTTTTGGGTTCATGCATGTTTAAAGAATCGTTTCAGTACTTTTTCTTGTAGTTTTAACGGTTGGAAAACCCGTAGAACCGGATTAGGGTTTCTGCAGGGTTTAAGGCCGGAGAACTTGGCGTCAAGATCGCTTGTCGCCAAGCTCCTCAGCCAGGATGTTAACGGCCAGGTCCCTTGCCGTTGACTGGTTGTAAGCGGCAGTCGATGTTGCCGCCTACTGGTTATGAGCAGAAATGATTGGTTACAGTATTTATCAATAATGCATGTGTGTTAACAGACGAGGTGCACTGAGTGCACATGGTACTCGTGTTTAGCATACAAGGTATGCAATTTGTTACTGACTTTAGTGACTGCGCGTTGTTTACGCAAGTCAGTTGGGTTCACGTGTAGTGAACCGTGGTTACTTGTGGTTTACTTGAGATTTCACGTGGTTTGTGTGTGACGTGCACGTGGTTCTGTGTACGTGGCGAGTACTACGACGCCTACCGTGGTTACCTCTCCAGTTGGATGCCCCAGGTTCTTTGTGAGCCAGGCTGTTAGCTTGGGGCTTTGTCTCGGTACTTGTGTTGTACCGTCGAGGTCTGTGTCGTCTGACCTGGACACCCTCACTCTTGTGTTGAGTTGCACGTCCGGCTGAGGGAAAGACGACAGTGGGACAGTGACACTTGTGTTTGTCTTTAGTCACTTGTAGCGCGCCCGTAGTTGGGGGTACGGACACCAGTAGACGTACTGGACCCCAGCTAATCCTTTTCCAGTGCCTCACTCTAGAGAGTTCCGGGCCAGGATCTTTAGAGGTGTCAGGCATGGGCCTGTGACCGTGTGGTCCGCAAGTGGTGGTGTTTGGTTGGTCTCCACAGTTGCTTGACCTTTTCATGTGGAGCGGCAGCTGGACCTTTCGTCCGTGGCTGCGAGACTGAGAGGTAGACCTGTGTTAGTTTGTCCGAGTCAGTTTCTGGTGTCGCGAACCAGTTCATGTGGCTCGTGTTGGCTGTCTCTACTCTAGCTTGTACACCTGTTTGGGTTCGCCGTTTATTTATTATTGTTACTTGACCTAGTCGGCAGACGGTGAGAATATTTACAGCTTTAATATTCTGTTTTGCTGCTCTATAACTTGTTGGTATTGTTTACTGCTTTCGTACTTGTGGTTTTTGGTTTGCTCGGTGTTGGAGGAGTTCCCTACTGAGCCAGTGACTAGCGAGGCTCACCCCTACCCCCACAGGTGAGGGCGAGGACGTTTCCCGACCGTCGTCCAGTTCGGAGCTGCGTCGTAGCGGTGCAGGGTCAGTACCTCCAGCTGTGTAGTGGCAGCTCCAGCAGTGTAGCTTAGTTTGTTGTTTATTTTCTTCTGTTGTACCTCGGGGTATGCCCCAGGCTCTTGTACATTCTTCTAGTTTTGTGGAAATTTGGCTATGTAACTTGTGAATTATATATATAAAATGGTGTGTTCCTTTGTGTTTACACGGACTGTGGTTTGGTTTCCCTAGCGAGGCTTCGGCCCGTTCGCGGGAGGCAGACTCGGATCAAGTATGTTATCGATTTAACGGGCTTGGCCGAGGCATTCCGCCACAGTTGGTATCAGAGCAAAGTCCGTGTTAATATAAGGGAACTAGAAAGATACATAGCCTTATTTCGGTCTTTGTACACTGCTGGTAGGGACCCTGGTTTTTGATAATCTGTTGTTTTGATTTTTGTTTGGTGTTTTGTCTATGTAGAAAATTTCTGGAATGGCTGATAGAAGAGATTGGGGTGGTGGAGGAAATGATCCGGAGGAAAGCACCCAACGTATGATAGAAAGAATCTGGGAAAGCCTCACGGATATTCGAGCGAGGATGGATCAGCAGGCGCCGGTACCACCAGTTGCAGTGCCACCTGGGGATGGAGAAGCTATACCTGTAACTCCAGTCCCGCCGAGAGTGGAGGTACCTTTTGCAGCACCTGTGCCACTACCACCACCAGTGTTAGTAGAAGAACCAGTGATGCAAGTGGAGAAATTTCTGAGATTGCAGCCACCTACCTATTCAGGAGGGCCGAATCCAGATACAGCTGAGCATTGGGTTCATGAAATTGAGAGGGTTTTTGCGACGATGAGGTGTCCGGCAGTAGATAGAGTTGTATTAGTTGCTTATCAGTTGAGGGGTTTTGCTTTGGAATGGTGGCGACTGAAGATGCAGACCACCTTCGCAGGTAGGACAGAGGAGGCCATCACTTGGTCGGAATTTCTTTCTGATTCAAGTGCAGCAGGTGAAAAAGGAGCAATTCCGGACTCTCCAACAAGATAACTCTTCAGTTCTAGAGTACCAGATGAGATTTATGGCACTCAGCCGTTATGCACCTTATGTTGTTTCTGATAATAATATGATGGTTAAGTACTTCATTAGAGGCTTGAGAGTGGAATTGCAGGATGCAATAGTACCTCTTATGTGCAAGACAGTGGAAGAGGCAGCTCAGAGAGCAGCTACTTTGGAGAGATCTATTCGGACTCGTCAGGCAGGCGAGTCAGGTTCTGGTAGTTTCCAGCTACCGCAGCAGTCAGTGGGTGCGAGTAAAGGTAAAGTTCCAGCGGGACCTTCTACATCAGGCTTCGGTAAGTGGGGTCAGAAATTAAAGCAGGCATTTAAAGGAAAAGGAAGAGGATGGGGAGGTCGTTCGCAGTTCCAACAGGGCCGAGGTAGGCCTAAGGTGGAGGAGTCGCAGCAGAGTACAGCCAGACAGCCTGTTACTCCACCGGGATATAGATGTTATAATTGTAATCAGCCAGGACATTTGATCCGCAATTGTCCCTATCCAAGAGAGTATGGATATGGTAGAGGTGTGCAGCAGCAGCAGCAACCTCAGTAGTTTCAGCAGCCACAGTTAGGTCGTGGCAGAGGAGCACCACAGCAGCGAGGAAGAGGCCGGGTTATGGCTATCACCCGAGCCCAGGCGGAGGCATCAAATCTGATAGAAGGTACTTTACCCCTTTATGAATATTCAGCAAGAGTTTTATTTGATTCGGGTGCCTCTCATTCTTTTATTTCTGAAGAATTTCTGGATTGTATGGCTCATCCATTAGAAGAGAAATCTTGTGAATTGGTAGTGGAGGTTCCTTCAGCTGAGTTTTTGCTCACTTCGAGCTATATAGATGAAGCTCCTGTTGTGATTGAAGGAAATCAGATGCCGGGTCGGTTGTACGCCCTGCAATTAACTGATTATGATATTATTTTGGGTATGGACTGGCTTGAAATGTATGGAGCAATGCTAGATTGCAGAAAGAAAAGGATCAGATTTTGTCATCCTAATGGTGCAGTATTTGAATATCAAGGTATGCCTTTTTGTACCTCTAAGTTTCTGATTTCTGCAATTAAAGCTAGAAAATTGATAAATGCTGGGTGTGTGGCCTATTTAGCCTCGGTGAGTTTGGTAGAGGCTAGTCAGCCAGTTAAAGCAGTTCCCGTGGTTAGGGAATTTGCTGATGTTTTTCCTGAGGATTTGCCTGGTTTAGCTCCACGCAGAGAGGTGGACTTTACCATTGAGTTGCTGCCAGGTACCATGCCAATTTTTAAAGCTCCATATCGGATGGTGTTGAACCCGGAAAATATCGGGACTTAAACAAACCCCGGGCGACAAATACGCCCTGGGGCAACTAGGGATGAGCTCCCGATCCCCCGCTCGGACATCGGGAAGATGAGCCCGAGTGCTCGCATCAATCCGGAGTGGCCCGGAAGCGAGGTGCCCGAGAAGCTCGTCGACGGTGAAGAATGCGTACTCCGGATGCCGGAAACTCCGTGTCCGGATCAACGTTCGAAGCCGCGCCTGAAGCCGAAGGATCCGGAAAGGTCAAATGCACGTGCCCTCCGAAAACGGGGACAAACGCACGTGAGACGGCCGGAGAAGCACAAGCGGCGCACGCGTGCGGCACGGCCGTCGACCAACGAACAACGCACGGGAGGCCCACAGAGCTCTCTCCCGCGGAAACCGGAGGAAATGGCCGATGGAGTGGAGGCCCACCCCATTTTATAGGGGGGCCAGGCGGTGGCACCCCCGCCGGTTAGGCGGGGTGCGCACCCCCGCCGGTTCGGCAGGGGGCGCACCCCCGCCGGGCCGGGCGGGGGCCGCACCCCCGCCGGTTAGGCGGGGCGCGGGCCCCCCGCCGGTTCGGCAGGGGGCGCACCCCCGCCGGTTAGGCGGGGTGCGGGCCCCCCGCCGGTTCGGCAGGGGTGCACCCCCGCCGGGCCGGGCGGGGGCTGCACCCCCGCCGGTTCGGCGGGGTGTGCACCCCCGCCAGTCCAGCGGGGGCCGCACCCCCGCCGTTCGGCGGGGGAGGCACCCCCGCCGGTTCAAGCGGGGGCCGCACCCCCGCCAGTCCAGGCGGGGTGTGCACCCCCGCCAGTCCGGGCGCCCCCCCCGCCGGTCTGCGGGGATGCACCCCGCCAGTCCGGGAACACCCCCGCCGGTTCGCGTGCGCACCCCCGCCGGTCCGCGGTGCCTCGGCGCCCGCGCCCGGCCTCGACGCTCGAGCCAGGAGACCCCCGCCAGTCCGGGAACACCCCCGCCGGTTCGCGTGCGCACCCCCGCCGGTCCGCGGTGCCTCGGCGCCCGCGCCCCGCCTCGACGCTCGAGCCGGGAGGCACCCCCGCCGGGAGCACACCCCCGCCGGTTCGACCCCCCGAGCCCCTATAAATAGGGGGGTACTCCCCCATTCGGGAAGGAGGCCATTCGGCCCCAAAAAAGGCGATTCAGCCCAAGGAGAGCCTTACGTGCGCGAGCTTAAATAGGCCGCACGTGCGGGGGAGAAAGTCTTTGGCGTCTGTCGGTGTTCTGTCCTCCGCGATCGGGCCCTCCTGCGCTCGTCCGTGAGAAGATACCACAGGTTGTCATATGACCCCCGGTGCCCATGTTTAAGTCCTCCGTCGTCATCAAACGACGCACGTCGAGGCACATGTTTAAAGCCCTCCGGTGTCATAAAACGACACTCGTCGAGGCTATATTTAAAGTCCTCCGGTGTCATAAAACGACACTCGTCGAGGCCCATATTTAAGTCCTCCGTCGTCATCAAACGACGCACGTCGAGGCACGTGTTTAAAGTCCTCCGTCGTCATCAAACGACGTACGTAGAGGCAATATCGAAGAGATTTTTCGGCCATAGGACGCTTCCAAGCTTCAAACTCTCGCCTCTCGGCCCGAAGTCTGCCCGTGCGTGAGCTGGTATAGGCCGCACGAGTCGGGGGAGGTCTTCGACATCCGTTGGTGCTTCCTTTTCGTGGTCGAGCCCTCCTGCGTTCGCCCACACGGAAACACCACAGGTTGTTATAAGACCCCCAAGGCACATGTACTTAAGTCCTCCGGCGTTATAAAACG
This sequence comes from Colocasia esculenta, assembly GCA_014218235.1. Taxonomy (NCBI): domain Eukaryota; kingdom Viridiplantae; phylum Streptophyta; class Magnoliopsida; order Alismatales; family Araceae; genus Colocasia; species Colocasia esculenta. The sequence continues at coordinate 28,668,520 of CM024762.1, forward strand.
ACGCACGTCGAGGCATGTATTTAAGTCCTCCGGCGTTATAAAACGACGCACGTCGAGGCATGTATTTAAGTCCTCCGGCGTTATAAAACGACGCACGTCGAGGCACATGTACTTAAGCCCTCCGGTGTCGTAAAATGACGCACGTCGAGGCACATGTACTTAAGTCCTCCGGTGTCTTAAAACGACATACGTTGAGGCACGCATACTTAAGCCCTCCGGTGTCGTAAAATGACGCACGTCGAGGCACATGTATTTAAGTCCTCCGGTGTCACAAAACGACGCCGTCGAGGCATGTTAACCTATGGAGGCATAAACACCCCACTGGTAACCCGCATGTACCCATTATCATGTAAGCGTCCGACGGAGGCACATACACTCTGTCGTCGACGTCCATGTACTTGGCTTGTCATATACACGTCCAGTGGAGGTATAAAACCCCACTAAAGGCGTACATGTAAATGTAAAAGCCATGTCATAAATATAAATGACATGAGCATGCTTGAATAAAATTGTGGAAATTCATTTGTCATCTGTCTTTTTTTCTTTAAATTTCGGCATACGGTCTTTTAACAAACATTACGCATTCGAAGGTATTCGAGTGTTATACTCGATGTAAATGAAACATCGACTTCGGTCGGTGGGGAACGGTCCAGTACACGACCACTCCAATCGCCCTGAACGCGAGCGCACGCGGAAAATAAATTCGAGGGTATCAGGGTTCGCACCCAATACTCCTCATAAAATAATCTTTGTCTGTTTCTCGCAAACAGTCTGGCACGCCCAACGCAACGATCCGTCTCGAGGATAAAAGAGATGGATCGAAAAGAAAGAAAATTCCGCGTTCCAACAGATGGCACCAGCAGAACTTAAAGAATTGAAAAAGTAGTTAGAAGAGTTATTGCAAAAAGGGTTCATTAGACCGAGTCATTCCCCGTGGGGAGCGCCGGTTTTATTTGTGAAAAAGAAAGATGGGAGTTTCCGGATGTGTATTGATTATAGAAAGTTAAATGATGTGACCATCAAGAATAAGTACCCGTTGCCGAGAATAGATGATTTATTTGATCAATTGCAATCAGCGAAAGTATTCTCTAAAATTGATTTAAGGTCTGGGTACCATCAGTTGAGAATTAAAGAAGAAGATATAGATAAGACAGCATTCAGAACTAGATATGGTCACTTTGAGTTTGTGGTTATGCCTTTTGGGTTGACTAATGCTCCTGCAGGCTTTATGGATCTAATGAACAGAATTTTTCATCCATATTTAGATCAATTCATTGTGGTCTTTATCGATGATATTCTGATTTACTCAGCATCTGAAGAGGAGCATGCAACTCATTTGAGGTTTACCCTGCAATTGTTGAGGGATAACCAGTTATTTGCCAAATTCAGTAAGTGTGAATTTTGGCTGAAAGAAATTCAGTTTCTGGGTCATGTTATCTCTACTAAAGGAGTAGCTGTGGACCCGAGTAAGGTGGAAGCAGTAATGAGATGGGAAGTGCCCAGGACAATAACTGAGATTAGAAGTTTTCTGGGATTAGCAGGTTATTATAGGCGCTTCATTCAAGATTTTTCTAAAATTGCGGCACCTATGACTAAGTTGACTAGAAAATGGGTGCCTTTTGTGCGGTCCGGTGAATGTCAGAGAAGTTTCATGGAATTAAAGAAGAGACTTACTTCAGCACCTATATTGACATTACCGGCTGGGAGTGGTGGTTTTGTATTGTATACTGATGCTTCAAGGAGAGGTCTTGGAGCAGTGCTTATGCAGCACGGTAAAGTGATAGCATATGCATCCAGGCAATTGAAGCCAGCAGAGGAAAATTACCCCACTCATGATTTGGAGTTGGCAGCAGTTGTGTTTGCCTTAAAAATATGGAGGCACTATCTGTATGGCGAGAGATTTGAGATCTTTACAGATCATAAAAGCTTGAAATATATCTTCTCGCAGAAAGATTTAAATCTTCGCCAGCGCAGATGGATAGAGTATTTGAAAGATTATGATTTCAGTTTGACTTACCATCCGGGTAAGGCCAATGTTGTAGCAGATGCCTTGAGCAGAAAGGCATATATGAATTTGATGATGATTAAAGAGTGGAAATTGTATGAAGAAGTAGCGGAGAACTCCTTATATGTGCCCAGTAGTCAGCGACGGGCAGTACTAGCTGCTAGTGCTGTAGAGCCGTCCTTGTATTGGCAGATTATTGAAGCTCAGAGAGCAGATGCCAGTTTGGCTGAAATTGTGAAAATGGAAGGAGTTACTATTGATGATAACTGTGTGGTTAGACTCAGAGGCAGGTTGTTTGTTCCTGCAGAGAGAGAGGTGAAGCAGCGAGTATTGGAAGAGGCTCATAAATCAAGGTACACTATTCATCCGGGTAGTACTAAAATGTACCATGATTTGAGAAGCATTTCTGGTGGTCTCTCATGAAGAAAGAAATAGCAGAATTTGTTTCAAGGTGTGCTATCTGTCAGCAAATTAAAGCAGAGCATCAGAAGCCTGGAGGTTTGTTGCAACCATTGCCTATTCCACAGTGGAAGTGGGATAATATTGCTATGGATTTTGTGGCAGGTTTACCAAAGTCGAGTTCAGGGCATAATAGAATATGGGTGTTTGTTGACAGATTGACCAAGGTATGCAGATTAGTGGCAGTGAGTATGTCTTGGACAGTGGACAGGTTAGCAAATATTTATGTTGAAAAGATTGTTCCACTGTATGGTATCCCGAAGACGATTGTGTCTGACAGAGATCCAAGATTTACTTCTGGTTTTTGGAGAAGTTTGCAGAAGGTGATTGGTACTGAGTTGAGGTATAGTTCCGCTTATCATCCCCAAACAGATGGACAGACAGAAAGGACTATCCAGACAATTGAAGATATGTTGCGAGCTTGTTGTTTGGTTTGGGGAGGCAGCTGGGAGCATCATTTGGGTATGGTTGAGTTTACTTACAATAATAGTTATCATACCAGTCTTGGGATGGCACCGTATGAAGCTTTATATGGAAGGCTATGTAGAACCCCATTGAACTGGCATGAAGTGGAAGAAAGACAGTTAGTGGGTCCTGAATTAATTCAGCAAACCACTGAAGTAGTGAAGCTTATTAAAGAGAAATTGCAAGCAGCTCAAAGTAGGCAGAAAAGTTATGCAGATATCCGGAGAAGACCACTTCAGTTTGAGGTGGGAGATTTTGTTTTCCTGAGAGTTTCTCCAAGGGAATTGTGAGGTTTGGCAAGTCTGGAAAGTTGAGTCCAAGATATGTGGGACCTTTCCGAGTGATTGAAAGAATTGGGGAAACAGCTTATAGGCTGGATTTGCCAACAGATTTTGCAGATGTGCATGATATTTCCATGTCTCCATGTTAAGAAAATGTATTGAAGATCCAGCTCAAATAATTAGATATCAAGGTGGTGACCTGAGGCCGGACATGACTATGCCAGAATATCCGGTGCAGATCACAGATCGAAAGATGAAGAAGCTAAGAAATAAGAAATTGAGCTAGTAAAGTGAGATGGGAGAATAGGTTGGGAGGTGAGGATACCTGGGAGTTAGCCGAGGAAATGGCTAAAGGGTATCCTTATTTGTTTGAATAAGTTTTTGTATCTCTTTTTAGGTGATAGTACTTGTAAAAAGGTGTGTATGTTTAAATTGTTTAACTTTGAGTTATGTTATGAATTTCGAGGTCGAAATTTTCTTTTTAGATGATAGAAATGTAACGTCGCGTGCTTTTCGGATCCATGCGGATCATGTGTATTGTGGTTGTGGTGGCCGTTGTGAGGCCAATGTGAGTGGTTGTGTGGAATGCATGGTGTGAATGCGTGGTTTGAGCAGGTGAAGTGCAGGGTTGGTCCTGAAATGAAACAGGACCTGCTGCAGTTCAGCTGGAGTTGGCGGCCAGGTGTGGCCGTTGACTAGTTGGCGTCCAGGTTAGTGGACGTTGACTTCATGAACTTGGCGGCCTTGGATGTGGACGTTTAGGGTGGCGGTTGCTATTGGCGGCATAGGGGTTGACGCCAACCTGAGAATGATGCAGGTTATAGGCTCACCCGAGAGCAGGTTTCTTACCTGGTTCTCTTCCCCTCTTGCCCCAGCTTGTTGCCCCAGTGTTTCTGAAGCTTCCAACAGGTACTGAAGGGTGCTTGGAGGATCGTGGAACACGTGGCGTCGCCGAACTGCGCGAGGAAACGTCGTGGCGTGGTGCAATTCTCGTGGGAGCTCGCGGAGGATTCGGCGTAAACCGGGAGATTGCAGGAGGTTCTAGCGTGTTCTGAGGTAGGGGACGAACCCGTTTAGCTCCGTAGAAACATTAAAACACATCGTAACCACCTGGATTAGCATGATAATGTATTTTCGGATAAAGTTGCACCATACGGGGATAATGGGTGGCTTGATTAATTTAATGTACGAGGGATGTTGTGTTGGGTTGTTTTGGGTTCATGCATGTTTAAAGAATCGTTTCAGTACTTTTTCTTGTAGTTTTAACGGTTGGAGAACCCGTAGAACCGGATTAGGGTTTCTGCAGGGTTTAAGGCCGGAGAACTTGGCGTCAAGATCGCTTGTCGCCAAGCTCCTCAGCCAGGATGTTAACGGCCAGGTCCCTTGCCGTTGACTGGTTGTAAGCGGCAGTCGATGTTGCTGCCTACTAGTTATGAGCAGAAATGACTGGTTACAGTATTTATCAATAATGCATGTGTGTTAACAGACGAGGTGTACTGAGTGCACATGGTACTCGTGTTTAGCATACAAGGTATGCAATTTGTTACTGACTTTAGTGACTGCGCGTTGTTGACGCAAGTCAGTTGGGTTCACGTGTAGTGAACCGTGGTTACTTGTGGTTTACTTGAGATTTCACGTGGTTTGTGTGTGACGTGCACGTGGTTCTGTGTACGTGGCGAGTAGTACGACGCCTACCGTGGTTACCTCTCCAGTTGAATGCCCCAGGTTCTTTGTGAGCCAGGCTGTTAGCTTGGGGCTTTGTCCCGGTACTTGTGTTGTACCGTCGAGGTCTGTGTCGTCTGACCTGGACACCCTCACTCTTGTGTTGAGTTGCACGTCCAGCTGAGGGAAAGATGACAGTGGGACAGTGACACTTGTGTTTGTCTTTAGTCACTTGTAGCGCGCCCGTAGTTGGGGGTACGGACACCAGTAGACGTACTGGACCCCAGCTAGTCCTTTTCCAGTGCCTCACTCTAGAGAGTTCCGGGCCAGGATCTCTAGAGGTGTCAGGCATGGGCCTGTGACCGTGTGGTCCGCAGGTGGTGGTGTTTGGTTGGTCTCCACAGTTGCTTGACCTTTTCATGTGGAGCGGCAGCTGGACCTTTCGTCCGTGGCTGCAAGACTGAGAGGTAGACCTGTGTTAGTTTGTCCGAGTCAGTTTCTGGTGTCGCGAACCAATTCACGTGGCTCGTGTTGGCTATCTCTACTCTAGCTTGTACACCTGTTTGGGTTTGCCGTTTATTTATTATTGTTACTTGACCTAATCGGCAGACGGTGAGAATATTTACAGCTTTAATATTCTGTTTTGCTGCTCTATAACTTGTTGGTATTGTTTACTGCTTTCGTACTTGTGGTTTTTGGTTTGCTCGGTGTTGGGGGAGTTCCCTACTGAGCCAGTGACTAGCGAGGCTCACCCCTACCCCCACAAGTGAGGGCGAGGAGGACGTTTCCCGACCGTCGTCCAGTTCGGAGCCGCGTCGTAGCGGTGCAAGGTCAGTACCTCCAGCTGTGTAGTGGCAGCTCCAGCAGTGTAGCTTAGTTTGTTGTTTATTTTCTTCTGTTGTACCTCGGGGTATGCCCTAGGCTCTTGTACATTCTTCTAGTTTTGTGGAAATTTGGCTATGTAACTTGTGAATTATATATATAAAATGGTGTGTTCCTTTGTGTTTACACGGACTGTGGTTTGGTTTCCCTAGCGAGGCTTCAGCCCGTTCGCGGGAGGCGGACTCGGATCAAGTACGTTATCGATTTAACGGGCTTGGCCGAGGCATTCCACCACACACACAGCCGCCCTGACCGAGAGGATGCCTCTTGGACAGCCAAACCAGTAAAAGAGCTCACGCCGCTTGAAATGGCGCGGGCGCTGAAACGAGAGAAGAACAGGCAAAAGAACATGAAAAGGCGCCTGAAGGAGCGAGTCGAGCAAGCAGCGGCCGTGGCGGTCCCTGCGGAGCTGACTCCGCTCCAGAAGCTACAAAAGCTCATTGATGAATTGGAGGAGTATATCCCCTCCAAGCCCACCTGGGGAGTCCCCTTGAACAGATACATCATGTGGGAAGAAGTGTAGCGCAAAACAAGGCTTAAAAACTGGCTCCGTCAAATGCTACAAAGGGTTCAAGAAGGCGAAAAGTTGCCTCTACCCGAAGAACTGGTCATCTTCTACAAGGAGGATGAAATTACCATCAAGAAGCTGGAAGAAATGCTGAAGGACTTCTCGTGTAACATGGTGTCAATACCACCGCCTGCAAGCTTGCAGTTGCCGGCTGACACACCCCCTGTGGCAACATATCGGCGCCGCAACCGAGGCAGAGGAAAGGGCCGCATACGAGGAAAGAAGCTCGCCCCGTCACTCGGCGAAAAGCCCAGCTTGCCCGACCTCAGCAAGACCATCATCTTCCGGGGAGAGGAGCCCCAACCCATACCTGAAGTGGAGGTACGAGTCAACTCCTTCGTCTTCGACCCGTCTGACGAGGAAGAAGAAGAGCAGGAGGAGATCATAAGCGAACTCCCTTGCCAGAAAGTCGCCAGGCCAGCTGACCGACCCGCTTCATCCAAGGGCGGCCAAGATGAAAGTCTCGCCCCGGAAGAGGGTCTCCTGACCCCTTTGTTCGAAGAAGAGCCGAACGAACAACCAGGGGCAAGGCGGACTAACCAATTTGGGCAGCCGATAAAACCTTTGGCGGACATGGTCCCACCATTGGAGCAACTCCGTGCCCGGGCCGACCGCAAAATCATACAGCACATGAAGCGGTTCCCGACTAACGTCACCATATAGGACGCTATCGCCTGGAGCAAAGAGTTAAGAGCGGCTCTTATTAAAATATTGCAAGAGCCCGAGGTCTACGAAGCTGACGTAACCGAACTCCAAGCTCAAGCCCTAGAAGCACTGGCGGCGGAGGTGACATTCTCCGATAAGGATATGTTGCTGCCTACGCTATACCATAATCGCCCATTGTACATGCAAGGAAAAGTCAACAGGCACGAGCTCAACCGAATCTTGGTTGACCCTGGGGCATCGATCAATATCATGCCCCTGAAGACTTTCAAGTCTCTGTACCTCACGCCCTATCTGCAAAGGGTAAATGATGTTAGAATCGCAGGATTCAATCAGAACTCTGAAAACGCCTTGGGAAAGGTGGAGGTACAGTTGACTATGGATGACCTCACCACCAAGGTCGTGTTCTACATCATAAATGCGAACACGTCCTACAAGGCTCTCTTGGGAAGACCCTGGTTGCATGAAAATCGAGTGATCCCCTCGACTCTCCATCAGTGCATAAAATATATCAAGGAAGGAGAGCAACACACAGTCTTCGCCGATCGGGCCCCTTTCCACCCAAATGAATGCAATTTGGCGGATGCCCAGCTATACTTCGGCGAGCCTCCCAACAAGCCAACAGCCACGTCAAAAGGCAAAGAAAAGCAAAATGTCGATGCGGGTCGAGCGAGCCAAGATCGGGACGAGGAGGAGCTCTTCACGGTCAATAAAGACCTCCTTGAAGCCCACCGACTCGGCCGCCTCGTCGAATCTACCGAATCAGGGCCCAGTTGCCCAGAAAGGCGTGAGATCAACTATGAAGCAAACGCCATCGGCGAGGTCATCAGTCAAAGCATCTTCTTGCCACCGGCTTACATGCAGCTGCCCTTCCATAGGGAGGAGCAATGGGTGGAACGACTAAAGACGTTCATTGTCACCCATTACAGAAATGATAGTCTCAAGAAAGGTGAGACACCGAAGCCGATCATCTTCTACAAGGGGGACCCACTCCCGTATGGGCCCCTCGAAGACGACTTCGGTTGGAGTCGAACGACTCAAGTCGCCCTAAAGCCCGTCCAAGAAATGGACGACATGCCCGAGCACATCAAGAAATTGTGCCAAAGGCAAAAGATCGCACAAATGTAAGATCCCTCTCGGCGGGAATACTTCCACCAGCTGTGGTACCCGAAGCAACTCCGAGGGCAACCACCCTACTGTGCAAAAGACACTCGGGGGCTAGGCTACGGCCAGGGGACGGACTCCGAGGCCTATTACATGGTAAATACCGTCGGGCTGGTCCCCCTGTCTAATCACTGCCCTTCCAGGGGGCAACCTCCTACATCCTCAATGGAGCAGCAGGAGGGAGAAGCCATGCTTGTCCTCTCAAACAGGACGGCGCGCCAAGAAACACCTCAAAACGAGGGGTATAATTTCTAGCCGATCACCGAGGAAGGCTTTAAATATTACGATGTCCATGTCGCCGACTCCGATGAAGAGAAAGATTTCATCGACCTACAGCCGGCACCCCGCGAACTCGAAGACGGCGGGCAAGCTACCGTGGATGAGCTGGTGGAACTCGACCTCGGAGGGCCAAAAGAACCTCGGTCGATCTTCGTTAGCGCCCTCCTCAACGAGGAAGAAAGACAGTCATACCGGCAACTCTTGCTGGAATTCAAAGACTGTTTCGCGTGGACATATAAAGAAATGCCAGGCCTAGACCCCTTTGTGGCTGAACATGAGTTGTCCATACTCCTCACAGTGAAGCCGGTCAAACATGCCCAAAGGCGTATGCGCCACGAACTGGAGCAGAAGGTGAATGCCGAGGTGGACAAACTCCTCGAAGTTGACTACATCGAGCCCTGCATCTACCCAACTTGGCTGGCCAACATAGTGCCGGTGAAGAAGAAGAATGGTCAAGTCCGGATCTGTATTGATTACAGGGACTTGAACAAAGCCTGCCCGAAGGATGACTTCCCGGTCCCGATCACAGAAACTATGATCGATATGACCACCGGGCACGAAACATTATCCTTCATGGATGGGTCGTCAGGCTACAATCAAATCCGTATGGCTCCCAAAGATAAGGGTCACACTGCCTTTAGGTCCCCCAAAGAGATCTATAATTACAAAAGAATGCCCTTCGGCCTGAAGAATGCCGGGGCCACTTACCAACGGGCCATGACCAAGATTTTTGGCGAAATGCTCCACAGCCTGGTCGAGTGCTACGTTGATGATTTGGTCGTCAAGACCGAGAGGCGAGAAGACCACCTGAGCGATTTACGCCAGGTCTTCGAAAGGCCTCGCCAGCATCAGCTGAAGATGAACCCGATGAAGTGCGCCTTTGGCGTTTCGAGCGGCAAGTTCCTCGGCTTCATCGTCAAATATCGCGGGATAGAAATTGACCCCGTCAAAATCAAAGCCATCAGAGAGCTACCGCCGCCAAAAACCTTGACGGAGCTTAAATCACTCCAAGGAAGGCTAGCCTACATAAGGCGGTTCATCTCCAACCTCTCAGGCAGATGCGCCACTTTCAGCAAATTGATGAAGAAAGGAGCCCCATTCGTATGGGACCAAGGGTGCCAAGATACGTTTGAAGAAATCAAAGAGTATCTCCTTACTCCTCCCGTCTTGGGAGCCCCGGTGAAAGATAAGCCACTCATCCTCTACGTCACGGCCATGGAAACGTCGCTGGGAGCGCTCCTGGCACAAATAAATGAGGAAGGCAAAGAGCAACTACTCTACTACCTCAGCAGAATGCTGGTGGGTCCGGAGCACCGATATTCCCCAGCGGAGAAAGTGTGTCTGGCATTGATATTCGCCGTCAAGAAATTACGGCACTATTTGCTAGCCCATCAAGTCAGCCTCATCTCGAGGATAGACCCGCTAAAAGCGCTCCTCACCCAACCTGTGCTGTCAGGAAGGATGGGAAAATGGGCTCTTCTCCTCATGGAGTTCGATATCACCTTCGTCCCAAGAAAAGCAATCAAAGGGCAGGGTATGGCGGATTTCCTGGCGGCACATCTGCTTCCGGCTAGTTCTCCCCTCGAGTTTAACCTTCCCGAGGAGGAAACCCTCACACCCCCTTAGGGGGAGGGGAACCAACAAGAAGAAGTCTCCATTCAAGAAAGTGGAAATACTCTCGCCATAGAGTTACCACATTGGGAACTCTACTTTGATGGCGCTTCCCGGTGCTCAAGCAAACTGACGGCACCACAGCTTATACCTCCGGAGCGGGCATTGTCCTGGTGACCCCACAAGGAGGAATTCTGCACAACTCATGTGCACTCATGAAGCCGTTGACCAACAATCAAGCTGAATATGAAGCGCTGATCGTGGGACTTCAACTGGCTGCCGAAATGGGCATCAAATGCATAAAAGTCTATGGGGACTCGCAGCTGGTCATCTGTCAAGTGCTGGGGGATTACGACGTCCGAAAAAAGGAACTGATCCCCTATCATGCCAAAGTGATGAAGCTCCGCGAGAGATTCTACTTGTTCGAAATCGGACACGTCCCTAGGGGGCAAAACTCTCAAGCGGATGCGCTAGCTAAATTGGCGTCTGCTCTAAAGCTCCCTCCTGAAGGAGAACTGGGCATAACCGTCCGACATAGGAGGATGATGCCCAGTGTTCTTGAGGACGACTCAGACCCAGAAAATGCAGAGGTCAACGCCCTTGAAGAAGAAGCCAGCCAAGAAGAAGACTGGCGCCATAGTTGTCAAGGCGTCCGCCTAGGCGCCGCCTAGGCGCCGCTTAGGCGTAAAGGCGCCCTGGAAGAGGAAGGCGACCTGGCCGCTTTTCTGAATAGATAAAAGGCGCTTCCAGGCGTCGCCCAGGCGGTCTAGGCGGACGCCTAGACCGCTTGGGCGGTTATTGGGTCGCCCAGACCCAATATCCGGATATTTATGAAATAAAAATGCCCCACGCCCCAAACCCCACCCAAACCCTGCTAACTCCGCTCCCTCCCCGATCGCAGGCGAAGCAAGCTAGGGCTTCGAAGGCACTGCCGCTCCGAAGCCATCGTCCCCGGCTCCGGCGTCCACCATCACCGGCTCCGCCGGCTCCGGTGACTCCCTCCGGCCTCCACCGTTGCCGCCTCCGGCTCCACGGCGTCCACCCTCTTCGAAGGTAGGTAACTCCCTCCGGCCTTCTCCCTCCCTCCCTCCCTCCGGCCTTCTCCCTCCCTCTCTCCCTCCGGCCCCCTGCTGGGCCTGCTCTCTCCCTCCGACCCCCTACTCCCTCTCTACCTCCCTCCCTCCGGCCCTGCTCCCTCCCTCTCTCTCACTCTCTCTTATCCCTGCGCAGAGGGCCTCCGGCCCCCTGCTCCCTCCCTCCCTCTCACTCTCTCTTCTCCCAGATTGCACAGAGGCCCTCCGGCCCCCTGCTCCCTCCCTCGGTCCCTCTCTCACTCTCTCATCTCCTCTCTCTCCTCCCTCCTTCTTCTCCCTCCCTCCCTCCCTCCCTCCGGCCTTCTCCTCCCTCTCTCCCTCCGGCCCCCTGCTCTCTCTCTCCCTCTCTCCCTCTCTCTTCTGACTTCACTTCTCCCAGTGCGCAGCCCCCTCCCTCCCTTCATCCCTCTCTCACTCTCTCATCAGTCATCTCCCTCTCTACCTCCCTCCCTCCGGCCCCCTGCTCCCTCTCTACCTCCCTCCCTCCGGCCCCTGCTCCTCCCTCTCTCTCTCACTCTCTCTTCTCCTGCGCAGAGGGCCTCCGGCTCCCTGCTCCCTCCCTCCCTCTCTCACTCTCTCTTCTCCCAGAGTGCACAGAGGCCCTCCGGCCCCCTGCTCCCTCCCTCCCTCTCTCACTCTCTCATCTCCGGCCCCCTTCTCCCAGTCCCTCGGCCTTCTCCCTACCTCCGATCCCCTGCTCTCTCCCTCCGGCCCCCTGCTCCCTCCCTCTGTCACTCTCTCATCTCCCATTCCCTGCTCCCTCCCTCCTCCCTCTCACTCTCTCTTCTCCCAGTGCGCAGAGGGGCCGGATCCCCTGCTCCCTCCCTCCCTCTCTCAGTGACAGTCACATGACTGTGGTCAACCGTGAAACAGTCACAATTTTATTTGGTTAATTATGCTTATTAAATATGAATATATGATGTACATTTTTTCCAGAGAATACAATGGATTGCACGACTGAGATAGAAGTGAAGAAGAAAGCCAAGTCTAATGATCCCGGATGGAAGTATGCGTATTGGCCGGATGAAAATGACAAAAATAAAATCAAATGTGATTTGTGTGGCTTGGTGACAAATGGAGGCATCAAAAGGCAAAAGGAACATCTCATTGGCGGCTTTAGCGATGTGAAGAAATGTCCTAAAACTACAAATCAGATCGCTGAAGAAATGTTAGCTTGGTTGAACAAGAATAAGAAGAGAAAGATGATGTCAACTTCTGCAAGTGCTTGTGGTTCAGAAAATATTATTTCATCATCTGATGATGATGAGCAAATGGAAAAAGGAAACAAGTCTTCCCAAGCATCAAGCAAAAGGTATCCCATAGTTGTTACTGAAAAAAAAAAAAACTAAAGGACCAATGGATATTTTTGCAAGGATGAGCGTGGATGATTTTGTTGATGCTAGAAGATGTGGAAAGAAAGTGCAAAGTTCTATGGATTCTAAGTTCAAAAAAGATGAAAAGGAGAAGGTTTATGAGGCAATTGCTACATGGTTCTATGAAGGAGGTGTTCCATTTAATGCTGCAAAATTGAGGAGTTTTGATATTATGGTTGAGACTATAGGTCGTTTTGGACCTGGACTAAAACCACCTTCATATCACATGTTAAGAATGCCCCTTCTTAAAAAAATGGTGGAGAAGACAAAGAAAATGCATGAAGAGTATTTGGAACAATGGAAATTGTATGGATGTACCATCATGTGTGATGGATGGACTGATAAAAGACAAATATGTATGACTGAAAATGCATGAAGAGTATTTTTTCATGTTTCTGATTTTTTTTTTTGTAATTTCATATATTTATTATGTTATGTATATTAAGAAATATGTATTTTAGATTTTTTTAATTGGTGGCTTAAGTGTCGCCTAAGCGACGCCTAAGCAGACGCTTAAGCGCCTAAGCGCTTAGGGACCCCGTGAACGCCTTGGTTCGCCTTGACGCCTTGACAACTATGACTGGCGCCAGCCGATCATCCAAATAAAGAACGGTTGGCTACCCCCGGATCGGGCTGAAAGAGTCCAGCTCCTGCGGCGGGCCTTGTCATATCAAATGATTGGGGACCAACTGTACCGACTTGTCCATGAAAAAGACAAGTCTGTCCTCCTAAGATGTCTCTCCCCCAAAGAAGCCAAAGTCATTATGCACGAAGTCCACTCCGGACTGTGCGGGGCCCACTAGGCGGGAGACAAAATAAAAATCAACATCAAGCTAAAAGGCTTCTTCTGGCCAACCATGTACACAGATTGCGTTCAATACGCCCGCATGTGTCATCAATGCCAGGTCTTCAGTTCGGTGCCAAGAAAGTCGCCGAATGAATTGCATCCAACTGCCCCCACATGGCCCTTTGCCGAATGGGGAATGGATGTCGTGGGACCATTCCCACCATCCTCTGGCGGCCACAAGTTTATCCTGGCAGCCAATGACTATTTCTCCCGATGGGCAGAAGCAATCCCTCTCCAGGAAGTCACCGGGGTAGTCGTTGCAAAATTTGTCAAGCAACACCTGATTTACAGGTTCGGCACCCCTTATCGGATCGTATCAGATAATGGTACGCCCTTCAAAAACAAAACGATATATGCGTTGGCGGCCAAATTCCAGATAGATTGGAGGACGTCAACGGTCTACAACCCTCAAGCCAATGGTGTGGCTGAAGCCTTCAACAAGACCCTTTGCAAGTTGCTTGCCAAGATAGTCGGCAATCGCAAACGTGATTGGGGGGAGAAGGTACATGAAGCACTCTGGGCGTACCAAACGGTCTACAAAACCCCTAAGGGGTGTTCTCCCTTCTCTCTGGTGTACGGAGCTGAAGCCATGCTCCCCATCGAAATTGAAATGTCATCCTACAGGGTAGCCATCTATACCGGTCTTCAGCCTGAGGAGCGACAAGAAATTGAAAGAAGGTTGGAGGAATTGTCCGACCTAGAAGGCAAAAGGTTGGAAGCGTATAAACACCTCCAATCCTATCAAGCCCGCATGACTCGAGCCTACAACAAGTTAGTCAGGCCTCGTGTCTTCAAGAAAGGCGACCTTGTCATGGTCAAGCAAAGAGAAGTCATGGCAGGCAAATCAGGTGGTAAACTCCAGCCAAACTGGCGCGGACCGTACGTGGTCACTGGAGTCTATGAAGGTGGGGGATACACGCTGGTAACACACACTGGCGACTGCCCCTTTCCACCACTAAATGGCAAGCATCTCAAAATGTATTTTGCCCCTGAGCATGAATTCCACGGGCAATCGCCCTCTGATCCCCTTATAGCCGAATCAGGCTAGGGTTGGGCATATGCGTCCATGTCAAAAAAAAAAAAACAAGGGAATGGACCAAAAATAGAGATGTCCCGGCTGACTTGGTCACTCCCTAAAAGGAATGCCCAAGGGCAAAAAAAAAAAAAAGCCTAAAGTCCGGTTGGGGTGAAAACTCACGAGAGTGCCCCAAGTAAAAATGGATAACCTCTCAACGTGGAAGCCCATAAAAGGCACGTGGAAAAAAAAAAAATCAAAGGGGGCCAGACTTGGTGAAAACCCGAAAGGGCGCCAAGCCTGATAAAAAATAAAAAAAGAAGAAAGAAAGAAGAGGGAAGAAAAAGAAAGAAAAATTCCCCCCTTTATGAATTATGTTCTCCTTCTTGGTCAGCAAACCGTTGTGGTCGACCGAGTCAAATCTTAGCCAATAAACCCCAAAAAGGTCGGCTAAAACTCCTTCTTGGTCAGCAAAACATCGCGGTCGACCAAGTCAAATCCTTAGCCAATAAACCCCAAAAAGGTCGGCTAAAACCCCTTCTTGGTCAGCAAACCATCCTGGTTGACCAAGTCAAGTCCCTTAGCCAATAAACCCCAAAAAGGTCGGCTAAAACTCCTTCTTGGTCAGCAAACCATCGTGGTTGACCAAGTTAAATCCTTAGCCAATAAACCCCAAAAAGGTCGGCTAAAACTCCTTCTTGGTCAGCAAACCATCCTGGTCGACCAAGTCAAAACCCTTAGTCAATAAACCCCAAAAAGGTCGGCTAAAACTCCTTCTTGGTCAGCAAACCATCCTGGTCGACCAAGTCAAACCCTTAGCCAATAAACCCCAAAAAGGTCGGCTAAAACTCCTTCTTGGTCAGCAAACAATCTCGGTCGACCAAGTCAAACCCCTTAGCCAATAAACCCCAAAAAGGTCGGCTAAGCAATGCCCCCTCAGCCAGTAAACCTCTATCGTAGGCTGTGCCATTTTTAGCCCACTAATCATAATGGTGGGCTAAAGCCAAACGGCGAATCCTCTAGCCAGGGTTCCGCAACCTCGCTTCGGATTCCAAGCTCAAAAAAAAAGGGAGGGAATAAAAATAGAAATGTCCCAGCGGATTTGGTTAATCCCCAAAAGGAGTGTCCAAGGGTAAAAGGCTTAAAATTCAACTGAGGTGAAAACCCGAAAGGGCGCCTCAGGCAAAAATGGATAACCCCTCAACGTGAAAACCCGAAAAGGCGCGTTGGAAAAAGCTAGAGGGGGCTGGCTTCTGTGAAAACCTGAAAGGGCGCAGGAGTCAGTAATGTAAAAAAAAAAGAGAGAGAGAAAAAGAAAGAAAAAAAAAAGTCAATCAAATCATTACTGATCAAGACATGTTTCGCGCAGCCAGCAAACGAAATGCTAGGCTGGGCCCCTGTTCTGCCTAATAGGTAAACCAAAATGGTAGATCAAACAATTTCCTCCCTTTGACCAATAAACCTCCGTGGTCGGTCAAACCTAAACCCTTAGCCAGCAAACCCCAAGAAGGTAGGCTATCCCTTTGACCAATAAACCTTTGTGGTCGGTCAAACCTAAACCTTAGCCAACAAATCCCAAGAAGGTAGGCTATCCTTTTGACTAATAAACCGTTGTGGTCGGTCAAACTCAAACCCTTAGCCAGCAAACTCCAAGAAGGTAGGCTATCCCTTTTTGACCAACAAACCTCCGTGGTTGGTCAAACCTAAACCTTAGCCAGCAAACCTCAAGAAGGTAGGCTATCCTTTTGACCAATAAACCGTTGTGGTCGGTCAAACCCAAACCCTTAGCCAGCAAACCCCAAGAAGGTAGGCTATCTCTCTTTGACCAACAAACATCCGTGGTCGGTCAAACCTAAACCTTAGCCAGCAAACCCTAAGAAGGTAGGCTATCCTTTTGACCAATAAACCTCTGTGGTCAGTCAAACCTAAACCTTAGCCAGCAAACCCCAAGAAGGTAGGCTATCCCTCTTTGACCAACAAACCTCCGTGGTCGGTCAAACCTAAACCTTAGCCAGCAAACCCCAAGAAGGTAGGCTATCCTTTTGACCAACAAACCTCCGTGGTCGGTCAAACCTAAACCTTAGCCATCAAACCCCAAGAAGGTAGACTATCCCTTTGACCAACAAACCGCCGTGGTTGGTCAAGTCAAAACTCTTTAGCCAGCAAACCGGAGTGGTAGGCTAACCGAAATTTCTTTAGCCAGCAAACTGCAATGGTAGGCTAAATCCAAATGGCAGATCCCATGATCAATTGCCCCCGGGTCCGGCCCCGGGCCCTAAAACAAAAAAAAGAAAAGAGAAAAGAAAAGAAAAAGGGACTAAAAATAGAGATGTCCCGGCGGACTTGATCATCCTCCAAAAAGGGATGTTCAAGGGCAAGAAGGCCTCAAACCCGGCTGAGGTGAAAACCTGAAAGGCGCCTCAGGCAAAAATGGGTAACCCCTCGGTGTGAAAACCCGAAAGGGCGCACCGGAAAAAGCTAGAGGGGGCCATCCCCGGTGAAAATCCGAAAGGGCGCTTGGGATGGTAATGTGAAAAAAAAATGATGAAAAAATGAATGAATGAAAAATGAAAGAATGCAGTGAAACCAACCCCTCTGAGGGGAAGGAAGTGTCGGTCGAAGCCAAAATAAAAGAGGCCAGCCTCAGCGATAAAAGCTTGCATCATATCTTGAGGAATGCCAGAAATGCAAGATTCAAGGAGCGGATGCCAAGCGGAAGTCTGAGAAAAGCCAATAAGGTAAATCTCAGAAAAGGAAAATATCAAATCAGGGCGAGAAGCAAAGCCAGAAAAGGCAAACCTTGTCGACTAAATATCAAGTCGGGTCGCTGGACAGAGTCTCAAAAGGGCCAACCCCAGCACCCGAAATGTTGTACCAGATCTAGAAGAATGTCAGAAATGCAAAGCCCAAAAAGAGAAGGACATCGCTCGAACCTACCGGTCCAAGAAACCGAGTAGAGGGTGGGACAAGTCAAGCCAAGGAAGATGGCGACAAGGAGGAAATACAGCTGAAGGAGACATGGACGCCAAAAAAAAGTGCAGCCAACAACCTGAACTCTGTCATTCCTCCAAAATATATAGGAGCCCGAGACAAGCCCTCGGGGTAGCCAGTAAAGTATACACATCGGCCCAAAACAAACAAAAAGGGAGAGAGGGCACAAGTGTGGGGTCTGCCCCTCAAGGAGCACTGGACACCCCGTCCTCTAATCTTGCCAGGGCGGCCTCGCAGTCCACAAGCTCGGACCGAACATAGGAGTGATCCCGCTCCAAAGCGGCTGTCTCTGCCTCGGCTGCAGACATCCCCTGGTCCAGAGCCGCAACCGACAACTCGCAAGTGGTGATGCGTCGCTGGATCTCCTCCTCCTTCTCCCGAAGCTTCGCTAGCTCTTCAAGGAAGTCTGCTCGCCCAGTCACCAGAGTCTGGGTGCGCTCCCGGGATGTAGTCACCCGCAAGTCAAGGGTGATGGCCTCTTCCTTCAGCTGGGAGATCCTGCCGCGCAACTCTTGTATCCTAAAACGAGCGGCTGCTTCCTGGTGTCTCTGCCTCACCTCACCCCAAAGCACATCCATAGCGGCCATCCATGGGTCTCTGGGGAAGCCCATCAAGTGATAGGCGAGAGTACTCCTCCTCAAGACAGCCCGCACGGCTTCGATGGACGGGGGGCTGCTCTCCTCCATGACAGCCCGCGCAGACGCCATAAAAAGGCTGAGCATTCCTTCAACCCCGCGCACCTGGCCTTCCTGCGGAGCATCAGGCCAAAGGATGTCATGCCCTGGGAACGCATCGGGT
The DNA here is from genome assembly GCA_014218235.1 of Colocasia esculenta. Classification (NCBI taxonomy): domain Eukaryota; kingdom Viridiplantae; phylum Streptophyta; class Magnoliopsida; order Alismatales; family Araceae; genus Colocasia; species Colocasia esculenta. The sequence goes on from CM024762.1 coordinate 28,686,677, forward strand.
CCTTTAAGCGACACCTCGCTCAAAGACGGGGGAAGCAAGCTGCCACCAATAGCTGCCAAAGGCGGGTAGAAAGTCGGCTCGAAGAAAAGATGGCCGCAATACCCGAACGCACGGGGAGCACAAATGAAACGGCGCCCTCAAACTTAAAATACCTGGTGGGAGCTCGCTGGCCCCTGGAAGAAACAGAGCGGGCGCAGTCCGACGAGGAGCGTCCTCTGCACCGCCTACGGCCGTGGTAGGGGGGGGAATGGCCTCTGGAGGACCCGCCTCCATCATCTCCGCCGCAATCTCGGCGCCGTTCGCAAAGGGGATGAACACAAGCATTAAGCGCGAGAACGTTCTCTGCCTCTCTCATCTCGACGAGTGTCGGGGCAAATAGACAAAAAAGGGAAAAGCGCGCTCTCGGGAAGCAAGTCCCCACCGTCCCGACGAGTGTCGTCGCCATCTCCAGCTGCTCCTCGGGCGACCCGGCGGAGAAGCGGTAGGAAGCACGGCCGCAGAAGTGACCGCCACTGAAATTCAAAAAAAAAGGGGGGGCAAAGTCATTCGCTATATATATAAGGAAAGCGGGGGCAGCACAGAGGTGAGCCGAGGAGAGCGAGAACCCCTCACTTGCGCTATGGAGGGCTCGTTGCCAACCCCCTCCCTCGAGTATGCCCGGAACAAAGTCAGAAAAGCCGGGCAACTCCGTCTCCGACCCAGACAACAGCAGGTCCTGAATGGCTTGTAACGAGGGCGTCCCGCCTGTAGCCGGTGCAGTCACAACTGGATACTCAACGCCCTCAGCGACTGTAGCCTCCACCGGGATGTACCCTGTAAAGAAACATGGGGGGAAAAGAATTATAAGCCACGCATGACTACAATGCTGGCCAAGCGAGCAAAAAAAAAAAACAAACAAATAAACCAAACACCAGCAGTCGGTATACACCCTACCCGGCTCGGTAGAAACCACCCGGGGGGTGCCCGCTCCCTCGGGAGACGGTGTCCCATCAAACGTGGGGTTGTAATCATCGTCGGTCGGAGGAGCCACATCCTCCCGCGGGGTACTCTCCGCCAACTCGCCGCCCCTAGGGGTTGATGTGTCTGTGCAAGAAGAAAAAAAAAATAGCAAGAAGGGCAAACCCCTAGTTAGAAGAAAAAAAAAGAAAAAGGGGAAGAAGGCGAAGGAGGGGTGTGAAAACCCACCAGCCCTAGTCAAAGAAGAAGGGTCGGGGGTCCTCCCCCGAGCTGCCGGTTGCGAAGGGCCGGCCTCCCTGCTTGCGCGCCTCTTCCGACCGTGCGAAGCGTCGCGTTTCGGCATCTCCGTCAAAGGGATAAAGCTCTCTGGTCAAACCATGAAAGGAAGGAGAGCCCAAATCAGCACGGCGGAATCAAGAAAAATACAAGCCAAACATATGAAAAGGAAGGCGATATACCGCGCGAGGCCTGAGAAAATGTCGGTTGAAGCACCACCCGGTCGAAAGGGACCTTCACGGCCTTGCCTGCTTCGGCAATAGCATCCCCAAAATGCTTCAGGGTGGTGCCGCTCTCGATCCAGCTGATGTGCTCCCTCGGCCCGACGCGAGCGATGGAGTGCCGAAGGTGCCGCTCCCAATCCCGCGACAAGTCCGGAGGGATGGGACTGGAAAGCGCCGCATCTACCGGGTACCTGCAATCCAGCAGAAAATGGCGCCACCAAAAATAAACCAGCGGTGGCTCCCCGCTGTCTTGAGAAGTCGCCAAGCTGCTCTCGGGGCGCACCAGGGGCTCTAAAGCCCCTACATAAACTTTGTCCGTCGAGTCAGCAGTCTGCGCCCTCGCACGACGGCGACCCATAGTCGCCACCCCCCCAGCAATCTCTGGGAACTCCCGCTGAAGAAATTTTGGCGTGATTGAAGAAATAGGGGCACCCGCCTGGGACAAATAGTCTCCCTCCGCTGTCTTGATCTGCTCAGCGCGTTCCCGGAAGGTCTGGTTATGCCGGGTCCACCATCGGGCATAAAGAATACTCGCGCCCCTCATGCCGCTGCTCGAGGATGAAGCACTCGGGAGACGAGTCATGCCTGATGAAGTAGCACCACCAGCTAGAGGCTACCAGGTGGCGGTCCAGGCCCTTGTACGTCCGGATGGACAGTACAAAATCAGCATTCGGGGGCACGGCCTGGTCATATCCGAAGTTGCGGGCGAAGCGGTGTGGAAAGTACGGCTCCATAAAAAGAGATTTCCCCTTGCGGAAGAGCATGACGCTGGGGCGAATGCAGCAGAGCCAGTCTTTACGAAAAAGAAGTACTTGGCGCAGCATTGTGGGGGAGACGATAAACCCGGCCTCCCCGGCCTTCCTCCACCCAAGGCCTGAAGTCACACGAGCAGCAGGCAAGGTCAAGCCCCTGTTGCCCGGCCGTCGGCACGAAAGAAAGCCGCCGACGCGCCTCGCTTAGTTGCCGCCGTTGCTCCTGCTCTGGGCAGTTCTGGAACATAAAAATGAGTGGCATGGAAGGATTCTCCAGGCTGATGTTGTAACACAACTCGGGCAGTAGAAGACCGGCCCAAGCGCCTAGGTAGTGTGTCGCCAGGATAACGCTTCTGTCGCGAGGGGAAGGGCTCGCTGTAAGATCGCCCAAGCCGCGAAAAATGTTGGCCAGGGCTGCAGGGGCCAAAGCTAGCCGCACGCCGCCAGCGAGGATGCAGGCCGGGTAAATGACTTCCGGTCTGATGTTCCCCTCCTCCCCGAACGGAAGGACAAAAGTGCACAGCCAGTACACAAGGTAGGCCGCCAAGTGAGTCCGGTCCGGAAGCCGCCTCGGGTTCCAATTATCACCCCGAGGCACATAAAGATACTTGGCGCCGTCATCCAGGTTCACTGATAGTTGCACATAATCCGCTGGATCATAGCTATCGCCGGCAAACTCCTTGTGGAAGCAAAAGGGCCCGTTGTAAAAGAAACGGATCCAGGCGTCGCAGCTTACCCTCACTGTCCCCTTTGAAGCACTGGGACATCCACTCCTCCCACATCTGGCCAAGTCGCGCCAGACCCTCGCCAGATAGCAAAAACTGTGGGACAAAATGTAGGAGCCAGAACCGGAAGACTGATCCCTGTCCAAGTCACCCAGGCAGACTTCTTCATAAAACTGGCCGGAAATTGGGAGACCAGAAATCCTATGCAGAGCCCATAGGTCGAGGCAGGTCTCTCCCTCTGCGACACCGAAGGTGTTAAACCGCCGGTTGAATCTCTCCGCCAGGGCCTGCAGAAGCCCGGAATGGCAAGGATAGCCATGAAGAGCAGCAACAACGGCATGGAGGATGCCAACCTGGTCAAGCAACTCGTGGTAATGGTACAAGATCCCCATCAACCACTCTGTCGCGCCGAAGCGGAAGCGGTGCGATGAAACAACGGACCACCGATCATACCAGCTGGCGGCCCCTCAACTCAAAATTCGATCGAGAAAGCATGACCAGTCATAGCCATCCTGCACGAACTCCCGACCCGACGGCGGCAGAGTGTGCCCGGTGAAAGAAATACCAGTCTTGGGTAGCCCGTGGACTTCCCACAGGCCCTGCGAAAGCTGTACCTCCCTCACGCGACAGGCTGGCTCGGGCCCAAACAACCCCAACTGCGCCGCGTCAGGAAAGTGCACCTGCGCGTCGTAGCAGAGAGGAAAGCTAGGGTAATGAAAGCTGCAGGTCTTCATCATGCTGTCGCGACCGGACAAAATCGCCCGCTCCAGCTGGACCCGCTCAGTCACAAGGAGATCGGCGGGGCCTTCTCAATTGGCCGGCACGAAGTTCTGGATGAACGGGAAGAGGTGCTCGTCCAGCAGGAAGTGCGGGGGGTAGTCGTTCCCCCTCCGGTAACGATAAATCAACCGGCTCCGGTCTATTCGGCCTGCGTCCACCATGCCCTCAAGGGGAGAAGGCTCCTCCAGTGGGCCACGGACGCACAACCCAACGCCGCTGTCGAGCCGGCCCAGGTCCTCCTCCCGGATCGGAGAAAGAGTGAAGCATGGCATGTGGTCATTCGTTCGCTCGACGTCGTCTTCAGAACGGCGCGGCGCCTTGCCGCCCTTTCCATGATCCTGGCAAGCTCGAGGCATCGTCAACCCTGCCAAACAAATTGTTCAACCGTCAGATAAAAGAACGTTGCAACAAGGCAGGGGAAAGCAAATGCAGAAAGAAAAGAATGCATTTCGAAGGGGCCACGGGATACCCGTCGTCGCCTCCGTTTCCGACGGATATCCCGTGGGGGGCATTTGTTGAACCCGAAAAATATCGAGGCTTAAACAAACTCCGGGCGACAAATACGCCCTGGAGGAACCAGGAACAAACTCCCGGTACCCCCGCCCGGACGTCGAAGATAGGCGAGACCAGGATCACGTATCCACCCGGAACAACCTGAGTTGCGCGTTCGGGGTACAGCATTCGGAGCCCCACGGGATGAAGCAAGGCGTACCTCGAGCGGTGAAAATCTGGCGACCGGGCCCTCGTTCAAGACCGCGCACGATCCCGACGCGTCAAGAACAGTCAAATGCACGTGCCCCTCGGAAACGGGGTCAAACGCACGTGGAACGGTCGAAGACGCACGGGCGGTGCACGTATGCACGTGCGCGGCACGGCCGTCAACCAACAAACCAAGAAACGGGAGGCCCACAGAGCTCTCTCCCGAAAGGTACGGACGGAAATGGCTGAATGGGTGAAGGCCCACCCTTTTATAGAGAGGGACCCAGCCATGGGGGCGCACCCCGCGGTCCGGACGGGAGCACCCCCGCCGGTCCGGACGGAGGCACCCCGCCGGTTCCAGACGGGGGTGCACCCTCGCCGGTTCCGGACGGGGGCGCACCCCCGCCGGTTCGGACAGGGGGGCGCACCCCCGCCGGTTCCGAACGGGGGGCGCACCCCCGCCGGTCCGGGCGGGGGCCGCATCCCCGCCGGTTCGGGCGGGGGTGCACCCCGCTAGTCCGGGCGGGGGCCGCACCCCCGCCGGTCCGAGCGAGGGGGGCGCACCCCCGCCGGTCCGGGCGGGGTGCGCACCCCCGCCGGTCCGCGCACGGAGTGCACCCCGCGGTTGCGCATCCCCGCCGGTCGCTGTTGAACGGCAAAAGTGTGACACGTTTATTTCAGCGGAAATTACGAAATCCATCAGATGATGGTCCGGCGACTAGCCTAGTTGAAGCCTATTTTGGCAGATGACGGTTCAAGTCGTGGACATGATGAAAGGGGCCGTTGGGCCACGAAAATTAAATGTTGGTTATCAGCAGGCCTGGTTACAATACATTATCAGCAGCCTGCTCAGAGGCCAAAAAGTTGTGATTTAAAATGACCCCAAGGTTATTTAAGTTACAAACTTATTAGCGGGATCCTTCCCCAAAATTCAGCAGGGGAGTTCCGGCCCTAAAATGGTGCCCGGAGTCCCGGTTAAAATAAAAGTACAAGGAGAACATGTCTCCGTCCAAAGTACGAAGCACGGAAAAATCCGGCAGCACAAGGTCTATAGACCGAGTACGAAGGACAAGTACAAAGAACAAGCTCGAGGAAGAACTCCGAGGCTTGCAAAGGCACCCTCTGATCGGGCAGAACTCCGAGAAGTTGGGGCGAAGCGCCAAGGAAACGGAGCCGGACTCCAGCAGCAACTCCGGCAGCACAAGGTCTATAGACCAATACGAAGAACAAGCACAAAGAACAAGCTCGAGGAAGAACTCCGAGGCTTGCAAAGGCACCCTCCGATCGGGCAGAACTCCGAGAAGTCGGGCAGAACTCCGGGACAGAAGAAAAAACTCCAGCACCTGGGCATGATACTGTAAATGAGGGTGTAGGGGGGGTATTTATAGGCAAAATCCCCCCCTCTCCTCTCTCTTTCCATCGGTTAGGACCCCCTAACCGATGGTGACCTCACAATGAGGTCACCATCGGTTAAGGGGGGGGTCTCCCCCTAACCGATGGTGACCTCAACATGAGGTCACCATCGGTTAAGGGGCTAACCGATGGTGACCTAAGCATGAGGTCACCATCGGTTGGGGCACTCTCTCTCTCCCCTCTCCCACGCATGTAAGGGGCCGAAACCCTATAAATACCCCCCCTATTCCAAAGGAAAGGGGGGTCTTCAACTTGCTCCGGCGAAGCCCTGTTGGAAAAATCCCAGGAAAATAGGAAAGAGCATTTGCTCATTCCCTCTCTCATTCTCAAATCCCTCCCGTCCGGTGTGAAGGTACAAATCCCTTCTTTAGCCCGATAGGCCAGGCGCGGAGAGGAGAGCGGTCGGCGTAATCGTCATCAGCATTCCTTCTTAATCTCCATCCCCCACATCGAGCGAGTCTCTGTGGGGTGATATTCCCGGGGTTTAAATGCCGTCCATATCGAGCGAGTCTCTATGGACACATGGTATTTAAATACCCATGTTCTCCCCGCCCATCGAGCGAGTCTCTGGGATGGTGGATTTTGTGCTTATATGTATATGTTTTCTTGAGGAGACTCTGCCCAAGCGGAGGTTCTGCCCAAGGACATATTCGTATATTCGCAAATTTGTGTTCTTATATATATGTTTCTTAAGACGAAACTCTGCCCAAGCGGAGGTTCCGTCCATAACACATATATAAAGATCACAAATTTGTAATTATACAAATATGTTCCTTAAGGAGAATCTCACCCGGGCAAAAATCTCTCTCAGGGGACGTATCCATGTAAATACAAACTCGTGTTATATGTATATGTTTCTTAGAGGAAACTCTGCCCAAGCGGAGGTTCTGTCCGAGAACATATTCGTATATTCACAAATTTATGTTCTTATGTATATGTTTCTTAGAGGAAACTCTGCCCAAATGGAGACTCCGCTAATAACATATCCATAAAATCACAAATTTGTGCCTATATGCATATGTCTCTTAGGAGGAATCTTGCCCGGACAAAGTTCCCTCTAAATTCATATCCGTATAATCACAAACTTCATGTTTATATAAATGTATTTCTTAGTGGAATCTCTGCCCAAATAGAGACTCTGCCCGAGAATATATCTATATAATCACAAATATGCCCCGTTTGTATATGTTTCTCGAAAAAAAAAAGGACTCCGTTCATACGAGGGACTCCTTCTTATCGGATACTCTGTTCAAGTGGAGATACCGTTTGAGAATATATTTACAAAGTGCAAATTTGTGTTTATACACATATATCTCTTAAGGCAAAGCCCCTCCGGGTGAAGTTTCTCCGAGAATACATGGATATAAACATATGCCAATATGAAAATATCTCTACAAGGACACCCTGCTAAGTGGACTCACCAAGACATATTCACATGTTCAAAAAATAATAATAAAAAGAGGGATTGTGATAATATACACACATCCAAAGAAAAAGAGAAATAAGACAGGAACCGTGCTCGGATACCCAAATGGGAGCACATATGCACCTCCACGAGAACTATACCCGTGGAAATGAACTTTGGACAGAAATCACAATGGGACAAGAACTTCCATGGAGGTACATCCATATGTTCTCCGAAAATTGCACCCGCACAGACAAGAACCGTGCTCAGATACCCTAAATGGGAGCACATATGCACCTCCACGAGGAATATACCCGTGGAAATGGACTTCGGACAAAAATCACAAATATGACAAGGACTTCCGTGGAGGTACATCCATATGATCTCCGGAAATTGGACCCGCACAAGTACGAAATGAGGAGAAAAGAAACTCTACCTCAAACTCGGACTCTGCTCAGAAATGGCATTGCAAAAGAACCTCATATAAAAATTTGCACAATCATCCTTCTAATATGGAAGTGTTACTCTGGGTTATAACACCCCCAAGTTCAGAATCAAAATCTTCGGGCATATACCCGTTCACAATAATAATCTCATGTTTTCCCAAATGAAAACCCATAACCAACCTTTTGTAAAAAGGAGAAAAAAGACCTCAAATCGGTCCACGGGTATATACCAGCTCCCCTTTTCAAAAGAAATCAAACTTTGGACTCCCAAAAAGGCAGTCATTTCAAAAATAAAATATCCAAAACAAAAGTATTTCAAAACAATCAAAAGAAAGGAAAAACATGTCATAATCAGGATTTTCTAAGAAAAAGCATGCATATTTTTCTCGTCCTTTTGCTATGAAATGGTATCGGGTTTAGACCGGTATCAAATAATACCAAGTGTCCTAACTCGATGTAAATGTAACATCGATTCCGATCTATGGAGACAGAGGTCCAGCACATGCTACCCTAATCACCTGATGAGAATAGACATGGGACTCAAGAAGTTCAGATAAAAAACGGCGCACCCGTCCGTTCGCGGACACACCCGTCCTTTTTGGACACCATACCCGTCCGTTCCACGGACACCAAACCTGTCCGTTCACGGACACCAAAATTCTTCTTCCGCATCGCGCGGACCCTTTTTTTTCTGTCTGTTAGACAGGCTGGCACGCCCCCGCAAATATCAAAATATAAAACAATAATACATACGCTAAATAAAATGAACGAACGCATATCCTCCGCGATATTTTCAAAAGAAGAAGAAAGAAAAGGAAATCTCCTCCCCCGTGTCAACAGCTGGCACGCCCGGTGGGACCTCTTCTCACCATTCATAGTAAAAAGGATGAGACTTATATGCTGTTTATGAAAATCCTGATATTGCTATTTCCTTTTGAAGGTACTGAAAAAAAAGAAACAAATCTCAAACTGTTGGAGATGGCCGTCACTTATGGACCGCTAGTCGTCAACAACCATGCCAGGTTCGGTTACCTGGCGACTCCGATCATATTCGGAGATTTCCCTGCAGTCGTCGGATCCCCTTTCTTTCTGGGAGTGGTTCCGGCCCATCAACAGGAGGAAGCTGCTCAAATATCTTCCTCCCACAAATCAACCAAGAAGAGTCACAACAACAATGGACGTGTCAAGGCTCGTTCCGCTCCTGTCAAAACAGGCACCCAAATGCCTGTAAAGAATGTTGCTGTCAAAGGGGGCAAACCCCATTCAACTCAAGCTCGGACCTATTCGGTCCATATGATCTCCTCTACCATTGTGGCTCCCGTCTCCTCACAGCGGGGGCAAAATAAACGCCACAAGGACAGGAGGCCGCCCGCCGCTATCTCCAGATCTGGCAAGTCCGTTATGGTCGGAAATGTGCGAGTGCGCCTTGATGGTACTCCACCTACCACTCCTCGTGATAGGTATATTCCAAATATCCCAACCTCGAACCGCTTCTCAGCTCTACGGTGGTTCCGAGGAAAACATGAAGATTCCATGGTGAAAGCCGATGTCAAGCAAAAGACGCGGCATTTTACCAAGTTGAAACAAATCTGGGTTCCCAAAAAGAGAGTCCAGAAGTTCAAGAAAAATCAGGCAGATGCATCAAAGGTGATTCAAAGAAAAAGCAGCACCGAAGATGCCTCTCTTCAATATGCTGGATCTGAACATCCCAGAGGATGGAAAAGAAAAGGCATATACAGAAAGCCAAACTACAATCCTCAAGGCCCGGAGAATACCCGGGTGGTCGAAGAAATTCCAACTCAACAATCCAGGGCTCGCGTATCGGTCTTCGACCGTATATCGTGGATCCCAGAATCCTGTAAGCCAAGAGCAATTCCTAGCACCAGTACTCGTCCGGCAAAAAGGCGACGTGTTACTTGGGCAGCTCGGGGAACACCCAAGCTTATAATCTTCTCATGTTATACTACTGGAAGGGAAGTTGGCGAACTCGCGGAGCAAATCGCGGAAGCCACCCCCAATATCCCACAGAAGATGTCCATCCTAATATCAGGCAGTTCGTCAGAAGAACTCACCAACCTGGCGGGCAAATTGGCCCCTCTAATCAAACTTCTCTTCCAACTGATATCCAACATGAGGGTACTCAAGTTCCCTTCCTTGAAGAAACAAATATTCAACTTGAAGAAGGTGGACCCTCTACCTCTGGTAGTCATCCCGTCATCAACTTGCCGACAAAAGAAAATTTCCATGCAATGGCGGACGACGACAATATGAAGTCATGCAACAGTGGCGGTCTGAAATGACCTCACTTGTCAATGAGATGAGACGATTGGCAACTTCAAGCCATCGGCCATCCATAGAACCGGTTGCTGCTCAACATCAACAACAAAGCCAGCATCCGGAGGGATTTATCTCATTACATAATCCAGCAATTTCTTCAACTGGTCTTCTTCCTCAGCTACGGGTCTAGATATCAATGACCCATCTAATATCATGCCTCCTCAAACAGAAGCCTTGCAAATTCAAAGGCATGAAATAAAGAAGATGGTTGAAGATATGTTCGCCCAGCAGGGCGAGGGTATTCAGGCTACGGGTTTATATTCTGTCCCGTTCCCTATACATCATCAACTCAAGAAGCTGCCAGAATCATGTCCCAAAGTCCCAAATTGCCTAAATATGATGGGCATGGGACACCTCGGGAGCATGTGGCACATTATATAATTGCCATGGGCGATCTTGCATCTGAGGAATCATATCTCCTCAGATATTTTGCAACTTCTTTAACAGGAGTCGCATTTCAATGGTATGCAAAGCTCAAGGTTGGCTCAGTTCTCGACTGGGCTGATATGCAATCGAAATTCTATGATCGCTTCCAAACAGCCGAAAGGAAGGTCTCTCTTGCTGAGCTATGCTCCCTCAAACAAAAGAAAGGGGAGTCAGCAATAGACTTCATCCAAAGGTGGAGGGAGTTTAGCATGCAATGCGACAATCCTCCCATCCAGCAAGATGCAGTAATTATTTGCCGCAGAGGCCTCATCATAACAATTAAAGAAAGACTCTTGGCTGCAAATATCAGAAGCTTTGACCAGCTGAATATTGTTGTGGCAGAAATCGAAGGCTTCTTAGCCGAGCAATCAACTCATACAGCTCAAAAGGGTAAACTCCCTAAGGAGCGCAACTTGCCTGCAAAAGAAGTCAATACTATCGACTTCTTGCCTAGTGATGAAACAAAGGGGGCAGCAATCCCCACTACCTCAAGAAAGAAACCGGAACCAAAGATACCTCCGCCTACATTGGCCGAGCGTATGAAGGCTCCTTATTCTTTCAGAAAAGAGCATACCAGGAAACTTTTCGATCTCTGCCTTGATAATCAATTGATATCACTGCCAACACCAAAGAAGCCGGCAGATATCGGCAAGATCAATCAACCCAATTACTGCCCGTATCACCGTATGGTGGGGCATCCAATTGAAGATTGCTTCGTCTTCAAGAACGAAGCTCAGAAGGTAATCCAAGAAGGCCATATATCTATGCAAAATGGTCTGGTTGATCCTCCACAGCCTCATACTTCGGATTGGCCAGAACAATCTGTCAATGTTATACATACGGCGGAACCCGCCACAAGCTCAAGAATCCTGAGGTTGGATCTTCATGTAACCCACCTCAAGATACTTCTGGAGCTCATTCTCCGCCGAGATCTAGGCATCACGGTACAAGGAAAACAATACAAAGAGTACAAAGGCAGCTCGAGCAATTGCAACAAAGCCAACAGGAGCTGCGCCAAATCATGCAAAGCATGGAGAGGCGTCAGGATATGCCTATTCAGGAATCCCACGCCTTCCAACCTGCTTATGTTTATCCACCTCCATATCCGGAGCTGCCCCCTATGCCGCCATATCAAGACCCAATCGGGTGGTTCCTTGAAAATCCTCAAAATCCTGTCGAGCCGGCAAGGTCATATTCCTTCCGTCGCCAGCATACATTGCCTCTCTTCCGGCTATGTCTGCGATCAGGATATATGGATTATCTGGTCCCGAAAGAATTAAGACCCAACTATTGCCCATATCATCAACTGCTGGGACACGTCATTGAAGACTGTCCAAATTTCAAACATGAAGTAGAAGAGCTGATCCAGCAAGGACTCATCAATATGGGTAATTTTCTGGTCAATCCCCCACAACCTCATATTCAACCACCATCAAATGAGCCATACAATCCTGGACCTTATTCGGTCAATGTCATCAATGCATCATCCTCTGGGGTTCTTGAACCGGAGGGACAACCGCCTATGCCGCATCCATATCTATCCAGCCGATGGTATGATGATTGGCATCCTCTACATCAACGCTCATTTGATCTAAAAGATACCAATCAATATTCAATCAGCTCAAGATCAGAGGGTTGATAAAAGTATTTGACCCTGAACCTTATACTTCCGAAAGGGAAAGGGAGTCACATCTCTACTGTGAATATCATGCCAGAGTCATGCACTCTACCAAAGATTGCCCAGATCTCCATGATTGGATCGAAACAAAGATCCGCGAGGGAATAATTGATCAGGAGGGAAATTTCCTGACCCCCTCACCACAAATATATGATCCAAGTCCACAGTTCCAAGCACAATATCAAGATCTATGTGAATATTATCATCGCCAGTTGGGCTATGGACGACATAGAAGCAAGGCTGATGTTGAACAATTCAGAGTTGGCCTGTTTCAATATAGAAATGGAATATCAGAAAATGCTGCCGCGAAACCAATCTCGCAGCAAGCTGAGGAGTTTGTAGACGATTACTACCAACTCCCTCCTGAAATTGTTGAAGGAGCAATCAACTCAACCTTTCAGGCACAACCCTCGGAAGCTGAATGGGTCACTGTTGGCCCTCGAAAGTCAAGAAATTCTAGAAGACCCGGCAAATCTATCGTCAAAGGTCATTCTAGCAGAAAAATATTCTGAGCCATCTTCAGAGCAAGAAGTGATGAATTCACTAGAAGCTCTACAAATGAAGAATAGAGAAAAAATAGAAAAAGAAATGAAAAAAGAAAGATGAAAAAACAAATGGAGGATGCTATGGCAGCAGAAGCTCCTCAGCAGCTGACGGCTGTCCAAAGACTCCAGCTGTTGATCAATGAGCTGGAAGAATATGAAGTCTCCGAGCCCTCTGATAAACCAACGCTCGACCAATATATCCCTTGGGAAGAAATCGAGCGAAAAAGGCGGCTCCGGAACTGGTTATTGCAAGTTCAACATGAAGCACTCCAAGAAGGTGACCTCCCTCCTTCGCCGAATCTGAGTCTCTTCAATGGAGATGAAGAAATCACCATGGAACAGTTGGACTCTATGTTCAGCTCTTTCCATTGCTACATGGTGTTATTCCTCCTCCAAAAGAATTACAAACTCCCACAAGCAATACCACTGCACAAGCAGGAGATAAACCAACGACGCTTGTATACCAGCGTCGACCTCCAAGCAATTCAAATCGTCATACTAAGAAGAGTCGTGGTAGACATCAAAAGGCGGCATCTTCCACTACCAAGCAGCCAGATAAGATCATACTCTTTCATGGCGAAGAAGCAAAGCCTCTGCCCGAACCTCAAATCCGGGCGGACTCTTATATATTTGATCCTTCAGATGAAGAAGGGGGACTGTGTGACAAGGTTCCTCAATCTGGAGATAAAAACTCAAGTCCATATGCTTCATCAAATGAGCCAGACAATGTTCCTCCTCTTCCCAATGAGAAGCTATTGGCTCCTATCTCTCAAAAGAAGCCCGTCAAATCAAAAGAGCCTTCTGGGTCCTCATCAAGGGAATCCTCCCACTTGGACCAGATACGCTCCGAAGCTGACAACAAAATTCTTCAGCAATTACAGTCACTTCCCGTCAACATTACTGTCTGGGAAGCAATTGCCTGGAGCAAAGACTTGAGAGAAACTCTCGTCAAAATACTCCAAGAACCAGAAACTTATGAAGCCCATATGGCAAATTTTCAAGCACAAGCATATGAAGCACTGGCAGCAAATGTCACCTTCACTGATGAAGATCTGTTATTATCTTCTCCATATCATAATCGCCCCTTATATATGAAGGGAAAGATCAATGACAGGCCATTAAATCGGATCTTGGTTGATCCAGGAGCATCCATCAATCTAATGCCCTTCAAGACCTTTCAATCTCTATATCTTATGCCCTATATGCAAAGGGTGAAGGATGTGAAGATCACAGGATTCAATCAGAATTCGGAAAAAGCCATCGGAAAGGTCACCGTCAATTTGACTCTGGGGGATTTTGTCACCAGGGTGACCTTCTTCATCATTGATGCCAATACATCATATAGAGTCTTGCTTGGGAGACCCTGGCTACATGAAAATGGGTCATTCCATCAACTCTCCATCAATGCATTAAATATGCAAAAGAAGGGAAGCAGCATACAGTCTTTGCTGATCAAGCCCCGTTTCGGGAAGATGAATGCAACCTGACTGATGCCCCTTTATATCTTGGAGGACCAAATCTTCAACCCTCCTCCCTCCCTAAAGGGAAGGGTAAGCAAATTCAATCCTCAAATGAAGACAATGAAACTGGCGAGCTTTTTGTGATAAACAAAAGCCTTGCAAATTACCTGCAAATACCTCTCAAAGTAAAGCAACCCGCCCAGAACGGCGGAACATCAGTTATGAAGCTGATCATGCAAGTCAAGTTATCAATGGGAGCATTCCTCTGCCATCCAACTGCATGCAGATCTGCTCTCTAAAGCAAGAACAAAGTGTCCGGCGATTAAAAACTTTCGTCGTCACTCATCAAAGAAAAGAAAGAAGAAAGAATGCAAGAAAGGCAACAAAGCCAATCCTCTTCTACAAAGGGGAATCAATCCTTCCAGCTTATACAGAGGATGATTTTGGTTGGAAAGACAGCTCCAATAACCAACTGGAATCAATACAAGAAATGGTCGATATGCCAGAAAAGATTAAGGAGATGTGCAGAAAGCAGAAAATTCCTCACGTACAAGATGTTTCCCGGAGAAATTTCTTCAAGCAACTTTGGGAACCTTCCCAAGTCCGGGGGCAACCTCCGTTCTCTGGGAGAGACACCAGAGGATTAGGTTACGATACCAAATCCTCCTATACAGTCAATGTTGTCGGATCATCACCAGAGGTCTGCAGCACGGAGAATAATCAGGAGTCCTCCAACTCCAACTCTCAAAATATTACTTCAACTCTATCAAATGAATTATCAAATGAAGAGCTACCAGAAGAATTCTGCAAGCAATCTTCATCCACAAACTCTGAAGACATAGATCTCCATGAAGTTCACGTCACCAATTCTGATGACGCGGAAGATTTCATAGATCTTCAGCCAGCTCCCCAAGAAATTGAAGATGGTGGACAGGCCACTATTGATGAACTAATTGAACTCAACCTCGGGAGTCAACAAGATCCCCGGCCAATCTTTATCAACGCCCTTCTTGATGAACAAGAAAGGCAATCTTATCAAATCCTTCTGCTGGAATTCCAAGACTGTTTTGCTTGGAATTGTAAAGAAATGCCGGGACTAGAGCCATCAGTTGCTGAACATGAATTATCTATACTGCACACGGCCAAGCCTGTCAAACAAGCTCAAAGGCGTATGCGGCATGAACTAGAACTGAAGGTAAATACTGAAGTCGACAAGCTTTCTGAAGTGGACTTCATCGAGCCATGCATATATCCAATATGGCTCGCCAATATTGTTCCTGTGAAGAAAAAGAATGGTCAAATCCGGATATGCATCGACTACAGGGACTTGAATAAAGCATATCCCAAGGATGATTTCCCAGTTCCAATTACTGAAACAATGGTGGATATGACCACCGGCTATGAAGCCTTGTCTTTATGGACGGGTCTTCCGGTTACAATCAAGTCCGGATGGCGATCAAAGATAAAGATCATACTGCATTTAGATCACCCAAAGGTATCTTCAACTACAAGCGGATGCCCTTTGGCCTGAAGAATGCAGGGGCTACATATCAAAGAGCCATGACCAAGATATTTAATGAAATGATCCATAATGTGGTTGAATGCTATGTGGATGATTTAGTCGTCAAAACCAAAAAACGGGAGGATCATCTATACGATCTTCGCCGCGTTTTTGAAAGGCTTCGTCAATTCATATTGAAGATGAACCCTATGAAATGTGCATTGGGGTTTCAAGCGGCAAGTTCCTGGGCTTCATCGTCAAATACGGGGAATAGAAATAGACCCTGACAAAATCAAGGCAATCCAGCAACTGCCTTCTCAAAATTTGACAGAGCTAAGGTCACTCCAAGGGAGATTAGCCTATATCAGGCGATTCATATCCAATCTCTCAGGAAGATGCATGCCGTTCGGCAAACTAATGAAGAAGAACGCTCCCTTCATCTGGGACCAAGAATGTCAGGATGCTCTTGAACAAATCAAAGAGTATCTTCTCACTCCTCCAGTCCTAGGGCGCCAGTTATTGGAAAGCCTCTTATACTCTATATTGCAGCTATGGATGCTTCTCTGGGAGCTCTATTGGCACAAACAAATGAAGATGATAAAGAGCAAGCTTTATATTATCTTAGCAGAAAGCTAATTGGCCCGGAACTCCGGTATGCTCCAATGGAAAAAGTATGCCTAGCACTGGTATTTGCTGTAAAGAAATTGAGGCATTATCTGCTGGCTCATGAAATTAAACTCATCTCCAAGTATGATCCAATTAAATATCTGCTGAGGCAACCCATATTGTCAGGAAGACTCGCGAAATGGGCTCTGCTCCTCATGGAATTTGATATCACATACATTCCACAAAGGGCAATCAAAGGGCAAGGCTTGGCCGAATTTTTAGCCGCACATCCAGTGCCAGAAGATTCCCCTTTATCTATAAACCTCCCAGAAGAAGAAACTCTATCTCCTGCAGGTGAAAATTTAGTTCTCGAAGAGGTTGCCACAATTGAGCTACCCTCCTGGGAATTATATTTTGAGGGAGCTTCCCGAACTCTCCATTATACTGATGGTTCTACCACCGTCTCTACGGGAGCAGGGATCGTCCTAGTCACTCCACATGGAGGAATCTTATACAATTCCTGTGCTCTTATGAAGCCACTCACAAATAATGAAGCCGAATATGAAGCTCTGATTATTGGGCTCCGGCTGGCTCTCGAAATGGGAATCAAAGGCATACAAGTTTATGGTGACTCACAGCTGGTCATCCGACAAATATTGGGCCAGTATGAAGTCCGTAAACCACAATTGCTTCCATACTATACCACTGTTATGAAGCTCAAAGAAAAATTCAACTTCTTCGACATATCTCATGTGCCGAGAAGTGAAAATTCTCAGGCTGATGCTTTAGCCAAATTGGCCTCTGCCATAAAATTGCCTCCTGAAGGGGAATTGGACGTAAGTGTCCGCCACAGAAGGCTCATGCCGAGTATCCTTGACGATGAGTCTGATGTTGCAATCGAAGAAGTACATAATACAGAGCTAGATATAATAAATGAACCTGAAGATTGGCGCGAGCCGATTATTAAGCTCAAGGGAGGTTGGCTGCCTTCTGATCGAGCACAAAGAATTCAGCTCTTACGTAGGGCTACATTATATCAAATAATAGCAGATCGACTATATAAGCTGGTCCATGAAAAGAAAGGGCCAGTGCTCCTCAGATGCTTATCCCTCAAAGAAGCCAAAATCATCATGAAAGAAGTTCACTCCGGGCTGTGTGGTGCACACCAAGCAGGAGAGAAGATGAAAATCAATATTAAGCTAAAAGGCTTCTATTGGCCTACCATGTATGCGGATTGCATCCAATATGCCCGTACATGTCATCAGTGCCAAGCATTTGGCCCTATACCAAGGAAATCACCAAATGTATTACATCCCACTGCGCCAACATGGCCATTTGCCGAATGGGGTATGGATATTGTGGGACCATTCCCACCTTCATCTCAAGGCCACAAGTTCATACTGGCTGCCACAGATTATTTCTCTTGGTGGGCTGAAGCTATCCCATTGAGGGAGGTAACCGGAGAATCAGTCGCCAAATTTGTCAAGCAGAACATAATATACAGATTTGGGACTCCTCACAGGATCATATCTGATAATGGGTCACAATTCAGAAATAAAACAATATATGCCTTGGCGGCGAAATTTCATATTGATTGGAGGACATCGTCAGTATATAATCCACAGGCAAATGGGTTGGCAGAAGCCTTCAATAAAACCCTCTGTAAATTGCTCGCCAAGATAGTCGGCAACAGAAAGCGGGAATGGGGAGAAAAGGTTCATGAAGCCTTGTGGGCTTATCGAACTGTGTATAAAACCCCTACCGGATGTTCACCCTTCTCCTTGGTATACGGAGCTGAGGCTATGATCCCTATAGAAATTGAAATGGCATCCTATCGGGTGGCAATCCAAGGTGAACTACAAAATCAAGATCAAGACCAAATAGAAAGGAGACTCGAGGAGCTCTCCAATCTAGAAGGAAGGCGTCTTAAAGCATACAAGTCTCTCCAAATATATCAGGCTAGAATGGTCGAGCATTCGACAAATTAGCAAGACCCAGAGCTTTTAAGCAAGGGGATCTTGTCATGGTCAAATGCAGAGAAGCAATGGCTGGAAAGTCATGTGGCAAACTTCAACCCACTTGGCTCGGTCCATATATCGTCACTCTGGCATATGAAGGAGGCGCATATCGGCTAGTTGACCATTAAGGTAATGTGCCTGTTGAACCCGAAAAATATCGGGATTTAAACAAGTCCCGGGTGGCAAACTCGTCCGGAAATCCACGAAAGGCTGGGAAGAAACTCCGGCCTCCCTCACTCGAACACCTGAGATAAATGGGTTTGAGTTCGGATGTCCACCCAGAACGAGCCGGAGGACGACGCTTAAAAAGCCCGTCAATAGCGGAAATACGCACCCCGGATAGCCGAAAATTGATGTCCGGACTCACGCTAAAGGTCGCGTATGACTCGGATGGGTCCGAAAAGGTTAAATGCACGTGCCCTCCGAAAATGAGGTCAAACGCACGTGAGACGGGCAAGAACGCACGTCAAATGCATGCGGGCATGTGTGCGCACGTGTGCCGCACGTGCCATGACAAACCAGCAAAACTCCCAGAAATCCTCTCGGAAATGACCAAGGACGGAGAGGGGCACCGGTCTGTGCCTCCTCCAGGTAGGGAGGGGCGCCAGTCTGCCCCCCCGCCAGGCAGAGAGGGGCGCCAGTCAGGCCCCTGACTGGCGGCCCCCTCAGCCAGCAGGAGGGGCGCCAGTCAGGCCCCTGACTGGCGGCCCCTCAGCCAGCCAAGAGGGGCGCCAGTCAGGCCCTGACTGGCGGCCCCCTCAGCCAGCAGGAGGGCCGCCAGTCAGCCCCCTGACTGGCGGCCCCCTCAGCCAGCCAGGAGGGCCGCCGGTCAGCCCCCTGACCGGCGGACCCCCCTCAGCCAGCCAGGAGGGCCGCCGGTCAGCCCCCCTGACCGGCGGACCCCCCTCCGCTTGCAGGAGGGGCGCCAGTCAGGGCCCTGACCGGCGGCCCCCTTTCTGCCAGCCAGAGAGGGCCGCCGGTTAGGCCCCCTAACCGGCGCCCCCCCTCCGCCAGTCAGGCCCCTCGCGGGGCACCCCGCCGGTTAGCTCCCCTCAAAATCTATAAATAGGGGGCAACCTCCCCATTTGAACACATGCCATTCGGCCCCCAAAGGATGCCATTCGGCCCCCAAAGGATGCCATTCGGCCCCCAAAGGATGCGATTCGGCCCCCAAAAGATGCCATTCGGCCCCAAAAAAAAAAGGCGATTCAGCCCAAGGAGAGCCTTACGTGCGCGAGCTTAAATAGGCCGCACGTGCGGGGGAGAAAGTCTTTGGCGTCTGTCGGTGTTCTGTCCTCCGCGATCGGGCCCTCCTGCGCTCGTCCGTGAGAAGATACCACAGGTTGTCATATGACCCCCGGTGCCCATATTTAAGTCCTCCGTCGTCATCAAACGACGCACGTCGAGGCCATGTTTAAGTCCTCCGTCGTCATCAAACGACGCACGTCGAGGCTATATTTAAAGTCCTCCGGTGTCATAAAACGACACTCGTCGAGGCCCATATTTAAGTCCTCCGTCGTCATCAAACGACGCACGTCGAGGCACATGTTTAAAGCCCTCCGGTGTCATAAAACGACACTCGTCGAGGCTATGTTTAAAGTCCTCCGGTGTCATAAAACGACACTCGTTGAGGCACATGTTTAAAGTCCTCCGTCGTCATCAAACGACGTACGTAGAGGCAATATCACACACGCCGAATCGGCCTAAACGCGCCATCTCCGGCCCAAGCTTCCGAGCCTGTCCGAGCGTGATCCGTGCGTGAGCTTAAATAGGCCGCACGTGCCGACACCCGTTGGTGTTCCGTCCTCGGCGTTCGGGCTGCATTGCGCCACGTCCGTAGGGACACGCCACAGGTTGTCACATGACTCTCAGCACATGTACTTAAGTCCTCCGGCGTCATAAAACGTCGCACGTCGAGGCATGTACTTAAGTCCTCCGGCGTCATAAAACGTCGCACGTCGAGGCATGTACTTAAGTCCTCCGGCGTCATAAAACGACGCACGTCGAGGCATGTACTTAAGCCCTCCGGTGTCATAAAACGACGCACGTCGAGGCATGTACTTAAGCCTCCGGTGTCATAAAACGACGCACGTCGAGGCATGTACTTAAGTCCTCCGGCATCATAAAACGATGCACGTCGAGGCACATGTGTTTAAGTCCTCCGGTGTCGTAAAAGGACACACGTTGAGGCATGTTAACCTATGGAGGCACAAACACCCCACTGGTAACACATATGTACCCACTATCGTGTAAACGTCCGACGGAGGCACATACACCCTGCCGTCGACGTCCATGTACTTGGCTTGTTACATACACGCCCAGTGGAGGTACAAAACCCCACTAAAGGCGTACATGTAAATGTAAATGTCATGTCATAAATATAAATGACATGAGCATGCTTGAATAAAATTGTGGAAATTCATTTGTCATCTGCCTTTTCTTCTTTAAATTTCGGCATACGGTCTTTTAACAAACATTACGCATTCGAAGGTATTCGAGTGTTATACTCGATGTAAATGAAACATCGACTTCGGTCGGTGGGGAACGGTCCAGTACACGACCACTCCAATCGCCCTGAACGCGAGCGCACGCGGAAAATAAATTCGAGGGTATCAGGGTTCGCACCCAATACTCCTCATAAAATAATCTTTGTCTGTTTCTCGCAAACAGTCTGGCACGCCCAACGCAAAGATCCATCTCGAGGATGAAAGAGATGGATCGAAAAGAAAGAAAATTCCGCGTTCCAACAATCTGGCACGCCCGGTGGGACTGTTCCTGCCTTCCATGCATATGTAAAAAGACCGTATGCCGATATAGAAATAAAAGATGACTAATTTCCACATCACAGGTACAAGGAGCGAAAGCCGGCGTCAAACGCCCGTCTCCACCTGCAACTCAAGCTTGCTCGATGGCCGCCGTCACCTACGGTCCGCAAGTCATCGCATGCCACGCCAAATGTGGCTACCTCGCCGTCCCGCTCGTGTTCGGCGACTTTCCTGCAGTGGTGGGATCCCCCTACTTCCTAGGGGTGGTCCCCGCCGTCCAAGCTACCCCGAAGGCGGCGCCTGAAGCTACTGCAACCAGGGGCACCAAACCCCGTTCAAGCCAAGGCCGAGTCTTCTCGGTTAACACCATCTCTTGCGTCGCAGTCCCTAGAAAACGGGGGCAGCGCCAGGGACGCAGGGGCAGCAAGCCCCACGCAGTCGTCTCCAACTCCGGCAAAACCGTGCTAGTTGGTGACATCCGCGTCAGGCTCGATGGAGGCGAGCCGATATTGCCCCGGGACAGAAGCGTCCCTACGGTGGCAACCTCCAACAAATACGCTCCCCTCCAGGGGATGCGTCAAGAAGATCGGGACTCCCCAAAAGGAGCCCGACAGGGGCAGGCATCAAGCTCGGCGCCCCAACCGCCTCGCAAAATGAGGCAAATGTGGGTGACCAAGCAGGAAGCCCGCCACATCAAACAAGCCAGAGCGGACCAACCCGCCGATGGCTCCACGAAGGCGACGGTACTTGGGCGAGAAAAAGCCCAAGAAGCCGAACCTCCTCGTCCCCGCGGACACAAACGCAGGGGCATTTATAGGAAGCCCAACTTCGTCCCCGCCCAAGCGGAAACTGCTGAAGAGGGAGACGCGAGTCAAGCCGGAGCTTCCACACCTCGAGTCTCGGTCTTCGAAAGACTGAGCGCCTCAGTCTTTTCCAGGCTGGGAGCAGCAATCCGTCCAAGCGCTCAGAAGCCCAAGAAGCGGAGAGTGCAGCGGACGCCTGAAGAAGGTGGAGGCATGAAGATCTTCACCTGCTACGCTTCTGGGAGGGAAGCACCTGGGCCATCCGGCATCCCTGCGGGAGCGCTCAGGATAAACGAGCCGGACAGGACGACGAAGCTGTCCTCCGGTACACCCGGAACGTGCCAGAGACCCCTACAAGGTCAGCAAGGCACTCAGGCTGAGCCCTCGAACCTGGGACAACTTCTCGAGCCTCCACTCGATCGCGATCAAAGGCCCCTTCCGGGTCAGGTCCAACTGGACCCCGAAGGAGGGGAAGAAGACGAAGTCGCCAGCCTCCGCCTCGGAGATCAGCAACTGCCGGCTGACGGGGAGCAAACTGAAGTGTTCCTCATGCCGCCAACCAGAGCTGCCTTCCAAGCGATGACGGACGACGCCAAGTATGATTTCATACAGCGTTGGCAGGCTGAAATGGCCGCTCTCCTGGCCGAGCGAGGACAACAGGCGGGGGCAAATGCGCCACGCCGCCTAGTGCCGACGGCAAACCAAAATGCTCGGACAAGACATCAACAAGGCGACCTGCCCGATGTCAACACACGCATAGCCGCGGTCAACGACTATACTGTCGATCCGGTCCAACAGCCACGCAGGGGCATAAATCCCAAGCCTCCGCGGCTGAAGATATCGTCGCCCAGCGACGAATGATTGAGAAGATCGTGGACGACCGCTTCGCTCAGCGAGGCGAGGGAACTGCCACTGTGGATCTCTACAGTGTGCCGTATCCCGTCCACCATCAATTCAAAAAGCTGCCACCGGACTTCCCTAAGGCGCCAAAGTTGCAGAAGTTTGATGGACAAGGCTCACCAAATGAGCACCTGGCCTACTACATAACGGCCATGGGAGAGTTGGCATTCGATGAATCCTACCTCCTCCGCTACTTCGCAACATCCCTGACAGGCACCGCCTTCCAGTGGTACTCCAGGTTGAGGCCCAACTCCATTGTCGATTGGGCCGACCTCCAAAAGAAATTTATCGACCGCTTCCAGACGGCCGAGAGAAAGGTGTCGCTCGCAGAGCTGTGTTCCCTCAGGCAAAGAAAAGGAGAAACGGCACTCGACTTCATCAAGCGGTGGCGTGACTTCAGCATGAGGTGCGACAACCCCCCGACACAAGAAGATGCCATAACCATCTGTCGACGGGGCCTGGCGGCGCAAATAAGCGAAAAGCTGCTGGGAACAAACATCAAGGGTTTCGACCAGCTCAACGCGGTCGTGGCGGAGATCGAAATGTTCTTCGCCGACAACCCGATGCAAGCTCCCCCAAAAATTAAGCCGGGCAAGGAGCGCGCTGTGGGCAGAGAAGCCAATGCTGTGGACTTCGCCCCGCAAAGCAAGGGAAGAAGGTCATGACCTCCGGCGCTCCAAGCAAGAAGGTGGAAGAAAAGCCGCCTCCAACTTCGCTGCCACAGCGTATGAGCACGCCGTATTCCTTCAAAAGGGACCATACGAAGATGCTCTTCAAGCTGTGCATGAAGAATGACTTGCTCAAGCTTCCGGCCTTGAGGAGACCAAATGAAGCGGATAGGGTGGATGAACCAAATTACTGTCTCTACCACCGCATGCTGGGGCACTCCGTCGAGGACTGCTATGTCTTCAAGAACGAAGTACAGAAGCTGATCCAGAGTCGCCTCATCACCATGCATGAACATCTGGTCGATCCCCCACAGCCCCATGCTTGGGACCAATCGAGGCAGTCGGCCAATGTCATCCATGTCAATGCGCCGCCTCCCGAGCCAGAGGACCCCGAGGCAAATCCTTGGGACGCTCATTCCACCAACGGATGGGAGGGGGATCACCCCTCAGCCTCGGAGCACAGGACATGGTCCGAGACAGTGCAAAACCTGGAAAGACAGGTCCAGTCACTGCGGCACGGTCAGCGCCAGACGTTGATGTACCTAAGGACCATGCAAGAGAGCCTGACAACCCTCCAGCAAGGACTCCAAGGGCCCGTGGGCACACCTGCGCCCCGGACGCGCCCTCCCTGTGGGGGGTGGATCTCGGAGGAGTCTTCGAATCCGTCTGATGACGAAATCGCTGGGAGATTGTACTCCTTCCCGCGACATCGGACGCTGGCACTCTACCGCACCTGCTTGCGAGCAGGACTATTGGGCTGCCAGCCGCCAACAAGCGTCCCGCCAAACTACTGCATATACCATCAAGATGCAGGGCACGCTTTAGAGGACTGCCACGTCTTCAAAGACAAGGTTGAAGCATGGGTCAACCAAGGGATTATTGACTTGGGCAACTCCCGGGTCAACCCGCCGCAGCCTCACGTTCGCGAATGGACGGACCATTCAGCTGACGTTGTCACGCATACAGTCAACGTCATCGACCCGCCGGAAATTTATACACCGGTGGCCTTCACCTTTCCGGACCCGGATATGATAGAAGGCGGCTCATCCGGCGAAGCCCCTACCTGGTGGTGCCCGGGAGGGAGAGTCCCCCACAGCCGCTTGGCGACCGGAAACGTTGGGGAAATCTTCGAAAAGCTCCTACAACGAGGTGTCGTGATGGCTCATACACCGCCGCCGACGTACACTGAAAGGGAGTTGAATCACCCCATGTACTGTCGATATCACGCCTTGCTGCTGCACCCTACAGACAGGTGCCCCGATGTCCGGGATTGGGTCGAGTCCCTTATCCAAAAGGGGAAAATCGACCCGGAAGGCAATTCCATGGTCTTGATGAGAGCCAGGGAAGCAGCCCAGCGGGAATTGGAAGAAAGCGACTATATGCGCTTCAAGAACCTCCAAGCCCCCGAAGCTGATGAACAAGGGTGGCTCGTGCCGCCGATGTCGTCCATAGCTGACGCTGAAGGCGCGAGCTTGGGCAGCAATTCAGGAACATATCCCTGAAAGAGCAGCCCATCTTAAGATGCAATCGAGAGGACCCGGATATGACAGAAGGCGGCTCATCTGACGAGGCCCCTGCCCTATGGTATCCCGGGTGGCGAGTCTCCCCAAATCTCTTTGCGACCGCAAAGACTGGGGAGATCTTCGAAAGACTCTTGCAGCAAGGCTGTGTAAAGGCGCATAGGCCGCCACCAACATATACGGAGAGGGAATTAAATCACCCCATGTATTGCAAATACCATGCCATGCTGCTGCATCCTACGGATATGTGTCCGATTGTCCGAGACTGGGTCAAGTCCCTCATCCAAGAAGGGAAGATCGACTCGGAAGGCAACCCGACAATCCGAGCCGAGGCCAGGGAAGGAGTCCAGCAACAACTTCCTCGGCGAAAGAAGGGGTCTAGACGACATCAAGTCTCCCCTCCCCATGAGCAAGCTTCGGAAAATAGGAGTAAGGGGCAGTGCTTCGAGGACTCGCCTCCGCGAATACTCAAGCGCCAAGAAAAAGGCTGCAGGGGCAAGAAGCCGGTGACAGAGCCAGCCGCCCCGGAACCAAGCCCCTATTGGGCCGAGTTCCAACAACTGCCGCCCGAGGTAGTCGAGCAGGCAATTGACTCCACTTTCCAGCATCAACAAGATGAAACTGGATGGACGACGGTGGCGTCCAGAATGCGCACTCTGTCGATGTTCCCTAAGAGGGGAAGGTCGCACGGTCGTCTTGGCCGGGAGACTACCCCTCAAGCGACAGAGCAAGCCAAGCCGCTGACGCCGCTCGAAATGGCGCGCGCAGTGCAGCAAGAAAAGAACCGGCGCAAGAACATGAAGAGGCGCCTAAAGAAGCAAGCTGAGCAAGAGGAGGCCGCGGCAGCCCCAGCAAAGCTCACTCCACTCCAGAAGCTGCAAAAGCTCATTGATGATCTGGAGGAGTATATCCCCTCTAAACCTACTTGGGGAGTCCCTCTGGACATATACATCCCGTGGGAAGAAATGGAGCGCAAAACAAGGCTTAAAAGCTGGCTCCATCAAATGCTGCAAAGGGCTCAAGAAGGCGAGAAGCTGCCTCTGCCCGAAGAACTGGCCATCTTCTATAAGGAAGATGAAATCACTATCGAGAAGCTGGAAGAAATGCTGAAAGACTTCTCGTGCAACATGGTGTCGATACCGCCGCCAGCAAGCTTGCAATCACCGGCCGTTACGCCCCTTGTGGCAACATATCGGCGCCGCAACCGAGGCAAAGGAAAGGGCCGTGGACGAGGAAAGAAATCCTCCCCGTCCCCCAGCAAGAAAACTAACTCGCCCGACCTCGGCAAGACTATTGTCTTCCGAGGAGAAGAACCTCAGCCCGCCCCGGAAATAGAGGTGCGGGCGAACTCCTTCATCTTCGACCCATCTGACGAGGAAGAAGAAGAGCAGCGGGACATCGCTAGTGGGCTCTCCGATCGGAGGGCCGCCCAGCCAGTCCCCTTCGCCCTGTCCGACGACGAAGAGCAGGGGGATGGGCGATCCCCAGCAAGTTTCTCAATCAGAAAACTCCTGTCTCGGCCGTCCGGCCCACTCCGTCCGGAAGCGGCAAAGAAGAAACCGCCGCCCCGGAGGAGGATGGCCTAGGCTCGTTGTTCGAAGAAAAGCCGGACGAACAGCCAGTGGCAAGACGGGTCAACCAATTCGGGCAACCGATAAAAGCCCTGGAGGATACCATCCCACCGTTGGATCAAACCCGTGCCCGGGCTGACCGCAAAATCATACAGCATATGAAGCGGTTCCCGACCAACATCACCATATGGGATGCCATTGCCTGGAGCAAAGAGTTGAGAACGGCGCTCGTCAAAATCTTGCAAGAGCCCGAGGTCTACGAAGCTGACGTGACCGAACTCCAGGCGCAAGCCCTAGAAGCACTGGTGGCGGAGGTGACCTTCTCCGACAAGGACATGCTGTTGCCGACGCTATACCACAACCGCCCGTTGTATATGCAAGGAAAAGTCAACGGGCATGAGCTCAACCGGATCCTGGTTGACCCCGGGGCGTCGATCAACATCATGCCCCTGAAGACCTTCAAGTCTCTATACCTCACGCCCTACTTGCAAAGGGTAAATGACATCAGAATCGCTGGATTCAACCAGAATTCTGAGAACGCCTTGGGAAGGTGGAAGTACAGCTGGCCATGGACGGCCTCACTACTAAGGTCGTGTTTTACATTATCAATGCAAACACGTCCTACAAAGCCCTCCTGGGAAGACCCTGGCTCCATGAAAATCGGGTCGTCCCCTCGACTCTCCACCAATGTATAAAATACATCAAAGAAGGAGAGCAGCATACGGTCTTTGCCGACCGAGCCCCGTTCCGCCCAAATGAATGCAACCTGGCGGACGCTCAGCTGTACTTCGGTGAGCCTCTCGGCAAGCCAACCACCGCGTCAAAAGGCAAGGAAAAACAAAATGCCGACGCAAACCAAGCAAGCCAAGATCGGGACGAGGAAGAGCTCTTCACGGTCAACAAAGACCTCCTTGAAGCTCACCGGCTCAGCCGCCTCGCCGAATCCACCACGCCCGGGCCAAGTTGTCCAGAAAGGCGTGAAATCAACTATGAAGCAAACGCCGTCGGCGAGATCATCAACCGAAGCATCTCCTTGCCGCCGGCGTACATGCAGCTGCCCTTCCATAGGGAGGAGCAATGGGTGGAACAACTAAAGACATTCGTTGTCACCCATTACAGAACCGACAGTCTCGAAGAAGGCGAGACGCCGAAGCCGATCCTCTTCTATAAAGGAGACCCGCTCCCATATGGGCCCCTCGAAGACGACTTCGGCTGGAGCCGAGCGACTCAAGTCGCCCCAGAGCCCGTTCAAGAAATGGACGACATGCCTGAGCACATCAAGGAATTGTGCCAAAGGCAAAAGATTGCACAAATGCAAGACCCCTCGCGACGGGAGTACTTCCATCGGCTGTGGTACCCGAAGCAACTCCGAGGGCAACCGCCCTATTGTGCCAAAGACACTCGGGGGTTGGGCTATGGTCAGGAGGCGGAATGCGAGGCCTACCATACGGTCAATACCGCAGGGCTCGCGCCCTCACCTGACCAGTGCCCTCCCGGGGGGCAATCTCCTACCCCCGCTACAAAGCAGCAGCAAGGGGAGGTCATCCTCGTCCCACCAAATGGGACGTCGTGCCAAGAAGCACCTCAAAGCGAAGGAAGTCATTTCTGGCCGATCACAGAAGAAGGCTTCAGATATTATGACGTCCACGTTGCTGACTCCGATGAAGAAAAGGATTTCATCGACCTGCAGCCAGCACCCCGTGAACTCGAAGACGGAGGACAAGCTACGGTCGACGAACTGGTCGAACTCGACCTCGGGGAACCAGAAGAACCTCGACCAATCTTCGTCAGCGCTCTCCTGAACGAGGAAGAAAGACAGTCATACCGGCATCTCTTGCTGGAATTCAAAGACTGTTTTGCGTGGACATATAAAGAAATGCCAGGCCTGGACCCCTCCGTGGCTGAGCATGAGTTGTCCATACTCCCCGCAGCGAAGCCGGTCAAGCAGGCCCAACGGCGTATGCGCCACGAGCTGGAGCTGAAAGTAAATGCCGAGGTGGACAGACTTCTTCAAGTCGACTTCACCGAGCCATGCATCTATCCAACGTGGCTAGCCAACATAGTGCCGGTCAAGAAAAAGAACGGCGAAGTCCGAATCTGTATCGACTACAGGGACTTGAACAAAGCTTGCCCGAAGGATGACTTCCCGGTCCCGATCACCGAAACTATGATCGACATGACCACAGGGCATGAAGCGCTCTCCTTCATGGACGGGTCGTCAGGCTACAATCAAATCCGCATGGCACCCAAGGATAAGGGTCATACCGCCTTTAGGTCCCCAAAGGGATCTACAACTATAAAAGAATGCCCTTCGGCCTGAAAATGCCGGAGCCACCTATCAACGAGCCATGACCAAGATCTTCGGAGAAATGCTCCACGACTCGGTCGAGTGCTACGTTGATGATCTGGTCGTCAAGACCAAAAGGCGGGAAGATCACCTAGGCGACTTACGCCAGGTCTTCGAAAGGCTTCGCCAACATCAACTGAAGATGAACCCGATGAAGTGCGCCTTCGGCGTATCGAGCGGCAAATTTCCTCGGCTTCATTGTCAAATACCGCGGGATAGAAATTGATCCCGTCAAAATCAAGGCTATCAGAGAGCTGCCGCCGCCGAAAACCTTAACGGAGCTGAAATCTCTCCAAGGAAGGCTGGCCTACATAAGGCGGTTCATCTCCAACCTTGCGGGCAGGTGCGCCCCCTTCAGCAAATTGATGAAGAAAGGAGTCCCATTCATATGGGACCAAGAGTGCCAAGATACTTTTGAAGAAATCAAAGAGTATCTCCTTACTCCCCCTGTCTTGGGAGCCCCAGTGAAAGACAAGCCGCTCATTCTCTACATCGCGGCCATGGAAACGTCGCTGGGAGCGCTCCTGGCGCAAACAAATGAGGAAGGCAAGGAGCAACCGCTCTACTACCTCAGCAGGATGCTCGTGGGTCCGGAGCACCGATATCCCCAGTGGAGAAGGTGTGCCTGGCATTGATATTCGCCGTCAAGAAATTACGGCACTATCTGCTAGCCCATCAGGTCAGCCTCATCTCGAGGATAGACCCGCTAAAAGCGCTCCTCACCCAACCTGTGCTGTCAGGAAGGATGGGAAAATGGGCTCTTCTCCTCATGGAGTTCGATATCACCTTCGTCCCGAGAAAAGCAATCAAAGGGCAAGGTATGGCGGAGTTCCTGGCGGCGCATCCACTCCCAGCCGGCTCCCCCCTCGAGTTCAAGCTCCCGGAGGAGGAAACGCTCTCATCCCCCCACGGGGAGGGGACCCAACAAAAAGAAGTCCCCATTCAAGAAAGTGGGAACACTCTCGCCATAGAGTTACCACACTGGGAACTCTACTTTGATGGCGCTTCCCGGGTGCTCAAGCAAACTGACGGCACCACATCTTATACCTCCGGAGCGGGCATTGTCCTGGTGACTCCACAAGGGGGAATACTGCACAACTCATGTGCCCTCATGAAGCCATTGACCAACAATCAAGCAGAATATGAAGCGCTGATCGTGGGACTTCAACTGGCTGCCGAAATGGGCATCAAGTGCATAAAAGTCTACGGAGACTCACAGTTGGTCATCCGTCAAGTGCTGGGAGATTACGAAGTTCGGAAAAAGGAACTGATCCCCTATCATGCCAAAGTAATGAAGCTCCGCGAGAATTCTGCTTGTTCGAAATCGGACATGTCCCTAGAGGGCAAAACTCTCAGGCGGATGCGCTAGCCAAACTGGCGTCCGCCCTAAAGCTTCCTCCCGAAGGGGAGTTGGGGATAACTGTCCGACATAGGAGGCTAATGCCCAGCGTTCTCGAGGACGACTCCGACCCAGAAAATGCAAAGGTCAACGCCCTCGAAGAAGAAGCCGGTCGAGGAGAAGACTGGCGCCAGCCGATCATCCAAATAAAGAACGGCTGGCTACCCCCGGGTCGGGCTGAACGAGTCCAACTCCTGCGACGGGCCGCGTCGTATCAAATAATCGGGGACCAACTATATCGGCTTGTCCATGAAAAAGACAAGTCTGTCCTCCTCCGATGTCTCTCCCCTAAAGAAGCCAAAGTCATCATGCACGAAGTCCACTCTGGACTGTGCGGAGCTCATCAAGCGGGAGACAAGATGAAAATCAACATCAAGCTAAAAGGCTTCTTCTGGCCGACTATGTACGCAGATTGCGTCCAGTACGCTCGTGCATGTCACCAATGCCAGGTCTTCAGTTCGGTGCCAAGAAAGCCGCCGAGCGAATTACATCCAACCGCCCCCACATGGCCCTTCGCCGAATGGGGAATGGATGTCGTGGGACCATTCCCACCATCCTCCGGCGGCCACAAGTTTATCCTGGCAGCCACCGACTATTTCTCCCGATGGGCGGAAGCAGTCCCTCTCCGGGAGGTAACCGGGGTAGCCGTTGCAAAATTTGTCAAGCAACACCTGATTTACAGGTTCGGCACCCCTCATCGGATCGTATCAGATAACGGTACGCCCTTCAGAAACAAAACGATATATGCGTTGGCGGCCAAATTCCAGATAGATTGGAGGACGTCAACGGTTTACAACCCTCAAGCTAATGGTCTGGCGGAAGCCTTCAACAAGACCCTCTGCAAACTGCTTGCCAAGATAGTCGGCAATCGCAAACGTGATTGGGGGGAGAAGGTGCACGAAGCCCTCTGGGCATACCGAACGGTCTACAAGACCCCTACGGGGTGCTCTCCTTTCTCTTTGGTGTATGGAGCTGAAGCCATGCTCCCCATCGAAATTGAAATGTCGTCCTACAGGGTAGCCGTCTATACCGGTCTCCAACCCGAGGAGCGACAAGAAATTGAAAGAAGGTTGGAGGAATTGTCCGACCTAGAGGGCCAAAGGTTGGAAGCATACAAACACCTCCAATCCTATCAAGCCCGCATGACCCGAGCCTACGACAAGCTAGTCAGGCCTCGTGTCTTCAAGAAAGGTGACCTCGTCATGGTCAAGCAAAGAGAAGTCATGGCGGGCAAATCAAGTGGCAAACTCCAGCCGAACTGGCGCGGGCCGTACGTGGTCACCGGAGTGTATGAAGGCGGAGGATACACGCTGGCAACACACGCCGGCGATCGCCCATTTCCACCGCTAAATGGCAAGCATCTCAAAATGTACTTTGCCCCTGAGCATGAATTCTTAGGGCAACAGTCCCCTGAACTCCTCTAGCCAATAAACCCCCAGAAGGTCGGCTAAAACTCCTCCTTGGTCAGCAAACCGCCAGGTCGACCAAGTCAAACTCCTTAGCCAATAAACCCCCAGAAGGTCGGCTAAAACTCCTCTTGGTCAACAAACCGTCCAGGTCGGCCAAGTCAAACTCCTTAGCCAATAAACCCCCAGAAGGTCGGCTAAAACTCCTTCTTGGCAACAAACCGTCCAGGTCGGCCAAGTCAAACTCCCTTAGCCATAAACCCCAGAAGGTAGGCTATCCCTCTTGGTCAACAAACCTCCGGTCGGTCAACTCAAAATCCTTAGCCAATAAACCCCAGAAGGTCGGCCTAAACTCCTCCTTGGTCAACAAACCGTCCAGGTCGGCCAAGTCAAACTCCTAGCCAATAAACCCCCAGAAGGTCGGCTAAAACTCCTCCTTGGTCAACAAACCGTCCAGGTCGGCCAAGTCAAACTCCTTAGCCAATAAACCCCAGAAGGTCGGCTAAAACTCCTCCTTGGTCAACAAACCGTCCAGGTCGGCCAAGTCAAACTCCTTAGCCAATAAACCCCCAGAAGGTCGGCTAAAACTCCTCCTTGGTCAACAAACCGTCCAGGTCGGCCAAGTCAAACTCCTTAGCCAATAAACCCCCAGAAGGTCGGCTAAAACTCCTCCTTGGTCAACAAACCGTCCAGGTCGGCCAAGTCAAACTCCTTAGCCAATAAACCCCCAGAAGGTCGGCTAAAACTCCTCCTTGGTCAACAAACCGTCCAGGTCGGCCAAGTCAAACTCCTTAGCCAATAAACCCCCAGAAGGTCGGCTAAAACTCCTCCTTGGTTAGCAGACCGTCCAGGTCAACCAAGTCAACCCTTTAGCCAATAAACCCCCAAAAGGTCGGCTAAGCAATGCCCCCTCAGCCAGTAAACCTCCTTGGTAGGCTGCGCCGTCTTAGGCCCACTAATCATAACGGTGGGCTAAAGCCAAACGGTGAATCCCCTAGTCGAGGTTCCGCAACCTTGCTTCGGACACCAACTTCAAAAAAAAAAGAAGAAAAGAAAAAGGGACTAAAAATAGAGATGTCCCGCGGCTCGGCCACTCCCCAAAAGGGGTGTCCGAGGGTAAAAATGCCTAAAATCCAGCTGAGGTGAAAACCCGAGAGGGCGCCTCCGGCAAAAATGGATAACCCCTCAACGTGAAAACCCGAAAGGGCGCGTTGGAAAAAGCTAGAGGGGGCTGGCTTCCGTGAAAACCCGAAAGGGCGCGGGAGTCAGTAATATGAAAAAAATCATCATCGAAATCAAATCATTACTCGTCAAGGCATGTTTCGCGCGGCCAGTAAACAAAATGCTAGGCCGGGCCCCTATTCTCCTTGGTAGGTAAACCGAAATGGTAGATCAAGCCGTTTCCCCTTAGCCAACAAACCCCAAGAAGGTAGGCTATCCCTGTTTGACCAACAAACCTCCGCGGTCGGTCAAACTTAAAATCTTTTGACCAATCAACCCCCGTGGTCGGTCAAACCCTAAACCTTAGCCAGAAACCCCCAAGAAGGTAGGCTATCCCTTAGCCAACAAACCCCAAGAAGGTAGGCTATTCCCTTTTTGACCAATAAACCTCCGTGGTCGGTCAAACCCTAAACCTTAGCCAGCAGACCCCAAGAAGGTAGGCTATCCCTCTTTGACCAACAAACCTCCGCGGTCGGTCAAACCTAAAATCCTTAGCCAAACCCCAAGAAGGTAGGCTATCTTCTGACCAACAAACCTCGTGGTCGGTCAAACCTAAAACCTTAGCCAGAAAACCCAAGAAGGTAGGCTATCCTCTGACCAATAAACCTCCGCGGTCGGTCAAACCCTAAACCTTTAGCCAGCAAACCCAATGGTAGGCTAAATCCAGATGGCAGATCCCGTGATCAACTGTCCCAGGGTCCTACCCCGGGCCCTAGAACAAAAAAAAAAGGAAGAAAAAAAAAAAAAAAGAAAAAAAAGGACTAAAATAGAGATGTCCCGGCAGACTTGATCATCCTCCAAAAGGGATGTTCAAGGGCAAAAAGGCCTCAAACCCGCTGAGGTGAAAACCGAAAGGGCGTCTCAGGCAAAAATGGGCAACCCCTCGGTGTGAAAACCCGAAAGGGCGCGCCGGAAAAAGCTAGAGGGGGCCATCCCCGGTGAAAACCTGAAAGGGCACTTGGGATGGTAATATGAAAAAGAGATGAACAAAAGGAAAAAAAAAATCAAAAAAAAAAATCATCATCATCGTCATCAAGTCAAAGGAAGAAGTCGCTGGACAAAGCCCGAGAAGGCCAGCCCCAGCACCCGAAATGTTGCAACAGATCTGGAGGAATGCCAGAAATGCAACGTCCAAAAGACATCGCGCTCACGGTCGAGAAACTGGGTAGAGCGCAGGACAAGTTAAGCCAAGAAATACGGCGCCCAAAGGAAGAAGTCGCTGGACAAAGCCCCGAGAAGGCCAGCCCCAGCACCCGAAATGTTGCAACAGATCTGGAGGAATGCCAGAAAGCAACGTCCGAGAGACATCACTCGCGCTCACCGGTCCGAGAACTGGGTAGAGCGCAGGACAAGTTAAGCCAAGAAATACGGCGCCCAAAGGAAGAAGTCGCTGGACAAAGCCCCGAGAAGGCCAGCCCCAGCACCCGAAATGTTGCATCAGATCTGGAGGAATGCCAGAAATGCAACGTCCAAAGAAAGACATCGCTCGAATTCACCGGTCCAAGAAACTGAGTAGAGGGCGGGAAAAGGCAAGCCTCGGAAGAAGGATGCTGAAATCAGATTCTTGAGCCAAGTCAAAAAAGGGGCAAGGCCGGATGAAGACAGTCAAGGTCAGCTCCAAGCAAAGTCAAGGAGCAGCTCTTCAATGAAACTCACCCCTAGAGTTGACCTGGTGGAGCGGGTCCATGTTACTTCCCTGAAGTGATGTGCGCTCTCCTGGGTCCTCTCGTGGGAACTCCTGAGTTGAAAACAAATCTGAAAAATACACGAGCGAGGAGAGCTGATGGCTCAGCGCGAGAAGCATAGCAAGTTTGATCGCCGGCTCAACCGGCAACAACAAATTGTTATCCTAGTCGCTGGCGACACTACACAAGTATTGAAGCGCATCGCTGTGGTTTTCAACCCAAATCCCCGCCAAGTCATTAAGACCAGGGGTAGAGTTTGATAATTGCCACGGGATACCCGCCTTCGTCTTCGCCTCTGACGGATATCCCGTGGGGGGCATTTGTTGAACCCGAAAAATATCGGGATTTAAACAAGTCCCGGGTGGCAAACTCGTCCGGAAATCCACGAAAGGCTGGGAAGAAACTCCGGCCTCCCTCACT
Source organism: Colocasia esculenta (assembly GCA_014218235.1). Classification (NCBI taxonomy): domain Eukaryota; kingdom Viridiplantae; phylum Streptophyta; class Magnoliopsida; order Alismatales; family Araceae; genus Colocasia; species Colocasia esculenta. The sequence goes on from CM024762.1 coordinate 28,721,630, forward strand.
CGAACACCTGAGATAAATGGGTTTGAGTTCGGATGTCCACCCAGAACGAGCCGGAGGACGACGCTTAAAAAGCCCGTCAATAGCGGAAATACGCACCCCGGATAGCCGAAAATTGATGTCCGGACTCACGCTAAAGGTCGCGTACGACTCGGATGGGTCCGAAAAGGTTAAATGCACGTGCCCTCCGAAAATGAGGTCAAACGCACGTGAGACGGGCAAGAACGCACGTCAAATGCATGCGGGCATGTGTGCGCACGTGTGCCGCACGTGCCATGACAAACCAGCAAAACTCCCAGAAATCCTCTCGGAAATGACCAAGGACGGAGAGGGCACCGGTCTGTGCCTCCTCCAGGTAGGGAGGGGCGCCAGTCTGCCCCCCCGCCAGGCAGAGAGGGGCGCCAGTCAGGCCCCTGACTGGCGGCCCCCTCAGCCAGCAGGAGGGGCGCCAGTCAGGCCCCTGACTGGCGGCCCCTCAGCCAGCCAAGAGGGGCGCCAGTCAGGCCCCTGACTGGCGGCCCCCTCAGCCAGCAGGAGGGCCGCCAGTCAGCCCCCTGACTGGCGGCCCCCTCAGCCAGCCAGGAGGGCCGCCGGTCAGCCCCCCTGACCGGCGGACCCCCCCTCAGCCAGCCAGGAGGGCCGCCGGTCAGCCCCCCTGACCGGCGGACCCCCCTCCGCTTGCAGGAGGGGCGCCAGTCAGGGCCCTGACCGGCGGCCCCCTTTCTGCCAGCCAGAGAGGGCCGCCGGTTAGGCCCCCTAACCGGCGCCCCCCCTCCGCCAGTCAGGCCCCTCGCGGGGCACCCCGCCGGTTAGCCCCCTCAAAATCTATAAATAGGGGGCAACCTCCCCATTTGAACACATGCCATTCGGCCCCCAAAGGATGCCATTCGGCCCCCAAAGGATGCCATTCGGCCCCAAAGGATGCGATTCGGCCCAAAAATGCCATCGGCCCCAAAAAAAAAGGCGATTCAGGCCCAAGGAGAGCCTTACGTGCGCGAGCTTAAATAGGCCGCACGTGCGGGGGAGAAAGTCTTTGGCGTCTGTCGGTGTTCTGTCCTCCGCGATCGGGCCCTCCTGCGCTCGTCCGTGAGAAGATACCACAGGTTGTCATATGACCCCGGTGTTCATATTTAAGTCCTCCGTCGTCATCAAACGACGCACGTCGAGGCCATGTTTAAGTCCTCCGCGTCATCAAACGACGCACGTCGAGGCCATATTTAAAGTCCTCCGGTGTCATAAAACGACACTCGTCGAGGCCCATATTTAAGTCCTCCGTCGTCATCAAACGACGCACGTCGAGGCACATGTTTAAGTCCTCCGGTGTCATAAAACGACACTCGTCGAGGCCATGTTTAAGTCCTCCGGTGTCATAAAACGACACTCGTGAGGCACATGTTTAAAGTCCTCCGTCGTCATCAAACGACGTACGTAGAGGCAATATCACACACGCCGAATCGGCCTAAACGCGCCATCTCCGGCCCAAGCTTCGAGCCTGTCCGAGCGTGATCCGTGCGTGAGCTTAAATAGGCCGCACGTGCCGACACCCGTTGGTGTTCCGTCCTCGGCGTTCGGGCTGCATTGCGCCACGTCCGTAGGGACACGCCACAGGTTGTCACATGACTCTCAGCACATGTACTTAAGTCCTCCGGCGTCATAAAACGTCGCACGTCGAGGCATGTACTTAAGTCCTCCGGCGTCATAAAACGTCGCACGTCGAGGCATGTACTTAAGTCCTCCGGCGTCATAAAACGTCGCACGTCGAGGCATGTACTTAAGCCCTCCGGTGTCATAAAACGACGCACGTCGAGGCATGTACTTAAGCCCTCCGGTGTCATAAAACGACGCACGTCGAGGCATATACTTAAGTCCTCCGGCATCATAAAACGATGCACGTCGAGGCACATGTGTTTAAATCCTCCGGTGTCGTAAAAGGACACACGTTGAGGCATGTTAACCTATGGAGGCACAAACACCCCACTGGTAACACATATGTACCCACTATCGTGTAAACGTCCGACGGAGGCACATACACCCTGCCGTCGACGTCCATGTACTTGGCTTGTTACATACACGCCCAGTGGAGGTACAAAACCCCACTAAAGGCGTACATGTAAATGTAAATGTCATGTCATAAATATAAATGACATGAGCATGCTTGAATAAACTGTGGAAATTCATTTGTCATCTGCCTTTTCTTCTTTAAATTTCGGCATACGGTCTTTTAACAAACATTACGCATTCGAAGGTATTCGAGTGTTATACTCGATGTAAATGAAACATCGACTTCGGTCGGTGGGGAACGGTCCAGTACACGACCACTCCAATCGCCCTGAACGCGAGCGCACGCGGAAAATAAATTCGAGGGTATCAGGGTTCGCACCCAATACTCCTCATAAAATAATCTTTGTCTGTTTCTCGCAAACAGTCTGGCACGCCCAAACGCAAACGATCCGTCTCGAGGATGAAAGAGATGGATCGAAAAGAAAGAAAATTCCGCGTTCCAACAGTGCCCTTCCCCCCGCTCAATGGCAAACACCTGAAATTGTATCACGCGCCAGAGCATGAATTCCCTGGCCAGCCACCAAAACAAAAACCCAACCACCCAAAGGACATGAAGCCCAAAGAAAATAAAAAATGATGATGAAAGTTTTGCCATAGATGGGGGCAAAGGAATCAAACTTCCACTTGCCCGTCATGTACTCCAAAACTCTCAGCCCCTACCGAGCATGAAGCCAAGGGCATTCCATGTATAAACCCGAAAAAAGGGAAAATTCAATGAAAATGGAGGCTTATTTTGCTTATCCCGCCAAATGAGGTTCCAAGCTACAATGCTAGACAATGTCAAACCATACCAAACATAGCCAGCAAACCAAAAAGGTAGGCTATGCCAATCCAAATACCCAAAACCATAGCCAAAAAACAAAGGTAGGCTATGCCAAATCCAAATACCAAAACCATAGCCAGCAAACCAAAAAGGTAGGCTATGTCAAAACCATACCCAAGCCATAGCCAGCAAACCAAAAAGGTAGGCTATGTCAAAACCATACCAAATTCATAGCCAGCAAACCAAAAAGGTAGGCTATATCAAAACCATACCAAACCATAGCCAGCAAACCAAAAAGGTAGGCTATGTCAAAACCATACCAAATCCATAGCCAGCAAACCAAAAAGGTAGGCTATGTCAAAACAATACCAAAAACCATAGCCAGCAAACCAAAAAGGTAGGCTATGCCAAATCCAAAATACCAAAACCATAGCCAGCAAACCAAAAAGGTAGGCTATGCCAAATCCAAAATACCAAAACCATAGCCAGCAAACCAAAAAGGTAGGCTATGTCAAAACCATACTCAAACCATAGCCAGCAAACCAAAAAGGTAGGCTATGCCAATCCAAATACCCAAAACCATAGCCAACAAACCAAAAGGTAGGCTATGCAAATCCAAATACCAAAACTATAGCCAACAAACCACAAAGTTGGTTATATCAAACCCAAACCAAATCAAAAGCCATAGTCAGTAAACCACAAAGGTAGGCTATGTCAATCCCGATACCAAAATCATGGCCAACAAACCACAAAGGTAGGCTATGCCAAATCCAAGTACCCAAAACCATAGCCGGCAAACCAAAAAAGGTAGGCTATGTCAAATCCAAAACCAAAACCAAAACTGAAATAACCTAAGTCCCAAATCCAAACCCAAACTCCATACCAAAGCCCATAACAATATCCAAAAGTAAAGAAAAAAAATCTTCACGCTCAGAAGCCATCAACCATCCCATCCCAGTTCATCACCCATTCCATCACCACCTCACCACCCACTCCATCCCAATTCACTACCGGTTTTAGAACCAGGCCATCACCCGTTTGATTATCTGAGCCAGTCAAATCTTCAAAAAAAAGAAGAGAAAAGGGGGTTAAAATAGAGATACCCCGATGGACTTAAGTATACGATTCCTTGTGTGCTTAAGGGTAAAAAGATCAAAAATCCAGCTGAGGCGAAAACCCGAGAGGGCGCTTCAGGCAAAAATGGATAACCCCTCAACGTGAAAACCCGAAAGGGCGCGTTGGAAAAAGCTAAAGGGGGCCAGTCTTGGTGTGAAAACCCGAAAGGGCGCTAAGGCTGGTAATGTGACAAAAAAATGATGAAATGATGAAAAGAAGGATTCTTCAATCCTCCATTCATACAAGTCGCCACATTACAAATCTGTAGAAGGTGACAGATACCGCATAGAAAAGAGATCAAGGCAACAAGCCCAATATACAAATGTTGTGCTGTGAAACAAAGGCAGGAATGCTTTTTTCCCCTCCAGCCATTCAAATCCAGTTGTAAACCCCTTTAGCCTGGCACCAAGCCATCAAGGAGGGGTGAAATTCAAATCCCAAAGTCAAACAATAAACACCATTCCAGAGCCCATTTAAAACCAAGTCCAGGGCTAAATCATACCCAAATCTCATACTCATATCCAAACCCAAATCCAAAATACCACAAAGGTGACCAAGTCGCCCAACATATTCATATCCAAACCCAAATCCAAAATACCACAAAGGTGACCCAAGTCACCCAACATATCCATATCCAAACCCAAATCCAAAATACCACAAAGGTGACCCAAGTCACCCAACATATTCATATCCAACCCAAATCCAAAATACCACAAAGGTGACCCAAGTCACCCAACATATCCATATCCAACCCAAATCCAAAATACCACAAAGGTGACCCGAGTCACCCAACATATCCATATCCAAACCCAAACCCAAAATACCACAAAGGTGACCCGAGTCACCCAACATATCCATATCCAAACCCAAACCCAAAATACCACAAGGTGACCCAAGTCACCCAACATACTCATATTCAAACCCAAATCCACATCCAAATCCAAATTCCAAAACCAAATTCCAAATCCGAATTTCCAATCATTGGCCATATTCAAATCTCAAACCACATTTGAAACCATCACTCACTCCATAACCAAACCTTTGGCTATCCAGCCATCCAAGTCAGTTGAGTCCTCGGCGGCCTTGGCATAGAAAAAAAGGAGAGAGAAGAAACAAAAAGGGGGTTAAAAATAGAGATACCCCGATGGACTTAAGTATACGGCCCACTGTATACTTGAGGGTAAAAAGATCAAAAAATCCAGCTGAGGTGAAAACCCGAAAGGGCGCTTCAGGCAAAAATGGATAACCCCTCAACGCGAAAACCCGAAAGGGCGCGTTGGAAAAAGCTAAAGGGGGCCAGTCTTGGTGAAACCCGAAAGGGCGCTAAGGTGGTAATGTGAAAAAAAAAAAGAGAAAAAAAAAAAAGAAGAGGCAGAAATGAAAGAAGGAATTTCCTTGTCCTTCATATTCATATTCATAAAGTCATAAATCACTCTGTTACATATTCATAAGGGGTGACAGATAGTCACACACTATTTACAAAAAAAAAAAACAAACAAATCAGGACAACGAGCCTAATACAGAAAGGCTATGTTGAGAAACAAAGCCAAGAGGGTGCCTTCTTCTGCAGCCGATCTGCCTTCCTAGCTTTGGAGGATCCGGGCCGGCGAGAGCCGTTCCTATCTTTAGCGCGGAGGCCTTTCTCTTCGGGACCCTCAGCTCCATCTTCGGCATCTCGGGCCTGACAAGATATTGCCTCGCCAAGCTCGCGTTCCAGCCGAGCCATCCGCAGCTCTCGCGTCTTCTGACGCTTGCGCACTTCAGCAGCCTGGGGATCATCAGCTTCAGCATCGCTCTCCAGAGCTTCAAATCGCTGGGCCCAGGTCGTCTCAACCTGACGAGTGCACACCCTGTTCCAAACATCGGTGATAAAATTCATCCAACGCTCCTGCTGGACTCCCATGCTAAAGGCGGATCCGTATGTTGCTCCAGCGCCTCTCGAATAACTTCAATGGGCGCCGGGTCTGTGGAGTCTGCCAATGCCGTTATTCGGCCAACAAGGAATTCCCAGCAACCATCATCAGCAAAATGCGGGGCTGGTTGCGTCCCTTCAGGCCATCTTATACCATGCTCGGGGGGAGCACCAACCTCCAAGGGTGGAGAGTTCTCCTCGTCAAGATTCGGCACAATGTCTGCCCCAGAAAAGAAATCAGCAGCAAAGAAAAAGGCTGTTAGCAAGACAAAGCTGATAAAACACCAAGTCAAAAAAATGCAAGGCATAAAGCTCGGCTCTTCTCACCTGGGGCGGAAATTTCGCCTTCCTCCTCAGCCTCAGATTCTGAAGGTTGAGCGAGATTGGATGGTCCAGGATGCGAATCTTGAAAGGAGCTGGGAAAATATGGCGAAGTTGCATAAAATTGTTCCCCATCATATGGGAAGGTTGGAGGACATAGGCAGCATCTGCCCGGTGAAGACCTCCGCCTCCACTTGTGGTATCGCCCACTTGAAAGGCAGATTGAGCTGGCAAGTCCAAAAACGGGCTCATTGAAATTCCCCAACTCGGGATGGAGAAGTTCGCCCCTGAGACAGAATATGAATCTGTCGTTCCCCAGCCAAACAATTGATCACAGAATTCTGCCCCTTTTAAAAGCAAATACAGCAAGAGAGAGGATTCGTCATGAAAAGAAATGTGTCATGAAAAACTATATATGGGCTTGAAAAATCGGCTCACCGAAACAAGTTGTCCCTACAGGAGGCTCCTCCACAGGTCTCGGGATATAGACTTCAACGGGGGCAGAAGAATACTCTCCTTCTGAAGCTCCCAGTTCAGCATATCTGAATCTTGGGCAGTCAACATCGGCATCTACCACCCCGGAAAATGCAAAATGAGAGGGAGCACCATCAGTCCCCTCTCTGGGCAAAGGATCTGCCATAGCCTGCAGAGTGCTCCCGTTTCCCTCTCTATGAAAAATAGAGGGACTTTCGGGCGGAGAACCACACTCATCTGGAAGGGGTGAGCCGGCGCCCGCCTCATCAGTTTCATCATCTAGTGCAGGAAAATATGGAAGAAATTAATATGAGAACTGATGATAAAAAAGGAGGCGGGGGAATCTCAAAAGAGTATACCGCTCGAAGAGGCATATGCAACCACTTTGGCCTTCTCAGCTCTTCTATTGGTAGAGGAAGAAGGAGCGCCGGGGCGAGTCCCGTTGCCCCTATCCCCGTTAATCCTCAAAGCGGGGAGTAGCTGGAAGACGAGGTCACCATGAAAAAAAAAAGAAAGAAAAGAAAAAAAGGAAGAAGAAGGGAAAAAGGGTCGCTTACATGCTGACTCTGATAAAGGCTTTGGTACCAGCTGAAGGAAGGTGGTGCTACAAGCTTCACCCACTCTCTTCATAATATCCTGAACATCTTGAAATGTCTTGGCATTTCCAGCCGAGGGATATATTCCAGAGGCCCGATATTGCCAATTACATTTATAAGATGTCTTTCCCATCGTGTCCATCCGGCATGGCCGATGCTCTCTGGAGGTAACTTTGTCAACAAAGGTACTGTAGGAGAGTGACCACAGTCAGATAATAAATGATTCCACCAGCAATATGGTGAAGAATCATCGCTGGCGACCGGAGCTTTGTCCAGAACAGCTCTATGGATGCCAGGAGCGGTATTTCCCCCTGATAATAATACCTGTCATTTTCGGCCTTGGTACTGTGTGACACACTGGCATCGTAGCGCCTCTTATATGAAGCTGCTATGCTGGAAAAGTGCCGGTTAAGATATGCCTCGTCAATAAAGACCGGGGACAAGCTGTACTGCACAAGCCGAGAGTCCTCCCTCTCCCTTATTTTGCCAGGGGAGAGTCGGAAAATGCGCTCCGGTCAAACCACCATCTGGCATAAAAGATATCCATATGTCCCGTCATTCCTGGCGCAGGAAGGGCACATGCTGAACCTGTTTCAGGACGACGGAAATAATTCCACCAACTTGCTGCCGTCATGTGAACATCATGGCCGCGTTGGAGTCGGAGTGACAATGGAAATTCCGCAGGTGGCGGGATAGACTGATCATACCCAAAATTTCTGGCAAATCGCGAAGGATAATAAGGCTCAGTGATAAGAGTCGATCCCACGCGATATACCAATACTCCGGGACCGAATACAGCATAGCCAGTCCTGATACACAGTTTGGCTGGGCTATTGCTATTTGCTGAATAATATTGTGTCCCGTCGGAGGTCTGGGTGCAGAAAGGCCTGGTTCCCCGGGATGCATTGTCGAATTGGAGTAGCCCCTGCTCATTGTTCGGCAGAAAAGATAAACTGGACTAGTACTCATCAGCTCTGTCAGCGGATCTCCAGCTGGACGATTCCGGAACATTAAAATAATGGAGCTGAAGAGCGAGGCAAATCAATTGTCTGACACAGACTAGGCAGCAAGAGGCCGGCCCAAGCACTCAAGTAATGGGTGGGAAGCTGCACCTTCCGATCTCGGGGACTGGGATGTGAACTTAACGATCCCAGCCCGTGAAATATATTTGCTAGTGCTGCAGGAGGCAAAGCAAGTTGGCGGCCCTCTGCCAGAAGGCAAGCAGGATAAATAAGGCCTGGCCGAATATATTCTTCCTCGCCATGGGGAACCACAAAGCTGGATAGCCAGTAAACTAAGTAAGCGGCCAAATAAGTGCGGTCAGGTAGCCGCCGAGGGTTCCAACCCAGATCCTTCGGGGCACAAATGAATCGTCCCCGGGAAGGCTTCTTCACTTCTAGTTGCTGATATTCTTCTAAACAGCGGCCAACTGAAAAGCCCTCGAAAAAGCAAAATGGCCCATTAAAAAATATCGGAGCCAGGCATTCTGACTGACTCTTATAGTTGAGGAAGGCGAAGATGCTTTGTCTGTTTTCCCGACACGGGCCAGGTCCCGCCATACTTTTGTCAGGAAACGGAGGCTTATGGATAGAAATACTGGCCAGAGCCATTACTGCGGTGGCTGTGCAAGTCATCCAATACAATTTCTTCATAAAAAAGCCCAGCTATCGGCAGGCCTGAAATTTGGTGAAAACCCCACAAGTCAATGGAAGTTTCACCCTCAGCCGTCCCGAAGGTATTCCATCTGGGGCTAAATCTCTCCACCAAACCTCGAAGAACACCTGTGTAACAGGGATAATCATATAAAGCTGCCTCAACAGCTCCATAGATGCCAGATTTCTTCAAGATCTCGCCATAATGGTGCAAAACACCAGTCAGCCATTCTGTGGCCCCATAACGAAAGATATGAGAAGATACAACTGACCAGTGGCCATACCAGCTGGGAGAAGTGAAATCAATAATCCGATCCAAAAGACATCGGATGTCATGACTTCCAGCGGCATACCGGGAATCACCTGGCATCAATAAGTGCCGTGATCTCCATCGCAGTCGTATGGCGATTCTGTAGTTCCAGATAACAGGGGATAGCTTCCGTGACCGAGTGTAACAATCAAGGTCACGATTATAAGGGCCAGGTTATCAGCCGTCGGCATCCTCTTCAAAGGCATATACCCAGAGGAAAACTGGGGTAGGAAAAGGCACAGGTACCCAGGAGGCTATCCCGGAACCTCAAAATGGCAAATTCCAGATACCTTCTCTCGGCTGAAATACAGGGATCATCCTCGGACATATTGGGTGGGATGAACCCTGGATGAAGGAGAATAATTCCCTGTCAGAGGGGAAATGGCTTGGATAGCCTCCTCTCCGTGTATAATGATAAGTCCCCTTTTGAAGACAAATGCGGGAGTAATATCCACTGAGCCGTTTGGAGCAAGACCCTCAGGGTAAGGGTGCTACTACATGGTAACCACTATCCAGAGAGGCTAAATTGGCTTCAGTAATACGGGGTCTCGCCAAGGCAGGCATCATAATTCCTTTCGGAACAACCCCGTCACGGGTTTTCTGGCTGTGGTTGTCATGGGCCAAGTAATTTTTCTTGAAAGGCATGACGAAAGCCTGGGAACCACAGGTAAAACAAAAAGGAAATTAGGAGAAGGAAAAGACACTAAATCCAGCTGAGCAGAAATCCGGGAACAAAAGCACTACAAAATGCTCCGGAATGCAAAGCAAGGATTTGCACGGGTCGCGTGTCGCCACTTTCAGTTCCGACACGTGTCCCGCGGGGGGCATTTGTTGAACGGCAAAAGTGTGACACGTTTATTTCAGCGGAAATTACGAAATCCATCAGATGATGGTCCGGCGACTAGCCTAGTTGAAGCCTATTTTGGCGGATGACGGTTCAAGTCGTGGACATGATGAAAGGGGCCGTTGGGCCACGAAAATTAAATGTTGGTTATCAGCAGGCCTGGTTACAATACATATCAGCAGCCTGCTCAGAGGCCAAAAAGTTGTGATTTAAATGACCCCAGGTTATTTAAGTTACAAACTATTAGCGGGATCCTTCCCCAAAATTCAGCAGGGGAGTTCCGGCCCTAAAATGGTGCCCGGAGTCCAGTTAAATAAAAGTACAAGGAGAACATGTCTCCGTCCAAGTACGAAGCACGGAAAAATCCGGCAGCACAAGGTCTATAGACCGAATATGAAGGACAAGTACAAAGAACAAGCTCGAGGAAGAACTCCGAGGCTTGCAAAGGCACCTCTGATCGGGCAGAACTCCGAGAAGTTGGGGCGAAGCGCCAAGGAAACGGAGCCGGACTCCAGCAGCAACTCCGGCAGCACAAGGTCTATAGACCAAATACGAAGAACAAGCACAAGAACAAGCTCGAGGAAGAACTCCGAGGCTTGCAAAGGCACCCTCCGATCGGCAGAACTCCGAGAAGTCGGGCAAAACTCCGGGACAGAAGAAAAAACTCCAGCACCTGGGCATGATACCCTTGTAAATGAGGGTGTAGGGGGGGTATTTATAGGCAAAATCCCCCCCTCTCTCTTCTTTCCTCGGTTAGGACCCCCTAACCGATGGTGACCTCACAATGAGGTCACCATCGGTAAGGGGGGGGTCTCCCCCTAACCGATGGTGACCTCAACATGAGGTCACCATCGGTTAAGGGCTAACGATGGTGACCTAAGCATGAGGTCACCATCGGTGCCCCTAACCGATGGTGACCTCATGATGAGGTCACCATCGGTTAAGGGGGACTCTCCCCTAACGATGGTGACCTCATCAGGTCACCATCGGTTGGGGCACTCTCTCTCTCCCCTCTCCAACGCATGTAAGGGGCCGAAACCCCTATAAATACCCCCCCTATTCCAAAGGAAAGGGGGTCTTCAACTTGCTCCGGCGAAGCCCTGTTGGAAAAATCCCAGGAAAATAGAAAAGAGCATTTGCTCATTCCCTCTCTCATTCTCAAATCCATCCCGTCCGGTGTGAAGGTACAAATCCCCTTCTTTAGCCCGATAGGCCAGGCGCGGAGAGGAGAGCGGTCGGCGTAATCGTCATCAGCATTCCTTCTTAATCTTCATCCCCCACATCGAGCGAGTCTCTGTGGGGTGATATTCCCGGGGTTTAAATGCCGTCCATATCGAGCGAGTCTCTATGGACACATGGTATTTAAATACCCATGTTCTCCCCGCCCATCGAGCGAGTCTCTGGGATGGTGGATTTTGTGCTTATATGTATAGTTTTCTTGAGAGACTGCCCAAGCGGAGGTTCTGCCCAGGGATATTCGTATATTCGCAAATTTGTGTTCTTATATATATGTTTCTTAAGACGAAACTCTGCCCAAGCGGAGGTTCCGTCCATGACACACATATATAAGATCACAAATTTGTAATTATACAAATATGTTCCTAAGGAGAATCTCACCCGGGCAAAAATCTCTCTCAGGGGACGTATCCATGTAAATACAAACTCGTGTTATATGTATATGTTTCTTAGAGGAAACTCTGCCCAAGCGGAGGTTCTGTCCGAGAACATATTCGTATATTCACAATTTATGTTCTTGTATATGTTTCTTAGAGGAAACTCTGCCCAAATGGAGACTCCCCTAAGAACATATCCATAAAATCACAAATTTGTGCCTATACGCATATGTTCTTAGGAGGAATCTTGCCCGGACAAAGTTCCCTCTAAATTCATATCCGTATAATCACAAACTTCATGTTTATATAAATGTATTTCTTAGTGGAATCTCTGCCCAAATAGAGACTCTGCCCGAGAATATATCTATATAATCACAAATATGCCCCGTTGTATATGTTTCTCGAAAAAAAAAAAAGGACTCCGTTCATACGAGGGACTCCTTCTTATCGGATACTCTGTTCAAGTGGAGATACCGTTGAGAATATATTTACAAAGTGCAAATTGTGTTTATACACATATATCTCTTTAAGGCAAAGCCCCTCGGGTGAAGTTTCTCCGAGAATACATGGATATAAACTATGCCAATATGAAAATCTCTACAAGGACACCTGTCTAAGTAGACTCACCAAGACATATTCACATGTTCAAAAAAAATAATAATAAAAAGAGGGATTGTGATAATATACACACATCCAAAGAAAAAGAGAAATAAGACAGGAACGTGCTCGGATACCCCAAATGGGAGCACATATGCACCTCCCCGAGAACTATACCCGTGGAAATGAACTTTGGACAGAAATCACAATGGGACAAGAACTTCATGGAGGTACATCCATATGTTCTCCGAAATTGCACCGCACAGACAAGAACCGTGCTCAGATACCCTAAATGGGAGCACATATGCACCTCCACGAGGAATATACCCGTGGAAATGGACTTCGGACAAAAAATCACAAATATGACAAGGACTTCCGTGGAGGTACATCCATATGATCTCCGGAAATTGGACCCGCACAAGTACGAAATGAGGAGAAAAGAAACTCTACCTCAACTCGGACTTGCTCAGAAAGGCATGCAAAAGAACCTCATATAAAAATTTGCACAATCATCCTTCTAATATGGAAGTGTACTCTGGGTTATAACACCCCCAAGTTCATACATCAATCTTCGGGCATATACCCGTTCACAATAATAATCTTCATGTTTTCCCAAATGAAAACCATAACCAACCTTTCGTAAAAAGGAGAGAAAAAGACCTCAAATCGGTCCACGGGTATATACCCGCTCCCCTTTTCAAAAGAAATCAAATTTGGACTCCCAAAAGGCAGTCATTTCAAAAATAAAATATCCAAAACAAAAGTATTTCAAAACAATCAAAGAAAGAAAAAACATGTCATAATCAAGAGTTTCTAAGAAAAAAAGCATGCATATTTTCGTCCTTTTGCTATGAAATGGTATTCGGGTTAGACCGGTATCAAATAATACCAAGTGTCCTAACTCGATGTAAATGTAACATCGATTCCGATCGATGGAGACAGAGGTCCAGCACATGCTACCCTAATCACCTGATGAGAATAGACATGGGACTCAAGAAGTTCAGATAAAAAACGGCGCACCCGTCCGTTCGCGGACACACCCGTCCTTTTTTTGGACACCATACCCGTCCGTTCCACGGACACCAAACCTGTCCGTCCACGGACACCAAAATTCTTCTTCCGCATCGCGCGGAACCCTTTTTTTTTTGTCTGTTAGACAGGCTGGCACGCCCCCGCAAATATCAAAATAAAACAATAAATACATACGTAAATAAAATGAACGAACGCATATCCTCCCCGATATTTTCAAAAGAAGAAGAAAGAAAAGGAAATCTCCTCCCCGTGTCAACAGCGCCGGCTCCGGAAGCTGCCACGGGAAACGCGCGACACTACCCCGCCGGTCAGGGGCCTGACTGGCAGGTACCCCGCCAGTTCGATTCCTCGTGCACGTACCTCCACCGGTCGTCCGCCTCGACACTCGTGCCGCCAACCTCTGCCAGCCACGCACCCCCGTCGGTAGGCCCCCAAAATCCTATAAATAGGGGGCCATACCCCCATTGCAAAACACGCCGATAGGCCTACAGGTACAAGCCATACACACAACTGCTCAAAGCAAGGAAGGCAGGATCGGGATCGGGATCGGTCGACCCTGTCGATCCGATCCTGGATCAGATCGGATCGAAGGATCCGCTGGATCCAGGGAAGTTTGGCCGATCCTGGATCGGCAGACTATAAAATGTTATTTTTTTGGAAAAAATGCAGGAAAAATAAGGAAAATTCAGAAAAATCAGGAAAAAAACAGAAAAAAAATCTGATATATTGAAAGAACTAAGATTTGCATCAAAAATCAATTATACATACATTCATAGTACATAAAACATGAAATTTAAGACATTGTACATGTAACTTACATTTGATAGAAGACTAATAATCTTTCCATCCACTTCCAGACATAGATGAGCCATCATCATTTGGGTTTTGGTAGCTATAACAAAGAGGGGAATTTGCTAAATCATGCATACCCATTTGAATCCCTCTTGGTGTAAATGTTGACTTCAGCTTTCTCCAGATTGTGATGGAGCTGGACACCTATACCAAGCGGTTTGTATGTACTTGTTGCTTCACTAGGGCCACTAGGCTCTTGTTCTTGTGAAGGCCAAGGTCCCCATCCTCCTTGTACTCCATAAGGTGAGCTACTAATATCTGAGTACGGTAAAATGGGAGGCTGAAATGCAGGTATATGAGTAGACCCTGAACTATAGTTTGGCTCCCAAGGTGGCCACTCATAGGCTGCATGATGTTGTTGTCTTCATATCCCCCTTGTCCGCCCTTGTCCTTCTCCTCCGCCTCCCTGATGTTCTGTTTCTGGTACATAACTTTCAGTAAGCCCTACACCTGTGGCCCCAGTATATCTGCTCCTGCATATCCTGGCCAACTCTGTGGCCCCAGTGGCAGCCCCATCATCATCATCATCATCATCATCATCATCATCATCATCATCATCATTGGATCTTGTGTGGTGTCATCACTACGAATTGGTTGCTGCACTTTCCTCTTTTTTGCCTGGCATATGTTATTTTTTCTAACTCTAAGGCTTTTGAACTCTTCTCTTTTGTGTTGCAGCTCTTCTTAATGCAGGCTGAGTGGGAGGCACTCTAGATGTCTCTGCAAGATAGCTGAGTGTCGTGGCAGAGAGAAGAGAGGACCGAGGGTGAGAGGTTGGTCCTCACTTACCCTAAGCTCTGGATCTCGAGCCTCTACTCCATCCAATTCTCCTTCCGCCCATGAGCAATCGCGAGGGTCAAATTCTGGAACATCCCTTTCCTGTCTTGTTTCCACCCATGCATTTAGTGGGTGTTTCCTCATCAATAACTCATCAACATCAATTTGAGATGATAATGCTTCCCTCTCTGCAAAACGTTGCTCCCAATGACTACCTGCAAAAGTCATTAGCCTTGTCTCGCTCTTCTTTTGTCTATCTTTAATGCATTTCAGCTTCAACCTCATATTGTAGTGGCAATAGACCAACTTCTCTAGCCTAGTTGCACTCAACTTGTTCCTCACTTTTGTGTGAATAAGTGAGAAAGTGCTCCAATTTCTCTCACACTGGCTAGATGAAGTGGTCTGACTGAGTACTCTAATAGCAATCCTTGCAAGTGGACTTCTTTGACCAGTCTTGTAGTCTAACATAACAACCCACTCACCTACAAAAAAAAAAAACATACAATGAATTAGCACATAATACAAGTGATTTGTCATTTTGTTATGAAGTAAGCATGAGCTTAAGTTTGAAGGTTCTTACCCGGACCCATTCTGGTCACTGCTTCTTTAACATCATAATCTCTGTAGATGTCCAACTTCAGTTTAAATCTGTCCATCTACAGTATAATACAGTTGCTAAGTGTAATTGTAAAGTATATAGAATACATGAAATGGAATGAAGTTTTTAACTTGTCTATACCTCTAACATAGCTTCTATTCTTTCGTCCAGCTCCTAGATAATCTCCCGATAACATTGATTGTCCCCTGGAGAACCTCACCATCATTGTGAGGGGAATCACTATTTGATGCCTGGTTAAAGAAATACCCTATATGTACAAAACATGTCTAGTAAGTTAGAAATTCAATATGCCTAATAAGAAATATGTACATAAGATATAATACATTTACCTGCTGCATGTAAATCATGGTGGAGTGTGGACTCCCATCTTGCATCATAATCCTCCACCTTTTTGATATGCCTGTGGATGCTTCTCTCTCAACCTTTCCTTGGCTTTATCCATAGCCTCATATAAGTAACCATGTCATTCTTGTCTCTCCATCAACCATCCTCAGCACTTGTACAAGAGGCTCTATTAGCTTCAAATAATAGTGGATTCTCTCCAAAAACGATGGTCACTGACCAAGCAGAAATCTCATGTGCACATGTCTGGATTCCTCTCTCAATGTAGCCACATGTGCCAAGTACTCGGAACTGTGTATGAGAGTGCCCAACTCATGTCTAAACTGATGCAGACTCTCCAATGCAATAAATTGTGAGGCAAATCTTGTTGGGCTAGGACGAATTATGTCATGTCCATCTGTGCACTCTCTCATCAAATGTAAGATTTATTGTGTCCATAAATAAAAGTAGTAATCATTTGCGACTTGGACACCAAGTCAGCACATGTTTGTCTTGCCAATATCCTCCATCATAGTCTAAGGAGTGGGCTGCACAAGGGACCCAATAAAGATGATGTCGTTTTGCCATCAATTTTCTTCCAGCTGCCTTGTAACTTGGTTCATTATCAGTGACAACTTGGACTACATATTCCTCGCCAATTCATCAATCATCTCATCCATGAGCCTAAACAAGTAATCTGCATTTTTTATTTGCCCACTTGCATCTACAGATTTCATGAACACTGTACCCTCACTGCAATATACAAGAAAGTAATCATGGACCTTCTTGTGTTCCCGTCCATCCATCACACATAAGGTACAAACCTCTTGCCATCCATATATCTTGAATGACGCCACCCATCCTTTATCTCAGTCAATTCCTCTTCAAGATATTTGCCATAAATCCCTTGGTGTAGGAGCTTTCAAACCTGAGCCTGCCTCACCCACTGAATCTATCATCGTTTGGAAATAAGGACTAGATGTTGTATGGGTTGGGACCCCTGCATGCAAAAACCATTTTACAATGTTTTTAATTGCATGTTTAGCGGAAGCAGCTGTGGCCTTTACCCCTTTCATTGCATGCTTTATGCCAGGCTGTTTTGATGAAGATTTCCTTCCCAAAAGTGTCAACCCCACTAGTTGGTCCCGTTCCCCTCATTGAACCACCTCTCCTGATAGGTGGTGCCGTGTGGCCGTGTGACACTAGCCCCTGATGATGATCCTTCTCTTGTACTATGGAACCTCCACATGTCACTTTCCAACATGGAAGCACGCCGACTCTGCGTATAGTCTCGCCATTCTCTCTCATTAGGTGAGAGATCCTCATAATCGTACATCTAAGTCCTCAACATCAACAGTTTTGTAGCTGCCTTACTTTTTCCTTTCCCGAAAATCATCATGCAGTTCTTGTTGATGTTGATACGTATGCCTCTTTGTTGTTGTCTTCCAGCCATGTACTCTTTCATCATTCACTAACTCCCCGTGGACAATGCTTACATTTTACTACATTTGTTCCAATGCCTGCAATGTGTTGTTTTAGGCGGTAACACCTCCATTCATTTCCTTACCACAGTGGTTACACCGCACTCTCTTAGAGGCAGCATCAATAAGGACACTGTGTTTCCATCAATGTCTACTTGTGGTTGCTCTTCCTCGTGTCCCTCATCAGCCATACTTGCTAATCCTATAAAATTAAGATACAAAACCATTCATGTGTAAGTATACATTATAAACATAATTACATCTATATTAACCCTAATTAGGGTGAAATTTAGAGATTTTCTCTAATTTCCCGAAATGAAATAGTTCCATTATCATAAAGGCTGATGATAAGTCAATTAAGTGATTGGAACACTTAATTGATCTCTAATTGTGCTAATACAACATAAGCCCCAAATATCAAACCCTAATTAGCCAATTAGGGTGAAATTGGAGATTTTGTCTACATTGACAAAATGTAAGGAAGAATAAGAAGATTAAACATGTGTACAGTGTTTTCATTTTTTTCAGAATTATAACTGAATTTCGAAATTAAAAAATGAAAATACCTTAAGAAGAACAATTTCTCCTTGCTTGAGTAAGATCTCTTGAGATCTACTCAAGAAGATCTCCCTTGGATGTGCTCCTTCTAACCTCGTTCAACTTGAAAGAGAAGATAGGTTTACAAGAAAAAGTAGAAGAGGAAGGAGAAGAGGAAGAAGAAGAAGAAGAACAAGAACAAGAAGAAGAAGAGGAGGAGGAGGCCGGCTGGGGAGGACGCCGGCGGCGGTGAGGAGGGGGGCCGCGGCGGCGGTGGAGGAGGCAGCCCGAGCTGGGGGGGGAGGGGGAGCACTTCCTTCCTTCTAGGACACCAAAACCTACATCTTTTAGTGTCCTCGGGTGGGAAGGGGCCGAAATAAGGGGGATCGAGCGGATCGATCAGGATCGACCCTTATCGGGTCGATCAACGCAGGATCGATCGATTCGACCCGATAAGGGTCGATCCGGCGCCTTAAGTTCAATTGAACTGAACCCGGCCGGATCGACTGAATCGAAACTCAGATCCTACTGAGTGGGGTCGATCCAGCCGAATGTGGGGTTTTGGGGTTCTTCAGGGGGATCGACCCTTGGGGGTCGATCCGATCTGGGATCGAGCGATTCTGGCTCGATCCCGGCGATTCTTCCTTCCATGGCTTAAAGAGCTGTCCGTGTGCGCGAGCTTAAAGAAATAGGCCGCACGTGCTGGGGAGAAAGTCCTTGGCGTCCTTGGTGTTCTGGCCTCCGCGTTCGGGCCCTCCTGCGCCTCGTCCGTGAGAAGACACCACAGGTTGTCATATGACTCCTAGCATTTTCGTTTTAAGTCCTCCGTCGTCACCAAACGACGTGCGTAGAGGCATGCTGTCCGACGGTGGCACAAACACCCTGTCGTGAACTTAAAGGAACGAATTGTCAGTGAATGCCAGGCGGAGGCACAAACACCTCACCGCGGGCATCAAGGACCCGACACTTGAACTGTACATCCTGTAAACGTCCGCGGTGGCACAAACACCCCGTCGCGAACATTGATGTAACCCCCATGCTATGTAACGTCCGACGAGGCACAAACACCCGTCGTCGACGCCAATGTGCATGACTTGTTGTATATACGCCCAGTGGAGGTACAAAACCACATTAAAGGCGCAAATGTAAATGTCATAAATATAAATGACATGAACATGCTTGAATGAAATGTGGAAATTTACTTGTCATCTGTTTTCTTTAAATTTCGGCATATGGTCTTAGCAAAACATAAGCATCGAAGGTATTCTTTGAGTTTTGCACTCGATGTAAATGAAACAATCGACTTCGGTCGGTGGGGAACGGTCCAGTACACGACCACTCAATCGCCTTGAAAACGCGAGCGCACGCGAAAAAAAAATAAATAATGAAATGAAATTCGAGGTATCAGGGTTCGCCACCCAATACCCCTCATAAAATAAATCTCTTTGTCTGTTTCTCGTAAACCGTCTGGCACGCCCGCAAGAAGTAAAAGACAATGGACGGAACCCTCTTCCGGGGCGAATTCATTCCTCATTTCAAAAATCAAAATGAGGCGAAATATTCCGCGTTCCAGCAGTTACTATACTTGGTCTAATCTTAGAGAGGCTTCTTGCTCGAGGTTGGATAAATTTCTGATTTCTGTTGACTGGGAGGACCACTTTCCACATGTTTAAGTCTCTTCCTTGACTAGAGTGGTTTCAGATCACATGCCTATCCTATGAAGACTTCTAGCCCTGTTTAGTGTATCGCGATAGAGATGGGTATCCCTGGCTTTCTTAAATTTGATGTTTGGTGTCACCAAATTAATGGGATATCCCCATGATAGACTGACCCGAATATCCCTGGAAACTGGGATATCACCGGGAATACATGATTCCCACTTTTTATGGGAACGATCTGTCCCACTGCCACATATCCCTACTTTTTTTCCCCTTCCCCCTGTTCGCGCCCCCCTTGGTGCCCTAACCCAATGCCATCGTCTTCCCCTCCGACAGCTCGGCGCGCATTGTCGCTGCGCGTTGCATCTTTCCGCGTCGCCATTGTCATCGTCCATGCCCTCGCCGCTGCTTTGACACCCATTGTCGCTGCACTCATCCGGTAGATGTCAGGAGCTGTTCGTGCAGCGCCCTTGGGTGAAATCCCAGCGGCGCCATTGTGGCCCTGTTTGTGGATCTGTATTACAACACACTGGGTGAAATCCCAGCAGCCATTGTGGCCCTGTTCGTGGATCTGTAATTACAACTCTCTCTCTCTCTCTCTCATCTCTCTCTCTCTCTCTCTCTCCTCCTCTCTCTCTCTCTCTCATGCCCAATGAGGCCTCCAAACAATGGTGGCGCCACCTCTGCCACCGCCGCAGGAAAACATCCTGGTGTTCCCCTGATCCCTCCTTGACCTTGCCCACCACTCTCTCTCACTGTCCTCGTCACCCCTGGCAACCTCCCCCTCCTCTCTTGTGCTCTCGCCCCTGGCCTCATCCAGCCATGACATTGCAAGGGGACTACAGGCAACAACATTCCTTTTGGTTGTCTTCAATTGTCTCAGCAGTTTCCATATATATTCGATGCCTGTGTTCGACAGCTTTGAGGCTGGTTACACCAGCAGGACAAATCATCTGTGTTTGGTGTGGGTCCGATCGGGCTTCTAAGTATTCTCTGGCTTCTTCTCTTTCTTAATTGGAGTAGCATTGCCCTTCCTATCAAGCCTGGCTAGCCTGTTGGGTGGCCTCACACTCCACGTCTCTTTGCATACCCTTATTTCATGTGGGAGCTCATAAAAAAGCCTCAGAGGTACAGTTTCAGTTGGTATCTGAATTGGTCTTTAGGCATCCTGGGGATTGCATTTAGCTTGGCCTTCTCCATCAGTGGTATTGGGAGCATGGTGAACAGTGGACTGAAGCTCAAGTTCTTTAAGCCTAGTTGAACCCCTCTCATCATGCAGATGACAAGCACAACCTGTAAAGAGGTCCTCCAAATTAAGGGGAGAGAACACCACCATGACTTGAAAGATTAATTTGGGCCTTTTCTGGTATCCATTCTTAAAAAGTTCATTAATGTAAGAAGTAGAAAGGCAGAATGCTAGCTATTCTTTGGAGTCGTTGAAGAGCCTGATGACCACATGTATAAGTATGCTTACAGTTTTCTTCTTCTGACATCTGAGATCATGTACTGACTTTAGATGTTAAGTTAATTTGATTTCTTTTGCATTTTTCCTCTGCAAAAGGATCACCAATGCGAAACATGGGCTACACGAATCCTCTAGCTCCCTCCGTGATCCCATCCTTCGCTGGGCCGCTCCCAACCCTCCTTCCTCGACCGAGATTCACCACTGTCCGACAATTGGTTAGCACCCCCCAAATATAGATGGCTCGTATATCCAAAATAGTCACCTCCTAAGCATCATATACAAATTTAACTTTCATTCCAGAAAGAACCAATGCACTCTTACCAGCACATGAACATTTGCATGCATAAGTATATGGTCATTTTTTAAAATGCTTGATTTATTAAATATTGTCTTATTTTATTACACACTTCAAAGGTCGATTCATTAAAGACTAGGGTTCCAATTGGTGTAACGATATAGAATGTCTTTTAGTTGACTTACTTGCTGAATAGCATGCTAGGCGAGATGGTTTCACTAATGGCACTTTTACAAAACAAGCATGGAGAATAGTGCTTGAGAAGTTCAATCAAGTGTACCAAACAGGGTATACTAGCAAATTTAAAAATCATTTCAAAATTTGAAGAGACTATACAGTCTCTATAGGGATTTAAAAAAGATCGGGTTGGAGTTGGGACGCCACAAATCATCTACCAATCCATGGAATAGTTGATGAGTGAGAAGTACTAGTTGCAGTATGTATATTATTTTCTCATGACATCCTTTTAGAAAAAATTCCCTAATGATTTTTATAATATTTCTACATTTAACCCTTTTCAGAGTAAGAAAGAGTACAATCATATTCAAGGCAAACCATTTCTCATATGGGAACAAATGAACCTTATTTGTTCCAGCAACAATGGCTAATGGACATCTTGCAAGTAGTTTTCTAGCTCAAGAAGATAGTCATCCTCCATCCCAAACTGATCAACAACATGTTGGTGATGAGGATGAGATAGACTTAGATTTGAGCATGAGTGGCATAGGTCCGCCAAACTCTTTCACTCAGCAAACACTTGTACAAACAAATGATGTAAATGATGAGGTAACCTCAAAGGATGCACTAGGTGTATCTACTAGTACCCGCAAAGGTAAACGCAACCCACAACTCAACGCTGAAGTCTTTGACAGGTTATTAGAGTTGGGTGAAGAGAGACTCAAACTTACTAGAGAATTGGTGGAAAACCAACGTAGGACAATACCACCACGTGATATTGCATTGCAAGAGTTGTTAAAGGTGGAGGGAATACCCCAACATTACCTTTACAAGGCCATTAATCTGTTGAAGGACAAGGATGACAGATGCATCTTCCTTGCTTTGCCTAATGAAATTGTTGAATCGAAATAGAGCTAAGATGTCCTAGAGGGGGGGTGAATAGAACTTCCTTTTTCTTAGATTTCTGCTAATAAGAGTAATTAGATCTGAAAATCACTCAATCGAATGATATTAGACATTAGTGTAGTGTGTTGATGAGCAGAAGCAAATACACACAAAGGAACAAGCGATTTATCCTGGTTCGGATTTCCTCTTAACAAGAATCCTATGTCCAGTCCCCAAGCAACTCTTGAGATTTTCCACTAACCATCAAGCAAACATTGGTTTTCCCTTCAACAAAAGGTATACACACTTGCTTCTAAGCAAATATTTCCTTCACCAAAGGAAAACACACCTCCTACCCAAGTAAGCCCTCTCTTATACAAAAAAAGGGAAACACACATGGAACAAGCCCCCTGCTAGTTACAAGATCTGAGAATTCTTAAATGGGTGATGTTTAGATGAGGAGCAAAACACAAACAGAAAGAGAGCTATAAGAATGTAAGCAAGAAATGCTCTTCTCTTCCTGACACTAAATGGACTGGCTAGAATGATTTGATGAAGATTGGCCACACAACTGAAGAAGGCTTCAGAACTAGAAGGATTGAGCTTGCAAACAACAAAGTGTTTTCCTTCTTGTGTATGTATGTGTATATCTTCAGGAGCTTCGACTTCTTTATATAGAACCTTCAGAGTCTTCTTCGACTATCCGTTTGAATGTGGACGTTTAGACCGGAGTAAATTATTCTTGAGTATAACACATTTCATGTTTTCAGTCTAACGATCAGCTAGATTGCTATCCAAGGATAGCGTGCACGTTCCTTAAGCACACACATTAAATACCTGCACGTATGAAAAAAGTGCAAAGACACCTTCTTTTTTCCCTAAAACGTGCAAGAGTTGTTATGAGTTTGAATGGAATGGATGTTCATTCGGCGCACAATAACTTGCTACAGAAGTCTTACTTAAATCATTAAAGCTTGTCAGAATAGAAAGACATTTGCAGATTTCTTTTTGGTTTATATGACTGGAATTCTGAAATGACAAGATTATTTGAATGTAGTAATTCAAAACGTCATCTTCAAGCTCTTAACTAACGAGAGTTTATGGTTTATAATAGTGTCAATCAAAGAACAGTATGTCCAGATAGATTTGATTAAAAAGAATTACTTAACTTTCAGAAATTATAAGTTTAAGATTGAAGATGTCCTTAGTTCAAGTTGAAAATATAATAAAAGAAATTGTTGACTTCGACTCTTAGATGTTGATAGCAGTCGGAGTAAGACTTAGACAAACGCATAAGCTTACTGTTTGAGACCATTATACTTCAATCGATTCGACTGGTCATGAGTCGAAGTAGGACTTCTACTGCTGAGAGTTTTATACAACAATCGATGGTACACTTCAACTAGTCATGAGTTGAAGTAGGACTTCGACTGCTGAGAGCTTTATACAGCAATCAATGTCACACTTCGACTGGTCATGAGTCGAAGTAGGACTTCGGCTTACGTATAAGTCTTTCGTCAGTCGAAGTTGGACTTCGACTGTTGAGAGCCTTACACTGTAGTCAATGTTATACTTCGAGTTCCCAATGAGAGTCGATATCATATTTGGCAATTATTCGAACTTCTTGAGACTTCTATAGAGAAGAATATGATGCATTTAATATAGAGAGTAGATATTGATTGCAAGTAATTCTAATAACGCATAATTAGATGGATTTGTTAATTCAATAAGATTTGTCATAATCAAAATATTCTGTAATTCCTTGCATGATTGAATAGTACTCAATAGAAATGAGGCTTGGATAGATATTGTCCCGCCTTGAGTGATCTTATGATATCCTTTATTTACTTTCACTGCCATTTTAATGTTGTGATGATGTTATATTATTATGCTTTGTTTACTCTATGAAGTTTTTTTTGGACCAAAAATACATAATGTTTAGAAATTTTCCTGATGGGCATGCAGATAGTATTCTATTATATACATTGAAATGTCTTTTGGATGTGGTTATAAATTTGAATAGGTTTGACATAATTAACACACTTGTAATTAACATGTTTATCATAAATATATTTTATTAACTACCATGTGGCATTCTTCAAAAATATATGCAAATTTATGCTAAGTTCTGTTTGTAGAAAGAGTCTTCTTCATAGAGCATTCTTAAATGTTTTACACTACATATTTTTATATCCTTTTAACCAACTGATTAAAAAATCTAGGTTGAAGAGGGCTAGATTACTTAACCGGTTATTATCTTTGACTAACCACTGATTATAAACAATAAAGAGTCTTCTTCATAGAATGACTGATCTTTAAAAGATGTTTGCATGATATATACCCAAACTCCATGCATTGATTGCTGGACTTGGGCAGTCAGGCCCTGAATCCCATGGAAGTATGAACATTGTGGCAGTTTGTTTAAACATGCCTCAAGAAACGGGACCTAGATTTTTATGATGTGCTTAATCTGTTTGAAAACATGTTAAGACTTTGTAGGATGTGCACTTTTGTTTTTATATTGTGCTTAAATCTGCTTCAAATTTGTTGTGGGGAGACCTGTCCAAATCAATTATGAAAAGAGTGGGTATTGGGTATGTGTTTTGTTTTTTTGTTTTTTCCTTCTTCTTGTTGACCGCACTCCCCGTTCTAGTTGGGGTTTCTAGATTTACACCCCCCTGCTTTTAATGAGCATGGAAAGAAAAGAAATAAGAACCCACGATAAACAAAACATCAAAAACACCCACACGCGTATAAATAAATATTTAATAAAGTATATCATTATCTGTGAGCTCACTCTTTCATTGGGTGTTGTTTTCGTTATTTACTGTTCTTATTTTTGTTTTCATTGCATGAGTTTGCGAAATTGTGATGCTTACAACAAGATGAACAGGGCTTTGCCTGTTGCAAACAAGCAAGTGAATAAAAGGTAAATGTGTATTTTGATTTGGATGTACACAACTGTTATGTCCCTTGTTTTGATGATGTCTAAGACATTGTCTAACTATGATACATAAGTCAATTGAATGGCTCAAACACTGGCTAACACTTTAAATCCTTAATTATAGCAGGTACCTAAATGAGGTCAAAGAGATAAAGAAAGGTTCTACTTGAATTGAACATTGTGCGTTGACACACTTCTGTTGTGTGTGTCAACGTATGTACAAAAGCCTGAACTCTCAGAAGCAAAATGGTCATAAGTGTGTCGACGCAGTTTCAGCAGGAGGTCAACACACCTGTTCCATCTAGTAAGCCTATTGCGCAGGAAACATTATCTGCGTCAACATAGTGCACAAGGTACGTCGACACACGTTACAATGCTTTGTGAGGAACTAATGGAGCAGGCTGCATGTGTCAACACACATATCAAATGGTGTCGACACACATTTCTTTTCGCGATAACTTTCAAGTTCTCGTGGACCACATCTGGGGCACATAGTCCAAGGACCAATCAGTGAAGAATCTTGGTATGATGATGAAGTCTTTGGAATGTCATTTTGGCGGCAAAAGATTCCCATTTTTTTACTAGAATTGTGGGATCATGTGGGGCCCACCTGGAAATTCTATATGATGCGATCGTGAGAGGCATTTGGGTGTCAATCGAGGTGCAGAGAGAGTGAGAGCTCTTTGGAGAGAGCACTCCTGGAGAATTGTGAAGATGCAAAGTTCCTGAGCAGTGTGGAGACCAAGTCTGCGGAAAACAACTATGCGACTCCAGAACTAGGGGATCGGAATTCAAGACTGAAGTGACTCTAATTGCATCTAGCCTTGCGATGGATTCAAGGAATTGATGGACTCAGGTCTCAAGAATTGTTGTATTATTTCTGCTTGTTGTAATATTTGTATTTATTACTTTTAACTGTTGTATTATTTCTACTTCTTGTTGTAATATTTGTATGTACTATTTTTGTTGTACTATTTCTAACGTTACATGCTATAATCCTATTATTTCTTTGAACTTCCTAACGAACCTTAGATATGACAGATGTGAAGTCATGCGCAATACGAAGTTGGTGGATAGAAGTCGAGTTTCATCATGATGTTTAGATGAACGCCATATTGATTTCAGCTATATTAGTGGACATTTTATGTGTTAGAAAATTTAAGTTGGTTTTTGGACATGTTATGTTGACGGAAACACTATTTTGATATTTGGACAGTTTTACGGTCGTTGAGTAGATGGTGAATGTTGAACATTGAATATTATTTTGAAGAGATGATGAATGTTGAACATTGTAATAGATACAAATGATGGTTTCCAGAATTAATCATTCTATTTTTTTCCACCCACATTGTGATATGCTTATGAATTTTATTGTTTGAAAACAGTTATTGGCATTAATTTGTGTTGATAACAACTGCGAATAGGACAGGTGCTTGACAGGTTATGGTTATGTATCTTTGAATAAAAAACAAGTCAATTGTTTCGTAATGTATGAACAAAAGCAAGTTATGTAACACATATTATTCAAACATGTATGAGACTGGTTATTGTGTATTGATAACAGTTTATGAACACAAGTTGTTGCCATGTATAAGATAGGTATTGACCTTTTTTTCATACACAAATAAAATTAGGTTATGTAGAACATATTTTACTATCCAAAATGCGATTATTGAGTTATAGATGTCTCGTGTTTCACCATTATAACGTAATGCACATGCATTGTAATTATGTCTTGTAGTGTAATTAATGGTTAATTACATCATCATGCCTACTAATCAATTGCAATCATATTATTATATATTTAGTTGGATAATTCTTTTGGGTAATGAAAATCCAAATCTGTCATTTTTTGTGTACTTAATTACAATCAACTAGCAAGATGTGATTGTTACGAAGTAATATATATGTTTATATATATGAAATATATGTACATATATGTATGATATGCTTATATATGTGTGTGATTGTATGAAGAATTGTTTTTGAAATAAACAAGCAAGGGTATGACAATTTTGTTTGTTTGACTTTCAACAGTAAAAAGTGAAATAATATTTTTTGCCATAGTAAGATGGAGTATACTTATCGTTTTCAACAGTTTATCCCCACTCCTATCCTCTTTTGTACCAAACATAGTTTGTAGATATCTCCTATCTTATCTTTGGCCATGCCAAATGACATAGGGATAGACTATGGTACAAGGGATGGGATATCCCTATCCCCACTATTTTTATCCTGATAACAAATAGGGAAAGACAGGAGGAATAGTTTCAGGATGGAGTTGTTCTGGATGCAGGAGGATGACTTTATGGGCATAGTGTATGAGGCTTGGCAAGCAGTGAAGAGAGGAGCTTCTGCCATAGGTACCTTGGTAAGGAAATTGAGATATACTGCTCAGGTGTTGAGGAGGTGAGGGATGAATGTCCCTTCCAGGAAGAGAAGCAAAGCTCATAATATTGCAACAGATTGATGAATTCGATAGTCTAGAGGAGGTTGGACTTTTGGATGAGGATGATAAGGCACTTCGTGACCCTCTTAAGGAACAGTATGAGGACATCCTTTGCACAGAGGAAATTTACTGAAAACAGAGATCCAGAGACAGGTGGCTCGGAGAGGGGGACAGGAACACAACATACT
This sequence comes from Colocasia esculenta, assembly GCA_014218235.1. NCBI lineage: Eukaryota > Viridiplantae > Streptophyta > Magnoliopsida > Alismatales > Araceae > Colocasia > Colocasia esculenta. The sequence continues at coordinate 28,749,566 of CM024762.1, forward strand.
TTCATAGAGTTACTTCTGGCAGAAGAAGAGTCAATGTCATCTCGTGCATAGAGCAGGAGGCTCCATTCTGACTCAGAAGGAGGACATTAGATTAGAGGACAAGTGAGAGACTTCTACTCCAGGCTCTTTAATGATAAGGATTGTTTCAGGCCGAAATTACAGGAGGAGGTTTGTACAACTATTTTCTCATTGGTTGGGGACAAAGCACCAGGTCTTGATGGTTTTCCAGTGGAATTTTTCTAGAAGTGTTGGCACATTGTTAAAAGGGACTTGGTCACTGCAGCTAAGAAGTTCTAGGAGGGGAGACTCACTTGGGTGGTACCAATAATACCCATATTGTGCTTATTACTATGAAAAAAAGATGCCATTGAGTTTTCTGATTTTTGACCAATTAGTTTGTTGAATGGCACTTACAAAAAGTATATTGGACCTTTTGAGACAATTATAGGTCCTGGAAGACAATTCTGATTGGTCAATAAAAATATTTTGCTCACTATAGGAATCAATATTTAATTAATCATTTCTTCTAATCTAAAGCAAATAAAAATAAATAAAAGAAGTGGAAGGGTTCACAATAGGATTCTGATCTCAAATCAAAGAGGAAAGCTACGTCTGAGCTAAGCTTGGATATGGAAGTCTTCTTCCGTTTCTCGACGGTAAAATAAGACCAAGCTCATGAGCTTAGTATCCTACGTCGGAACAAATTGATAGGATCCCTTTTTACGTCCCCATGTGTCCACACAGGAGGGACATGGGAATGTAAAAAAGAAAGAGAGGGATGGGGTTTCTCGTGCTTTTGGCATAGTAGGCCTCCCACTTATAAAAGAAGTGGAAGGGATCACAATAGGATTCCAATCTCAAATCAAAAAAGGATATGGCAAAATAGGTAGACGCTATGGACTTGATTGCATTGAGCCTTGGTATGCGTTTCTAAAGTGCTGGCTTCTAGGATGGTTTTTGTGATGGATCAACTGGTGGATCATGTGCAGGATGCTTTTATCAAAGGCAGGCATATCCTTGATAACTTTTTGGTGGCTCATGAATCTTTATTTGCTCTAAAGCAATGCAAGGGGAAGGGCTTAGTCTTGAAGCTATATTTTGAGAAGTATATGACAGGGTCAATTGGCTTTGCTGGTTGCATGTGTTAGAGAATGGGTTCTAGGGAAACGTAGATCGAGTAGACCAAGGCGTGTGTCTCCTCGATTGTTTTTGCTATTTTGATCAATGGTAAACCATCAGGTTGGCCTCAAGCAAGGTGACCCAAGCCTCAAGCAAGGTGACCCTCTTTCCCCTCTACTTTTTGTTCTGGAGGCTAATGTTCTAAGCAGGGTGTGGAGGAGAGTAGAGGCAGCTAGCCTTCTGGCAAGTATTTAGGGAGCGAACGGTGGCACGACTATTTCATATTTGCAGTATGCTTATGATACCATTCTTTTCATGGTTGAGGGTGAACGTATGCCTATTATGGTGAGATTTTTACTTGAGCTCCTAGAGGAGGTCACAGGGTCGAAAGTTAATTTTGACAAGAGCCTCTTGCTTGGGGTGAACATCGAGGAAAACACTACGTGGAGAGTGGCCACTATTATGGGGTGTAAGAGGGGAAGTTTCCCCATTCACTACCTAGGCCTTCTGCTATCTCCTTGTGCTCTAAGACCAGCTGACTGGCTACCCAATGTCCATAGGTTTGACTCCAAATTGGCAGGCTGGAAGGTCAGGACCTTCTCTTATAGGGGCCGGTTGGTTCTGTGTAGATCAGTCCTAGGTAGTCTTCCGACTTACTTCCTCTCTATGTTCAAGATCCTGAAGATGGTGGCAAAGAGATTGGAAGCTATTCATTGTGGATTTTTTTGGCATGACAGTGGAGACAGATGCAGGGCTGGCATGATGTAACTTGGGGAAGAGTCACCAACAGTAGAGAGCAGGGAGGGGTGGGATTGAGGAAGAATACAAGGGACTTTAACATAGCTTTGCTTGCTAAATGGTTATGGAGATTTAGGGACTGATGAGGAGGGTCTGTGAACTATTATTATTAGATAGAGATACTTTGGGAGTTCCAAAGTTTGAGACGTCTCTCTTTCCCCATGGGCCAGCACCTCTCCTTTGTGGGGGGACATCTCTTCCTGCAAGGATTAGGGCTGTAAACGGCGAATTTGGAACCGGAAACACAGTTTCTAATTCCGATTCCGATAGCCAAAGTATAGTTCTGATTCCAATAAAATCGGAATAGTTAATTCCGATTCCATTCTGATTTCGATTATATTATCGGAACTGAAATTCCGATAAGCTAAGGTGTTTACCATGACATTTCTTTTAAGTTTATGGATAATTTATCGAAATAACCGATACTGATTCCGATTCAGATTATTTTTCAATTCCGATTTCGATAACTTATCGAAATAACTGATTCCGATAAGCTATCAATATCATTTTTTAATTTCAAAATTGATAATTTTTATCAGAATCGAGTCAAAATTTTGGAATTTCGGATTCCGTTTGCAGCCCTAGCAGGGATATTATCCTCTTGGGTGCTAGGGTCTCTTTGAGGAAGGGAAACTTGGCTTTCTTTTGGAGGGAAAATTGGCATGGTTTGCCATCTCGCGAGATCTCGCAAGAATCTTGGTCTCGTCAGCTGTCCAAGAAACGAGACCTCCGAAATGCAGGGAAAAAATTGTGTGGGCCAATTCCGTTCGGCGCGAAACAAGGGGCTCACAAGCTCACGGGCGAGGGGTTCACGGGAGGGCGAGGGGTTCAGGGGTCGCACTTTTTTCTTTTTATAAGTGAATTGCCCATCGTGTCCCCCACTAAAATCTTAGTTTAATATTTTTTTAAGCAGCATAAAACCCTTCGTCCCTCTCTCCCTTCGTCGCGATCTCACCTCTCTCTCTCTTTCCCTCCCGAGTCCTCTTGCCGCCCTCACCGCTAGAAACAGTCACACCTCCACCGTGGTCCCCCCCTTCACCGTCGTCTCCCCAGCCCTCCCCCCCTCACACCACCCCGTCTCTCTCTCACGCCACGCGTGGACTACCCTACTCCGCCCCACCGCGACGTCCACCAAACGACACACCGTCAACCACATCCGCGGACAAGTTGAGACGTCGGTCGCCCATACGCCCCCAAGTTTCTAGACGTGGACGACAGTGCGCGGAGGGCAACACCTCTGGAGCATCGCCGACACGGCCGAGCGCGGAGCCTTCTTCCTCGCCCCAAAAGTCAAACTCTTGCCACAGTCTGGAAAGGTGAGTGCCCCCTTGTTGGAACAGAAGATATATATATGTGTATATGTTGGATGCTTGTTAAGAGGAGTACCAATGCTCCCTTATATAGTGGTCCAACAAGTCAAGTAGGTGGCATTCACTTGTGGGCAACTAATCAATTAGTTAGCCTATGAAAGGAAGGTGGCTACCTAACCGGGAGTTGGTAACTACCGGTAAAATGTTGACCTCACCTAACTGGTTTAACGGCCTAATTAGGGGGACAAAACGGTTATGATTAAGGTAACCCCAAGGTTACTTAAAGTCATAACTTAATCCAACTTTCTTGTCGAAAGCCGTTCAAGCTCTCAAGTGGTGTCAAGCACCCCAAGCAAGTGGAGATGCCGAGGAGAATAAATCTCCGTATAAAATACGGCACGGAAGAATTCCGACATCACAAGGTCTACAAGACCAAATGTGAAGAGTAAATACAGGAACAAGTCCGCCATGAAGGCTTCAAAGACTTGCAATTCTCCGCCCAGGAAGGCTCCAAGAAGGCGCAAATTTTCTGATTTCAGAATGGCAAAATGGCAAGACCCCTCCGAAATGTTGAGGGGGAAGGCCTATTTATAGAAATTTCCCCCTCCCTTAAACCGATGAAAGCATCATCGGTTAGGGGGTTTTTCCCCCTAACCGATGGGGCTGTCATCGGTTAAGGGGACTTTTTCCCTTAACCGATGGAGCTTCCATCGGTTGGAGGGGTAAACCCCTCCAACCGATGGCACTACCATCGGTTAGAGGGGAACTCCCCTCTAACCGATGGAACTTCCATCGGTTAGGGGAGAAGGGTCCCCTAACCGATGGACTGTCATCGGTTAGGGGCCTCTCCCCTAACCGATGGGACTGTCATCGGTTAGGGGAGTTCCCCCTTCTAACCGATGAGGGTTCCATCGGTTAAGGGGGATTCCCCATTCTAACCGATGGAACCTCCATCAGTTAGGGGGGGATTCCCCCTCTAACTGATGGAACTTCCATCGGTTAAGGGAATGGCCCTTAACCGATGGAACTCCCATTGGTTAGAGGGGCCTTAACCCTCTAACCGATGGAAGTCCCATCGGTTAGAGGGAATTTTCCCTCTAACCGATGGAACTCCCATCGGTTAGGGGTCCCCATCCCACCATTGTAAAGGGGGGGGGGGGCCTTCCTCTATAAAAGGCACCCCATTCCCCCTAAAAAAGAAGAAGAGGAAGAAGAAGGAGGAGGAGGAAAAAAAGCCCCAAAGGAGAAGAAGCCCCATTGCTGTCCCCCCCTTTCTTGAAATTCCAAGAAATAGAAAATCCCAAATTCTCCATCTCATCCCCAATCTCCTTTCTCGGGTGTGAAGGTATCAAATTCAGGGATTATCCTCGTACGACATCAGCAAGCTTCATCATCTTAAGTCCGTAATAACGGCATCGGCCCACATGGGCTATAGGTTTTAAATACCGTCCATCTTTGGACATATGGTGTTTAAATACCTTTGTAAATTCGTGCTCTGAATGCTACGCATCCAGATGCATATATGCCACCTCCCATCGAGTTCTAAGTCTCTGGGATGGTGTGTTTGTGCTTATATGTATATGTTTCTTAGGGGAAACTCTGCCCAAGCGGAGATTCTGTCCGAGAACGTATTCGTATATTCACAAATTTGTGTTTTCACGAATATGTTTCTTAGAAGAAACTCTGCTCAAGTGGAGATTCTGCCTAAGAACATATCTATAAAACTCAAATTTGTGCTTATACATATATGTTTCTTGAAAGGAAACTCTGCCCATGTCAAAGTTCCTTCTAAAAATGTATTCATATAACCATAAACTTGTATTTATATGCATATGTTTCTTAGTGGAGACTCTGCCCAAGCGGAGATTCTGCCCAAGAACGTACTTGCATGTTCGCAAATTCACATTCATATGTACATGCTTTTTAAAGGAAATTCTGCCCGGACAGAAATCCCTTTTCCAGAGGAAACTCTGGGGAGCTCCCGCCTCAGCGGGAATATAGCTCGGAAGCATATCCATAAGGCAATGGGAATTTTGCGTTTATGCGTATACGTTCTTTAGCAAGATTCCCATTTGAGTAGGATCTTTACTCAAAAGAAACATATCCATATAATTACGAATATATGCTTAGATGCGTATGTATTCTTGGGGAAACTCTGTCCAAGTGGAATTCTGTCAAGGAACACTCTTGCATAACCATGAGATTTCAATTTATTGACAGAAACTCTGTTTAAACGGAGATTCCATTCAAGAGGATATTCATAAAAAAGCGAGGATCTGCAAATTCATGGAAGTACTGCCCAGGTTCTCAATACGCATAAAACCCAGGAATAACTTGCGGGTGTATACCCATTCCGAACAAAGTTCAAATCATACAGTTCAAACCTCAAACGGGTTCATGAATATATACCCGTTCCATTTTTTAAAAAAAAAATCATATTTTACACTCAAAGAAAATAGTCAGTTACACCATTTCATACTATTCAAAATGAAACAAACTTGAACATTTTCAAAAGAATAAAATGCATTTTCAATAAAAAAGGGGAAAATATCATATTAGGACTTTCTAAATTCTTTACACATATACGTTCTCATCCTTGCTATGAATGGTATTCGAGTTAAGACCGGTGTCAAATAACACCAAAGATTTTAACTTGATGTACATGTAACATCGATCCCGATCGATGGAGACAGAGGTCCAGCACATGCTACTCCAATCATCTGATGAGTATAGATACGAGACTCAAGAAGTTCAGATAAATTACGGCGCACCCGTCCGTTTCCCGGACACCTTTCATTGTCTATTTTACAGACACCCCATTCGTCTATTTCAAGGACACCAAAACCTTTCCTCCGCATTGCGTGGACTTTTTTTGTCTACCAGACAGATTGGCACGCCCCGCAAATACCAAAATCCAAAATATGTGAAATGAATGAATACCTTGAAACCAAATTGAAACGAAATGAATGAATAAAATCGAGCGAAGAAAATTCCCGTGTCCACAATTGGCACGCCCGGTGGGACTTCTTCTCACCATTCATAGCAAAAGGATGAGGCATGTATAAGTATATTTACAAGAAAAAAAGGAGTCCTAATGTTGATGTCTTTTGTGAAGGTACAAGGAGCAGAGCAAACCATAAATTGTTAAGGATGGCCGTCACCTATGGACCGCTCGTCGTCAACAACCACGCCAAGTTCGGATACTTGGCGACTCCGATTGTATTTGGAGATTTTCCCCCAGTCATCGGATCCCCTTTCTTCTTGGGAGTCGTCCCGGCTCACCGAGAGGAAGATGTCACTAAAGGATCCCCTATTCACAAGTCAACAAAAAAGAATTGCAATAACAATGGACGTGTCAAGGCTCATTCCGCTGCTATCAATAAGGGTACCCAAATGCCCGTGAAGAATGATGCTGTCAAAGGGGGCAAACCCCATTCAACTCAAGTTCGGACCTATTCGGTCCATATGATCTTTTCTACCATTGTGGCTCCCGTTTCCTCACAGCGGGGGCAATATAAACGCCGCAACAACAAAAGGCCGCTAGCTGCCATCTCCAGATCCGGCAAGTCCGTTATGATCGGGGATGTGCGAGTGCGCCTTGATGGTACTCCACCTACCACTCCTCGTGATAGGTATGTTCCAAATATTCCAACCTCAAACTGCTTCTCAACTCTACGGTGGTTCCGGGGAAGCATGAAGACTCTATGGTAGAAGCCAGCGCCAAACAGAAGACGCGGCGTTTTACCAAGCTGAAGAAAATCTGGGTTCCCAAAAAGGAAACTCAGAAGTTTGAAGATCAAGTAAATACATCCAAGATGGTTTGGAGAAAGAAGAATGTCAAGAATAATCTTCTCCAAGATGCTGGGTTTGAACACTCCAGAGGGCGGAAGAGGAAAGGCATGTATAGAAAATCAAACTACATCTCTCAAGGCTCGGAGAATACCCGGGTAGATGAGCAAACCTCAACTCAACAGTCCAAAGCTCGCATATCGGTTTTTGACCGTATATCGCGAATTCCAGTATTTGATAAGCTAAGGGCAACTCCCAGCGCCAATGTCCGTCCGTCAAAAAGACGACGTGTTACTTGGACTGCTCAGGAAAAGCCCAGGCTTATAATATTCTCATGTTATGCTACTGGAATGGAGTCCGGCGAAGTCGCGGAGCAAATCGCGGAAGCCACTCCTAATATTTCCACAGGGGTTACCCACCCCAATACTCGGCAATTCGCCAGGAGAGTTCGTCAGCTCGGTGGGCAAGTTGGCACATCCAGCCAAGTTCTCCCACCAGTCGACACTCAGCATGAAAGTTCCCAAATTCCCTCTCTTGAAGAAACAAATATTCAACTCGAGGAAAGTGGACCTTCTGCCTCTGCTGGGCATCCCGTCATCGACTTGCCAACAAAGGAAATTTTTCAAGCTATGTCAGATGATGATAAATATGAAGTTATACAACAGTGGCGGTCTGAAATGACCTCACTTCTCAATAAAATGAGGCACTTGGCAACGACAAGTCATCGACAATCCATAGAGCCGGTCTCTCTTCGACACCAACAAAGCCAGCATCCAGATGGGTTTATTTCTCTGAATAATCCAACAATTTCTTCAACTGGTCTTCTCCCTCAGGCTACGGGTCCGGATATCAATGACCCATCTAATATTATGCCTCCTCAAATGGACGTATTTCAAAATATTGCCATACAACGGCATGAAATAAAGAAGGTGGTCGAGGATATGTTTGCCCAGCATGGCGAAGGTATTCATTCTACGGGCATATATTCTGTCCCGTTCCCGGTATATCATCAATTCAAGAAGTTGCCCGAGGCATCTCCCAAGGTCCCCAAATTGCCCAAATATGATGGGTGTGGAGCACCGCAAGAACATGTGGCACATTATACGATTGCCATGGGCGATCTTGCATCTGATGAATCATATCTCCTCTGATATTTCGCAACTTCTCTGACAGGAGTTGCATTCCAATGGTATTCAAAGCTTAAGTCCGGTTCAGTGACTGACTGGGCTGATATGCAAAAGAAATTTTATGACCGTTTTCAAACGGCTGAAAGAAAAGTCTCTCTTGCCGAGCTATGTTCCCTTAAGCAAAAGAAGGAGGAATCGGCAATCGACTTCATCCGAAGATGAAGAGAGCTCAGCATGGGTGTGATAATCCTCCCATGCAACAAGATGCAGTAACCATCTGCCGAAGAGGCCTCCTTGCATCAATTAAAGAGAAGCTCTTGGCAGCAAATATTAGAAGCTTTGATCAGTTGAATTCTGCCGTTGCAGAAATCGAGGTATTCTTGGCTGAACAAACAGCCCATGCGCCTTATAGGGGTAAGCTCCCTAAAGAGCGCAATCCACCGACAAAAGAAGTTAATGTTGTCGACTTTTTGCCTGGCAGAGAAACAAAGGGGGCAGCAATCCCCACTTCCTCAAAGAAAAAACCAGAGCCAAAAATGCCTCTGCCTACACTCGCTGAGCGCATGAAAGCTCCCTATTCTTTCAGAAAAGAGCATACCAGAAAACTATTTGATCTCTGTCTGGATAATCAGTTAATATCATTACCAACACCAAAGAAGCCAGCAGATATCAACAAGGTCAATCAACCAAATTATTGCCCGTATCACCGTATGGTGGGGCATGCAATTGAAGATTGTTATGTCTTCAAGAATGAAGCTCAGAAAATAATTCAAGAAGGCGGCATTTCTATGCAGAATGGTCTGGTTGATCCCCCGCAGCCTCATACTTGGGATTGGCCAGAGCAATCAGTCAATGTTATACACGCGGCTGAGCCTGCCACAAGCTCAAATAATCCTGAAGCGGGACCATCATGTAATCCACCTCAAGATACTTCTGGAGCCCACTCTCCGCCAGGATCCAGACGTCGAGGTACAAACAAGGCAATGCAAAGAGTTCAGAGGCAACTCCATCAACTGCAACAAGGACAACAAGAGTTGATCCAAATTATGCAAAGTATGGGAGGGCACCAGGATGTTCCTGTTCAGGGACCCTACCTTCCACAAGCTGGTCATGCTTACCCACCAATATATCCGGAGTTTCCTCCTATGTCGCCATTTCAAGACCCAATCGAGTGGCTTTTACAAAATCCTCCAAATTCTGTCGAGCCGACAAGGCCATATTCTTTCCGTCGGCAGCATACATTGCCACTCTTCCGGCTCTGTTTGCGATCAGGATATATGGATTATCTAGTCCCAGAAGAATTAAGGCCCAATTATTGCCCATATCATCAACTATTGGGTCATGTTATAGAAGATTGTCCAAACTTCAAAGCAGAAGTGGAAGAAATGATCCAGCAAGGACTAATCAATATGGGTAACTTCTTGGTGAATCCTCCACAACCTCATATGCACCCTCCACCGAGTGAACCAGACAATTCAGGACCTCATTCGGTGAATGTCATCAATGCGTCATTCTCTGGTCTTCCTGAATCGGAAGGGCAGTCATCTATGATAAATCCATATCTATCTAGCCGATGGTATGATAATTGGCATCCTCTACATCAACGCTCATTTGCTCTGAAGGATACTCAATCTATATTCAATCAACTTAAAATCAGAGGGTTGATAAAAGTGTATGACCCTGAGCCTTATATTTCCGAAACGGAAAGGCAGTCACATCTCTACTGCGAATATCATGCCAAAGTCATACACTCTACCAAGGATTGCCCAGATCTCCATGATTGGATCGAGACAAAGATCCGGGAGGGAGAAATTGATCAGGAAGGAAATTTTCTAACCCCTTCATCACAAATATATGATTCAAGTCCAGAATTCCAAGCACAATATCAAGATATATGTGATTATTATCATCACCAGCTGGGCTATGGACAACATAGAAGTAAGGCTGATATTGAGAAATTCAAAGTTGGCCTGTTTCAATACAAAAATGGAATATTAGAAGAAGCTGCGGCGAAACCAATCTCGCAGCAAGCTGAAGAGTTTGTAGATGATTACTACCAACTTCCTCCTGAAATTGTTGAAGAAGCAATCAACTCAACCTCTCAAGCACAACCCTCAGAAGCTGAGTGGGTCACAGTTGGCCCCAGAAAGTCAAGAAATTCCAGAAGGCCCGGCAACTCTACAGCCAAAGGCCGTTCTGGCAGAAAAAATATTCCTGAGCCATCTTCAGAGCAAGAAGTGATGAATTCACTAGAAGCTCTACGAATGAAGAATAGAGAGAAAAACAGAAAAAGAAATGAAAAAAGAAATTTAAAGAAACAAATGGAGGATGTTGCGGCAGCAGAAGCTCCTCGACAGCTGTCGGCTGTTCAAAGACTTCAACAACTAATTGATGAGCTGGATGAATATGTATCTCCCAAGCCCTCTGATAAACCCACACTCGATCAATACATCCCATGGGAGGAGATCGAGCGAAAGAGGCGGCTCCGGGATTGGCTACTTCATGTCCAGCATGAAGCATTACAAGAGGAGGATCTCCCTCCCTCACCAAGCTTGAGCCTCTTTAATGAAGATGCTGAAATTACTATGGAACAGTTGGACTCCATGTTCGGCTCGTTCTCTTGTTACATGGTGTTCATCCCTCCTCCAAAAGAATTGCAAGTCTCTACAAGTGATACCACTGCACAAGCAGGAGATAAACCAACGGCGCTTGTATACCAGCGTCGACCTCCAGCTAATTTAAATCGTCATCTTAAGAAGGGTCGTGGTAGGCATCAGAAAGCAGCATCTCCCACTACCAAGCGTCCAAATAAAATCATACTCTTTCATGGAGAAGAAGCAAAGCCTTTCCCCGAGCCTCAAATCCGAGCAGATTCCTATATTTTTGATCCTTCAGATGAAGAAGAGGGACTGCCCGACAAAGTTTCTCAATCTGAAGATAAAAACTCAAATCCATATGCTTCGTCAAATGAGCCAGACAATGTTCCTCCTCTTCCTAACAAGAAACTATTGGCTCCTATTTCTCAAAAGAAACCCGTCAAGTCAAAAGAGCTTTCTGGGTCCTCATCAAGGGAATCCTCCCACTTGGACCAGATACGCTCTGAAGCTGACGACAGAATTCTTCAGCAATTAAAATCACTTCCCGTCAATATCACTGTCTGGGAAGCGATTGCCTAGAGTAAAGACCTGAGAGAAACTCTCGTCAAAATACTCCAAGAACCAGAAGCTTATGAAGCTCATATGGCAAATTTCCAAGCACAAGCATATGAAGCATTGGCAGCAAATGTCACTTTCACTGATGAAGATCTGCTATTATCTTCCCCATATCATAATCGTCCCTTATATATGAAGGGGAAGATTAACGGCATTCAATTAAATCGGATCTTGATCGATCCGGGGGCATCTATTAATTTGATGCCTTATAAAACCTTTCAATCTCTCTATCTCATGCCCTATTGGCAAAAGGTAAAAGACGTGAAGATCACGGGATTCAATCAAAACTCAGAAAAAGCAGTGGGAAGAGTCACCGTCAGTTTGGCTCTAGGGGATTTCATCACTAAGGTGACCTTCTTCATTATTGATGCAAATAAAACATATAAAGTCCTGCTTGGGAGACCTTGGCTGCATGAAAATTGGGTCATCCCATCAACTCTTCATCAGTGTATTAAATATGCAAAACAAGGGAAGCAGTATACAGTTTTTGCTGATCAAGCCCCCTTTCGGGAGGATGAATGCAACTTGACTGATGCCCTCTTATATCTTGAAGGGCCAAATCCTCAACCCTTCTCCCTGTCTAAAGAGAAGGATAAGCAAATCAAATGCTCAAATGAAGACAGTGAAACTGGCGAACTTTTTGTGATAAACAAAAGCCTTGCCAAATCATCTGCAAAGAATTCTCAAAGCAAAGAAATTCGCCTAGAACGGCGAAATATCAGTTATGAAGCTGATCATGTAAGTCAAGTCATTAATGGGGGTATTCCTTTGCCACCCAGTTGCATGCAAACCCACTCTCTGAAGCAAGAGCAAAGTGTTCGGCGACTAAAAACATTCGTCGTCACTAATCAATGAAAAGAAGGAAGAAAGAATGCAAGAAAGGCAGCAAAGCTAATTCTCTTCTATAAAGGAGAATCAATCCCTCGAATATGTCCAAGGGATGATTTTGGTTGGGAAGATAGGCCCGACAACAAACTTGAACTGATACAAGAAATGGCTGATATGCCAGAAAAAATTAAAGAGATGTGCAAAAAGCAGAACATCCCGCAGACACAAGATGTCTCTCGAAGCAATTTCTTCAAGCATCTGTGGGAACCTTCTCAAGTCCGAGGACAATCTCCATTCTCCAGGAAGGATACCAGAGGATTAGGTTATGATGCCGAGTCCTTTTATACAGTTAATACTATTGGGCTATTGCCAGAAATCTGCAACATAGAAAATAGCCAAGGATGCTCCAATTCCAATGCTCAAGATATTATCTTCTCTTCAACGAAAAAATCATCAACCGAAGAACCGTCAGATGAATCTGACAAGCAATCTTCACTTATAAATTCTGAAGCCATAAGTACTCATGATGTCTGCATCGCCAATTCTGATGACGAAGAGGACTTCATAGATCTGCAACCAGCTCCTTGTTGGAAGGTAAAAATGTGACACGTTTACGTCAACATGAATTATAAAATTCATCAGATGATGGTCCGGCGACTTGGCTAGTTGAAGCTTATTCTAGGCGGACAATCGTTCAAGCTACGGACATGATGAAAGGGCTCGTTGAGCCGTGAAAATTAAATGCTGGTGATTGACCGGCCTTCTTACAACATTATCAAATAGCCTGCTCAGAGGCCAAATAGGCTATGTCAAATCCAAAACCAAAACCAAAACTGAAATAACCTAAGCCCCAAATCCAAACCCAAACTCCATACCAAACCCATAACAATATCCAAAAGTAAAGAAAAAAAATCTTCACGCTCAGAAGCCATCAACCATCCCATCCCAGTTCATCACCCATTCCATCACCACCTCACCACCCACTCCATCCCAATTCACTACCGGTTTTAGAACCAGGCCATCACCCGTTTGATTATCTGAGCCAGTCAAATCTTCAAAAAAAAAAAAGAAGAGAAAAGGGGGTTAAAAATAGAGATACCCCAATGGACTTAAGTATACGATTCCTTGTGTGCTTAAGAGTAAAAAGATCAAAATCCAGCTGAGGCGAAAACCCGAAAGGGCGCTTCAGGCAAAAATAGATAACCCCTCAACGCGAAAACCCGAAAGGGCGCGTTGGAAAAAGCTAAAGGGGGCCAGTCTTGGTGAAAACCCGAAAGGGCGAAGGCTGGTAATGTGACAAAAAAATGATGAAATGATGAAAAGAAGGATTCTTCAGTCCTCCATTCATACAAGTCGCCACATTACAAATCTGTAGAAGGTGACAGATACCGCATAGAAAAGAGATCAAGGCAACAAGCCCAATATACAAATGTTGTGCTGTGAAACAAAGGCAGGAATGCTTTTTCCTCTCCAGCCATTCAAATCCAGTTGCAAACCCCTTTAGCCTGGCACCAAGCCATCAGGAAGGAGTGAAATTCAAATCCCAAAGTCAAACAATAAACACCATTCCAGAGCCCATTTAAAACCAAGTCCAGGGCTAAATCATACCCAAATCTCATACTCATATCCAAACCCAAACCCAAAATACCACAAAGGTGACCCAAGTCACCCAACATACTCATATCCAAACCCAAATCCAAAATACCACAAAGGTGACCCAAGTCACCCAACATATCCATATTCAAACCCAAATCCAAAATACCACAAAGGTGACCCAAGTCACCCAACATATCCATATTCAAACCCAAATCCAAAATACCACAAAGGTGACCCAAGTCACCCAACATATCCATATTCAAACCCAAATCCAAAATACCACAAAGGTGACCCAAGTCACCCAACATATCCATATTCAAACCCAAATCCAAAATACCACAAAGGTGACCCAAGTCACCCAACATATTCATATCCAAACCCAAATCCAAAATACCACAAAGGTGACCCGAGTCACCCAACATATCCATATCCAAACCCAAACCCAAAATACTACAAAGGTGACCCAAGTCACCCAACATACTCATATTCAAACCCAAATCCACATCCAAATCCAAATTCCAAAACCAAATTCCAAATCCGAATTTCCAATCATTGGCCATATTCAAATCCCAAACCACATTTGAAACCATCACTCACTCCATAACCAAACCTTTGGCTATCCAGCCATCCAAGTCAGTTGAGTCCTCGACGGCCTTGGCATAGAAAAAAAAAGAGAAAGAAACAAAAGGGGGTTAAAAATAGAGATACCCCGATGGACTTAAGTATACGGCCCACTGTATACTTGAGGGTAAAAAGATCAAAAAATCCAGCTGAGGTGAAAACCCGAAAGGGCGCTTCAGGCAAAAATGGATAACCCCTCAACGCGAAAACCCGAAAGGGCGCGTTGGAAAAACCTAAAGGGGGCCGATCTTGGTGAAAACCCGAAAGGGCGCTAAGGTTGGTAATGTGAAAAAAAAAAAAGAAGAAAAAGAAGAGATAGAAAATGAAAGAAGGAATTTCCTTGTCCTTCATATTCATAAAGTCATAAATCACTCTGTTACATATTCATAAGGGGTGACAGATAGTCACACACTATTTACAAAAAAAAAACAACAAACAAATCAGGACAATGAGCCTAATACACAAAGGTTATGTTGAGAAGCAAAGCCAAGAGGGTGCCTTCTTCTGCAGCCGCTCTGCCTTCCTAGCTTTGGAAGATCCGGGCCGGCGAGAGCCGTTTCTATCTCTAGCACGGAGGCCTCCCTCTTCGGGATCTTCAACTTCATCTCTGGCATCTCGGGCCTGACAAGATATTGCCTCGCCAAGCTCGCGTTCCAACCGAGCCATCCGCAGCTCTCGCGTCTTCTGACGCTTGCGCACTTCAGCAGCCTGGGGATCATCAGCTTCAGCATCGCTCTCCAGAGCTTCAAATCGCTGGGCCCAGGTCGTCTCAACCTGACGGGTGTACACCCTGTTCCAAACATCGGTGATAAAATTCATCCAACGCTCCTGCTGGACTCCCATGCTAAAGGCGGATCCCGTATGTTGCTCCAGCGCCTCTCGAATAACTTCAATGGGCGCCGGGTCTGTGGAGTCTGCCAATGCCGTTATTCGGCCAACAAGGAATTCCCAGCAGCCATCATCAACAAAATGCGGGGCTGGTTGCGTTCCTTCAGGCCATCTTATACCATGCTCGGGGGGAGCACCAACCTCCAAGGGCGGAGAGTTCTCCTCGTCAAGATTCGGCACAATGTCTGCCCCAGAAAAGAAATCAGCAGTAAAGAAAAAGGCTATTAGCAAGACAAAGCTGATAAAACTCCAAGTCAAAAATGCAAGACATAAAGCTCGGCTCTTCTCACCTGGGGCGGGAATTTCGCCTTCCTCCTCAGCCTCAGATTCTGAAGGTTGAGCGAGCTTGGATGGTCCAGGATACGGATCTTGAAAGGAGCTTGGAAAATATGGCGAAATTGCATAAAATTGTTCCCCGTCATATGGGAAGGTTGGAGGAACATAGGCAGCATCTGCCCGGTGAAGACCTCCGCCTCCACTTGTGGTATCGCCCACTTGAAAGGCGGATTGAGCTGGCAAGTCCAAAAACGGGCTCATTGAAATTCCCCAACTCGGGATGGAGAAGTTCGCCCCTGAGACAGAATATGAATCTGTCGTTCCCCAGCCAAACAATTGATCACAGAATTCTGCCCCTTTTAAAAGCAAATACAGCAAGGGAGGAGGATTCGTCATGAAAAGAAATATGTCTTGAAAAACTATATACGAGCTTGAGAAAATCGGCTCACCAAAAGAAGTTGTCCCTACAGGAGGCTCCTCCACGGGTCTCGGGATATAGACCTCAACGGGGGCAGAAGAGTACTCTCCTTCTGAAGCTCCCAGTTCAGCATATGTGAATCTTGGGCAGTCAACATCGGCGTCTACCACTCCAGAAAATGCAAAATGAGAGGGAGCACCATCAGTCCCCTCTCCGGGCAAAGGATCTGCCATAGCCTGCAGGGTGCTCCCGTTTCCCTCTCTATGAAAAATAGAGGGACTTTCGGGCGGAGAACCACACTCATCTGGAAGGGGTGAGCCGGCGCCCGCCTCATCAGTTTCATCATCTAGTGCAGGAAAATATGGAAGAAATTAATATGAGAACTGATGATAAAAAAGGAGGCGGGGGAATCTCAAAAGAGTATACCGCTCGAAGAGGCATATGCAACCTCTTTGGCCTTCTCAGCTCTTCTATTGGTAGAGGAAGAAGGAGCGCCGGGGCGAGTCCCGTTGCCCCTATCCCCATTAATCCTCAAAGCGGGAGTAGCTGGAAGGCAAGGTCACCATATAAAAAAAGGGGGAGGAAAGAAAAAAAAAAGGAAGAAGAAGGGAAAAAGGGGTGGCTTACGTGCTGACTCTGATGAAGGCCTTGGTACCAGCCGAAGGAAGGTGGTGCTACAAGCTTCCCCCACTCTCTTCATAATATCCTGAACATCTCGAAATGTCTTGGCATTTTCCAGCCGAGGGATATATTCCAGAGGCCCAATATTGCCAATTACATTTATAAGATGTCTTTCCCATCGTGTCCATCCGGCATGGCCGATACTCTCTGGGGGCAGCTTTGTCGACAAAGGTACTGCAGGAGAGTGACCGCAGTCAGCCAATAAATGATTCCACCAGCAATATGATGAAGAATCATCGCTGGCGACCGGGGCTTTTGTCCAAAACAGCTCTATGGGTGCCAGGAGCGATATTTCCCCCTGATAGTAATACCTGTCATTTTCGGCCTTGTCATTATGTGACATACTGGCATCATAACGCTTCTTATATGAGGCTGCTATGCTGGAAAAGTGCCGGTTAAGATATGCCTCGTCAATGAAGACCGGGACAAGCTGTACTGCACAAGCCGAGAATCCTCCCTCTCCCTTATTTTGCCAGGGGAGAGTCGGAAATACCGCTCCAGTCAAACCACCATCTGGCATAAAAGATATCCATATGTCCCGTCATTCCTGGCGCAGGAAGGGCACATGCTGAACCTGTTTCAGGACGACGGAAATAATTCCACCAGCTTGCCGCCGTCATGTGGACATCATGGCCGCGTTGGAGTCGAAGTGACAATGGAAATTCCGCAGGTGGCGGGATAGATTGATCGTACCCGAAATTTCTGGCAAATCGCGAAGGATAATAAGGCTCAGTGATAATAGGGGACTCTCCCCTAACCGATGGTGACCTCATCATGAGGTCACCATCGGTTGGGGCACTCTCTCTCTCCCCTCTCCCACGCATGTAAGGGGCCGAAACCCCTATAAATACCCCCCCTATTCCAAAGGAAAGGGGGGAAAATTTTGCTCCGGCGAAGCCCTGTTGGAAAAATCCCAGAAAATAGAAAAAAGAGCATTTTGCTCATTCCCTCTCTCATTCTCAAATCCCTCCCGTCCGTGTGTGAAGGTACAAATCCCCTTCTTTAGCCCGATAGGCCAGGCGCGGAAAGGAGAGCGGTCGGCGTAATCGTCATCAGCATTCCTTCTTAATCTTCATCCCCCACATCGAGCGAGTCTCTGTGGGGTGATATTCCCGGGGTTTAAATGCCGTCCATATCGAGCGAGTCTCTATGGACACATGGTATTTAAATACCCATGTTCTCCCCGCCCATCGAGCGAGTCTCTGGGATGGTGGATTTTGTGCTTATATGTATATGTTTTCTTGAGGAGACTCTGCCCAAGCGGAGGTTCTGCCCAAGGACATATTCGTATATTCACAAATTTGTGTTCTTATATATATGTTTCTTAAGACGAAACTCTGCCCAAGCGGAGGTTCCGTCCATGAACACATATATAAAGATCACAAATTTGTAATTATACAAATATGTTCCTTAAGGAGAATCTCACCCGGGCAAAAATCTCTCTCAGGGGACGTATCCATGTAAATACAAACTCGTGTTATATGTATATGTTTCTTAGAGGAAACTCTGCCCAAGCGGAGGTTCTGTCCGAGAACATATTCGTATATTCACAAATTTATGTTCTTATGTATATGTTTCTTAGAGGAAACTCTGCCCAAATGGAGACTCTCCTAAGAACATATCCATAAAATCACAAATTTGTGCCTATACGCATATGTCTCTTAGGAGGAATCTTGCCCGGACAAAGTTCCCTCTAAATTCATATCCGTATAATCACAAACTTCATGTTTATATAAATGTATTTCTTAGTGGAATCTCTGCCCAAATAGAGACTCCGCCCGAGAGTATATCTATATAATCACAAATATGCCCCATTTGTATATGTTTCTCAAAAAAAAGGGGACTCCATTCATACGGGGGGGCTCCTTATCGGATACTCTGCTCAAGTGGAGATACCGTTTGAGAATATATTTACACAGTGCAAATTTGTGTTTATACACATATATCTCTTTAAGGCAAAGTCCCTCCGGGTAAAGTTTCTCCCGAGAATACATGGATATAAACATATGCCAATATGAAAATATCTCTACAAGGACACCCTGCCTAAGTGGGGACTCACCAAGACATATCCACATATTCAAAAATAAAAAAAGGGGATTGTGATAATATACACACATCCAAAGAAAAAAGGAAATGGGACAGGAACCGTGCTCGGATACCCCAAATGGGAGCACATATGCACCTCCACGAGAACTATACCCGTGGAAATGAACTTTGGACAGAAATCACAATGGGACAAGAACTTCCATGGAGGTACATCCATATGTTCTCCGAAAATTGCACCCGCACAGACAAGAATCGTGCTCAAATACCCTAAATGGGAGCACATATGCACCTCCACGAGGAATATACCCGTGGAAATGGACTTCGGACAAAAATCACAAATATGACAAGGACTTCTGTGGAGGTACATCCATATGATCTCCGGAAATTGGACCCGCACAAGTATGAAATGAGGAGAAAAGAAACTCTACCTCAAACTCGGACTCTGCTCAGAAATGGCATTGCAAAAGAACCTCATATAAAAATTTGCACAATCATCCTTCTAATATGGAAGTGTTACTCTGGGTTATAACACCCCCAAGTTCAGAATCAAAATCTTCGGGCATATACCCGTTCACAATAATAATCTTCATGTTTTCCCAAATGAAACCCATAACCAACCTTTTGTAAAAAGGAGAAAAAGACCTCAAATCGGTCCACGGGTATATACCCGCTCCCCTTTTCAAAAGAAATCAAACTTTGGACTCCCAAAAAGGCAGTCATTTCAAAAATAAAATATCCAAAACAAAAGTATTTCAAAACAATCAAAAGAAGGAAAAACATGTCATAATCAGGATTTTCTAAGAAAAAGCATGCATATTTTTCTCGTCCTTTTGCTATGAAATGGTATTCGGGTTTAGACCGGTATCAAATAATACCAAGTGTCCTAACTCGATGTAAATGTAACATCGATTCCGATCGATGGAGACAGAGGTCCAGCACATGCTACCCTAATCACCTGATGAGAATAGACATGGAACTCAAGAAGTTCAGATAAAAAACGGCGCACCCGTCCGTTCGCGGACACACCCGTCCTTTTTCGGACACCATACCCGTCCGTTCCACGGACACCATACCCGTCCGTTCCACGGACACCAAACCTGTCCTTTCCCCGGACACCAAAATTCTTCTTCCGCATCGCGCGGACCCTTTTTTTTCTGTCTGTTAGACAGGCTGGCACGCCCCCGCAAATATCATAATATAAAACAATAAATATATACGCCAAATAAATGAACGAACGCATGTCCTCCCCGATATTTTCAAAAGAAGAAGAAAAAGGAAATCTCCTCCCCCGTGTCAACACTCCTCAAGAGATTGAAGATGGCGGACAAACTACTATTGATGAATTGATTGAACTTAATCTCGGGAGTCAAGAAGATCCTCGGCCTATTTTTATTAGTGCCCTTCTTGGTAAACAAGAAAGGCAGGCTTATCAAGCTCTCCTACTGAATTCCAAGATTGCTTCGCATGGAATTATAAAGAAATGTCGAGACTGGAACCATCGGTTGCCGAGCATGAATTATCCATACATCATACAGCCAAGCCTATCAAGCAAGCTCAAAGGTGTATGCGGTATGAACTGGAATTGAAAGTAAATACTGAAGTCGACAAGCTCTCTGAAGTGGACTTCATCGAGCCCTGCATATATCCAGTCTGGCTCGCCAATATTGTTCCTGTGAAGAAAAAGAATGGTCAAATCCGGATATATATCGACTACAGGGACTTGAATAAAGCATGTCCCAAAGTTGATTTCCCAGTTCCAATTACTGAAACAATGGTGGATATGACCACCGGCCACGAATCCTTGTCATTTATGGACGGGTCTTCAGGCTACAATCAAATCCGGATGGCAATTAAAGACAAAGATCATACTGCTTTCAGATCGCCCAAAGGTATCTTCAATTATAAAAGGATGTCCTTTGGCTTGAAAAATGCAGGAGCCACATACCAAAGGGCCATGACCAAGATATTCAATGAAATGATTCATGCTATAGTTGAATGCTATGTTGATGACTTAGTCGTCAAAACCAAAAAACAGGAGGACCATCTATGTGATCTCCGCCGTGTTTTTGGAAGACTTCGTCAATTTAAGCTGAAAATGAACCCTATGAAATGTGCATTTGGGGTTTCAAGCGGCAAATTTCTGGGATTCGTCGTCAAATATCGGGGCATAGAAATAGACCCCGATAAAATCAAGGCAATCCAGCAATTGCCACCTCCTCAAAATTTAACAGAGCTAAGGTCATTTCAAGGAAGATTGGCCTATATCAGGCGATTCATATCTAATCTCTCAGGAAAATGTATGCCGTTCGGAAAATTAATGAAGAAGGATGCACCCTTCATCTGGGATCAAGAATGCCAAATTGCCTTTGAACAAATCAAGGAATATCTTCTCCCTCCACCAGTGCTGGGGGCACCTATCGCTGGAAAGCATCTTATACTCTATATTGCAGCTATGGATGTCTCCCTTGGGGCTCTATTGGCACAAGCAAATGAAGAAGGCAAAGAACAACCTTTATATTATCTCAGCAGAAAGCTAATCGGGCCAGAGCTCCGATATGCTCCAATGGAGAAAGTGTGCCTAGCGCTGGTATTTGCCGTCAAGAAATTGAGGCATTATCTGCTGGCCCATGAAGTTAAACTCATCTCCAAGTATGATCCACTCAAATACCTGTTGAGGCAACCCGTACTATCAGGACGGCTCGGGAAATGGGCCCTGCTCCTTATGGAATTTGATATCACATATATCCCACAAAAAGCCATCAAAGGGCAGGGTCTGGCTGAATTTTTAGCCGCTCATCCAATAACAGAAGATTCCCCTCTGTCTATAGATCTTCCGGAAGATGAAACTCTCTCCCCTACAAATGAGAGAGAAGATCAAGTTCAGGGAACTCTAAATTCCGAAGAAGTTGCCACAATTGAGTTACCTTCATGGGAACTATATTTTGATGGGGCTTCTCGAATTCTTCAATATACAGATGGTTCTACCTCTGTCTCTACTGGAGCCGGAATTGTCTTTGTCACCCCATATGGAGGAATCATATACAATTCATGTGCTCTCATGAAACAACTCACAAATAATGAAGCAGAATATGAAGCCTTAATTATTGGACTTCGATTAGCTCTCGAAATGGGGGTCAAAGGTATACAAGTTTACGGAGACTCACAACTGGTCGTCAGACAAATATTGGGCCAGCATGAAGTTCGTAAACCACAACTACTTCCATATTACCATACAACCATGAAGCTTAAAGAACAATTCAACTTTTTCGATATATCTCATATACCAAGAAATGAAAATTCCCAGGCAGATGCTCTGGCCAAATTGGCCTCTGCCATAAAATTGCCTCCTGAAGGAGAGATGGACATAATGGTCCGTCACAGAAGACTCATGCCGAGTGTCTTCGACGCTGAGTCTGATATTATGATCGAAGAGGTATATACTACAGAGCATGATGTCACAAATGAACCTCAGGATTGGCGTGAGCCGATCATCAAAATTAAGAAAGGTTGGCTACCTTCTGACCGAGCTCAAAAGGTCCAACTCCTGCGAAGGGCTACATCATATCAGATTGTAGCAGGTCAGCTATATAGGTTGGTCCATGAAAAGAAAGGGTCAATCCTTCTCAGGTGTTTATCTCTCAAGGAGGCCAAAATCATCATGAAAGAAGTTCACTCCGGGCTATGTGGTGCACACCAGGCAGGAGAAAAGATGAAAATTAATATCAAACTAAAAGGCTTCTACTGGCCTACCATGTACGCAGACTGTATCCAATACGCCCGTGCATGTCATCAATGTCAGGCATTTGGTCCTGTGCCAAGGAAATCACCAAATATGTTACATCCCACAGCGCCAACATGGCCCTTTGCTGAATGGGGTATGGATATTGTGGGACCATTCCCACCTTCCTCCCAGGGTCACAAGTTTATATTGGCTGCTACAGATTATTTCTCTCGATGGGCTGAAGCTATCCCATTAAGGGAGGTAACTGGAGAATTAGTCGCCAAATTTGTCAAGCAAAACATAATATATAGATTCGGTACTCCTCACAAAATTATATCTGATAATGGGTCGCAGTTTAGAAACAAAACAATATATTCTTTAGCGGCAAAATTTCATATTGACTGGAGGACATCTTCAATATACAACCCACAAGCTAATGGGTTGGCAGAAGCCTTTAACAAAACTCTCTGCAAGTTACTCGCCAAGATAGTTGGTAACAGAAAGTGGGAGTGGGGAGAAAAGGTTCACGAAGCTTTATGGGCTTACCGTACTACATACAAGACCCCTACCGGGTGCTCACCCTTCTCCTTAGTCTATGGAGCTGAGGCCATGATTCCCATAGAAATTGAAATGGCATCCTATCGGGTGGCAATTCAAAATGAATTTCAAAGCCAAGACCAAGATCAAATGGAGAGAAGACTCGAAGAGCTTTCCAATCTAGAAGGGAAGAGCCTTGAAGCCTACAAATCCCTCCAAGTATATCAAGCCAGAATGGTTCGTGCGTTTGACAAACTAGCAAGACCCAGAGCTTTCAAACAGGGAGACTTTGTTATGGTCAAATGCAGAGAAGCAATGGCCGGAAAACCAAGTGGCAAATTGCAACCCATTTGGCTCGGTCCATATATCGTCACTTTAGCATACGAGGGAGGTGCATACAGACTCGTCGACCACAAAGGTGATGTGCCTTTTCCTCCGCTCAATGGGAAGCACTTGAAACTGTACTATGCTCCAGAAGGTGAATTCCTGGCCAACCACCTCAACCAAGACCTAGTCACCCAAAAGAGGCGAGAAGTCGAAAAGAATCATATGTAACCAGAATGTTGCCATAGATAGGGACAAAGGAATCAAATTTCTGTTTGCTCATCATGTCAACCAAACCCTCAACACCCCTCAAATTCCCGTAGAAGTATAAAGCTAGGGATGCTCTGTGTATAGACCCAAGAAATAAATGGGAAAATGAAAATCAGGAGATTGTCTTGTATATCTCTCTCATCATCAAAATCAAATTTTAAATATAGCCAGTAAACCACAAAGGTAGGCTGTATCAGAAACCTTACCAAAACCATAGCCAGCAAACCAAAAGGTAGGCTATGTCAAATCCAAAATGCTGGAACCATAGCCAACAAACCAAAAGGTAGGCTACGTCAAATCCAAAATATCAAAACCATAGCTAGCAAACCAAAAAGGTAGGCTATGTCAAATCCGAAATACCGAAACCATAGCCAGCAAAATTCAAATCTCAAATCCATAGCCAGCAAAACATAAAGGTAGGCTATGCCAAATCCAAACCCCAAATCCATAGCCAGAAAGCCATCAAGGTAGGCCATATCCAAACTCATAGCCAGCAAACCATAAAGGTAGGCTATCCTAAAGCCAAAGTCCCACCAGTAAACCACCATGGTAGGTGATGTCAAATCCAAATTCCAAAACCATAGCCAGTAAATCACAAAGACAGGCTATGTCAAATCAAATCCCAAAATGTATAGCCAATAAACCACAAAGGTAGGCTATATCAATTCAAACCCAAAACCATAACCAGAAAACCATAAAGGTTGGCATACCATAAAGGTAGGCTATACCAAACCTAAAATTCCAAATCCATAGCCAAAAAATCACCGAGATAGGCCATATTCAAACCTATAGCCAGCAAACCACAAAGGTAGGCTATATCAAATCCAAATCCCAGTCATAGTCAGTAAGCCACCAAGGTAGGACATATCAAAGCCAGTTCAAAACCCTGAAGTCCCACCGGCAAACCACCATGGTAGGTGATGTCAAGCTCAAATCCCAAGTTCATATCTCAAAGCCATCAAGGCAAGTCATCTCCAAATACAATTCCAAGTTCATATTCAGCAGGCCATCAAAGTACATCATACCCAGATTTGATCTGAAACCAGAACCAAAACCAAAATCAAAACCAAAACCAAGTTTAGAACCAAATCAACCTAAATCCTACATCTAAAATATAAAAGTAAAAATCAAAATCTTATACCCCATCCAGAATACCACAAATCCAGAAACAGATCTAATTTCAAATTCAATACAAATCCAATTGCAAATCCCTTATCCCTGCCTTAAAGCCATGAAGGGTGGGTCAAATTCAAACTAAAAAAAAGGAGGTCCCAAAATCCAAATCTAAAATTAAACCTGAATATCCAATCATCATCCAAACTCAAATTCCAAACCACATCAGAGTCCATTCATCCATTCCAGAGCTAGACTCTTATCTATTCAACTATTCAAACCACCTGAATACTCAAACGTAAAAAAAAGGAAGAAAGAAAAAGGGGTTAAAAATAGAGATACCCCGATGGACTCAAGTATACAATTCACTATATACTTGAGGGTAAAAAGATCAAAAAATCTGGCTGAGGCGAAAACCAAAAAAGGGCGCTTCAGGCAAAAATAGATAACCCCTCAACATGAAAACTCGAAAGGGCATGTTGGAAAAAGCTAAAGGGGGCAGTCTTAGTGAAAACCCGAGAGGGCGCTGGATTGGTAATGTGAAAAAGAAAAGGAAGAGAAAGGAAAATGAAAAGGAGGACTTTCATCATCCTTCACTTTGTATTTACAGAATCACAAATCACTCTACAGGCGAGCCGGACAAGAAAGCAAAATAATGAGCTTGCTACATGAATGTTGTATTGAAGATCCCCTATCCCGGCACTAAGCCATCAAGGATGGGAGAAATTCAGACCCAAAATCCCAAATTCAAACAATAAACACCATTCCAGATTCTATAACCAGATCCAGAGCCAAATCATACCTGAGCCTTAAACCGCCATACTCACACATAAACCCAAGTACACCGCTACTCATTCCGCAACTACACTACCACCCATTCCACAATCAGATAACCATCCATTCCACAATCAGACTCTCAGCTACCTAGACCAGTCAAGAACTCACCAATCAAAAAAAAAAGAGAAAAGAAAAAAAAGGGGGGTTAAAAAATAGAGATACCCCGATGGACTCAAGTATACGACTTACTGTATACTCGAGGGTAAAAAGATCAGAAAATCCGGCTGAGGTGAAAACCCAAAAGGGCACTTCAGGCAAAAATGGATAACCCCTCAACGTGAAAACCCGAAAGGGCGCGTTGGAAAAAGTTAAAGGGGGCTAGTTTCGGTGAAAACCCGAAAGGGCACTGGGACTGGTAAAAAAAAGAGAGAAGAAAAAAAAAGGAGATAAGGAAATGAAAGTGAAAAGGAGGATTTCTTTGTCCTTCATTTGTACATTCATGAAAATTACAAGTCTAAGTCACCATTGCAAGTCCATAGAAGGTGACAGATACTACATACAAGAAGAAAAGGGAATCAAGACAACAAATTCAAAATACAAGTACTATGATGGAAAACAGAGGCAGGAAGGCTGCTTCCTCTTCAGCCGTTCAGCTTCTTTGATCTTGAAAGATCTAACCCGGCGAGAACCATCCCCGTCCCTGATAAGGACGGCCTCTTCTTCAGAATCTTTAACTTCATCCCTGGCATCTTGAGCTTGGGAAGATCTCTCTTTGCCAAGCTCGCGTTCCAGCCGGGCAATATTCTCGCCTCTTGTGGCCATCCTCAGCTCCCGTGTCTTCCGACGCTTGCGTACGTCAGCAACTCGGGAGTCACTTTCATCGATGTCGCTGGACAAGGAACATATATCGCTTTCCAGGACTTGAAGCCGCTGATTATAAGGGGCCCAAGTCATATCAACATGAAGGCTGTACACTTTGTCCCAAATAGTCTTGACAAAGCCCATCCAGCGGTCGCGCGAGACGCCCATGGTAAAGGCCCTGGTGGTATACTTCTCTAATACCCGCCTAACGGCTTCAATTAGCGGGGGATTTGCTGAATTCACCACTGTCTGGACTTTACCAACAAGGTAGTTCCAGACACCATTGTCTTCCTCATCAGAGCTCGAATCTGGCCGAGCTTCGGTGGGCCAAGTGATATTATGCTCAGAGGAGGCGCCAATCTCCAATGCTGGAGAATTTACAAAGCCTGCCAGAACGTTAACAAGCAATTATAAAGAGCATTCAGTAAATATCAAGCAGTGAGAAATCAAAGAAAGTATCTCAACTCCATCAACATCTCACCTGGAGAGGGGTTCCTTTCCCTATTCTCCATCCCAGAGTTTGGCGGTTGGACAAAGCCCCGTTCCCCTGAATAAAATCCTTGGGAAGAAGAGGGGAAGTCAACCGGATGGGGAGCGAAACTTCTTGGTGGCGAAGCTGATGGGTCAACATTATAATTCATTGGTTCATCTGTCTCCTGATACCCTCCGCTACAGCCTGCTACTCCATCCACTTGGAAAGCAGAGTGAGATTGTTGCCTAAAAAATGGATTCCCGACATTTCCCCAAGGCGAGAGAAAAGGGTCGGCTGCTAGTGTCGGACACATATCTATCGTCCCCGCCGCAAAAAGTTGTTCGTAAAACTCTTGTCCTTCCAGGAACAACAAGGATAAAAGGGAAATATGAATGATAAAGAAAAAAAAAGAAAATACATGATGGCTTGAGAAGACGAGCTTACCAAGAGGGGCCTCAGCTGCTACTGTGGGATCTTCCACGGGCACTGGAATATAAACCTCACTTGGGACAGAGGAATACTGCCCCGATGAGACTCCCAGTTCGGCAAATGTGAACCTCGGATTATTATCACCTGCAGCTATTTCAAAAAATTTAAAATTGGGAGGAACTTCATAATATGCATTCTCCGGCAAAATACCGGCAGATGCTTGTGAAGTACTCCCATACTCCTCTCTGTGAATAGGAGGAGAGCCCTCAGGTAAAGAGCCCTGGTCATCTGAAAGAGTAAGGGCGTTGTCTTCTTCATCTGTCTCATCACCTAAAAAAATGATGGTAATGAGTTGAGAAAAAGATTGTGGATAGTAAAGAAAAAAGGAGGGGAAAGAATATACCGTTCAAAGGGGGACATTCCACTGCCTTACCCTTGTCAACCCTGCCTCCTCGAAAAGGGAGGGAGTGACCCTCATTACTCCTCCCCCCACCAATTCTCCAAGCCGGGGTATCTGAAGAATCCACAAATGCAGGTAGAAAAATATGTATAAAAAAAAGGGGGAATGGAAGGAGAGTCTTGAAGTAAAAAAAATATACCTGTTGACTTGGATGGAGGTCCAGGCACTAGCCATAGAAAATCAGCCTTGCAAATCTTGCCCACTCTTTGCATGATGTTGCGGACATCATGAAGTGTCCTGGCATTTTCAAGGCGAGGTAAGAATTCTAAAGGCCCAGCATGGCCGATGGCAATAGTGAGGTGTCTCTCCCAGCGCACCCAACCTGGGTGGTTAATGCATTCAGGAGGAAGTCTAACAGATAAGGCAACCTCAGCGGAATGCCCAAGATCAGACAATAAATTCCCCCACCAATCATATTCCGGAGATTACTATGAATATCTGTGGTCTTCCTTCCGAAAAGCTCAATGGGCTCCAGAAGCGGCATTTCCCCTTGATAATATTGCCAGTTGGAGTCAGATTTGTTCTTCCTGGATGTTCTGGAATTATAGCGCTTGAGATACGAGCGCATCAATCCTCGGAAGTGTGCTTTAAGGAATTCCACGTTTATTAAGATCAAAGGCAAACCCTTTTTCTTTAAACGGGATTCTTCAAACTTCCTCAGCTTTGCAGAAACAAGCCGAAAGATGTTGCTTCTGTCAAACCACCATCGGGCGTAGAATAAATCTATGCGCCCGATCGCCTCAGGTGACGGAAGAATACATGTTGAATTCACTTCTTCGCGACAGAAGTAGTTCCACCAGCTTGCTGCATTCATATGAAGGCAATGGTCGTGGAAAAGGCGGACAGCCAATGGAAACTCTGCACTTGGTGGAACTGACTAGTCATACCCAAAGTTCCTAGCAAACCTTGAGGGATAGTAAGGCTCCAGTACAAGGCTTGATCCCCAGCGGTATACCAGCACACTCGGCCGAATACAAAGTAACCAGTCTTTATACAAAAGTGGGCCGGAACCCCCGCCATAAGGAAGATGGTAGGTGACCCCATTAGGAGTTTGAACACTATAAGGTCGGACCCCCCGGGATATAAGGCCAAATTGAAGAAGATATTGCTCGCCGTTCGGGAGGAAAGACAAACTATAGCGAGCACCTGTCAGTTGGGTCATTAAATCCTCGCAGGGTCGGTTCCTGAATAATAAAATCAAGGGAGCCGTCGGCCGAGGCAAGTCAACAATTTGGCAAAGCCCAGACAGCAGAAGGCCAGCCCAGACACTCAGGTAATGAGTGGGAAGCAGGGTTTTTCTATCCCGAGGACTCAAATGTGAACTCAATGAGCCCAACCCATGAAAAATATTGGCAAGGGCGGCAGGGGCTATAGCAAGCTTATGGCCCTCTGCCAAAAGGCAGGCAGGATAAATTAAACCTGGCCGAATTAACTCCTCCTCACCATAAGGAATGACAAAAGAAGATAGCCAGTATACCAAATATGCAGCCAAGTAAGTGCGATTTGGTAGCCGGCGAGGGTTCCACCCTGTGTTCTCGGGGGCAAAGATATACCTCCCGTGATGGGGCTTTCTTACATTTAGTTGATTATATTCCTCCAGGCGGCGGCCCTCTGTTGCAAAGTTATCAAAGAAGCAAAATGGCCCGTTATAAAAATAACGTAGCCAAGCATTCTAACTTACCCTCAAATTTAACAGAGGGGAATCCGGGTCATCCTTCCTCCCAATCAGAGCTAAATCTCTCCATACCTTTGTGAGAAAACGAAGGCTATATGGAAGAATATACTGGCCGGCGCCGTTGCTGCGATAAGTATGCAAGTTGTCCAGAACAATCTCTTCATAAAAGCCCCCGGATATCGGCAGTCCAGAGATCCGGTGGAAACTCCACAGATCAATAGAAGTTTCACCTTCGGCAGTGCCAAAAGTGTTCCATCGGGCATTGAATCTCTCTACTAATGCCTGAAGAAGTCCTGTGTGGCATGGGTAGTCATACAATGCCGCCTCAACGGCTTCATAAATACCAGACAATTTCAAGATCTCTCCATAATGATGAAGGACTCCCATAAGCCATTCGGTGGCGCCGAAGTGGAAAACACGAGAAGAAAGGACCGACCAACTCCCGTACCAGCTAGGACTGGTCAGATCAACAATTCGGTTCAGTAGACACCGATTGTCATAATTCCCAGATACATACCTGGTGTCGCAAGGCATTAGCTGCAACCCATCAGTCTCTGGCTTTGTTTGGTGACGATTCGTCAAGCTCCAAACTGCTGGAGAGATCTTCCTTGGCCGGGTATAGCTATTCAGATCATGGCTGAATGGGCCCAGGTCGGCAACCGGAGGAAGTCGTTGCTGAACAGCAAATCCCAGAGGGAAACTGGGATATGAAAAAGCACAGGTGCCAAGAAGGCTGTCTCGAGATTTCAGAATAGCTGACTCCAGGTACCGCCTTTCTGCACTCAGGCAAGGGTCACCTGCAGCCATATGTGAGGGAACAAAGTTCTGAATGAACTTAAATAACTCCGGGTCAGTCGGAAGATGTTCCGGGTAATCCTCCTCCCGTGAGTAATGATAAGCACCCTTCAGGCGGCTAATGCATGATATCTCTACCCCGCCTTTGGCAAGAGAATTGTCAGAGTCCACCTCTGCTACATTGTTATTCCCACTGTCCAGCAAGGAGGAGTTCGTGCTTATAACACGGGGTTCTTCTAAGCTCGGCATCATATCGTCGAGAAGAACCACCTTGTCACGGGTTCGTTGGGCGTAATCATTACGGCTCAAGTATCCTCGTCCCTGAGGCATTGTGAAGACCTGAAAAAAGGACATAAAAGGGAGGAGGATAAGAACCAAAGAAAGGGTGTTGAAATCCAACCTACCCGCAAAATGAAATTAGAAAGGGACAGCTAAAAGGCAGTCCGGAATAAAAGGCAGATTGCTATGGGTCATATATCGTTTCTCCTCCGAAAAAAAAAAGGAAGGAAGATAGGAAGAGAGCAAAAGCATTGACCTAGTACAAGAACAAAGTCAGAAATTGACAATTAAAGGGCAGTCCAA
Source organism: Colocasia esculenta (assembly GCA_014218235.1). Classification (NCBI taxonomy): domain Eukaryota; kingdom Viridiplantae; phylum Streptophyta; class Magnoliopsida; order Alismatales; family Araceae; genus Colocasia; species Colocasia esculenta. The sequence continues at coordinate 28,780,291 of CM024762.1, forward strand.
GCTATAAAGGAGACTGCTATATGGAATCTGCACGGGCTGCGCGCCGTCACTCCAACTCCGACACGTACCCCGTGGGGGGCATTTGTTGGAACAGAAGATATATATATGTGTAGATGTTGGATGCTTGTTAAGAGGAGTACCAATGCTCCCTTATATAGTGGTCCAACAAGTCAAGTAGGTGGCATTCACTTGTGGGCAACTAATCAATTAGTTAGCCTATGAAAGGAAGGTGGCTACCTAACCGGGAGTTGGTAACTACCGGTAAAATGTTGACCTCACCTAACTGGCTTAACGGCCTAATTAGGGGGACAAAACGGTTATAATTAAGGTAACCCCAAGGTTACTTAAAGTCATAACTTAATCCAAGTTTCTTGTCGAAAGCCGTTCAAGCTCTCAAGTGGTGTCAAGCACCCCAAGCAAGTGGAGATGACGAGGAGAATAAATCTCCGTATAAAATACGGCACGGAAGAATTCCGGCATCACAAGGTCTACAAGACCAAATGTGAAGAGTAAATACAGGAACAAGTCCGCCACGAAGGCTTCAAAGACTTGCAATTCTCCGCCCAGGAAGGCTCCAAGAAGGCGCAAATTTTCTGATTTCAGAATGGCAAAATGGCAAGACCCCTCCGAAATGTTGAGGGGGAAGGCCTATTTATAGAAATTTCCCCCTCCCTTAAACCGATGAAAGCATCATCGGTTAGGGGGTTTTTTCCCCCTAACCGATGGGGCTGTCATCGGTTAAGGGGACTTTTTCCCTTAACCGATGGAGCTTCCATCGGTTGGAGGGGTAAACCCCTCCAACCGATGGCACTACCATCGGTTAGAGGGGAACTCCCCTCTAACCGATGGAACTTCCATCGGTTAGGGAGAAGGGTCCCCTAACCGATGGGACTGTCATCGGTTAGGGGGCCTCTCCCCTAACCGATGGGACTGTCATCGGTTAGGGGAGTTCCCCCTTCTAACCGATGATTCCGGTTAGGGTTCCCCCTTCTAACCGATGAGGGTTCCATCGGTTAGGGGGGATTCCCCATTCTAACCGATGGAACCTCCATCAGTTAGGGGGGATTCCCCCTCTAACCGATGGAACTTCCATCGGTTAAGGGAATGGCCCTTAACCGATGGAACTCCCATTGGTTAGAGGGGCCTTAACCCTCTAACCGATGGAAGTCCCATCGGTTAGGGGTCCCCATCCCATCCCCATTGTAAAGGGGGGGGGCCTTCCTCTATAAAAGGCACCCCATTCCCCCTAAAAAAGAAGAAGAGGAAGAAGGAGGAGGAGGAAAAAAGCCCAAAGGAGAAGAAGCCCCATTGCTGTCCCCCCCTTTCTTGAAATTCCAAGAAATAGAAAATCCCAAATTCTCCGTCTCATCCCCAATCTCCTTTCTCGGGTGTGAAGGTATCAAATTCAGGGATTATCCTCGTACGACATCGGCAAGCTTCATCGTCTTAAGTCCGTAATAACGGCATCGGCCCACATGGGCTATAGGTTTTAAATACCGTCCATCTTTGGACATATGGTGTTTAAATACCTTTGTAAATTCGTGCTCTGAATGCTACGTATCCAGATGCATATATGCCACCTCCCATCGAGTTCTAAGTCTCTGGGATGGTGTGTTTGTGCTTATATGTATATGTTTCTTAGGGGAAACTCTGCCCAAGCGGAGATTCTGTCCGAGAACGTATTCGTATATTCACAAATTTGTGTTTTCACGAATATGTTTCTTAGAAGAAACTCTGCTCAAGTGGAGATTCTGTCTAAGAACATATCTATAAAACTCAAATTTGTGCTTATACATATATGTTTCTTGGAAGGAAACTCTGCCCATGTCAAAGTTCCTTCTAAAAATGTATTCATATAACCATAAACTCGTATTTATATGCATATGTTTCTTAGTGGAGACTCTGCCCAAGCGGAGATTCTGCCCAAGAACGTACTTGCATGTTCGCAAATTCACATTCATATGTACATGCTTTTTAAAGGAAATTCTGCCCGGACAGAAATCCCTTTTACAGAGGAAACTCTGGGGAGCTCCCGCCTCAGCGGGAATATAGCTCGGAAGCATATCCATAAGGCAATGGGAATTTTGCGTTTATGCGTATACGTTCTTTAGCAAGATTCCCATTTGAGTAGGATCTTTACTCAAAAGAAACATATCCATATAATTACGAATATATGCTTAGATGCGTATGTATTCTTGGGGAAACTCTGTCCAAGTGGAATTCTGTCAAGGAACACTCTTGCATAACCATGAGATTTCAATTTATTGACAGAAACTTTGTTTAAACGGAGATTCCATTCAAGAGGATATTCATAAAAAAGCGGGGATCTGCAAATTCGTGGAAGTACTGCCCAGGTTCTCAATATGCATAAAACCCAGGAATAACCTGCGGGTGTATACCCATTCCGAACAAAGTTCAAATCATACAGTTCAAACCTCAAACGGGTTCATGAATATATACCCGTTCCATTTTTTTAAAAAAAAGTCATATTTTACACTCAAAGAAAATAGGCAGTTACACCATTTCATACTATTCAAAATGAAACAAACTTGAACATTTTCAAAAGAATAAAATGCATTTTCAATAAAAAAGGGGAAAATATCATATTAGGACTTTCTAAATTCTTTACACATATACGTTCTCATCCTTGCTATGAATGGTATTCGAGTTAAGACCGGTGCCAAATAACACCAAAGATTTTAACTTGATGTAAATGTAACATCGATCCCGATCGATGGAGACAGAGGTCCAGCACATGCTACTCCAATCATCGGATGAGTATAGATACGGGACTCAAGAAGTTCAGATAAATTATGGCGCACCCGTCCGTTTCCCGGACACCTTTCATTGTCTGTTTTACAGACACCCCATTCGTCCATTTCAAGGACACCAAAACCTTTCCTCCGCATTGCGCGGACTTTTTTTGTCTACCAGACAGATTGGCACGCCCCGCAAATACCAAAATCCAAAATATGTGAAATGAATGAATACCTTGAAACCAAATTGAAACGAAATGAATGAATAAAATCGAGCGAAGAAAATTCCCGTGTCCACACCCCTCCACCGTGGTACCCCCCACCCTCACATATTCTTCCCTCCACCACCCTCACACCACCACCGTCCCCCCCCCCTTCCATGGTTGTCCCCCCCCCCTCACTCCTCCACTGTCGTCTCCCACCCCACCACACATACACACCTCCAGTGTCGTCTCCTCCCCCCCTCACACCTCCACCATCGCCCCCCCCCCCACACACAGACATCTCCACCGTGGTCCCCTCCCCCCCCCCCCGCGACCTCCATCGTCGTCTCCCCCCACCACACATACACACCTCCACTGTCGTCCCCTTCCCCCCTCACACCTCCACTGTCGTCTCACCCCCCCCCCCCCACACACCCACCCACACACACCCCTCCACTGTGGTCCCCTCCTCCCTTCACACCTCCACCGTCGTTCCCTCCCTCCCCCTCTCTTTCACCCCCGCCAAACCACCCTCACACCTGAACCGTCCGTCTCCCCCCACTCCCCTAAACACCTCCACCGTGGTCCCCCACTCCCCTAAACACCTCTACTGTCTCCCACCCCCTAGTAGTCCCGCCCCCCACACTCACACATCCACCGTCTCCCACCTCCCACCCCCACAATCACAGGTTACAGTCACAGCTCCAACCCCCCCCCCAACCCCCCACCTCCATTATAGTCACCCACTTAGACATTCAATCTCTCTCATTATCTCTAATTGATCATTTGAGAAGTTGGATTATTGATGGATAATATCGTTTATTTGTTTTTAAATATTTTTGTCTCATCTTTTCTCTATAATTTGTTGTCTTTTTTATTTATTCTTCGAGTTGAAAAAAGAATTTGTATTTGTGTACATTTTGTTCTATTTTTATGGGAGTTTGCAGAAGTATGCCTTCTTCTGATATTGGTTGGCAATATGGAACACCTGAGAGTAAAGGGTCCAAACATTTAATTGGGGAAAGAAGCTTATCAACATTGTCGTAGTGCAAGGCTGAAAAATCATTTAATTGGGGAAAGTGGACAAGATATGAGTAAGTGCCTACTTTGTCCGCCAAAAGTGAGGAAACAATTGAAAAAAATGAAACAACAAAAGATTTTAGAAGCCATGAAGGCAAAAGCAACAAAAGAAAGGGTCATGGATGAGTTGCGTGATATGAGAGAGGCAATTCTGATGATGAGCATGAGGAAGGGAAAGAAGCTTATCAACATCGTCGTAGTGCAGTGTTTTCTGTTGTAGATCGATGGAATATTGATGAAATAGAACGTGATAAAATTCTAGTTGAAGCAACAGGAGTTAGTGGAAGTGGTTCTGAGAAGAAGTCGAAGTGAACTATAACAGATTTTATGAGGCGTAGTTCTAGTGTAAAGATATGTAGATCAACAACCGAGGCAAGGTTGTACAAGTCTGATGACGGCATGACGCAAGACAACCAAGAATTTCATGTATGTTGACTAACGGACCACTAAGAGAATCTCTAGGTAAAATAGTGTCGAAATTCTTCATTTTCAGCCATATTCCTGCAAATGTTGTTGGGGATCATCATTTTAAAAATATGATAGTAGAGGCACAAAATCTTGGTCGTGCAGTCCTCCACCAACTCCTAAAGAAATTTTTGATAAATATTTAAATGAGTTGGTGGCTGAGATAGAAGGTGATGTGAAAAAATTAGAGCCACATTGGGATGCACATGGTTGTTCTATTTTATGTGATGGATGGACTGGACCTACTAGAATGTCCATTATTAATTTCATGGTTTATAGTTCAAGAAATGTTATATTTTTAGACTCTGATGATGCAAGTGCAACAAGTAAAGAGAAGAACCATGAGTATATCATGCAATTGATGGAAGAGAAGATCAAAGAAATTGGGAGAAAGAGAGTAGTGCAAATTGTCACAGATAATGCAAGTAGTTACAAAAAGGCACATACTTTGTTATCAAAAAAGTACGATCTTTTTTGGACTAATTGTACTGTTCATTGTATAGATTTCATGTTTGAGCATGTGGCTAAACATAGCATGGTCAAGAAAACTGTAGATATGGGCAAAATTGTCACTAGATCTATATATAATCATGATTAAGTTGTTGATCGAGTTCGAAAATCTTGTGGACAAGATCTCGTTCGACCTGGAGCAACTCGATTTGCAACGAATTATTTAGCTCTCCAAAGTTTGTTGTATGAAAGAGATGGTTTGCGAAACTTTTTTCTTAGTTCTGAATGGTCAAACTCCAATTTTAGAAACACTCCAATAGGGAAGAATATGAAGCAAATCATATGCACTCCTATGTTTTAGGAATTATGCACGAGATTCTGTGAAGATTATGGATCCCATATATCATATGTTGAGAGTTATGGACACAGATAAATATCCTAGCATGGGTTCTGTTTATTATGCTATGACCATTATGAGAGAGGGAATTAAGGTATCATCTTCAAGAAATTATATTTTGGGTGCATAAGATAATTGATGAAAGTTGGTTGACATCAATGAATACACCTATCTACAAGGTTGGTGAGTTTTTTTATGCTTACTAATTTTTTTATTATATTATGAATTTTTTAATTGGTAATTCATTGACTCTTAATTTTATTTGTTATTTTAGCTTATTTTCTGAATCCTGAGTATCACGATTAAGAGATAATCAAACACTCATTAAAGTTGTACATGAAATCTTTGATAAATTGTTTCCAAAATCAAAAGGGAGATCCCAATTTGGAAATGAGGTGAAGTAACTAAACTTGGAATTGTACATCTTTAAAAAAAAATCATTTATGACAATTAATTAAGATAAATTTTATTCTATAGATTATCAAGTTTAGAGATGGATTGGCCATGTTCGGAACGAAGAATGCAATAGCAAGTAGAGAGACTATGCGGCCAAGTTAGTACTTTACAATTATGAATTGTCATACTTATTTATATAGGAATTCTATTTCTCACAACTATTAATTGTAGCTTTTTAAGGAGAATTGTAGAAAATGTATGGAAATGATGCACCAGTGTTGAGACAACTTGCAGTTCGAGTTTTGTCACAACTCACAAGCAGCATCAGCTTCACCTTGTGAAAGAAATTGGAAAACATTTGCATTGATACACACAAAGTCAAAAAAATAAATTATCTTATTTGAAGTTAAAGAAGCTTGTATATTGTCATTACAATATGAAGTTGAAGGTCAAGAGAATGGAGGCTGAGCATGGACAGGGGGGTGAACCTGAGGATGATCCACTTTATTATTCTACATTATTGGGTCAAAATGACATGGATGATCGAGAGAATCCATATGTTGAATGGATTACAACTAACACTTTAGATGAAGAAGATGGTCGACCATCAGAAGATATTTCTAATGCAGCACGAGAGGCAGGCAATGATGTGGATGCAATTACACATCAAATTTTTGAATCATCTTCTGAGTCTACACATTGTCATGATGATGACCTTGCTTCTGATGATTTATCTGAAGATTTTGAGCATGATATTGATAATGAACCATCTCATGGAACTCATGGAAGTGATGGTGACAATGATAATCATGGAGGGAGCGGAGGGGAAGGTGATGGGGAGAGTGTTGAGGGAAGGCATGGAAATAATGAAGGATATGTTCATGATGAAGGACATACTCATGTGATGGGAGATGATCAATCTTCTCACCTTACTATTGCCCCAAGAGCATATGAACATCGAAGAAAGAATCATCAAGATCGAAGATTACAACATGATGGTGAAGCAGAACATTCTCACACATTTAGTTCGATGGACATTTCTGGTGGGAGACATGGGACATATGGAGGAATTCAAGATGCATCATCTTCATCATATGGTTATGGATCTTATGGTTATGGATTATTCCATAAAAGGAGTCCTCTAGCTCACCTTATGGTTATGGATATGGATCATATAACATGCCATATGCAAATCCACATCCTTTACCAATGACAGTGCCAACTGTGTCATATTCTTATCATTTATTCCCCCGCATTGGGATCTTGATTAATGTTTCTGCTGATGAGTATGATACATATGTGAGACAGTACATGCATATGTATCAACCATGGTTTGCCGAATCGGAATCGGAAGGCGAATCGGGTTGCTCCTGATTCGCCCCGATTCCCCCAGAATCGGTCCGAATCGGACCGATTCGCAAGAGTATATTATATATATAATATATCATATGATATATATATTGCATATATATTATATATATTACATATATCATATTTCAGACACATTTATATTGATTAAATACATATATGTAATATATATCATATTTATAATGTATAACATATATTACAAATATGATATAATATGATATATTATATATATATATATCAGGGTTTGGCGTGCCAGATCGAGCCGGCCCGATTCGAGCGTATCGCATCGGATCACAGAGGATCCGATGCGCGACTCGGGCGATGCGGGCGGATCCCCTTTAAACAGGCGGATCGAACCCGATGCGCCACGATCCGGCCCGATACTGGCGCATCGGGTTCGATCCGCCCGACACCCTTAAGGGTGTCGGCGATGCGCTGCGAATCGGGACTCTACAGTCCCATTCGCAGCGCAGCAGACCGCAGCCCCCTTTCTCCCCCCCCCCCCCCGTTTTCAGGTTTTTTCAACAAAAAACCCTAGATTTGCATGCCAATCCACAAGTGGAGGCTTCCTACGTGAGTTTGCATCCATTTGGAGGTGGATTTGGAGGCATTCAACCCTTCTTCTTCAAGTTTTTTGGAGGTTCTACAGGGCTTTGAAGGTAAGCCTCCATTTTTCTTCATTTTTCTGTTTTTTTCTTGGTGTATGGGTTAGATCTTGTTAGGAAATGTTGTTGCAAATGATTGGTGTACACTTGCAACCATTTCTCATCAAGATCTACAAGTTTTTCATGTAGATTTGAAGATTTTCCCTAAAATATGATTTTCTGAAAAATAATTTAAAAAATCTTAGAAATTTTTTGAACAATCAAAAATTGAGAGGAAGGTGTTGTATAAGTTCTATATCATGGTTAGAACTTGATTCCATAAGAAGTTTAGGTATAATTAATTTATATTCATACATAATTAATAATTATATTAAAATTAAAAAATAAATAAAACTTGAATTTACATAAAATGCCTATGGAGGTGTGAATGTATTTGTAATTTTGTATGATCATGTGATTCATGTCTATGAAAAAATTTATCATATAACAACACTTTCCCCTAAAATATGATTTTCTGAAAAATAATTTAAAAAATCTTAAAAAGTGTAAACAACCAAAAATTGATAGGAATGTGTTGTATAACTTCTATATCATGGTTAGAAGTTGATTACATAAGAAGTTGAGCTAGAATTAATTTATGTTCTTACATTATTAATAATTATTTTAAAATAAAAATTAATAAAATGTGAAATTACAGAAAATATATATGGAGGTGTGAATGGATTTCTGTGATCATGTGTTCATGTATATAAAAAAATATCATATAACAATTAAGAAGTAAGAACACTTTTTTTTAGTGTTCAAATTCTGAGATTGAAATTAATTTACTGTTAATTTATTAATTATTTTTTTGTCCTTGTAGATGGCACCGAAAAGGGGTTCTGATGATATTGGGTGGCAGCATGGCATCATGTTGGAAAATAGGCATAACTTCAACTGCAATTATTGTGGTTTTACGGGACAAGGAGGTGGGGTCTCCCGTTTGAAGAAGCACCTTGCTGGTGGTCGACTAGCAGGCTACCATGACGTGCAGGGGTGTAAGTCGGTGCCAAGAGAAGTTAAGAAGCTTATGATTGAACACCTTAAACAGGTTCGGGCAGAGACTGCAAGAAAGAAGGCAGATAAGGAGATCCAAGAGAGGATTATATCAGGAAGGGAACGAGATGAAGACGTTGATGATGAAGTTGAAATGTATGCAGAATATGTGCCTGATCTTGATGTGCAAGAAAGGCTAGCCAGAGCACAGAGCAGGGCTGAGGCATGGGAAGGTGATCAAAGGGCAGCCCACAGAGTAAGTTTTCAGGGAACTCAGCATGAGGTTGGCAGTGGCAGTGGCAGTGGCTCAGCGGTAGGTGGCAGTGGCTCCCGTCGATTTTCAAATGTGGGAGATTATTTCACTCGGCCCCCTCCCACACAAACACAAGTACCAGAACAAGGCAGGCATAGCAAGAGACCCACAGGTGTGCAAATTGAGGATGTGGACCCTTATGTGTATCCTAGGGAGCATGGCAAGCAGACTAGGATTGATGATGCATACAACCAGCAGGGGCCGAAATACAAGGTGGGTCGAGCAATTGCAAAGTGGTGGCACCATACAGGGTTACCATTCAATGCAGCGAACAGTCCTTATTACAAAACTGCAATACGGGAGGTACAACGTGGAGGCCTACATGTGCAGCCTCCTACAGCTAGGGACTTGGCTGGAAAATATCTGCAGGAGGAAGTTAATGAGATCAAGTCTTACATTGACAGCTTTAAGAAGAAATGGGAGAAGTATGGTGTCACACTGATGTGTGATGGTTGGTCGGGCATCACCAGGAGCAGCCTCATCAACTTCCTGGTGTATTGTGATAGACAAGTCTTCTATCACAAATCTATTGACGCATCTGATAGAGTACACAACTATGAATACATTATGAGTTTGATGCGAGAGGTTGTTGAGGAGATTGGTGAGCAATATATTGTGCAGTGGTGACAGATAATGGAACTGCATACAAAAAGCAGGGGAGGAGTTGATGAAGATTTATCCTCATCTTTATTGGACCCCATGTGCTGCCCACTGTGTTGATTTAATGCTTAAAGAGATTGGGACATTGCAACCCGTAAAGATGGTCGTGGATGCAGGGCAGAAGATAACACGTTTCATCTACAATCATCATCTGGTGTTGGCGTGGATAAGAGAGTCCACTGGTGGAGAGTTGTTGAGACCGGTTGTCACCCGCTTTGCAACAAATTTTGTGGCATTACAGAGCCTATTGAAGCACAAGGATGGATTGAAACGCATGTTCAGGGGTGATAAATGGTTGCAGAGTAATTTTGCTGGAACATCTGATGGAAAGGAGGTGGAAGGCATCGTCAACAGCTCCAATTTTTGGGACCGGGTCTTCAAGCTGGTTCAGATCATTGAACCTCTATATGAGGTGTTGAGGGTGGTTGATGGGGATAGGAGACCGTCTATAGGATTGGTATATGCAAAGCTTGAAGCCGCGAAGAAGAAGATCCGTGAAGTCTCACCTCGGCATGCACACTTGGTCTTGGATGTTGTTGAGGATAGATGGGACCGGCAGATGAGTAGAGATCTACATATGGCGGGTAAGGAAACTGATGATATTTTTGTAATGCACTAAGTATTAATGTATTTTACAACCATTGATATTTTATACGTCAATTGCAGCATATTATCTCCACCCTGCATACCATTATACACACGAGCTGGCATATGAGGATGACTTGACGGCTGCTTTTACAAGGGTTGTCGAAAGATTGTCAAGAAGTCCTGTGCAAGGGGCAGATGCCATTGATGAGGCAAGTATAGGATTATCAACTTCCATCCAAACAAATACTTGAATTTCATATGCATGATGATCAATTTATTAAATGCAGATGAAGAGTTTTCGGGAAGCTATTAGGACCTTTGCTGAGCCATCTGCCATTGCTGGTCGGGAGCGTGTAGAGGGCGGTAATATGCTTCCCATTTCATTTTTTATCATTGCAACTTGATGGTTGATGTCTGATTGAGATAATTGAATTTGCATGCATCTGATTGGTGGTTCAACTTTGGGCATACTGTGCCAACATTGAGGAAAATTGCAGTGAAGATCTTATCGCAGACTTCCTCATCTAGTGGATGTGAGAGGAACTGGAGTACGTTTGCATTGATACACACCAAAGTGCGGAATCGTTTGTCATATAGGCGCTTGGACCAATTGGTGTACGTCCACTACAATATGAGGCTGAGGGTCAAACATCTCACAGAAGATCCAAAGAAGCGTGGGGACGTAGAGTTTGATCCTATTGACGTTGGGCTCCTACGAGATGAAGAAGACCCAATGGTTGCATGGGTTGCACGAGCAACAACAGAGCGAGGGGAGTATGAGTTAGATGAGGAGGCAGACGATCCTGAAGATCCACCTCGCCCTAACACTTTCCTGGCAAGGGCAGTAGCAGAAGCAACAGCAGAGGAGGAGGGAGATCGTGGGAATGTGGGACAGCCATACTCCCCTCGTTATGAGATGAATCCAGAGGCTGAGGTGGATCTTCTTGCGGACATACAAGTAGAGCATGTTCAGCGTACTATAGGTGGGAGAGTCATTTCTTTCTTTCATCTTACGTATTTTATCAGTTGCATTTATGCTAATGTATAATGTTGGGGGTTATTGCAGGTGGAGGACATAGTAATGATGATGATGATTTTGAGAGGTTAATAGAAGGCCTCCCCCGCACACAGTCTAGAAGGAGAGGGTCATCTACCCAGGATGTGCCTCCCTCACAATCTACAAGGGCTCCGACATCATCTCAATTGGCAAGAGGGAAGCAAATAGCTCAAGAATCCCGCCGAAAAAAAACTGGTGCAACAGAATCGAGGCCAAGTAAAGGAGTTGTTATACGAGAGCCACCTCCCGCCCCAGCACAAAAAAAGAAGGGTTGGTTTTCTGGTTGGGGATCCAAGAAAGGCAAGAAAGGTGCTACTGTTGTTGAAGATCTACTTGACATTGCCGATGCAAAGACTTTGGATCCAAATGCAGATGATGAGACACCGTCTCCGTTGGATTCACCCCGATTGCCCAATAGCGCCTCCCATGATTCGATGACTACTGGTAGGTCATCATTTTGTATTGCACATTACCTCAAATATATTTGTATTTGTGTTAACCTATCTTAAAATTATATTGCATTTGCAGGTGGTTCTTCTTCAGATGCTGGAGGTGACGGTGGTGGTAACGGTGGAGGTAACAGTGGAGGTGGAGGTGGTGACGGTGGTCAGGGAGGAGGAGATGGTGACGATGATCAAGGAGGAGGTGGTGGGATGGAATTCACAGAGGAGCAATTTTATGGGGGTGCAACACAAGATAGTAGTCATGGTGCCCCAATGCGGTACAATAGAAGGCAGAAGTTTAGACCTGGCAGTCAAGCAAGAGGTTCACCAGTGGATTCCCATAGCTATGACACTATGATATCAGACTTTGAGAGGATAAGTACACAAGAGTCTGTTGGATCCTATGGCGGCCATAGCTATAACCCCGAGTCCACTAGCACAGACTACTCTAGTGGGTACGGACCGTACAGTGGGTAAACTGTCACAGCAGGCTACCTTGGTCCATCTCCATATATGCATCCTCCTCCTGCATTTTCTGTTCATGTTCCAGTTCAAGTTTTTGCTCCTGTGGAGGATGTACAGATGGCACAACTAAATGTAATCCGTCCCGGCAGCCAGGTGTGGGACTATTATCTAAGTCAGTTTCGTCAGAGATACCATACCATGATGACATGGGATGAGTATCGTAGTTTTGTGTCTCGAACAAAAGGTCATCACCTTATTGGAGAGCTTCCCTCAGAGTCAGATGAGTCAGAGTCCGTGCCTATCCAATCCCAATGGAATGCATACGATCCATATCAACAAGGGCATTGGGGATATTAGAGTAAGTCATTGTATTATGTATTGGAATTTAGAGTTTGATAGTTGTATTGACTTTGTGCAATGTAAATATCTTTCAATTAATGAGTTTCAATTTATTTTCACTCTTCTAATACTTTTTTTATTGCAAATAAATGTTTTTATAGCAATTACATGATATAAATCTCATGGAATATGATGAAAGATATTTACAAGAGGCCTAAACCACACAATTATTCAAAAAAAGGTCAGATTCAAAGGAATCGGCCAAAAAATGGGTCATAAACAGGGGTTCTGCCCGAATCCATGCGAATCGAACCGAATCGATTCGATCCGCCCGAATCGGATCGAATCAGGCACAGCCCGATTCGGTCCGAATCGGCGATGCGCCAAACCCTGATATATATAAAGGGAATCGGGGCGAATCAACGATCAGGTTTCCCCTTATTCACACCGATTCGGGGGAATCAGGCCGATTCGCCCCGATTCGGCAAACCCTGGTATCAACTATCAACAAAGAATGACATGGGAGCAATATTAAGTTTATGTTCAAAACTATTATTCTAAACAATATTAAAGTCAAGTGGATGAAGTGTTGATGGACACTACAAGAAAGATATGTAGATGGCTGCAAATTGTAGTCATCTACAAAAAGTAATATTTGTAGACGGCTCAAAAAAGTCGTCTACATATGTTGGATATATAGACGGCTAAAGTAAAGCGTCTATATATGTTATGTAGACTGCTAAAATGGTTGTCTACATATGTTAGATATGTAGACGGCTTTTTAAAGTCGTCTACATATCACACATACATAGATGACTAAATAAAATCATCTACATAACATATATAGACGATTGAAAAAAATCGTCTACATATGTTGGATATGTAGACGGCTTTTTGAATGCCGTCTACATATGTCCAACTATCCCCACCCACTACTTTTTTTCCCTTCCCTGCACGGCACCAGAGCTCTGCGCCTCTTTTTCCCTCCCCCCCCCCTTTTTTCCCTTCTCCGCCACCTCTCTCTCTCTCTCTCTCTCTCTCTCTCTCTCTCTCTCTCTCTCTCTCTCTCTCTCTCTCTCGGTCACCGATTGCTCCACCACCGACTGGCGCCACCCTGCCACTACCGATGCAGCCACACCTCACTGCCACTGCCGATTGCTCCACTACCCTTCCTACTATTTATAGATTTTTAATGTCTATATCCACATTTCCCCCTCCTACGTCCATCGGAACCCCCCCCCCCCCGGTGGTGGCGATGGAGCTCGCCCACAGCAGCCCCAACCATCCGCGAAGGTGGCCACTCAGCGAGGCCTCCACCTCCTACACTGTCGTTTCCTCCACGTGTTGAAGCAGGCCAAGGTAGGTTCTTTCCTTCTCGAAGGTGCCGAAAGGGTAGGGCAAGGAGGGGCGGCGGCTACTTAGGGAGTCGAGGTGGGAGTTGGCCAAGATCTTGAGAGCAGAGGCAGTGGTCGGGGTATGAACGGTGGGAATTTGCTCGCCACAGGCACCTACACCGCACGGGGTACACATGCTCTCTCTCTCTCTCTCTCTCTCTCTCTCTCTCTCTCTCTCTCTCTCTCTCTCTCTCTCTCCTTTCATTTTTTTTTTTTCTTTTCTATTTTAAGGGAGGGAAGGGGAGGGGTGGGGGGCCGACGGTAGACACAGTGCAGGAGGGGCAGGGTGATGGCCAAGGGAAGTGGCAAAGGCATGGGGGGCCGATGGCGGGAGGGATGGGGGCCGGTGGTGTTGTATCCGCTCAGCAACGTCATCCACCCCACCGCCCTCGCCGACAGGCTCCTGAAGATGCTCGGCCCCAAGTTCCTCGACCCCGTGGCGATCCTGCGGATTTGAAGCTTCTGCCTCTTCTATGTCATGGCCCAGCTCTGGGGCATCGTGGTGATCTCAGTCCTATTCTGGGGTTTCGCTAACCAGGTGACGGATGCTTGGCCTTTTTCTTCCCTTTTATTCTCTACATTGATCAACTCTGTTTTGAGATCACCAATAATCGTTGGACAACCATGCTTCTTTCCCTTTTTTTGCTCCATTGTTACCTATTTAGAACATCTCTAAGATATATTTAGATGCTTTTGTGAATAACATATTCCTATTTAGTTAATTTTGATCAATTTGTAAGCTTCATGATTGCTTCTTTGGTTTCCCGTCCATTGTTCATGTTAGCATTGCATTCTCAGTATCTGGTTCTCCCACACTCGTGAAGGGAGAAAAATTGGCAATCTTCATCACTATTTGGCACTTCCCATTTTATTATCCTCGTAATCAAAATTTGTTTTTCATATGCATATTTTAGGTATTTTTTTCTCAGCTATTACAGGATCCTCCGTCTACGACATTGGTCATCCTCTCTCCCACTGCTGGCCATCACTCCGCCACCCCAGGCAACCAACAAACTCCTACACCGGTGCGACACCTCCATCGACATCCTCCCCCTCCCTTCTCTGGGCTCTCAATCCCTGGCCAATGACATCCTCCCCCACCAAAGGTATATCATCCACCTTTTTTATAAAGGTTTATGCTCTGTTAAAACAAAGATAATATTTACATGATGATCAAGCTTTAATTCCTCTTATGTGGCTAATTTTTATTATATTATTAAAATAATTATGCTTTAATTTCTACTATAATGATGAGATTATAATATCAAAAGATTACAATCAGAATTCATGTTAAAGATTTGACAACCCTTACTATAACATTTAGTTTATATTTTGCAACCCAGTTAGACTGATCAGGGCCATGTCCTTTAGCTAATTACAGAGTTGAATTGGCCAGATATTATCAACTCTCACCAAGTTTCATCACTAAGCATGACCCGATCTGGGTGATTTATGCTTTGGTCAGATTTAGAATTAGACCAATAGACATAAAAGAATATATATCAGGATGATGACAACATTCACAAGTGTATATTATCAAACAATATTACAACAAATAATTGCTGACATGCCTGGTGCAACTTCTTTCTTTGGTAATATGATTGTTTTTACTTGCGGGTACATTGTCAGCAGTATCCAAGTCCATGCATAACTACAAGAATATTGTTTTTCCCTTCAGCTAGATGTTGTGGATCCTGTCAACATCCAGCTGATGCATACCGGTTGTTGGACTGAGTTAATTATGTGAGATCATGAGAGAGTTGTGTTTAAAGACAAGAAACGTTATGCACTCATCTTATTTTTGGGGTAACTACTGTAGTATCCTTTTCCATTTCCTTTCTCCAAGAATAACTTGAAGGCTGAGACTATGTATCTGCTCGAATATACTTTTTTGTGTCTTTTTTTTTCTTTTTATGCATGACTTGTCTCATGAGTCTTTTTGTTTTTGGGTAACTATTGTAGTATCTTTTTCCACTTCCTTTGTCCAAGGTAATTCTATATTCAGCTCCTCGAATTTGTATTGAAGAAAGTGCACACTTATGTCCAAGGTAATGGATCCACGTGATCTTTTGGTTCACTTATGTCATATTTTGGACTATCGATATTTGCAAGTTTGCACACAAATAGTCTTTCAGATGGGTTTGATTGTGCTTGAAGACATCTCTTTTGGGACTTCTCAACATAAATATTCAACTGGTTAGCTCAAAATAACAAGAAAAATGAGAGACACGGAGAGTTGCTATGTGCCTATGCGGTAAGCAACATAGCCTGACAATTGTCAAACATGCTTCCAATCTCCTCATCCTCTTGGGTGTTTGGTTTGAAGTAATGAACTTGAGAGATCTAGCTAATTTCAAGCTATTGGTTGCTAGGACTTTCCCTTCTTTGATCTCTAAATTTAATTTCAATTACATAGTTCTGGACATCTCTCTGACTATGTGAAATTGTTGTGCAGGTTAAAAAGCCACACACACCACTTTTGAAGGTCAGTATCTCTAATCGTGTTTTCCCTTTTTCTTGCACAAGGTTTCACATTAAACTACAGTAAGAGAAAATTTCATAAGATTTAGAATTCGAAAAACAATGTGGGCCTTGCCTTCAATGAGAAATCTCTCTGCCAAAGTCTTGCTCTTGTTGCACAGCCCAAAGCTTACGCTGACAATTTCAAGTGGACGAATCCACCAGAAGCTGCGGAAGAATAGTTCTTGCATAGAGAAGTATTAGAATTTTTTTTCATTTGAGCTGCAACCTTCAAATTCCAAAATCTATTTTTCTTCTTCTTCTCCATTAAAATGGAATTGTAGTGTTTCTACATCACCCTTAAATAGAGAAGTATTCCTTGTTTCTGTTGAGTTTTACGTTATTCTATAGTATTTTAGTAAACACACGTGCGAAGCACGTTAATTTAACTAGTGATGTGATGTTTGACTGCGGATCATATTATTAGTTTATTCATGGGGAGATGTGAATTTGTTTGTGTGATGTTTCTTATGCTCATTTCTTTATAGGATAAATGTGCATTAATGCAGGTTATTTTTTTTTCATATTCATTTTTATTTACAGGAGTCCCCTCTTAAGTATGTATGCTGATATGTCTGTGGCATGCAAGGTAGTTGCTTTTTTCTGTTGGTATGCTTCTTAGATAAAAGAACTACTTTTGTTCTATGAGAATTATATATATATAAATTCTCTGATGATGCCTAGAATGGGTAATTATGGACTATGTTTGTCATTGGACTGTGGCCTTACCTGGCCATTATATCTAAAATTGTTTAGATTTTGGCAGACTTTTGCTACTATTTTGTGAAAAGGCAAACGAATGAGCATAGCCTCATAGGACAATGGTTAAGCTTCATATTCTTGCGTTTCCCTACTTGTTCTTCCTATTTGTAGACTACTAGATTGTATCGAATCTATTTGCAGCATTGGAATTATTTATTTGTAAGTAGTATATACATCTCATCTATAAAATTTTGCACGCCCAAGAGTCTAAAAAACTGTGACTATTTCCTTTTCCCCTTTTTTATTTATTTGCATGTTGAAACATATGTGGAAGTGTTTACATATTATTTTACAGATTTGTATTCAACATTCAAATTATGATATTTTATTAAAAAAAAAAAACAAAGATATGTAGACGGCTGGAACAGCCGTCTACAAAAGTATGTACATATGTAGACGATTCCTGTTCCAACCGTCTACAAAAAGATCATATATGAAGACGGCTAAACAGCCGTCTACATATATGCACATATGTGGATGACCTTTAAGCCGTCTACATATGACACTTTTATAGACGGCTTCCTAGAGCCGTCTACGTATGTTTTGTAGACGGATCTTTTCTAGACGGCTTGTCAGCCGTCTACGAAAAGATTTGTAGAGTGTTTTTGTAGATTTGTAGACGGATTCCAACCGTCTACAAATCCCAATTTTCTGGTAGTGCCAATTTGACACTATTTGTAATTTTGTATCATGGATCTGTATTGACTTTCTTTTATGTACTTTTGTTGTGAGATGGACATATGTTAATTTATGTGCAATTGTGCACCATTGACCTTTTTATTTATATGGACTGATATTGGTGTGAAATTGTGGTATCTATTGTTGAGAATATACGTAATTATCTATGTTATCTAGGAATCAATTTTATTGTTGTCATCATATATGAATTTTCTCGGGATCCCGAGATCTGATCTCTCGACATTTTACTGAGATCTCCGATATCACTTCTCTTTGACCCTTCCGAGATGAAGCCGAGATCTGATATGGCAAACCTTGACAGATGGTGTAGTGATCTTCCTCTCTGTGAGGCTTTTCCTGACCTCTTCCAGAGTTTCTCATATTCTTGACTCTTCTTTATCGGGGACAGCGTGGGCATCTACTTTCAGGAGGAGTCTGAGATAGTCAGAGATCTGTTGACATAAAAAATAAAATTTGGTGTCAATCCCCCCATTAATCCCCCTCCCCTAAACCAATGAAGGCACCATCGGTTAGGAGGTTTTTTCCCCTAACCGATGGGGCTACCATCGGTTAAGGGGGTTTTTCCCCCTTAACCGATGGTGCTTCCATCGGTTGGAGGGGAGACCCCTCCAACCGATAGTGCTTCCATCGGTTAGAGGGGAACTCCCCTCTAACCGATGGAAGTTCCATCGGTTAAGGGGAATCCCCTAACCGATGGGGCTTCCATCGGTTAGAGGAGTCTCCCCCTCTAACCGATGGAACCCCCATCGGTTAGGGGGGGATTCCCCCTTTAACCGATGGATGTTCCATCGGTTAGGGGTCCCCTTCAAAAAAAAAAAAAAACAAAAAAAAAACAGGAAATAGGCACATCCCCTAACCGATGGTACCCCCATCGGTTAGAGGAGTGCCCCTCCCCCTAACCGATGGTACCCCCATCGGTTAGAGGGATTTTAAAATCCTCTAACCGATGGAACCCCCATCGGTTAGAGGGAATTTTCCCTCTAACCGATGGAACCCCCATCGGTTAGAAACCCCCCATTCCATGCAATGTAAGGGGTGCCTTCCCCTATAAAAGGCACCCCATCCCCCCATTTCAAGAGGGCGGACCCCCCCATAAGGAGCTACAGCCCTCTTCTCAAAGTGCTGTCCCCCATTTTCTGAAATCCCGAAAGAATAGAAAAATCCCAAATTCTCAAAGCTTCCCGATCTCCTCCTCAAGCTCCCCTCTTGTGTGAAAGTACCAAATCTTCCCCCCGAGCATTGAGAAGTTGTTCTTATACGGCATCGGCAAACTTCTTCGGCTAAAAGTCCGCAATAGCGGCATAGGCCCTCATGGGCTATAGGTTCTAAATACCGTCCATTCTGGACATATGGTATTTTAGATACCTTTGTAATTCGTGCCACCTCCCATCGAGTTTTAACTCTCCGGGATGGTGTGTTTGTGCTATATGCATATGTTTCTTAGAGGAGACTCTGCCCAAGTGGAGATTCTGCCCAAGAACATATTCATATATTCACATATTTACATTTTTTATATATATGTTTCCTAGAGGAAACTCTGCCCAAGTGGAGATTCCGCCTAAGGACATATCTATAAAGTTCAAATCTGTGTTTATATTTATATGTTTCTTGGTGGAGATTCTGCCCAAGTGGAGATTCTGCCCAAGAACATATTCGTATATTCACAAATTTATACTTTTATATATACGTTTCCTAGAGGAAACTCTACCCAAGTGGAGATTCCGTCTAAGAGCATATCTATAAAGCTCAAATTTGTGCCTATACATATGTGTTTCTTGAAAGGAAGCTCTGCCCATGTCAAAGTTTTCCTTCTAAAAACATATCCATATAATCACAAACTTTGTACTCATATACATGTGTTTCTTAGTGGAAACTCTGCCCAAATGGAGTCTCCGCCCAAGGATATATCTATATAATCATAGATTTGCATTTATATGCATATACTTCTCAAAAGGAATCCTGCGTGAGCAGTGGTGCCTTCTTATCGGATACTCCGCCTAAGCAGAGTCACTGTTGAGAATATATACATAAAACGTAAATTTATGTTTATATGTACATATGTTCCTTAGGGGAAGGTTCCCCTCTAGACAGATATTTTGTCCAAAGGTATATCTGTATATCATAAATTCGCATTTATATGCATATATGTCTCAAAAGGGATTCTGTTCAAACGGAGGTACCTTTTACCGGATACTCTGTTCAAACAGAGATACCGTCCGAGAAAATGTTCATTTGTGTTTATACACATATACCTTCTTAGGGCAAAATTCCTCTGGGCAAAGATTCTTCCAAGGACACATGGGTATAAACATATATTCACATGAATACGTCTCTATGAGGACACTGCTTAAGCAGAGACTTGCCAGAACACATTGGTATACACACATCCAAAGGAAAGGGGAATAAGACCCGAACTGTGCTCAGATACTCCAAAGAGCAGCACGAATGCATACTTACAAGAACTGTGTTCATATGGACAGTTTCCAGAAAGGAACTTCAAATTGACAAGAACATCCATGGAGATATGTGCATACATTCTTCAAAAAATCATACTCATACAAGTAAAGAAAAGTGAATGATGAATGAATGAAACGATGAACGAGGAGAAAGGAAATTCTGCCTCAATTCAGACTTCATTTAAACAACTCGGACTTCATTTGAAAGAAGGAAGTTGTAAAAGAATATCACATCATAAAAAAAAAGGTTGAAGTAGCAACTCTTCCAATACAGGAATGCTACTTCTAATCATGACTTCCCCCAAGTTCAGAATCAAATGCACGGGTATACACCCGTCTGCAATAATAATCCTCCGGTTTTCCAAAATAAAACCTTCAAACAACCTAAAAGAAGAGGAGGGAGACCCAAATGGGTTCATGGAAATATATCCGTTCCCTTCTTAAAAGTCGTATCTCGGACTCCACAAAGGACAGTCTTTTCAAAATGAAACACTCAAGGCAAAAGCATTTCAAAAATAACTAAAAGAAAGATGATACATCATGACCAGGATTTTCTAAAAGAATGTGTATTTTCTCATCCCCTTTCCTATGAATGGTATTCGGGTTAAAACTAATGTTAAATGACACCAAGAGTCTTAACTCGATGTAAATGTAACATCGACTTCGATCGATGGAGACAGAGGTCCAGCACATGCTACTCCAATCATCTGATGAGTATAGATACGGGACTCAAGGAGTTCAGATAAAAAACGGCGCACCCTAGTCGCCCGTCACACGGGCATCCCCGTCCATTTCATGGACAATCCAATCGTCCGTTCCACGGACATCATACCCGTCCGTTCCAAGGACACCCAAAAATACTCTCTCCGCATTATGCGGACTCTTTCTTCTGTCTGGTAGACAGACTGGCACGCCCCGCAAAAATCAAAGCATGTGAAATAAATGAATACCCAAATGAAATGAATACATGAACCAGATAAAACGAAATGAGCATTCAAAATCAAATGAATGATCGATGATATTTTTCCGTGTCAACAAGATCTTACAGCTTGAGGAGCTGCTCAGTTCTTTATCCTCCATCTCCCTTTTTAAGAGTACGAATCGGTGGGTGTGGCACTGGAGAAGGGACTAACATTTTCGATAAGATCGACATATAGTATCATTTCGAATGGTGGGCTTTGGCATGGATTATAGTTTCAAGTTTAAAGACCATGGAACCCCCTTAGGGTAAAGGTTATCATCTAGAAAATCTCTATTGGTAGGCTGCCTACAAGATATAGACTACTTCGCTTCCTTCCGGATATTCAGACCGCGTGTTCTCTATGGGCAAGAAGAGTCTATCGATCATATTTTGTTGGTTACTCCTATGCTTGTATGGTATGGACAATCGCATTTTCCCCAAGGTTGCTCGAGATGCTGAATCTCTTTTTGCTGTGATTCGTAACAAAGTTAAGGAATGGGTGCCTATTGTATGTAATGTGAATCAATCCAACTCTTTTTTTTTTGCCTTGTTGACGGGAATAGAGAGAAGCTACCCATTTGGTGGTCAATGGCAGTGTATAGGCAAATATACCCTTGTAAAATTACTATTTGCAAATATATCATGCATGGAAATACATTAGCAAAGATACCCTTAATTTGTCTAAAATTATGCAAATAAGCCATCATCGTCACCCTCCATTACCTCCTATTCAAATAACTTTGGTTAACATTAACTAGAGATGCAAAGTGACTTAATTACCCTCCCTCTTGCTCTCCTGCATCTCTCTCACCCCTGGCCTCCCTCTCCCTCTCTCAGCTTTAGTACTTGAGGGTGTCGCTAGCGTCCTTCTTCACCTCCAACACTGTCAGGGGGTAGGGGAGGGGGCGAGGAGCGCTGGGGGCTGGGAGGACACTAAGGGGTAGAGGAAGGGACGGAGAGCGCCGGGGGGTTGTTGACATAAAAAAAAAATGTGTCAAAACCCCCAGAAATCTCAAAAATATCCCTATAAGGGGACGAATGAAGCTCCAAGCCTCCAACCCTTTTTATATAAAACGGTTGGGGGAGGATCCCCAACCGGTTTTATATAAAACTGGTTGGGGGGGGGGGGGGGGGGGGTTTACCCTTTTTTTATATAAAACTGGTTGGGAGAGATCCTCCCCCCAAGGTTCAAAAATCCGGGGATCGGGATCGGATCGGTCGGCCCAAAACCGATCCGACCCGGCGATCCCGACCCCGGCTCGGCCGAGTCGGGCCGAGCCCGGCTGACCCAGGGGTGGGTGGATCGGCCCATTATACAGGTGTATATCTTATACAGGCTGAGTTCAGACCGAGTCCACTGCGATTTCAGGTCTTATTTACCTGAATATCATTTAAGTATTACATGTAAATAAGGAAGTACCCCCATTTGAATCCAATAAAAATATCAAAAAAATCATATCTCTTACCAATAAAAAGTCAACTCTCCCACCGAAGAAGAAAATCGTGATTTCGTTGATTTTAGCGAAATGCTAACTTTTTAATCTCTCATAATTTAGCATATCTAAAAATTTGATAATTCAAATAAACCATATGGAACACTAAAAATCCAAAGTCCGGTAAAAAAAGTCAAACGTGCATATGACTTCTCCAAGGAAGCCACTCTCCTACTGACAACATTTAGTCTGCTTGAGACCTCTCAGGATTTGGTCAAACTTAAATTATCATCACTCAAAGTCATGAGAATTGTCACTTTCTAATTTCTTTTCAATTAAAAAGTGAAAAATCTCATGAGTTTAGATAATGATAGCTTAGGTTTGACCAAATCCTAAGAGGTCTCAAGCAGACTAAGTGCTGTCAGTAGGAGAGTGGCTCCCTTAGAGAAGTCATATGCACGTTTAATTTTTTTTACCGGACTTTAGATTTTTAGTGTTCCATATGGTTTATTTGAATTATCAAATTTATAGATAAGCTAAATTATGAGAGATTAGAAAGTTAGCATTTCGCTAAAATCAACGAAATCGCGGTTTTCTTCTTCGGTGGGAGAGTTGACTTTTTATTGGTAAGAGATATGATTTTTTTGATATTTTTATTGGATTCAAATGGGGGTACTTCCTTATTTACATGTAATATCTTAAGTCAGGCAAATAAGGCCTGAAATCGCAGTGGACTCAGCCTGAACTCAGCTTGGGATTGGCCTGGACTCAGCCTATGACAAGGTTGAACAGGATCGGCCCGGCTCGGGCCGATCCGAGGCGGATCGGGCCGGGCTCGGCGAGCCGGCCGAGCCCAGCCGAGCCGGTCGGATCTGCGTGCAAGGACCGGCTAGGTTACCCCGGCTCGGATCGGGAGGCCCAAAACCGAGCCGACTCGGCCGCTCCGATCCCGATCCGGCCGAGTTTTTGAACCATGCCTCCCCCAACCGGTTTACCCTTTTTTATATAAAATAGGGAGGATCCCCAACCAGTTTAATATAAAACTGGTTGAGGGATTCCCCCCCCCCCAACCTTTCAATGTAAAACCGGTTGGAGGGGAGGCTGTTCCCCCCAACCGTTTTAATATTAAACCGGTTGGGGGATTCCCCCTCAACCTTTTAATATTAAACCGGTTGGAGGGGAGTTGTTCCCCCCAACCGTTTTAATATTAAAAGGTTGGGGGTGCTTCCCTCCCCAACCAAAAAAAAGGGGAGTCTCCCCCTCTCCCTCTACTGCGCAGCCAACAGGGGGGAGAGGAGGTCCTCCCCTATAAAAGGGAAGGCATCCCTTCATCTCAAAGAGAGGCACCAAGCCCCATAAGCCCCCATATGCTGGCCGGCCTCCAAGCCCTCATATCCTCCTTCAAAACCCTGCTGGTTGGCCTCCCAAAGCCTTGAGAAACCAGTCCCCATACCCTGGAAAAACCAGTCCCCATATCCTGGAGAACCAATCTCCAAATCTTGGAAAAAACCAGTCCCCATATCTTGGAGAACCAATCTCCTAATCCCTGAAAAAACCAGTCCCTCTAAACCTTGGCCAAGCCCAAGCTCCTCACTTGAATGTGTAAAGTTTGAGAAGCAGCAATAAAGCTTTCTCCTCTTTTTGCAAATCTCTACACTTGTTCTTCAAAGCTTCTTGTTCGGTGCGGTGCATTTGTATATTTGTGCTATATTTCATATCCCCACATCGAGCAAGTCTCTGTGGGGATTTTTCGGGATTTAAATACTGTCTGTATCGAGCAAGACTCTACGGACATATGGTATTTAAATACCCTTGTATGTTCGTGCTCTAAATGCCTCCATATCGAGCAAGTCTCTATGGGCATGTGCATTTAGATGCCGTTTGTTCTTGTATGTATATGTTTCTTCGAGGAGACTCTACCCAAGCAGAAGTTGTGCCCAAGAACATATTCATAAGATCCTAATCTCGTGCTTATATGCATATGTTTTCTTGAAAAAACTCTGTATAAACAGAAGTTCTGCTCAAATACATATCCATATAATTATGACCTTATGATCATATGTATATGATTCTTAGAATGGACTCTGCTCACGTGGAGGTTCTGCCCGAGAACATATCTATACAAGCACAATACTCTTGTATATTTGTATCTTGATATATTCTGTACCCCACATCGAGCAAGTCTCTGTGGGGATTTTCTGGGGTTTAAATACTGTTCATATCGAGCAAGTCTCTATGGACATACGGTATTTAAATACCTTTTGTATGTTGTGCTCTAAATGCCTCCATATTGAGCAAGACTCTATGGGTACGGATATTTAGATGCCTTGTACTCACATGTATATGTTTCTTCGAGGAGACTCTGCTCAAGCAGGGATTCTGCTCAAGAGCATATCTGTATGATCATAATCTCATGCTTATATGCATATGTTTTATTGAGGAAACTCTGTCTAAACAAAAATTCTCCTCAAATACATACTCATATAATCGTGAGTCTATGTTCATACGGATATGATTCCTGAGTTGAACTCTGCTCACGCAAGGGTTCTACCCGAGAACATATCCATGTAAGTACAATCTTACGTATATATTTCCTCAAGGACACTCCGTCTAAACGGAAATTCCATCCTAAAATTTACTCGTATGTTCATAACTATGTGTTTATATACATACATTTCAACAGAGATCTTGTCCCTGGAGACGAGTATATACTCAGAAGATAATTTCGCTAACACGGACATGTTCCTGCCCATTGCAAGCTACATGACAAGTTCCACAAAGGAAACTCATACTCTTTTCAAAAAGACAACCCTATTTTCAAACTTAGACTCATTTTGTTCAAAATAAATAAAGCAAAAATGTTGTCTTGGAATTTCTTACAGATGCATATATTCTCGCCCATGCTATGAAATGGTATTCGGGTTGAAACTGGTGTTAATACGACACCTAAAGTTTTTAACTCGATGTAAATGTAACATCGATTCCGATCGATGGAGACAGGGGTCCAACACACGCCACCTTAATCGCCTGATGATTAAAAGGCACGGAATCAAAGAAGTTCAGATCAAAACACAGCGCACTCATCCGTTTTACGGTATACAAAATTCGTTCTCTACATTGCGCAGACCCTTACTTCTGCCTGGCAGGCAGGCTGGCACGCCCCGCAATACAAAGTCAAAATATAGATAAATGAACAAACACTTTAAACATAAATGGAAAGAGAAAAAAAATCCCGTGTCCACAACTGGCACGCCCGGTGGGACCCCTTCTCACCATTCATAGCAAAAGGGCGAGATATATGCATCTTTCTTCTTAAAAATCCTAATACTGATGATTTCCCCTGAAGGTACTCCGTGAAGGTACTCCGTAGAGGCACCTCGAAGGTACCTGGGCAAAGAAAAGCAAATCCCAAATCGTTGGAGATGGCCGTCACTTATGGACCGCTCGTTGTCAACAACCATGCCAGGTTTGGCTACCTGGCAACTCCGATCGTATTCGGAGATTTCCCAGTAGTTGTCGGATCCCTTACTTCCTAGGGGTGGTTCCGGCTCGTCAAGAGGAGGATGCTGCTCAAAAGCCTCCCTCCAACAAATCAACAAAGAAGACCAGCAGGATTCATGCTAATACTCAAGCTCGTCCTGCTGCCATCAACAAGGGCACCCAAATGCCCTCCAAAGATGATGTTGTCAAAGGGGCCAAACCCCGAATCCGGACCTTTTCGGTCCAAACAATTTCCTCCCAAATCATAGCTCCCGTCTCCTCACAACGGGGGCAAAACAAAAATCACAAAAGCAAAAGGCGGCCTGCTGCTACCTCAAGATCCGGCAAGTCCATCATGATCGGAGGTCTGCGGGTGCGGATTGACGGAAGCCAACCTGTCATACCACGTGATAGGTATGTTCCAACAATTCCGACCTCGAATCGCTTCTCAGCTCTGCGGTGGTTTCGAGGAGAACAAGAAGTTCCCAAGAAGAAAGCCGGTGTCAAACAAGGCACCCGGCATTCACCCAAGCTCAAACAAATCTGGGTTCCCAAAAAGGAGGCTCAGAAGCTCAGAAAGATGCAAGCAAATACACCAACAACGTTCAGCAAGAGAAGCAATATCAAACAGGCTTCTCGTCAATATGCTGAACCCAAGCGTCATCAAGGACAAAAAAGAAAAGGAATATACAAGAAATCAAGTTATACTCCTCAAGGCCCGGATAATATCCAAGTAGTCAAAGAAAATCCAACTCAACAACTCAAATACCGTGCATCGGTCTCTCACCGTATATTGCGGATCTCAGTATTTGATAGGCTGGGGGCAATTCCTTATGCCGGTACCCGTCCATCAAAAAGACGACGCGTTACTTGGGCAGCTGAGGAAAAACCCAAGCTTATAATCTTCTCATGCTATGTCTCTGGGAATGACTCTGGCGAACCAGCTGAACAAATTGCGGGAGCCACTTCAAATGATCCCACTGAAGCTATCAGGCAGTTTGCCAGAAGAAACCGCCAGCCCGACGGACAAGCTGGAGCATCCGGTCAAGTTCCCCCTCGTGTTGATTCTCAACATGAGGAAATTCAGATCCCCTTCTTCGAAGAAACAAATGTTCAAATTGAAGAAGGTGGACCTTCAACTTCAAACATCAATCCCGTCATCGACTTGCCGACAAAGGAAAATTTTCAGGCTATGTCAGATGACGACAAATATCAAGTGATGCAGCGATGTCAATCTCAAATGGCCATGCTCCTACATGAAATGAGGCAATTGATAACTACAAGCCTCCGGCATCCTGTGGAGCCAGTCTCCACTCAACATCAACAAACAAAGTCAACATCCAGATGGGGCTGCCCCGGCAAATCATCCGGCAGCTTCTACAACTGGTCTTCTTCCTCAAACTACGGGTCAGGATATCATTGATCCGTCCAATATTATGCTCCCTCAAGGTGTTGCCATACAAAGGCATGAGATACTGAAGATTATTCAAGATATGTTCGCTCAGCAGAGCGAAGGCATTCAGGTGGCAGATTTATATTCTGTCCCATATCCAGTACATCGTCAATTCAAGAAGCTACCAGAAACGTGCCCTAAAGTCCCAAAACTACCAAAGTTCAACGGACATGGGTCACCACAAGAACATCTGGCGCATTATATCATTGCCTTGGGCGAGCTCGCCACCGAAGAATCATATCTTCTCAGATATTTTGCAACTTCCTTGACTGGAGTCGCATTTCAATGGTATTCAAAGCTCAAGTCCAACTCAGTTGCTGATTGGGCAGATATGCAAAAACAATTCCTTGACCGTTTCCAAACGGTTGAAAGGAAGGTCTCTCTCGCCGAGCTATGCTCCCTCAAACAAAAAACAGGGGAGTCAGCAATTGACTTCATCAAAGGGTGGAGAGAGTTTAGCATTAAATGCAACAACCCTCCCGCTTAAGAAGATGCAACCTCTATCTGCCGAAGAGGCCTCATATCAACAGTCAACGAGAAGCTCTTGGGAAGAAATATCAAGAGTTTCGATCAATTGAATTCTGCAGTAGCAAAAATTGAGATGTTCCTAGCCGAGCAAATGGCTCGTACATCTTATAAAGGCAAGCTCCCCAAAGAGCGCAAGCAGTCAGCAAAGGAGGTCAATGTTGTTGACTTCTCACCTGATAATGAAGCAAAGGGGGCAGTAATATCTCTTGTCCCAAAGAAGAAATCAGAAGCTAAAGCTCCAGCGCCATCATTGGCGGAGCGCATGAAGACTCCCTATTCCTTCAAAAAGGAGCATACTGGGAAGCTCTTCGATCTCTGCCTCGACAACCAATTGATATCACTGCCAGAACCAAAGAGGCCGGCAGATGTCAGCAAGATCAATCAACCCAATTATTGCCCGTATCACCGTATGGTGGGGCATCCAGTTGAAGATTGCTACGTCTTCAAAAATGAGGTCCAGAAAATGATCTAAGAAGGCCTCATATCTATGCAAACTGGTCTGATTGATCCTCCTCAGCCTCACGCTTGGGATCGACCAGGGCAATTTGTCAATGTCATACATATGACAGAACTTGCAACAAATTCAAATCATAATGAGGTAGATCCTCCATGTGATCCCCCTCAAGATAATTCAGAGCTCATTCTCCACCAGAATCAAGACATAACCCACATAGAATAATGAGGAGAGTCCAAAGGCAAATCCTACGACTCCAACAAGGCCAGCAACAATTGCGCCAAATTGTGCAAAGCGTGGAAAGACGTCAGGATACTCCTGCTCAGGTACCCTGCACTCCACAAATAGTTCCTATACAACCCCAAATATATCCAGAGCAGCCTCCTATGTCACCATATGCAGACTCAATTAGGTGGCTATCTGAAGGGCCTTCAACTCCTTTCGAGTCGGCGAGATTATATTCTTTCCCTCGACATCAAACTTTTTCACTCTTCCGGTTATGCCTTCAGTCCGGATTGATGAATTATTCAGCTTCGGCAGAAATATTAGCCAACTATTGCCCATATCATCAAGAGATGGGTCATAGTATTAAAGACTGCATAAGATTCAAAGATGATGTCCAAAAGCTAATTGGACAAGGGATAATTAACCTGGGTGTTCATCGGGTCAACCCTCCACAGCCTCATACTCGGCAGCCACCAAATGGACCGGCTAACTCCGGGTTCCACTCGGTGAATGTCGTCAATGTATCATCATCTTCTGGTCTTCCTCAGTCAACATTAGAGGAGCCTTCAAATCCATATCTATCCAGTCAATGGTATACAAATGCGCGTCCTCTACAACGGCGCTCATTTGATATAAAGAATACCAAGCTCATCTTTGACAATCTCAAAAGGCAAGAGCTAATTCAGGTATTTCCGCCCGCACCTTATATTTTCACAAGTGAAGAAGAGATGCATGAATACTGTGAATACCATTCCATGGTCGTGCATCCCACCAAAGATTGTCCGGAGCTCCATGACTTGATCGAAACTTATATCCGGGAAGGGATAACTGATCAATATGGAAACTCCTTGGCACCAACAAATGGGGTGTCACGACAAACATATGATCCAAGTCCGGAATTCCAAGCTCTTATCCAGAAATATGTGAATATTATCATCATCAGCTGGGCTACGGACATTATAGAAGCAAAGTTGAAGAAGACCAATTCAAAATTGGTCTTTTTCGATATAGAAATGGAATTTCAGAAGAAGCTGCGGCGAAACCAATCTCGCAGCAAGCTGAGGAGTTCGTGGATGATTACCACCAGCTCCCATCTTCAATTGTTGAAGAAGCAATTAATTTCACATTTGAATCACAAGCTTCACAAGGTGAATGGGTCACTGTGGGCCCTCGAAAATCAGCCAAATCTAAAAGAGCCAACAACTCTACAGCAAGGGATGGCTCCAACAAAAGGAGCATCTCCAAGTCATCTTCAGAGCAGAAAGTCATAAGCTCGCTTGAAGCTCTGCAGATAAAAAATAGAGAGAAAAATAGAAGGAAAATGAAAAAAGAAGAGTAAAGAAGCAAATGGAGTGTGATGCTGCTGCAGAGATGCCTCAAATACTCACACCTCTTCAGACGCTCCAAAAGCTAATTGATGATCTGGAAGAATACATACCTCCCAGGCCTTCTGATAAAGCTACCCTCGATCAATACATCCCATGGGACGAGCTAGAGCGAAAAATCCGGCTTCGAAGTTTGCTCTATCAATTACAGGTAGAAGCCCTAGAAGAAGGGGAGCACTATCTCTCAGCACGACTGAAGTCTATGTATGGAGATCGTGAAATCACCATCAAGGAGTTGGATTCCATGCTCAGTTCCCACGTCTGCAATATGGTATCCATACCTCCACCAAAGGAGTTGCAAACCTCTCCAAGTGATATTACTATACAAGCTGAAGATAAGCCAACGATGCTGACATATCAGCGTCGGCCGGCAAATAATCGTCATCGCAAGAAAGGACGTGGTAAAGAGCAAAAGACTGCATCTACCACTCCCAAGAAGTCTGACGTCACAAAGTCAAGCAAAGTCATACTCTTTCATGGCGAGGAATCGAAGCCTCTGCCCGAAGCTGAAATACGGGCAGATTCCTATGTCTTCGATCCTTCAGATGAAGAAGAAGAATTGCCCAATATGCCTGTTCATACAAAAGAGAAGAGCCAAAGTCCATATGCTTCATCAAATGAGCCAGACAACGCTCCTCCATTTCCAAATGAAAGGCTATTGAGCCCTCTCTCTCAAAGGAAATCTCTCGAGCCAAAGGAGCCATCTGAATCCTTGATTGAGGAATCTCCCTCATTGGATCAGACATGTGCTGAAACCAATAACAAGATTATTCAGCAACTCAAATCACTTCCCGTCAATATCACTGTCTGGGAGGCGATTGCTTGGAACAAAGACTTGAGAGAAACTCTCGTCAAAATACTCCAAGAACCAGAAATATATGAAGCTCATATGGCTGACTTCCAAACTCAAATATATGAAGCACTGGCGGCAAATGTCACCTTCACAGACAAAGACATGTTGCTATCCTCTCCATGCCACAATCGTCCTTTGTATATGAAAGGACAAGTCAATGGCATCCACTTGAATCGGATCTTGGTTGATCCAGGGGCATCTATCAATATAATGCCCTATAAAACCTTTGAATCACTACATCTCATGCCTTATATGCAGCGGGTAAAAGATGTGCGGATCACTGGTTTCAACTTAAAGTCAGAAGAAGCCATTGGAAGGGTCACCGTCAATCTAATTCTGGGAGATTTTGCTACCAAGGTAACCTTCTACATCATCAATGTTGATACTACATACAGAGTATTGCTCGGGAGACCTTGGCTACATGAAAATTGGGTCATCCCGTCAACACTCCATCAATGCATTAAATATGCCAAAGAAGGGAAACAATATACAGTCTTTGCTGATCAGGCCCCATTTCGGGAAGATGAATGCAATCTGACTGATGCCCCTTATATCTTGGAGGACCAACTCTTCAAACCCCTACCCAATCTAAAGGAAAGGGTAAACAAGTCAAATGCTCAGATGAAGATAGTAAGACTGGCAAGCTCTTTGCAATAAACAAAAATCTTGCCGAACTCCATGCAAAGAATTTCCGAAGTAAAGCAATCTGCCCAGAAAAGCAAAACATCAACCATGAGGCTGATTATGTAAGTCAAGGCATCAACGGGAGCATTCCTCTACCTCCCAATTGCTTGCAGATCAGCTTCCCAAAGCAGCATCAAAGTGTTCAACGACTGAAAACATTCGTCGTCACTTATCAAAGAAAAGAAGATAAGGAAAAAGCCAGAAAGGCATCAAAGCCAATCTACTTCTATAAAGGGGAGCCAATAGCTCAAACATCCCTCGATGATGATTTTGATTGGGAAAATCAAACCCAAAATCATCCTGAGCTAATAGAAGAAATGGCAGATATGCCAGAAAGCATCAAAGAAATGTGCAAGAAGCAAAACATTCCCCAGGTCCAAAATACCTCTCGGCGGAATTTCTTCAAGCAATTATGGGAACCTTCACAAGTGCGAGGGCAACCTCCATTTCCCAGAAAAGATACAAGAGGACTAGGTTATGAAGCCAAGGTCTTCTTCTCAGCCAATGTTGTTGGGCTACTACTAGATACTTGCAGTGCAAAAAGCAGTCAAGCATCTTTCAATTCCAACCCTCAAGAAGATATTTTCTGTCCCACCAAGGGATCATTAGATGAAGGATCGTCAGAAGAATCTGACGAGCAATCTTTGCCAATAAATTCTGAAGATACAAATTTCTACGAAGTTCTAGTCGCCTACCCTGACGACGAAAAAGACTTCGTAGATCTTCAACCAGCTCCTCAAGAAATTGAAGATGGAGGACAAGCCACAGTTGATGAATTGATTGAGCTCAATCTTGGGAATCAAGAAAACCCCCGGCCAGCCTTCATCAGTGCCCTTCTCGACGAACAAGAAAGAGAATCTTATAAAATCTTCCTTCTGGAATTCCAAGATTGTTTTGCTTGGAATTACAAAGAAATGCACAGGCTGGAGCCATCAGTTGCCGAGCATGAATTATCTATACTTCATACAGCCAAGCCTGTCAAACAAGCTCAAAGGCGTATGCGATATGAGCTGGAGGTGAAAGTAAATACTGAAGTCGACAAACTCTCTGAGGTAGACTTCATCGAGCCCTGCATATATCCAATCTGGCTCGCCAATATTGTTCCAGTGAAGAAAAAGAATGGTCAAGTCCGGATATGCATTGACTATAGGGATTTGAATAAAGCATGTCCCAAAGATGATTTCCCGGTTCCAATCACAGAAACTATGGTGGATATGACCACCGGTCATGAAGTTTTGTCCTTTATGGACGGGTCTTCAGGCTACAATCAGATCTGGATGGCAATCAAAGATAAAGATCATACTGCCTTCAGGTCACCCAAAGGTATCTTCAACTACAAAAGGATGCCCTTTGGCTTGAAAAATGCAGGAGCCACATATCAAAGAGCCATGACTAAGATATTCGATGAGATGATTCATGATATAGTTGAATGCTATGTGGATGACTTAGTCGTCAAAACCAAAAAACGGGAAGACCATTTATCTGATCTTCGCCGTGTTTTTGAAAGACTTCGTCAATTCAAATTGAAAATGAACCCCATGAAATGTGCATTTGGGGTTTCAAGCGGCAAGTTCCTGGGCTTCATCGTCAAATATCAGGGAATAGAAATAGACCCCGACAAAATCAAGGCGATCCAGCAACTGCCATCTCCTCAAAATCTGACCGAGCTAAGGTCGTTTCAAGGGAAATTAGCCTATATTAGGCGATTTATCTCTAATCTTTCAGGAAGGTCCATGCCCTTCGGCAAACTCATGAAGAAAGATGCTCCCTTTATATGGGATCAAGAATGCCAAGCTGCCTTCGAGCAAATAAAAGAATATCTCCTCACTCCTCCAGTATTGGGAGCCCCAATCGCTGGAAAGCCTCTTATACTCTATATTGCAGCTATGGATGCCTCATTGGGAGCTTTATTAGCACAAATAAATGAAGAAGGCGAGGAGCAACCAGGGTTTGACAAGGCGGGGCGAATCGGCCCGATTCGCCCGAATCGGAGCGAATCAGGGCCGGCCCGATGCGTGATCTGCATGGATCCGCCGCCCGGCCGCGGACCGGGCGAATCGACCGGATTCAATTCGATCCAGCTCGATTCGCCGGTCCGCCACGCACCGCTTCGCCCCTTCCCCTTTAGATTCGCCCGACACCCTGCGAATCGAGACTGTGCAGTCTCGATTCGCAGGGGTCACGCCGCCAGCCCATTTCTCCCCCATTTTTCCCCCTTCTCCCTGAAGGAAACCCCCGATCTACACCCTAGGTGACCCAAGGAGGCTTCCTACGTGGGATTGAAGGTGCTTTCCGACATTTTTGGGCTTCTCTCATCCCTCTCTTCATCCATTTCACTGTTTTGAAGGTAACTCTCCATGTATCTTCCATTTTTTGCTGTTTTTTGTTGATTTATGGGAAGTATATTCTTGAGAAATGATGTTGTAAGTGATTAATGTTCACTTGCAACCATTTCTCCTTTGAATCTTCAATTCTTTTAAATAGATTTGCCCATTTCCTTCTAATTTCAAATTTCTGTAATTATTTAAAAAAAACAACAAATTTCAAACATGATGGCCAAGTGTTTAGTGTTCACTTTCCACCATTTCTCCCTTTGATTCTACATTTTTTACACATACATTTGGTCATGTTCTTCCATTTTTTATTTTCTGAAATTATTAAAAAAAACAGGGATTGCAATGAAATTATTTTTAAAAAAATCAGAATTTGCAACCATAATGTTGCAAGTGATTAATGTTCACTTGCAACCATTTCTCCCTTGAATCTACAAAATTTTCATATAGATTTGGCCATTTTCTTCAATTTCTATATTTCTGAAATTATTAAAAAAAATTACAGAAATTGGAACCATGATGTTCCAAGTGTTTAGTGTTCACTAACAATGTCTAATGTGTTGTTAGAAATTGTTCGTATGTGAAACCAACATAAAATATATTTTTTTTCCTGAAAGTTAATGAATATTTATTTTATGTAGATGGCACCGAAGAAAGCCGCTAGTGAGGACATTGGGTGGCAGCATGGGACTGCAATGGGCAGTAGGCACAATTACAAGTGCAACTACTGCGGCCATACGGGACAAGGAGGTGGCGTCTCTCGCCTAAAGAAGCACCTTGCAGGTGGGCGGCTTGCAGGGTACCATGATGTCCAAGGTTGTAAATCGGTGCCTGCTGAAGTGAAGCGACTCATGATTGAACACTTGAAGGGTGTTCGGGCCGAGTCGCAAAGAAGGAAGGCGGACAGGGAGATGCAGGAGAGGATCATCTCGGGAAGCCAACGAGATGAAGACGACGATGATGAGCCACAAATTCATGCAGAGTATGTGCCTGATGTCCCTGAGCAGAGAGGGAGTTTTGAGGTTGGCAGTGGTAGTGGAGGCAGTGTGTCCAGAGTTGGGGGCGAGGCGCAGTCCCGTCGGTTTTCCAATGTGGGTGATTACTTCACTCATATTCCAACTGACATCCCAATCCCAGACCAACATGAAGGGCAAAGAAAGAGATTCACAGGTGTAACCTTAGAAGAGGTGGATCCTAATATATATTCTCGGGAGCATGGAAAGCAAACCAGAATTGATGATGCATACAACCAGCAAGGGCCTAGATATAAAGTGGGTCGTGCAGTGGCAAAATGGTGGCATCATTCGGGCATTTCATTCAATGCAGCTAACAGCCCATATTACAAATCTATGATCCAGGAGGTACAACAACAAGGGCTTCATGTGCAACCACCCTCCTCAAGAGACTTGGCAGGGAGATATCTAGATGAAGAAGTGCAGGAGATCAAGTCATATATCCAAAGCTTCAAAAAAAAGTGGGAGAAATATAGTTGCACATTGATGTGTGATGGTTGGTCGGGTACCACCAGGAGCAGCCTTATAAACTTCCTTGTTTATTGTGATAGACAGGTGTTCTACCACAAATCTGTTGATGCATCCGATAGAGTGCACAATGCTGAGTACATTTTGAGTTTGATGCGGGAGGTTGTGGATGAGATAGGAGAGCAATATATTATGCAGGTGGTGACCGATAATGGCTCTGCATACAAGAAGGCAGGGGAGGAGTTGATGCTTCTTTATCCCATCTTTACTGGACTCCTTGTACAGCACACTGTGTAGATTTGATGTTGAAAGAGATTGGCACATTGCAACCTGTCAGGACTGTGGTGGAGGCTGGGCAGAAAATCACAAGGTACATTTATAATCATCATGTTGTATTGGCGTGGATGAGAGAGTCCACAGGTGGAGAGTTGTTGCGGCCGGCTATCACCCGCTTTGCAACTAATTTCATTGCTTTACAAAGTCTCCTAAAGCACAAAGATGGTCTAAAACGCATGTTTAGGACAGACAGATGGATGCACAGCACTTTTGCAGGGACTTCTGATGGTAAAGAGGTAGAAGGGATCGTCTGCAGCGCTAACTTCTGGGACCGAGTCTTCAAGCTGGTGCAAATCATTGAACCTCTTTATGAGGTTTTGAGGGTGGTTGATGGGGATAGGAGACCAACCATAGGGTTGGTTTATTCAAAAATTGAAGCTGCGAAGAACAAGATCCGTGCAGTGTCCCCTCGCTATGCACACTTGGTGTTGGACGTTGTTGAGGATCGGTGGGACCGACAAATGAGTCGAGATCTACATATGGCGGGTGAGAAAATTTACTTGAATGGGGTTTTGATTTTAGTAGCTTCATTTAATTTATTTTATACCCTAATTGCAGCTTACTATCTCCATCCTGCGTACCATTATGCGTTGGAGCTATCATACGATGATGACTTGACAGCCGTCTTTACGCGGGTTATTGAAAGACTATCAAGGAGTCCAGTGGATGCAGCAGATGCTATTGATCAGGCGAGCATTAATCTCCCTACAATATGTCAAATTGTCAATTACAAGTTTAAATTTTTTGCTAATGAACTTCATTGTGGCAG
This sequence comes from Colocasia esculenta, assembly GCA_014218235.1. Taxonomy (NCBI): domain Eukaryota; kingdom Viridiplantae; phylum Streptophyta; class Magnoliopsida; order Alismatales; family Araceae; genus Colocasia; species Colocasia esculenta. Next base: position 28,817,117 of record CM024762.1, read on the forward strand.
ATGAAGAGCTTTCGAGAAGGGGTTGGGAGTTTTGCAGAGCCATCTGCCATTGCTGGTCGGGACCGCATTGACGGCGGTAATGTGCTTTCCCTTTCCTAATTGGATATTAGTAAACTCAACGATTGACTATTTGAGTAACACTAATTTTTTTTACAGCTGATTGGTGGTTCAACTTTAGGCACTTGACACCCATATTGAGGAAAATTGCAGTGAAGATCCTGTCGCAGACCTCCTCGTCCAGTGGGTGTGAGAGAAACTGGAGCACCTTTGCATTGATACACACCAAAGTCCGGAACAGGTTGTCACATAGGCGGTTGGACAATTTGGTGTATGTGCACTACAACATGAGGTTGAGGGTGAAACATTTAACAGAGGATCCAAAGAGGGGGGAGATGGAGGATGATCCGGTTGACATTGGGTTTCTACGAGATGATGAAGACCCAATGGTTGCATGGGTTGCACGAGCGACCACAGAGCGGGGAGAGTACGAGTTAGATGAGGAGGCAGATGATCCTGAAGATCCACCTCGTCCAAACACATTTCTAGCTAGGGCTATAGAAGCTGCAGAAGAGGAGGGACAACATGGAGATGTGGGCGGAGGGAGACAACCACATTCATCTCAATTTCGGCCCGAAGAAGAAGATGAGGTGGATCTTCTTAGCGACTTACGAATGGAACGTGCCATGCCCTCTGCAGGTGAGACAATAATTATCATTTGTTAAAGATGTTCATTCATTATTTTGTGTTTGTCCATACCATAATTTGTGATGTTGGGGACTATTGCAGGTGGTGCAAATTTGATGATGATGATGTGCAATTTGAAAGATTGATGCTAGGCCCTACAGCCCGCTCACAGTCTATGAGAGAAGCACCTGTAATTACTTCCTCACAACCAAGAAGGAAGGGGTCACATACACAATATGTTGCTCCATCCCAAGCTGCAAAAGGAAAGGCGGTGGCGACATCCCAACCGACAAAAGGAAAGGGGAAGGACATAGGTCAAGCAGGTGCCCCCATGGAAGGAAGAATCGCTCGATCTCGGATCGGATCGCCCTTGAAGAACCCCAAAACCCCACATTTCCGGCTGGATCGACCCAACTCAGTAGGATCTGAGTTGGATCGCTCGAGTCGAACCGAGATCGATCGATCCCGGCTCGATTCAGTCGATCCGGCCGGGTTCAGTTCAAATTTGAACTTAAGGCGCCGGATCGACCCTTATCGGGTCGAATCGATCGATCCTACGTCGATCCGACCCGATAAGGGTCGATCCCGATCGATCCGCGGTCGATCCCCCTTATTTCGGCCCCTTCCCACCCGAGGACACCAAAAGATGCAGGTTTTGGTGTCCTAGGAAGGAAGGAAGGTGCTCCCCCTCCCCCCCCAGCTCGGGCTGCCTCCTCCACCGCCACCGCCGGCCTCCTCCACCGCCGCCGGCGTCCTCCCCAGCCGGCCTCCTCCTCCTCCTCTTCTTCTTCTTGTTCTTCTTCTTCTTCTTCTTCTTCCTCTTCTCCTTCCTCTTCTACTTTTTCTTGTAAACCCTATCTTCTCTTTCAAGTTTGAAAGAGGTTAGAAGGAGCACATCCAAGGGAGATCTTCTTGAGTAGATCTCAATAGATCTTACTCAAGCAAGGAAGAAGTTGTTCTTCTTAAGGTATATTTCATTTTTTAATTTCGAAATTCAGTTATAAATTCTGAAAAAAATGAAAACACATGTACACATGTTTAATCTTCTTATATCTTCTTATTCTTCCCTTACATTTTGTCAATTAGACAAAATCTCCAAATTTCACCCTAATTGGCTAATTAGGGTTTGATATTTGGGGCTTATGTTGTATTAGCACAATTAGAGATCAATTAAGTGTTCCAATCACTTAATTGACTTAATCATGCCTTTCTATGATAATGGAACTATTTCATTTCGGGAAATTAGAGAAAATCTCTAAATTTCACCCTAATTAGGGTTAATATTAGATGTAATTATGTTTATAATTGTATACTTACACATGAATGTGTTTGTATTCTTAATTTGTTATAGGATTAGCAAGTATGGCTGATGAGGGACACGAGGAAGAGCAACCACAAGTAGACATTGGATGGAAACACGGTGTCCTTATTGATGCTGCCTCTAAGAGAGTGCGGTGTAACCACTGTGGTAAGGAAATGAATGGAGGTGTATACCGCCTAAAACAACACATTGCAGGCATTGGAACAAATGTAGTAAAATGCAAGCATTGTCCACGGGAGTTAGTGAATGAGATGAAAGAGTACATGGCTGGAAGACAACAACAAAGAGGCATACGTATTCAACATCAACAAGAACTGCATGAAGAGATTTCTGGGAAGGGAAAAAGTAAGGCAGCTACAAGAACTGTTGATGTTGAGGACTCAGATGATACAGATTATGAGGATCTCTCACCTAATGAGAGAGAATGGCGAGAAGGACTACGGCAGAGTCGGCGTGTTGCCATGTTGGAAAGTGACATGCAGAGGTTCCATAGTACAAGAGAAGGATCATCATCAGGGGCTAGTGTCACACGGCCACCGGCACCACCTATCAGGAGAGGTGGTTCAATGAGGGGAACGGGACCAACTAGTGGGGTTGACACATTTTTGGGAAGGAAATCTTCATCAAAACAGCCTGGCATAAAGCATGCAATGAAAGGGGTAAAGGCCACAGCTGCTTCCGCTAAACATGCAGTTAAAAACATTGTAAAATGGTTTTTGCATGCAGGGGTCCCAGCCCATACAGCATCTAGTCCTTTTTCCAAACGATGATAGATTCAGTTGGTGAGGCAGGCCCAGGTTTGAAAGCTCCTACACCAAAGGAGATTTATGGCAAATATCTTGAAGAGGAATTGACTGAGATAAAGGATTGGGTGGCGTCATTCAAAGATATATGGATGGCAAGAGGTTGTACTCTTAGGTGTGATGGATGGACGGGAACAACAAGAAGGTCCATGATTAACTTTCTTATATATTGCAGTGAGGGTATAGTGTTCATGAAATCTGTAGATGCAAGTGAGCAAATAAAAAATGCAGATTACTTGTTTAGGCTCATGGATGAGATGATTGATGAAATTGGCGAGGAACATGTAGTCCAAGTTGTCACTGATAATGAACCAAGTTACAAGGCAGCTGAAAGAAAATTGATGGCAAAACGACATCATCTTTATTGGGTCCCTTGTGCAGCCCACTCCTTAGACTTGATGATGGAGGATATTGGCAAAGACAAACATGTGCATGACTTGGTGTCCAAGTCGCAAATGATTACTACTTTTATTTATGGACACAATAGAATCTTACATATGATGAGAGAGTGCACAGATGGACATGACATAATTCGTCCTGGCCCAACAAGATTTGCCTCACAATTTATTGCATTGGAGAGTCTGCATCAGTTTAGACATGAGTTGGGCACTCTCATACACAGTTCCGAGTACTTGGCACATGTGGCTACATTGAGAGAGGAATCCAGACATGTGGCACATGAGATTTCTTGTTTGGTCAGTGACCATCGTTTTTGGGAGAGAATCCACTATTATTTGAAGCTAATAGAGCCTCTTGTACAAAGTGTTGAGGATGGTTGATGGAGAGGACAAGAATGACATGGGTTACTTATATGAGGCTATGGATAAAGCCAAGGAAAGGTTGAGAGAGAAGCATCCGCATGCATATCAAAAATGGTGGAGGATTATTGATGCAAGATGGGAGTCCACACTCCACCATGATTTACATGCAGCAGGTAAATGTATTATATCTTATTGTGCATATTTCTTATTATGCATATTGAATTTCTAACTTACTAGACATGTTTTGTACATATAGGGTATTTCTATAACCCGAGGCATCAATATAGTGATTCCCCTCACAATGATGGTGAGGTGCTCCAGGGGACAATCAATGTTATCGGGAGATTATCTAGGAGCATGGACGAAAGAATAGAAGCTATGTTAGAGGTACAGACAAGTTAAAAACTTCATTCCATTTTCATGTATTCTATATACTTTACAAGTTACACTTAGCAACTGTATTATACTGTAGATGGACAGATTTAAACTGAAGTTGGACATCTACAGAGATTATGATGTTAAAGAAGCAGTGACCAGAATGGGTCCGGGTAAGAACCTTCAGACTTAAGCTCATGCTTACTTCATAACAAAATGACAAATCATTTGTATTATGTGCTAATTCATTGTATGTTTTTTTTTTGTAGGTGAGTGGTGGGTTATGTTAGACTACAAGACTGGTCAAAGAAGTCCACTTGCAAGGATTGCTATTAGAGTACTCAGTCAGACCACTTCATCTAGCCAGTGTGAGAGAAATTGGAGCACTTTCTCACTTATTCACACAAAAGTGAGGAACAGGTTGAGTGCAACTAGGCTAGAGAAGTTGGTCTATTGCCACTACAATATGAGGTTGAAGCTGAAATGCATTAAAGATAGACAAAAGAAGAGCGAGGCAAGGCTAATGACTTTTGCAGGTAGTCATTGGGAGCAACGTTTTGCAGAGAGGGAAGCATTATCATCTCAAATTGATGTTGATGAGTTATTTGATGAGGAACACCCACTAAATGCATGGGTGGAAACAAGACAGGAAAGGGATGTTCCAGAATTTGACCCTCGCGATTGCTCATGGGCGGAAGGAGAATTGGATGGAGTAGAGGCTCGAGATCCAGAGCTTAGGGTAAGTGAGGACCAACCTCTCACCCTCGGTCCTCTCTTCTCTCTGCCACGACACTCAGCTATCTTGCCAGAGACATCTAGAGTGCCTCCCACTCAGCCTGCATTAAGAAGAGCTGCAACACAAAAAGAGAAGAGTTCAAAAGCCTTAGAGTTAGAAAAAATAACATATGCCAGGCAAAAAAAGAGGAAAGTGCAGCAACCAATTCGTAGTGATGACACCACACAAGATCCAAATGATGATGATGATGATGATGATGATGATGATGGGGCTGCCACTGGGGCCACAGGAGTTGGCCAGGGATATGCAGGAGCAGGATATACTGGGGCCACAGGTGTAGGGCTTACTAAAAGTTATGTACCAGAAACAGAACATCAGGGAGGCAGAGGAGAAGGACAAGGGCATGGACAAGGGGGATATGAAGGACAACAACATCATGCAGCCTATGAGTGGCCACCTTGGGAGCCAAACTATAGTTCAGGGTCTACTCATATACCTGCATTTCAGCCTCCCATTTTACCGTACTCAGATATTAGTAGCTCACCTTATGGAGTACAAGGAGGATGGGGACCTTGGCCTTCACAAGAACAAGAGCCTAGTGGCCCTAGTGAAGCAACAAGTACATACAAACCGCTTGGTATATGGTGTCCAGCTCCATCACAATCTGGAGAAAGCTCAAGTCAACAATTTACACCAAGAGGGATTCAAATGGGTATGCATGATTTAGCAAATTCCCTCTTTGGTTATAGCTACCAAAACCCAAATGATGATGGCTCATCTATGTCTGGAAGTGGATGGAAAGATTATTAGTCTTCTATCAAATGTAAGTTACATGTACAATGTCTTAAATTTCATGTTTTATGTACTATGAATGCATGTATAATTGATTTTTGATGCAAATCTTAGTTCTTTCAATATATCAGATTTTTTCTGAATTTTCCTGATTTTTCCTGAATTTTCCTGCATTTTTTCCAAAAAAAATAAACATTTTATAGTCTGGCCGATCCAGGATCGGCCAGACTTCCCTGGGATCCAGCGGATCCTTCGATCCGATCCGATCCAGGATCGGATCGACCAGGGTCGATCCCGATCCCGATCCCGATCCTGCCTTCCTTGGGTGCCCCAGCCAAAGGCATTGTTATACGAGAGCCAACCGCCCCAGCACAAAATAAGAAGAGCTGGTTCTCCTGGGGATCTAAGAAAGGGAAGAAAATGGCTGCCATTTTGGATCCACTTGATATTGCAGATTTAGAAACCTTGGATCCAAATGCAGAAGAAACACCTCCCGAGGATTCGCCTCGATTACCCAGCAGCCGCTCCCATGACTCCATGACTACTGGTTCACCGGGTGGGTCTGTAGGGGGAGGTGATGGAGATGGGGGAGGGGACGGTGGTAATGATGGAGATGGGGGAGGGGGTGGGGGTGGTGGGATACATTTCACAGCGGAGCAGCATTTTGGTGGCCATTGCACCCAAGATAGCGATCATGGCGGCCCAGTACAGTACAATAGAAGGCGGAAGTTTAGGGAAGGTGGTCGTGCAGAAAATTCAGCAGTGGATAGTGATAGCTATAACACTATGATATCTGATTTTGAAAGAATGAGCACACATGAGTCTGTGGGATCCTATGGCTATGGGGGACATAGTTATCAGCCAGAGTCCGACACAGGCTACTCCAGTGGCTATAGTGGCTACGCCACCACAGGCTACCCTACACCATATTTTCATCTAGGTCCGTCTATTCATGTTCATGTTCCTGTTCAGCAGATTTATGCTCCTGCAGAGGATGTACAAATGGCGAGTTTGAGGATAGTCCGTCCTGGATGCGAGGTGTGGGACCACTTTGTGAGGGAGTTTCGGACCAGATACAACACCATGATGACTTGGGATGAGTTTCGTACATTTGTGTCTCAAACCAAAAGTTATCATCTTATTGGGGAGCTTCCCTCACAGTCAGATGAGTCTGTCCAGCCACAGTGGGGTACATATCAACAGGGATATTGGGGCTACTAGACTCATTGTATTTTGTATTTGGATTTGAGTTTGATGTTTGTACTTTTACGAGTCTCATTGTATTTTTCATTTAGAATTGAGTGCCATGTTTGTACTTTGTACTTTGTATTCAATTTCAAATAAAATTGAATGACAATGGATGTTTGTGTAGTATTACATGGCATAAATATCATCAATTTTACATGAAATTCTTCACAGGAGGTTTTAAACTGAGAATCAGCCAAAGAAACATCAAATCCATGCGAATCTGGCCAAACCTGGGGTTGTAGGGCAGAACCAACACTGCTCGGGCCGGATCCACCCGAATCGACCCGATTCGGGCCGAATCGGATCGCATCAGCGAATCGAATCGGTGCTCCAACAAACTATGGGAGCAACTTCTATATTATCTCAGCAGAAAGCTAACTGGTCCAAACTCCGATATGCTCAAATGGAGAAAGTTTACCTAGCACTGGTATTTGCCATCAAAAAAATTGAGGCATTATCTGCTGGCTCATGAAATTAATCTCATCTCCAAGTATGATCCACTCAAATATCTGCTGAGGCAACCCATATTGTCAGGAAGGCTCGCAAAATGGGCTTTGCTCCTCATGGAGTTTGATATCACATACGTCCCACAAAGGGCAATCAAAGGGCAAGGTTTGGCTGAATTCTTGGCTGCACATCCAGTGCCAGAAGATTCCCCCTTGTCTATAGATCTTCCAGAAGAAGAAACTCTCTCTCCTACAAATGAGAAAGAAAATCAAGCTCAAGAAAATTCAAATCCCGAAGACGTCGTCACAATTGAATTACCCTCTTGAGAATTATATTTTGATGGAGCTTCTCGAACTCTCCGCTATACAGATAGTTCTGCCATCCTCTCTACTGGAGCAGGTATCGTCCTGGTCACTTCTCAAGGGGAATATTATATAATTCTTGTGCTCTCATGAAGCCACTCACCAACAATGAAGCTGAATATGAGGCTCTAATTATTGGGCTTCGACTGGCTCTCGAAATGGGGGTCAAAAGCATACAAGTTTATGGTGACTCGCAACTGGTCATCCGACAAGTGTTGGGCCAGTATGAAGTCCGAAAACAACAACTCCTCCCATATTATACCATAGTCATGAAGCTCAAAGAACAGTTCAACTTCTTTGATATATCTCATGTGCCAAGGAGTGAAAATTCTCAGGCAGATGCTCTGGCCAAGTTGGCCTCTGCCATAAAATTGCCTCCCGAAGGAGAATTGGACATAATTGTCCGCCATAGAAGACTCATGCCAGGTGTCCTCGACACTGAGTCAAATATCATAATTGAGGAAGTATATACTACAGAAGAAAGTACAGAAAATGAATCTGAAGATTGGCGTGAGCCGATTATCAAAATCAAGAAAGGTTGGCTACCTCCTAATCGAGCTCAGAAAATTCAGCTCTTACGCAAGGCTGAGTCATATCAATTAATAGGAGATCAACTACACAGATTGGTCTATGAAGGAAAGGGACCAGTCCTCCTCAGATGCTTATCTCCCAAAGAAGCCAAAATCATAATGAAAGAAGTTCACTCTGGACTATGTGGTGCACATCGGGCAAGTGAAAAGATGAAAATCAACATCAAGCTAAAAGGCTTCTACTGGCTTACCATGTACGCGGACTGCATCCAATATGCCCGTACATGTCATCAATGTCAAGCATTCGGCCCCGTGCCAAGAAAATCTCCAAATATGCTACATCCTACGGCGCCAACATGGCCCTTTGCAGAATGGGGAATGGATATTGTGGGACCATTCCCACCCTCATCTCAAGGTCACAAATTTATATTGGTTGCCACAGATTATTTCTCTCGATGGGCTGAAGCTATCCCACTGAGGGAAGTAACGGGAGAATCAGTCGCCAAATTTGTCAAGCAAAACATAATATACAGATTTGGTACCCCTCACAGGATTATATCTGACAATGGGTCACAATTCAGAAACAAGATTATATATGCCTTGGCAGCCAAATTTTATATTGATTGGAGAACTTCAGTATACAATCCACAAGCAAATGGGTTGGTCGAAGCCTTCAACAAGACTCTCTGCAAGCTGTTGGCCAAAATAGTCGGCAATAAAAAGCGAGAATGGGGAGAAAAAGTTCATGAAGCTCTATGGGCTTACCGAACAGTGTACAAAACCCCTACCAGATGCTCACCCTTCTCCTTGGTATATGGAGCTGAAGCAATGGTACCCATAGAAATTAAAATGGCATCCTATCAGGTGGCCATTCAAAATGAATTTCAAAGTCAAGATCAAAGCCAAATAAAAAGAAGACTTGAGGAGCTCTCCAATCTGGAAGGAAAGCGGCTCGAAGCATATAAATCACTCCAAGTATATCAAGCTAGAATGGCTCGTGCCTTCAATAAATTGGCAAGACCAAGAGCATTCAAGCAAGGAGACCTCGTCATGGTCAAATGCAGAGAAGCAATGGCGGAAAAGGCATGTGGCAAATTGCAGCCCACTTGGCTTGGCCCATACATAGTCACCTTGGCATATGAAGGAGGTGCATACAGGCTAGTCGACCACAAAGGTACTGTGCCCTTTCCTCCACTCAATGGCAAGCACCTGAAACTATATCATACGCCAGAACATGAGTTCCCTGGCCAGACAAAAGCCTGATCATTCAGACAGGCACAAAGCCAAAGAAGAATGAAAGGTATCCTTTCCAAAAAAATTAATGTTGAAATAAGGGTTGCCATAGATGGGGGCAAAGGAATCAAATCTCCCATCATTCATCATACAATCCAAATCCATAAATCCCTCCATTCCTGCCAAAGCATGAAGCCAAGGACCCTCTATGTATAAATAAAAATAAAAATAAAAATAAAAGCAAATGAAAGTCGGGAGGGTTATTTTGCATATCCTGCCAAATGAGGTTTCAAGCCACAATTATGAGCCATATTCAAATACAGCTCAAAACCATAGCCAGCAAACCACAAAGGTAGGCTATGCCAAAGTCAAATTCCAAATCCATAGCCAGCAAACCATAAAGGTAGGTTATATCAAACCCAAACTCAAATTCCAAAATTATGGCCAGCAAACCACAAAGGTAGGCTATATCAAATTCAAATTCCAAAACCATGGCCAACAAACCACGAAGGTAGGCTATATCAAATCCAAGCTCAAATCCATAGCCAGCAAACCAAAAAGGTAGGCTATATCAAACCCAAACTCAAATTCCAAAATTATGGCCAGCAAACTACAAAGGTAGGCTATATCAAATTCAAATTCCAAAACCATGGCCAGCAAACCACGAAGGTAGGCTATATCAAATCCATATTCAAAAACCATAGCCACAAACCACAAAGGTAGGCTATGCCAAAGTCAAATTCCAAAACCATAGCCAGCAAACCACAAAGGTAGGCTATATTAAATCCAAACTCCAAATCTATAGCCAGAAAGCCATTAAGGCAGGCCATATCCAAATTCAAACTCCAAAACCATAGCCAGCAAACCACAAAGGTAGGCTATATCAAATCCAAACTTCAAATCTATAGCCAGAAAGCCACTAAGGCAGGCCATATCCAAATTCAAACTCCAAAACCATAGCTAGCAAATCACAAAGGTAGATTATACTCAAATCCAAATCTCAACTATAGCCAGCAAACCACAAAGGTAGGCTATGCCAAAATCCATATTCCAAAACCATAGCCAGCAAACCACAAAGGTAGGCTATGCCAAAATCAAATTCCAAATCCATGGCCAGCAAACCACAAAGGTAGGCTATATCAAACTCATATTCAAATCCATAGCCAGCAAACCACAAAGATAGGCTATACCAAATCCAAACTCAAGCTCATAGCCAATAAGCCATCAAGGCAGGCCATATCCAGATACAATCCTAAATCCATAACCAACAAGCCATCAAGGCAGGTCATACTAAACCAAATTCAAAAACCATAGCCAGCAAGCCACCAAGGCAGGCCATATTCAAACCCAAATATAAATTCTATAGCCAAAAAGCCATCAAGGCAGGCCATATTCAAATCCAAATCACAAAACCATAGCCAGTGAACCACAAAGGTAGGCTATCTCAAATCCAGATTTAAAACCATAACCAATAAGCCATCAAGGTAGATCATATCCAAATATAATCCCAAATCCATGTAAAACCATACCCGGCATGCTACAATCCCAAAATATGCCAAAACCCAAATACCAAATACAGCCATAAACCATCAAGGTAGACTGAACCAGATACAAACCCAAGCCTGAAACCAAAATCCAAACTCAGACTCCAAAAGCATGGCCATCAAGCCATAATAAGCTATACCAAATTCCAAATTCCAATACCAGATGTTCGGCCTAAAAAACCATTGAGAAAGGCCGAGTCAATCCACAAGCTCAAAGTCCCAACCGCGAGCCATAAAAGCCAGTTAGCGCAAATTCAAATCCCAATTACCCCCAGTAAGCCATCAAGGCAGGTTATACCCCAAATATAATTCCAAACCCATAGCCTGAAAACCACAAAGGCAGGCTATGTCAAACCCAAACTCTGGTCATGGTCAGCAAGCCATCAAGGCAGGCCATATCAAATCCAAAGCTCAAATCCATAGCCACAAACCATCAAGGTAGACTAACAAAAAAAAAACAACAAAACCGAAACCAGAACCAAAATCAAAACCAAAACTAAAATCAAAATCAAAACCAAAGTCCAAATTCAAACACAAATCCAAACCCACGGCCAGCAAGCCATCAAGGCAGGTCATACCCAAATCAAAACCAAAATCAAAACCAAAGTCCAGAATCAAATCAAACCAAATCCTATATCCAAACCCAAATCTCATATTCCAAACCAGGATACCACAAAGGAAAGTTAGCATATCCACATTCAAACCCAATACTGAACCATAGCTAACAAATCCATTCGGAAGCAAATGAAATGTCTTGAATGGTGAGTAAAAAAAAAAGAGGGGTTAAAAATAGAGATACCCCGATGGACTTAAGAACACAACCACACTGTGCTCTTAAGGGTAAAAAGATCAAAAAATCCGACTGAGGTGAAAACCTGGAAGGGCGCTTCAGGCAAAAATGGATAACCCCTCAACGTGAAAACCCGAAAGGGCGCGTTGGAAAAAGCTAAAGGGGGCCAGTCTTGGTGAAAACCCGAAAGGGCGCTGAGGCTGGTAATGTAAAAAAAAAAAAAAAAGAAGAAAAAAAAAAGGGGTTAAAAATAGAGATACCCCGATGGACTTAAGAACACAACCACATTGTGCTTTTAAGGGTAAAAAGATCAAAAAAATCCGGCTGAGGTGAAAACTCGAAAGGGCACTTCAGGCAAAAATGGATAACCCCTCAACGTGAAAACCCGCAAAGGACACGTTGGAAAAAGCTAAAGGGGGTCGGTCTTAGTGAAAACCCAAAAGGGCGCTAAGATTGGTAATGTAAAAAAAAAAAAAAGAGAGCATAAAAGGGGGGACTTCACTGTCCTTCGTTCAATATTTACATAATCACAAGTCGCTCTGTAACAAACAAGCAGAGCATGATAGCTACTGAATACAAGAGAAAATGGCCAGAATAGAAAGGCCTATGCATAACTACTTCAATCCAAAACGAAGCCACGAGGGCTTCTTCCTTTTCAGTCGTTCGACCTCTTTGGTCTTAGAAGAAGTGGAGCGGCGATGTTCTTCATCATCCTTAATAAAGGCGGCCTCCTCTTCGGAATCTTTGGTGTTGTCTTTGACTTCCTGTTCCAGAGAAGAGCGCGCCTCCTCAAGTTCGCGCTGCAGATGGACAATATTTTCCGTCTCTGCGGTGATCTTCAGCTTCCGCGCCTTCTGGCCTTTACGCACTTCAGCAAGCCGGGAGCTACATCTATCAGCATCCCTGGTTAATGAACAAATGTCACCCTCCAAGGTCTGAATACGTCGATCATAAGGGGCCCAGACTACATTGTTGTAACGGCGACATACTTCATCCCAGATATCTCCAACATTTGTTCTGAGCAATGCCTGAGTTGAAGGCTAGCATGGTCTTTTCCTTTAACACTCGCTTGACAGCATCAATGGATGGAGGATCTTCTGAGTCCACTACTGCTCTGACTCGGCCGACGAGAAAATTCCAAAGATCCTCATCCTCAGGGCCTGGACTTGGCCGGTCTCTACTAGGCCAATCCACTCCATGCTCAGATAGAGCCTCAAGTCCTAATGGCGGAGGCCCACCATCGTCAAAATCCAGCGATGGTGGATTGCCTGACGAATAAAAAGTACATATGTCAGCAAATGATAGTGAAGCTGGTAAAACCCAAGGCGGAACAAAAGAATAAGAGTTATTATGACTCACTGGGTGAGAAATGTCTCTCCTCTGCTTCCGCTTCAGGAGCTGAAGGTTGAACAGAATTCGATTCTTCGGCATAAAATTCTTGAAAAGCAGGAGGATAATCAATTGCAGGCAGACCTAGGCCTCCTCCGTCTATCGGTGGTATAGATGGCTCGAGGTTATAGCTCGTTTGTCCAAAAAGTTCGTCGCCATCAGCAGTATCTCCAACTTGGAAGGCGGAATATGCTTGTGATGTAAAAAACGGGCTCCCCATGCCATCCCAAGAAAGGAAAGGTGAACTGGTTGCAGGGATGGAATATGAATCCATCACTCCCCAAGAAAGAAGTTGATCACAAAAAGGCTGACCACCTGAACAAAAAGGGAGGGAGGGGGTCAAGCATGAAAGAAAATATATCTGATGAAGATTGTATATGAGCTCAGTAAAGAGAACCACCTGTACAGGTTGATTCCGTGGCAGGATATTCTTCAGCAGATTTCGGGATATAAACCTCGACAGGAGTAAAAGAATACTACTCCGTTGTGGCTCCCAACTCAGCATATGCAGAGGTACCATCCTCGAATCCCATCGCCGCTGTTTCAGGGAATGAACAGTTAGATGATGGCTCTATATTATCAACCTCTGGTGCAAAATCAGCAGCTGCCCATAAGAAACTCCTACACTCTCCTCTATAAGGAAGAGAGGGATCTTCATGCAAGAAAGCATGGTCGCCTGAAGCAATCAGGTTGGCCCTTCCCTCATCTGTCTCGTTATCTGAGGCAGATAAGTCAAAAAGGGAAGAAATTATAGTGATAAATCAAAAGAAAAATCATGAATGACAATGATGAGAGAAGAAAAGAAAAGAAAAGGGAGATTATCGTCGGTGGAGACGGGATTTACCACCCTATTTTTACCAACCCTCCCACATCTGGGAGAAAGAGAAATATCCCAAAGAATCTCACCAGTCTTGTCTCTAACTCTCAGAGCAAGGATAGCTGGAAATCCAAAACACATATGTGAAAAAAAAAATGAAGCAGAAAAGAAAGAAGAAGAAGAAAGATGGCGACTACACATATCTCCTCAAAAGGAAAAGGAGTCGTAGCCGTTGAGCGAAGCCAAGAAGGTCAGCCTCAGCAGTAGAATTCTGCGTCAAATCCTGGATAAAGTCAAGAAGACAAGATTCAGGAAAAAGATGTCAGGTCCAATGTCAAGAAGGTAGAACCTAGAAAAGGAATACCAAATTCAACCTTAAATCAGGTCAGAATCTCAAGCCTCAAATCAAGCCATTGAATAGAACCTGAAAGATAAGTTCCAGCGATCAAATTTCCAACCCAACTCTGAGCAAGGTCAAAAAGACAAACTTCGGAAAGGAAATCTCAAATCAAGTCCCCAACAAAACCAGAAAAGCAAGTCTCAAAAAAAAAAAAATTCTGGGGTGAAGTCGGAAAGATAAAGACCCAGGCAAAGGAAATCAAAGTCAGTTCTGAGTAAATCCAAGAAGCGGAGCTGATGAAGAAGCATGACGAAGCTGATCGTGGCCCAAGGTTGCTGACGTCACAGTGCAGTACTGAAGCGCGTCAACTACAGTTATGATTTTTTCAATTCAAACTCCTTTCAAGTTATGAAGACAAAGGGCAAAACTCAAAGAACGCACGGGACGTCCTCCTTCGCCTTCGGCTTCGGCGCACTTCCCGCGGGGGGCATTTGTTGACATAAAAAAAAATATGTCAAAACCCCCAGAAATCTCAAAAATATCCCTATAAGGGAACGAATGAAGCTCCAAGCCTCCAACCCTTTTTATATAAAACGGTTGGGGGAGGATCCCCAACCGGTTTTATATAAAACTGGTTGGGGGGGTTTTACCCTTTTTTTATATAAAACTGGTTGGGGGAGATCCTCCCCCAACCGGTTTACCCTTTTTTATATAAAACAGGGAGGATCCCCAACCGGTTTAATATAAAACTAGTTGAGGGATTCCCCCCCCCAACCTTTTAATGTTAAACCGGTTGGAGGGGAGGCTGTTCCCCCCAACCGTTTTAATATTAAACCGGTTGGGGGATTCCCCCTCAACCTTTTAATATTAAACCGGTTGGAGGGGAGTTGTTCCCCCCAACCGTTTTAATATTAAAAGGTTGGGGGTGCTTCCCTCCCCAACCAAAAAAAAGGGGAGTCTCCCCCTCTCCTTCTATTGCGCAGCCAGCAGGGGGGAGAGGAGGTCCTCCCCTATAAAAGCGGAGGCATCCCTCCATCTCAAAGAGAGGCACCAAGCCCCATAAGCCCCCATATGCTGGCCGGCCTCCAAGCCTCCAAGCCCTCATATCCTCCCTCAAAACCCTGCTGGTTGGCCTCCCAAAGCCTTGAGAAACCAGTCCCCATACCCTGGAAAAACCAGTCCCCATATCCTGGAGAACCAATCTTCAAATCCTGGAAAAAACCAATCCCCATATCTTGGAGAACCAATCTCCTAATCCCTGAAAAAACCAGTCCCTCTAAACCTTGGCCAAGCCCAAGCTCCTCACTTGAATGTGTAAAGTTTGAGAAGCAACAATAAAGCTTTCTCCTCTTCTTGCAAATCTCTACACTTGTTCTTCAAAGCTTCTTGTTCGGTGCGGTGCATTTGTATATTTGTGCTATATTTCATATCCCCACATCGAGCAAGTCTCTGTGGGGATTTTTCGGGATTTAAATACTGTCCGTATCGAGCAAGACTCTACGGACATATGGTATTTAAATACCCTTGTATGTTCGTGCTCTAAATGCCTCCATATCGAGCAAATCTCTATGGGCATGTGCATTTAGATGTCGTTTGTTCTTGTATGTATATGTTTCTTCGATGAGACTCTGCCCAAGCAGAAGTTCTGCCCAAGAACATATTCATAAGATCCTAATCTCGTGCTTATATGCATATGTTTTCTTGAGAAAACTCTGTATAAACAGAAGTTCTGCTCAAATACATATCCATATAATCATGACCTTATGATCATATGTATATGATTCTTAGAATGGACTCTGCTCACGTGGAGGTTCTGCCCGAGAACATATCTATACAAGCACAATACTCTTGTATATTTGTATCTTGGTATATTCTGTACCCCACATCGAGCAAGTCTCTATAGGGATTTTCTGGGGTTTAAATACTGTTCATATCGAGCAAGTCTCTATGGACATACGGTATTTAAATACCCTTTGTATGTTGTGCTCTAAATGCCTCCATATTGAGCAAAACTCTATGGGTACGGACATTTAGATGCCTTGTACTCACATGTATATGTTTCTTCGAGGAGACTCTGCTCAAGCAGGGATTCTGCTCAAGAGCATATCTGTATGATCATAATCTCGTGCTTATATGCATATGTTTTATTGAGGAAACTCTGTCTAAACAGAAATTCTCCTCAAATACATACTCATATAATCGTGAGTCTATGTTCATACGGATATGATTCCTGAGTTGAACTCTGCTCACGCAGGGGTTCTACCCGAGAACATATCCATGTAAGTACAATCTTACGTATATATTTCCTCAAGACACTCCATCTAAACGGAAATTCCGTCCTAAAATTTACTCGTATGTTCATAACTATGTGTTTATATGCATACATTTCAACAGAGATCTTGTCCCTAGAGACGAGTATATACTCAGAAGATAATTTCGCTAACACGGGCATGTTCCTGCCCATTGCAAGCTACATGACAAGTTACACAAAGGAAACTCATACTCTTTTCAAAAAGACAACCCTATTTTCAAACTTAGACTCATTCTGTTCAAAATAAATAAAGCAAAATGTTGTCTTGGAATTTCTTACAGATGCATATATTCTCGCCCATGCTATGAAATGGTATTCGGGTTGAAACTGGTGTTAATACGACACCTAAAGTTTTTAACTCGATGTAAATGTAACATCGATTCCGATCGATGGAGACAGGGGTCCAGCACACGCCACCCTTATCGCCTGATGATTAAAAGGCACGGAATCAAAGAAGTTCAGATCAAAACACGGCGCACTCATCCGTTTCACGGATATACAAAATTCGTTCTCTGCATTGCACAGACCCTTACTTCTGCCTGGCAGGCAAACTGGCACGCCCCGCAAGACAAAGTCAAAATATAGATAAATGAACAAACACTTTAAACATAAATGGAAAGAGAAAAAAAATCTCGTGTCCACAGGGGTGGGGGAGGAGGCCGTCAGAATGAGGGAGGGGGTGGAGAGTGTCAGGGGGTGGGGAGGGGCCACCAGTGGATGAGGGAAGGGGGTAGGGAGCACCGAGGGGTAGTGAGGGGGGGTTGCGTACTTGCGTACACCCAGCTGCAACAATATTCGGGGCTCTCAAATGCCTTGCAGGCGTTCCAACACCCCCCCCAAGTTCCCAACCTCGTAAGTCGGGCCCATAGTCCCTAGTGGCACAGACACGGACGCCGGAGGAACCATCAAAGGTGCAGGCAGTGTGGCCCCAAAGGTAGTCGGGCCACTTGATGGGCACCAGGAAGGCGCAAGATCGAGGGGGAGCTCAAAGCCAGCGGTGCGTCCTGAAGCTATGCGCCATGCACCACCCCTCGCTCCCACCGGAAGCTGTGCGCTATGGGCCTCCCCTTGCTCCCTCCCGAAGTTGTGCGCCGACAACAACACCAGGGAGAACAAAAAAAATTTGTTGACCTCTTCCCAGAGAAGAGGAAGCAGATGAAGAAACAAAAGCGACCCATCTCAATGTGTTCTAGAATAGCGTCTCCTAAAGCTAGGCTGGGGAGGACGGCGATGCCTACACCATCGTAAATCGGCATGAGGGAGTTCCGCTAGTTGGGCATGCTTCCTGTCAGAGAATGAGCTGTGGCGAGGGGGGAAAGTTTGAAGAGGGTGAAATGAAGGGCATTCTGGTCATTCAACCATAATAAATGGGAATATTAGAATCTTTCATGAATATTCGTCTTCCATTCGACGGAAGTTAACCGTAATGGCATATTTGCACAATTTTAAACAAATTAAGGATACATTTGCTATTTCCAGGCATTATATATTTGCAAATAGTCATTTAACAATGATTTATATGCAAAAAATCTTTTTTATTTATATACTAGTGGTACCATCCACTTTTCAAAAAAAAAATCAATTATTTGGGTTAACTTCATATAAACCAGTCTAAATGCAAAATATATTATATGTCACTATTGAATGCATAATATCATGTATTGCACATATATAGGATAATACTACTATTATTTAACAGTGTTATCCACTTGTCCCTTTAACCATTTTTAGTCTTAACCAACTTCTTAAAAGACTCTTGTGCCTTATGGCTAAAACTCTAGTTAGAGTGTGGCCTGGGTTCACTTCCCCACTTTCTGGCTGGCCAGCTCGGAACTTCTTGTCTCAGGATGATTGCAAAGGGCTTGCAGTTGGGGAGAAGAGAGAGTTCAGTAGTACCTTATGTTAGGAAAAAGTGAATGTCACAAGTCTTTTGGTCATATCTGCCTCTCCTCATCGATCAGTTGTTACACTGTAAACATTATAATGGATATTCTTGCAATGGACTTGCTGTTATGAAGAAGAGACAAATCAGTTCCATCCTATATTGGAAAGAATGAATATCATAGGTGTTCTACTCATATTCTCCTCACCCCATTGGTTAGTTGCTACAATCAACATTATAATGTAAGTTCTTGGCATTTTCTGAAGTTGGCAAATGTAGAATGATTTAAGAGGCAATTTTGATAGTATGTTTATCTATGATCAATGTGTAATTTTATGCATGTAATATTTGCATATATTAACATTTTATCTGAGACTAACCCTAGTCTTTTAGTCAAGTTATCTTACTTGTCCAAGTTGATCGGATCAGAATCATCAGATACTGATCAATGAAGCCTATTGGGCTGCCCACTGCACTCAACTGTTCTCCCCTAACATCTCCAAGTAATTTGATGTGTAGACAGAGTTTGTCTATGCTGATATCTCGAACAAAGTGGGAATCTTTTCACCTATGAAGCTTGGAGAGATTCCTCTAGTTTATGCACAACAAAGAATCTGAGTTGTGAATAACAGGGAAGATTGGGTCCATGAAGCAGGAGTCGATGTTATGATATTCATTTCTATTAAGGACGCTTGTAGTACTTGTGCTTGATTTTAAGAAATCTTCATTGATGGACGATCCCAGAATCCCATGCCATGCCAGGCTGCAAAAGTTCTACTACTATATACAAGAGCCTACAGGGGGAGAGAGAGAGAGAGAGAGAGAGAGAGAGAGAGCTTTCTTGACCAAGGTGACTAGCATGTTTCAAGAGGATTACTCTCTACATTTCTATCTTATAAATACAGTTTTGGCTAATATAAAAGTTTTCTTTATCTGCATCTATTGAAGGCAAAAATAATAAGTAAAAAATGAATCATGAATTAAAAAGTACTACAATTGCCAGTGTTCAGTGAAAAATGAATCAAGGTGATTAGCATGTTTCAAGAAGACTGGCAAGTTCAAGAGAGAGAAGGGAAGCTTTATGTTCTCTCTCCAATTCACTCGAGTAGCATCTGTAAAACAGCCTAGGCGCACCAAGGCAACCCAAGTGAGTGCCTTATCATGGTGCTAGCCTGGCCAGTAGGTTGCTAGTCTCCCCCACCCCACCCCAAAACAAATGCCTTGTTACCTACCCAATGCCTTAGCAGTTAGCACCAATTTTTGTCTTTCCAAAATCTGTCAAAGCATTTTCTGATCCTCGTCTTGTTTGAGCGTCCAGAAATTAATCAATATCAAACAAATAGCAAGAAAAATGCATAAAGGAAAAACAAAGTGGAGTAAAATAATGTGAATTTCTATTGCAAAATCAAGAACTCTTTGTCATTCCTTGGTTTTTACAATCATCAACAGCTAACCATTTCTGCCAGTGTCATACAACAGAACCATCATTATCATAGTTTCATACTTCGTACCTGCCAACTAAAGTGCATTCCAGAGATGGTTGTTTCAACAAAATATACTCATCTCACCACCTATCCTCAGCTCCAAAAGGCAGACCTCTTGGAGGGCAACTCAATTGGATTCTGAAAGCTCGTAGTAATAATAAAAAAAACTCATTTTCCCTAGTTCTTTCATAGCTTGGTTGGGCAACAGGGTCCCATTACCCCCATACACGATCCAAATAGAAATAAAAAGCTCTTCGAAAATGAAGTATGCAATTTCAACAGACTGCCTCAGATTAAACCTCAAGAATACCGTTTTTTTTTCCACAGAAAAGAAACACAAACAATCCTATGCAAACCATAAAGGAAAGAAAAAATTGGGGGGGAAAGATCTCAACACTGGAAACTTTAACAGATCTACCATGAAACATATAGAGCAGCGGGCAATCCCTTGAGCCATCAACCGTCTTGCTCGTACCAAATCGCACATGGAGGAAAAACTACCATGTCAAAGGGACTAAGCAAGAAGGGATAAAAAGGAACAATACCTGCGACACTGTCCCGGTCCTCCTCAAAGGGAGGCTCTGGAGGACTGGGGGCCGCACCACAAGGCCAACGCAACGAAGGGGAGCAACGGAGCTGAAGAAGAGGAGAGGGCCTTCTGCGTAGGGTGGGTCCGGACAGAGGAAGCAGAGGCAGAGAAGGCCGCCGCCGGAGCCGAGCAACGCCGCATCCGTCGAACAATGTGAAGGACGCCGAGCAGGCCCAGGAAGAGGGGAAACCCTGAGAACGAGAAGTGGAGGTGGCGACCATCACCACCTCCATTGTGGCTTCCCGTGCCCCGTCTCCGTCGCCGTCTCGCCGGGTGAGGGAGGTAGGAAGAGGCCGGGGGAGCGGGGGTGAGGAGCCGGAAACGCTAACACGCTGCTTGGGCTTCCTCTGCCTGTGGGAGAGCGAGGCACGTGTTCTCTTTTTGATCCATTGAGCTTCTAAAAATATATTATTGGGTGTTTTACATATATGTCTCATTAGAAATATAATTGTGTGAAAATTTGTTCAGCATTTAGATTTATATGTATATCTTTCTTTTATATTAAAAATGAGGTAAATTAATTAAAAATTCCTATCAAATATTTGATTTATTTTTTAGTCCCTAATAGAACTGTAACTCATTACAGTAAGTGTTATCTTCTGTTACAGTTTATGTTAAGTCATGTTACAGTAAAGATTTCCCATGTTACAGTCAGAGATTATTAATTAATTTACCCTTAAAAATATCTTGAGAGACCTCATTGTATGTCACGCCCCCGATTTATAGCAGAATAAATCGAGTATGTGAGGATTACATACGATCATGCAGTCGAGTAATTCAAACTGAAACTAAGTAAAGTAAAGAGATGTGACAATAATTATACTAATTGAAACAAACAACTCTTTATTTCATTAAATTTTTATTGTCAAGTTATAACATTTAGCATTCATAGCCAAAATATAGGGCTCATTATTTAAAAGTAAAAATTATATTTGACTCTATCAAAGTAAGCTAGATTATTATAGACTCCATTGTAAATTCTCTTGATGCATAAGCACGTTCTAAGACAAAACTCTTGGGTACTCTCTTCACTTGAGCATGTCCCCTTCAATTTTGATTTTCATTTCGTCATCGCCTAAAAAATGGTTTAAACAACAGTATGAGCTAACACCCAGTAGGATTTATATTTCATGGTGCGGACATTCTTTAAGTAAATTAACATTTTATCATGCAACATGCGATACTCATAACCATAGACGCTCATGATATCATGGAAAATCAAATTCAAGGTCATGACAAGTACTTGACGAGTAAATGATTCAATAGGCAATGTTATGCAACAAGTTGCAAGAGATGTTACCCATGGTATGCGATCATTTATTCATGAAAGAACAAGTCAAGAGTTTGCGATGCCCAATAACATATACAATGAACGGTATGAGTAGAATTCCACTAGATTCCAGTGGACAATGACAAGTGCAGTAAGAATGGTTATTTTCACATGTAACGTTTCAGTCATATTAATCAATTATTCAAGCAATCATTTAATAACAGTTGGAATTAACCAGACCAATCTTGCATGTCAATTAGATGTCACGCCATACAACTCAAGAGATACAAACTTTTCGCAGTTGTTAGTACTTCGGGTGCTCCTCCCAGAACCAGACATGGCCCTATATGCATAGGTGTTGGTTATGAAGCATAGTTCTATGTAAATTCTAGTAATTCCTTTCAGTTTATGCATGGCCATATGAGTTCCAATAATAAGCTTGTTGTATGATGACTTTGAAATTATTCAAAAAATAGAGAAGATGACACGGATGATATAGAGAAGATAACAGGATATTGAGACATGCAATCAATATGACACTATCAAGGGTAAGACAATTGTCTACCCAGTCAGATTGGATCACTGGCAAAGTTTTGGTAAAACATACGCTTGTCAGGCAGTACATTTACCATTGAGCACTAAAGGTACGACGGGTTTACAATTGGATAAAACACATGCACAGGCCAAGTGAAACACGCCATAAGGTCCGACATGCTTCCAAACAGTCAGTTCAGAGTTTTAATGGTACACCCAGCTTGTTGGCCACATGGGAATTCATGGTCAGATGAGACTTATGAAGACCATAGTCAAGGGATCACTATTCCGACAAAAGAAATATCTGACGGAGAGTTCATCCAAGCCAAGAACGGGATTTTGACGTCAAGTCCTAAGAATACGCAGAGGAAATTGTGTGAATAAAAGGTCGGGACATGAACAACATTAGATTTCCAACAAAACACACATATGTGTTCACAAAATAACTCAGCTTTCATTCCACTAAACTTAATATCATCCATTACAACTCCATAGACTTAAGAATAATAATAACTCAAGAAAGGAAAATTACATAAGATTGCACTTCCTCACTACCTACTATATCAATCTAACTCTCAAATAAACTAACAGAAATACTATGGTTGAACCACGCTCTTCACTCGGAAGCATTCCCATCACTAGCCTGGTTCTCCTCTTCAACATATGTGTTACTAAAATGTTGAGAAAGTAGGTAATGAGCACACTTTCCCAGTAGAATTTACATCTCAATGTGCATATAATGATATAAATGATTAACATTTTAAGAACTAGGCAAGCATAAGTAGATCTAAAATACTGACATGCACGATAAATTCAGTATAACATAACTAGTGACAAAGAGTCATGATAACAAGAGTATGATCAACTAGTAAGAACACTCAAGTAATGCGGTCAAGCATGTGATACAAGCAGGTATGATCAAGCGAGTAATAGTTTATAAGAATGCAGGATGGCCATATCACTCAAGCAAGTAAGCACATAAGAAGCACGAATATTTAACATGTACAGTAATCAGGCACGAGTCATAATATGCACTAAGGATCTATGCCACCTTAGAATGCACACCATGAAACGTGTGATGTGGTTATGTATCTAGCATTCACACGCAAGTACTCCCAGTGCAGATGCAACACCAGTATGACTATACCACATGGTTAACAGTATATTTTCGGCTCTCTACCAAGGAGACTATATTATAGCCCTTAGACACTCTCCGTGTTTGATCCAGCATCTCACTATTTTAAATGTAGATACTCACAGTCAAGTATGGCTAATTTCATAAATTTCAAGAATGTCAATAGTATGATATCATGTCATATGAGTGGATTTCAAGAGTAACAAGTCCAATGAACATGATTTCAAAAGGGAGATATGTCGAGAGAGAAATTAGGTAAACGCAGCATTGTTGACTGTGCAGTTCCGTTGTCTAGAGTTCCGTGCACGAATCAATATACTCACCTTCTCTAAATTGTCTCACATATTTAAAATAGTAAACATGAACTAATAGAGTGGTGAGAACATGTCATATCCACAGAGAGGCTGAATAGAATTTGACTTAAGAAACTGTTTTTTGAAACTATTCTAACAAACACTATAACACTGAGATAACATTGCATGAGAATTAATTCTATAAATTGCACCAATCAAATTCCTCACAACTCGACGGATCAAAGATAATAAAAGAACGAACTGGATTGAAATTAAAAAGGAAATTGGTATCAATGTACCCTCTCAATCGAGGGATCAAAAGATAAACAAAGATCTGAAATAGGAATTCTCAAATAACTAGATGAACAGACTTGAATAAAAACTAGACAAAGAACACGTTCACCTCTCCGAATGCTCAATCCAAAATTGGAAATTATGCACAAATGCAAGCTCTAATTCTGAATTGATCTGGAATTTAAAGAGATAGAAGGATGATAGAACAAAAAATCTCAAAAGAATTTATCAAACCAATGTACCCTCACAGCTTGAGGGATGAACAATCAGTAAAAGTATCTATTCTCAGCACCAAATCACTACTCTCACAACTCAAGAATCAGATAGAAAATAAGAACAGATGCTAGATCAGATTCCTAATGCTCTTACTGAAGAACGGGGACAAGGACAACAAAAAGACAACACTAAGAAACTCTAAAATTCTTCATGAATTCAAATATATTCCCCCTACTGCAACAGAAACATGGATTCACAAATTAAACTTCAAATCTGAACTCAGTAGGCCTCTGGAAATCACCTGGACGTCGTCACCCTCCAAGGTGCAGAAGAAAGAGGAAGAAGACGTCGATTTTGGGGACCTTCTACAGAAGAAGAAGTTACTGCTCTTTGGATCAATCTCCACAGTTCCCACCAGTTGCTCCTCTCCTCTTGCTCAACCAACAAAAGAAAGAAGCACATGAATCATTTCTCACCCAACCATCATAGCAGGAAAGGAAAAAAAAACTCAAAAGATGCAATCGCCTCCGGATCGTTCTTCTCCATTCTCACAAAACAAGAAATGCATATAACAACTCCACTGGTTCGAATTCTCCAAACCAGAAGAAATGGAAGAAATAACACCGAGAAACGGAAGAAACAATTCTGAACCCTCAAATCCCTCACAGCAGCACAGAAGAGATGAGAAAATCCTTCACAAAAGAAATGGAAAAATCGAATTCTACTGGATTGCACTCTTCAACACAGAAGAAACGAAATCATAAGAAATGAAACAAACGTCATTGGATCGATATCTCCTGAACATAGAAGAAATAAAGAAGAACACTCGATTTCCTCACAACAGCCTCCACAGAAGTAAAGAAGGAAAAAAAAATTGCATTCGCCCTCCCTTGGAGTTGAATCCCCCAGTTCCCACAAAAGAAAATAGCAGAAGAAATCACCCTCCCCCAGGAAGAACCTATCTCCTTCCCTTGCTCTGAAATTTTACAGAGAAAAGATAAACTAAAAACTCCAAAAAAATCTGAACTCCGGAAGCTCCCAAAAATACTGAACTGGCGAAGAAAGGAAAAAAACTAAGAAAAACTAAACATCGAACCCCCTCAAGCTGAGGACCTTGGGGTCCTTAAATAGGTAGCAGATCTGCCTCGGCTCTGCTTCCCGCCTAAGGTTCGCACGGCAGACGCATCACACCCCTGCACGATTCGGCCAGCTTCGCACGGCCCAGCAGGCCACGCACCGGAGCTCCACGCGGCGCACCCACGCCCTACTCAGCAGCACACCTCCATCGCGCCTCTACTGGATCACCTGGGTGCTGGCCGCCCAGGTTCGCATGCCCACCTCAGCTGGTTCAGCCCTGCACGATCCCAGCAGCACACCCTGCCCCGCCTTCTTCTCGCCCAAGCCCTGCATGACCAGATCTACAGCGGCTCCAGCCCCACGATCTGCCTCCACACTTGGGCGCCCACGCCATAGCTCCAACCGCTTGCTTTCAGCCGCCCACAGCTGGCCGCGCACGGGAGCTCCAGCCCAGCCGCGCGAGCCCGCCTCCAGTAGAGCACCACACCAGCCCGCCTTGCTTCCAGCTGCTTCTAGTAGTTTCTGCCTTCGTCCATCTGGTGGGAAGAAAGATTATATAAAATAGTGGTGTGTGTGGCCCATTTAGGTTAGATGAGAGGGGTAAATGGCATGAGGTTTATTGAAATTTATTTAAAATCTATTTTATATACAAACTAATATTTGTAAGAATTAGAGGATGTTTATGAGAATATTTATCAAAGATTATTTATGTACAATATCTATGCAAAAAGAGAAAATATTAGTCAAACTAAAAAAAACATTGACTTTATTAAATGAACATTTAACTATGTGTTCTACTCGAAAATTTAACTAATATGTTCAAAAACTTATCTATCGATGAAATGAAAATTAAATCAAATTGCACATTATTTATAGACAAAAGATGTCTAAAATCAACTATATGTATGAAATTTAACACGAAAATTTTGCAATTATCAGGCAGCATAACGGTTAAATTTTATTAGTTCAATCTTTAATTTAATGATTTGGCTGTATGTGTATAGAATCACGCTCTATGAGAACTTAGATGAGAAAGGAAGTGTACACTATCTCCAGGGAACTTCAATGGTACAACCAATTCGGTCTCCATGAGAGAATCCACAGAGTACAGAGAATTATGGAGATCTTAACAAAAAGATCCCTAGTCCACTAGAAGGAATATCCGGTCAGAGAGGTTCTGATTTGTCAAGAAAGGCTGCCTATAGTGCAAGTGTGTAAGCCTCACGATATCCACAATAATTGTCGGTTTAAAACAAGATGGAAAGCATTAACATGATAGCATGTGATAGAACAATAAGTATGATGATAATAACATGAGTTTGTACATATTAAAGACAAGAGATTTCTGTTTAATAATAAGCTAGATCATCAAGATAGAATTTAACAATCATATATAATGAAGAGATCAATCAAGACAATTAAGAGAAATTAGAATAACTTTCAGGTTGTTAAAGTTTTTACATGATTTGAAATCTTTTAGGGCGTTATACAAACTATAACTGACTGGAACAAGACACTAAACATGACTGACGTGACAGAAAATGGTCTCTGGAAGGCTATTAAATTGCGTCATACACAGACGACGCTTTTATATCACGTTAAAATCATGCAAAATAGGCTTCACGATGTAAGACTATACTCTGGTTTAAATCATGTAATGGTATGTAGACGCGTTTAAAATCGCATCGAGGTTCAGCGACGCGTTAACATGTGAAATGCGTTGGGACAGTACGACGCATTCATATGAGTTGCAGAATCGTGTCAGAAGTCTGATGCATCCTTGCGACTCCTTTAAATTCAAAATGGGCACGGACACCAAGAGGCAGGAAAGGGCTTAAAATCGTGTCATGAAGGATGGAGGCATATATGGGAATCGGTATGGCGTACCGATTGGTGTGTACAAGGGTGGTTTAGATTGTCTGAGTTCTTCTTCTCAGTCCACCCTTTAGTCAGAAAGAATCTTGAATATCTCTTTTTGTTCTTCTGTGTTTGCTCATTCTCTGAGCAAGCACTCTGTCAACCCTCGTTCAGAGTAGAAATTAGCGGAGGGGTTTGTTCCCTGTAGTTCCCATTCTGTAGAAGGGAAGACACACTGTGGTAGGTGGTTGTTTACCCCTTCGGTAAAGGGAAGACTTGCTAGGGAGCAAGTGGTTGTAATACCTCTCATTGGAGAGATGGCCAAGGGTTCTTGGTAGTTAGTGGAAAATCTCAAGGTGTGCTTGGGCACTGAATGTAAGACTCCTAATTGAAAGGAGGTTCGAACTAAGATAAATTCCATGTGCATTGTATGTTATTGTTTCCACCTAGTTACACTTGTTTCACACACACCACACAAGGTACTAACACTTTTGTCAAGTGTTCTTTCAAGTTCTGATAATCTTTTAAATTGCAAGAAGTCCTATTAACCCCCCTATAGAACATCTAAAGCTCTATCTAGATCCAATAAGTGGTATCAGAGCACAATTTTCTTAGAAGAATCAAACGATTTGAGAAGAGATGGAAAAAAAAATGTAGAACACTAAAGGTCAATCTATTACAAGGCCACCATACTTTGATGGTGAAGATTACTAGTATTGGAAGATGCAAATGGAATGTTTCTTACGCGGCTTAAACTTTGATATGTGGCAGGTATTTGAACAAGGTGACTATGTCATTCTCACTGAAGGTTCATCTCACTTATCCTTAGTTGATGAAAGACACATGTCTTTAAACTATAAAGCTAAGAACTATCTCTGTTGTGCTCTATCTAAGAAAGAATTTAATAGAGTTTCTACTTGTAGATATGCTAAAGAAATCTGGGACAAATTAAAAATAACTTATGAAGGTACTGATAAGGTTAGACAAACTAGAATATATATGATTGTTTCTCAATAAGAACAATTTACAATGGTACTAGGTGAAAACATTACTCAAATATACAATAGATTTATTGATATAACAAATGGATTAACTTCATTAGGTAAAAACTATACAAATGAAGAAACAATTTAAAAAATTCTCAGATCATTAACTCAATCCTGGACTCCTAAAGTAATTGTTATAGAAGAAGAAAATGATCTAACTGAACTCTCTATAGAAAAATTAATAGGATCACTTATGTCTCATCAACATGGAAAGATTTTCTGAAAGTTTTTTCAAAAAAGAAAATGGCTAATGCTTTGAAAACTGTAGCTTCTCCCCCTTCTTCCTCCTCATCCGAAGATGCAAAGGGAAACTCTGAAGATAGTAATGATGAAGCAATGCTATCAAGAAGACTTTAGAGAATTCTTACCAAGGAAAAGAAGTATGGATCTAAGAGATACTTCAAGAAGGACAAAAAGAGTAAAGAACCAACCTGCTATGAATGCAAGCAGTTAGGACACTTTAAATCAGAATGTCCTCAGCTCAAAAGAAAAGATCCAATTAAGAGGTATGAGAAAAAGAAAGGTAAGGAGAAGAAATACAAAAAATTCAAAAAGAAAGCAATGGCAGCCACATGGGTTAATGAAGAAGTAACAAGTTCAGACTCCTCAAGTTCAAAATTAGAACAAGAAGAAGCAAATCTAGCCCTCATGGCAGGACTAGAACAGGTAACCTATGATACTTTCTTCACTTAATGTTTAGAATCCGATTTTGATAGTTTAGAAGATGTATTCAATGAATTGTATGAAAAATACAAAACTATTGTAAAACAACTAAAAATAATGAAACTAAATCTTGTTAATGAAGAAAAATCTCTAACATCATTCTAAAATAAAAAATAGAAAAACTAAAAGAATAATTCACTGAAACCAAACGATCAAACAACTTATTATGTAAAGACTTGAAAGTCAAAAATAGTAAGATCATGGAACTTGAAAATTATCTAAATGAACTAAAGAATGAAGAAATTTTAAAATAATAAAATGACTCTTTAAAAGCATCAGTAGATAAAATAACTAACTACAAATCATCCTTAGTAGTTAGATTAAAAAGTGCTGGGACAAAAAAGAAGAAGTATGGAGTAGGATATAAACCACTAATAAATGAAGAGAAAATTATTTATCCTGAACAATATCCAACTCCCAACTTTGTAAAAGAAAGTTTAACTAGAAAATACAGAAAAGTATATCAACCTCACCATAAACAGAAAATGAACAATGTGAGAAAAAAAAACTAAAGAATGCACATAATCTATGTTGCTCTCATTGTAACTAATTAAGCCACATTGTTAGCACTTGCATCACAAGACATCTGCACTGGATTCCAAAAACCAACCTTCAAGGACCCAAGAAAATTTGGGTACCAAAGGTCTCAACTTAATTTTACTTGCAGGGGCGCCTGAAAGCATCAAAATGATACTTAGATAGTGGATGCTCAAGGCATATAACAGGTGATAGAAAGCTATTTACAACATTCGGAAGTGAAGTTGGCCAAGTTACATATGGTGACAATGGAAAATGAAAATTCATTAGATGTGGAACAATAAGAACAAAAGCAAAAGATCTAATGGAGGATGTTATGTGTGTTGAAGGATTAAGGCACAACCTTATTAGTATTAGCCAACTATACGATAAATGTTATTTAATAAAATTTTAGAATGACAAGTGTGTTATCTTAAAGGATGGGAAAATAAGTTTTGAAGCTTAAAGAATGAATAATCTGTACACTATACAACTGGAAGAATTGAAAGAAGTCAACTTGTGTCTTGCAACTACCGAAAAGGACGAGACTGATTTGTAGCACAGAAGACTAGGACATGCAAGCACCTCAGTGATCAAGAATTTAATCAAGCATGATCTCATTGAAGATCTTCCAGAGCTCAAATTGAAGAAATCAGGAATCTATACAGCTTGTGCAAAAAGGAAGCAGACCATGACATCTTTTCAATCCAAAATAATGGTAACTACTTCAAAATCATTGGAACTCATTCATATAGATTTATTTGGACCAATAAGAGCGGTAAGTCTTAAAGGAAAGGTCTATGTCTATATAATTGTAGATGATTACTCAAGATACACTTGGGTATCATTTTTGGAAGCAAAATCAAAAACCTTCTCAACTTTTCTGAAATTCAGTAAACTAGTACAAAAGACCCAGAAATATGAAATAATTAGTATCAGATCTGATCATTGAGGAGAATTCAAGAATGAAGAACTTCTTTGTACTAAGAACACATCAACAAAATGGAGTAGCAGAAAGAAAGAACATAACATTGCTAGACATGGCTAGAACGATGCTTACAAATTATAATCTACCAAGATATTGATGATCAGTCCATCCCCATATAATGTTATTTAATTATATACAATTTTGGTGACTAACAAAACCCTAACAATTATTTTCTAACAAGTTTTTATGAAGTTCATCCACAGGGAATAAATCGAGCCTAATTTGTAAGCAATTCTTACACTGTATCATTCAAAGTTCAGAGCATGCATTTCTTCTAAGTACACATCGATTTCCTTTGTAGAACAACGATTTCCTTTATGGCATAACGATTTGATAAGTGAGTATGAACGATTATATCGCTTCACAACGATTCGTTAAGTGAAACAACGATTTCGGTCTCACAACGATTTGTTAAGTGAAACAGCGATTTCGCTCTCATAATGATTCGTTAAGTGAAACAACGATTTCGGTCTCACAACGATTCGTTAAGTGAAATAACGATTTCGGTCTCACAACGATTTATTAAGTTACACAACGATTTGGTCACCGTAACGATTTGATCTCTGCAACGATTTGCTTATATTTGAACAACGATTTGCTCAAACAACGATTTGCTTGTGTTTGAATAACGATTTGCTCAAACAACGATTTACTTGTGTTTGAACAATGATTTGCTCAAACAACGATTTGTTTATGTTTGAACAACGATTTGCTTATGTTTGAACAACGATTTTCTCAAACAACAATTTGTTTATGTTTGAACAACGATTTGCTCAAACAACGATTTGTTTGAACAACGATTTGCTTATATCTTTACAATGATTTGCTTGTACAACAATTTGCTTATATCTTTACAACGATTTGCTTGTACAACGATTTGCTTTCTCTTGTACAACGATTTGCATAAATAACGATTTCATAAGTTGTACAACTATTTCATTGTCATAACGACTTCATGGATTACATCGATTTCATGCATGATATTCAAATATATTTTCAAATATTGTGAAAGTCAAAGTCTTCTCGCGTGCATCAATAATATCCTTGCATTTAATGTGATTGTACACATCTCTGCACGTTGCATATCTGGGTGCCTTCTATTCCTATGTTTCTATAGCAAACACTTTTCGGGATAGCAAAATGGCATTACTATTTTGGTGTACGTTCTTACTGCATGGTTTCTAACGTTGACTGACAAGCATGGAGACAGTCTAGCTGTCTGTGCTTCGACATTTATTGTGTGCAGGTATTTGCCAGTATCATATCTTACAACATTGGACAACCAGAAGCTGAAGAATATCTGGATGAATCTTCTCTTTGCGTGGATGGCTCCAGAGCATTAAATGGCTGCAAGCTTACCTGTCGAGCACCTCGGACCATGTTGTCTAACGTGCTTCAAACTTAGAGACAACGGCCACTTCAACGGTTACTTTTTTCAAGAGAAGATATATAGAAGACTGATGACTCCATAAAGGACCACTTTTGCGCGATAGAGCTTTCAGAGAACCAACCTTCAACTTGCGAGCATTAGAAACAAGAGCTTCTTGCTTTACTCCATTCTTTCCTTAGCTCGTAGCTCTCAGCCGTTCATTGTCTAGACTTTTTCGAGAGCTTGTAGTTCTAAGAGATTTTCTCATTGTTAATCTTTCTCTCTCTCAGACTTCGCCTCAGATCAATCATTTGTTGTAAGCTTGGTCTAGGGGCCATTCACTTTTATTCCCATATGTTGTGAAGTTCCTCTTCGAGTTGTGAAGTGAAGACCTGTTGGAAACATGTGGTTAGTATTCCCTTCGTTGAGGAAGGAAGACCTGTGTATCAGGGTATTTTTGTACATCTTCGGGGTTAGAAGAGAAGGCTAACTGCAGCTGGATATGTAAGGGTCCTTGAGGGGGACAGTACCCTTGGTTAGTGAAATCCCAAGTTGTTGCTTGGGGACTAGACGTAGGACTCCTTGGGATAGGAGGTCTGAACCAGGATAAAATTTCCTGTGTTATGTGCTTGTGTGCTTATTTATTTGTTGTCTTCCTAATCACTAACAATTGAACTTAGTGTTTTTCTGTTAAAGCATTTTTGTTGACATGTGTGAAATCTAAAAGAATTTTAAATCCCATTCACCCCCCCCCCCTCTGGGATTGCTAGCTGGGCAACAAGTAGTATCAGAGCCAAGTCTCTTCGACAAAGAAGATCTCGTGATCTTAAGAGCAAAGATATATGGCAGCTCACGGGTATGCAGAAGGTCAGTCAGTCAACCGACCCCCTCTATTCGATGGAGAAGATTTCAACTATTGGAAAACCAAAATGGAGTTCTTCCTGCAAGGTCTCGATTTTCAACTCTGGTCCATCATAGAAGAAAGAGATCTAGTAGTTCTAAACAACAAAGAAAATTGGACAGACAATGATAAGAAGAAGATATCGTTAAACTGCAAAGCTAAGAGTATATTATGTTGTGCTCTTAGTAAGAAAGAGTTTAATAGAATTTCAGCATGCAAATCAACGATGGAAATGTGAGAGAAACTTAGAATCACATATGAGGGAACATACAAAGTCAAAGAAACAAGGATATACATCGTAGTAGCTCAGTATGAGTGATTTCAAATGCAACCAGGAGAATCAATTACACAAATGTACAGTAGATTCAAAGATATTACAAACAGTTTGGCTGGTCTTGGAAAGAACTACGATATGGGAGATACGGTAAGAAAGATATTGAGATCTCTACCAGCCTCGTGGACTACAAAAGTGATAGAAATAGAAGAAGCTAACGACTTAAAGAGAATGTCACTTGAAAAGCTTATCGGGTCACTAATGGCCCATGAAATAAATATGGAGAGGCTTGGAGAATCCTCCAGCAGAAAGAAGCACAGCAACGCGCTAAAAGCTACAGAAGGTAGCTCTGAAGAAGAGTCAGAAGATGAAGGTAGTGGTGAGAATAGCGAAGATGAAGAAGCTCTTCTATCTAGAAGACTACAGCGGATATTGGCTAAGAAGAAATATCAATCTGGAAGAAGATATTTAAGAAATGGAAAGATTTCAGAAAACCTAAAGGAAAAGAGGTTAAGAAGTCAGAACCTATATGCTACGAATGTAAGAAGCCAGGACACATCAAGCCAGAATGTCCGAAGCTGAAAAAGACAGAGTTCAAGAAGAAGGACCACTCAAAGAAATTCAAGAAATATAAGAAGAAAGCCATGGCAGCTGCATGAAGCAACGACAACGACTCAGATAGTGAGTCAAGCTCTAGCGAGGAAAAAGAAGAAAAGGCCAACCTAGCCTTCATGGCAAACACTGATGACAAGGTAACCTCTGACTTTTCATTCACTTCTTGTAATGATTCTGATTCAGATAGTTTAGAAGATGCATTTAATGAATTATATAGTAAATATAAAGATGTATGTAAATTATTAAAGGTCACCAAGAAAAGTCATGCATGTTTAGAAATTACTAACTCAGATTTAAAATCTGAAAATGAGCAGTTAGAAAAATAAATTTCCGAACTAAAAAGGATAAATGAATTGTTATATGAAGATCTAAAAGTGAAAAATGAACAAATAATAAATCTGGAAAATCAGGAGAATTTAAATAAACTTAAAAAGGAAGTTGATACACTGGCTAAGGAAAATGAATATTTAACTAATACAATAGAAAAGTTCACAAATGGTAAATCAACTTTAATATTAAAAGGAGCTAGAAGATCAGGTAAGAAAAAACATGGTTTGGGATATACTCCACCAGATAATGAGGAAACAATAATACATTCTAAAATCTATCCAACGTCAAAATTTGTAGCTGAACAAAATACTGAATATAAATCTAACTTTAAGTACATCCCAACTGAAAAGGTAAGTAGAGTATCTTGTTGTAGTCATTGTAATAAATTAGGACATACTAGAACAACCTGTACGACAAAACACCTAAAATGGATCCCTAAAAGAAAAGCTGAGGAAACTAACCAGCAATGACCCAAAAGAACTTGGGTACCTAAATCCTAGTGTTTTAATTGTAGGGAAGCCTTAGAGCATCAAAGTGGTACCTGGATAGCGGGTGCTCAAGGCACATGTCAGGCAATAGAAGATTATTTTCTTCCATAAAATATGAAGTAGGTACAGTGACGTATGGTGATAATGGAAAGGGAACAATGATCGGCTGTGGACCAGTTGGTAGCCAAGGCAGAACTCTCATTGAATATGTGCTATGTGTTCAAGGACTCAAGCACAAGTTGATAAGTATCAGCCATCTGTGTGACAAGGGTCACCAAATCAGGTTTCAAGAGTCAAAGTGCATAATTATGAAAGATGGTGTAACAATGTTCGAAGCCTGCAGAGAAAAGAATCTATATGTGCTTCATCTAGAAGAGTTGAAGGATCAGGATGTGTGTCTTGCAGCAAGTAAAGATCAAAATGCAGAGCTATGGCACAGGAGATTGGGTCACTGCAGTTTGGATGATATTAGAAAATTGGTCAAGCGAAATCTAGTGGAAGGTTTGCCTAAAATGAGCTCAAGGATGGAAGGTGTGTGTGAACCTTGTGCAAAAGGGAAGCATGCAAAGTCATCCTTCAAATCAAAGACAGTGGTAACCACCTCCAAACCATTAGAGTTACTGCATATGGATTTATTTGGGCCGATGAGAACCACTAGCCTTGGAGGAAAGAATTTTGGATTCGTAATAGTACATGATTATTCAAGATTTACATGGGTATCATTCTTAGAGCATAAAGATAACACGTTTGACAGCTTTGTTAAGTTCAGTAAGAAAGTTCAGAAGGACAGGAAGTTCAGCATAATTAGTATTTGATCAGATCATGGAGGAGAATTTCAAAATGAAAAGTTTGCAGAATTCTGTGATGATCAAGGAATTGAGCATAACTTCTCAGCACCAAGGACACCATAACATAATGGAGTAGCTGAGAGGAAAAATAGAACATTATTGGATATGGCTAGAACTATCTTATCTGAATACAGTCTTCCTAGATATTTCTGGGCTGAAGCAGTCAACACAGCATGTTACATAATAAATAGAGTGATGATCAGGCCAATCCTTAAGAAGACAGCGTATGAGCTTTACAAGCAAAAGAAGCCCAAGATCAGTCACTTCAGGACGTTCGAATGCCCTTGCTTCATCCACAATAGTGGTAAGAGAGATATTGGTAAGTTAGATTCCAAATCTGATGAAGGAATATTCATGGGGTATGCTTCCAAACCTAAAGGTTATAGGGTCTTTAATAAACAAAGTTTATTAATTGAGCAAACAGTCCATGTTATTTTTGATGAATCTAACCCTTCCTTGAGAAAGGAAGTAGACAGTGATGATGATGATGCAGAAAAATTATCCAAGAAACTGAGGGATACATCTCTCAAGGATAATGAAGATCCACCATTGGAAGAATTGCAGCAGAAAGAAATATCTCATAATGATCTTCCAAAGGAATGGAGATACAAGAAGGATCATCCAAGAGACAACATCATTGGAGATCCATCTATTGGGGTAAGAACAAGAGGTAATATTATTCCATGTGATTACTTAGCATTTGTTTCTCAAATTGAGCCGAAGACAATCAATGAAGCACTGTCTGATGAATCTTGGATTTTAGCCATGCAAGATGAACTTAATCAGTTCAAGAGAAACCAAGTTTGGTCCCTTGTTCCGAGACCATCAGATCATCCTGTTATTGGTACCAAATGGGTGTTCAGAAACAAATTGGATGAAACTGGTGTTATCACTAGAAACAAGGCTAGACTGGTTGTTCAAGGCTATTCCCAAGAGGAATACATAGATTTCGATGAAACCTATCCACCAGTAGCTAGACTAGAGGCTATTAGAATTGTACTTGCATATGTATCTGCATTAGATTTAAAACTTTTTCAAATGGATGTAAAATCTGTATTTTTAAATGGCTATATAAAGGAGGAAGTCTATGTAGAACAACCTCCTGGTTTTGATGATGAAGAATTTCCAAATCATGTTTTTAAATTGCATAAAGCACTATATGGTTTAAAGCAAGCACCTATAGCATGGTATGAAATGCTTAGGGCATTTCCATTAAACCATGGTTTTATCAGAGGATAGGTAGATAACACTTTATTATTAAGTCAAAAGTCAAAAATATATTGCTTGTGTAAATCTATGTGGATGATATAATTTTCGGATCTACTGATGAATCTCTGTGCAAGTACTTTGAAAAGCTTATTCAGGGAGAATTCGAAATGAGCATGATGGGGAAACTAAATTATTTCCTTGGACTTCAAATCAAGCAAGGCAAAGAAGGCACACATATCTGTCAAGCGAAATACACCAAGGAATTATTAAAGAAGTTTGGATTTGACAATGTAAAGCCACTATCCACACCAATGAGCACATCTACAAGGTTAGACAGTGATAAAGATGGTAAGAAAGTAGATGAAAAACTTTACAGAGCTATGATAGGATCATTACTTTATTTAACTGCTAGTAGACCTGATATTTTATTTAATGTATGCATGTGTGCAAGGTATCAGACTGATCCTAAGAAATCTCATTTAATATCTGTTAAAAGGATCTTTAGATATCTAGCTAGAACTCATGATCTAGGCTTATGGTATCCAAAATCATGCGAAACTAGTTTAATTGGATATTCTGATGTTGATTATGCTGGATGCAAGGTAGATAGAAAAAGCACTAGTGGTAGTTGTCAATTTCTTGCAGGATGCTTGATTTCATGGTCCTCAAAGAAATAAAATTCAGTAGCACTATCAACAGCTGAAGCTGAGTACGTGGCTGCTGGAAGCTGTTGCACACAACTCCTACGGATAAAACAGCAACTTGAGGATTATGGACTGCACATCAAGACCATTCCTTTGCTGTGCAACAACACAAGTGCAATAAATCTTACCAAGAATCCAGTTCAGCACTTCAGAACCAAGCATATAGATGTTAGATATCATTTTATTAGAGATCATGTAGCAAATGGCAATATAAATATTTCTTTTATAGATACTCTAAATCAGTTAGCATACATCTTCACAAAGGCCTTACCTGAAGAGAGATTTACGTCTCTTAGAAGGGAATTAGGCATGTGTAATTTGTGATAGATTTTTCTATACATAACTGAAATAATAATATCTTTAGAATAATGCTTATTCTCTCCCTGGATTTAAGTAACTTCTTAAATTGCTTGCGTCATTACTAGCTTTGACGGTTTGTTATTTTATAAGACTTTACCCTTTGCGAAATAGTTTCTGTTTTGTCGTTTTCCGCATTTATTGTGATGTCCTTTCAAAAGTAACTGTAAATCCTGCTTTTAATCCCGCAATCTATGCCATATCGATTCCACCCTTCTCTCTCATCTCTTTCGACTCGCCTGGAACGATAAACCCTATCGATTCCAGCATCCTCTCTTTGTGATTTCGAAAGAATCCCTCTGTTCGCGCCAAAATCTCTTGAGGGCTTCTGTTCCACTCCTTCCCATGATCCTCCAGAACCTTTCCCTGTTCAAATCCATGGCAGTTTCTGGGGTCTTCGGCACTGTTGGCGGTTACAGCACCGCGTTCCTGACAACCGAGCAGCAAGAACAGTTTGTAGCGATGAAGACGAAGCTCTGTGGCAACAAGGCAGTGGATGTGGCTGATTTGGAGAAGAACGGGATGCACAGTGTGGTAGCAGCAATGCAGAGGATGAAGTGGACTAAGATGGTGACTATTTCAGAGGCAAGCTATCCAGATTTGGTGAAGGCTTTCTATACCTGTTTGTAATCCGAAGCAGACGAGTCCCTGACCTCCACAGTAAAAGGTATTCCTATCCACATTACATATGATATGTTGGAGAGTTTGTTTGGAGTGTCTACCAGTGGTCGCAGTGGGGTAGACAGTGTCAACATTCATGTCAAGGGTTTAGGAATTATTGGTACTGAATACAAGCTGAAGGATGGAAAGATTGACATTAATCAGTTGAATTCCTTCAACCGGATTCTGCACTTCATTGTTTGCCAAATTCTAGTGCCTAGGAGTGCTACTTTCTCCACATGCACTAAGGTAGACTCCGATATGATGTTCTGGGCGATTCAGAACCAAGATATCAACATGGCATAGGTGATCATTGAGAGGATGAAGTA
Organism: Colocasia esculenta; assembly: GCA_014218235.1. Lineage (NCBI taxonomy): Eukaryota > Viridiplantae > Streptophyta > Magnoliopsida > Alismatales > Araceae > Colocasia > Colocasia esculenta. The sequence goes on from CM024762.1 coordinate 28,855,588, forward strand.
TGCATTTGCAATCATTTGGGACACTAAGAACAAGCTCAACGTTTCTCTTCCTTATGCTCACCTGCTGACAAAAATTTTCCAGCACTACAGTATAGTTTGAATGGTGAGGTGTCCGAGAAGATGGGGCAGGTCATTAGAAGTAGAAATCTGAAGAAAAGTGGCTTCTCATTAGTAGCTGGTGTTTGGACCAAGACCTCAGTCGCTGAAGGTGAGGCTATCATTGGAGAGGGTCTAGAAGTTCCTCCTGTTCAAGCAGCAGAGGTAGAAGTAGAGGTACAATTAAGGGTTGAAGCTCAAGCAGCTGAAGATCCAACAGTTCCAGCAGTCCATGATCTGCAAGAAGAAATCAGAACATAAATCCTAGTGGTCCAAGAGGAAATACCAGTAGAAATCAGAATTGAAGTACCAGTGGCTAGTTCAAGTAGAATTGAAGAAATACCTTTTGAGCTCCTTGAGCCCGTTGGGCAATCATCAGAGGTTGAAACCCCCACGATAGTTATTACATCTATAATTGAAGAAGCATTGGAAACTGTCGCCAGTATTCAGGGGGAGCAGGAAGAAACTCATGAATATATCACTCCAAGTGTTCCTGCTACAGAAGTTGTTATGAAAGAAGTTGTTCTGGAAGTTGTGGCACCAAGCCACAGTGATGTTCAGATGGAAGATGCTCATGTTTAGGGGGAGCATGCAGTTGAGAAGCAAGCAGAGATTCAGGGGGAGCACACAGCTAGTGCCCCTGCTGATATGTTCTAGGAAGGGGTTGTGGAGAGCCCCTCAGATGAAGATGTTGATCATGTGGAGCCAGTTGTTGGCACTAGTGTCAAAGGCAAGGGTGTCGCCACTAAAATTCCTCTCCTTACAAGGAAGGCACACAGAAGGTCAAGGAAGAAGAAGGTCCATGTGCACTTGAAGCCAATAATTGAGAGGTTAGATGCACAAGGACAAATTCTGTGCTCTGTTCAATATGATATTTCATCAATTTTCATTAGCCAGAGCACTGGTGTGAAAGAAATGGGAATGGTGAAGGCTGTACTGACAGGAATGAAGGATGAGTTGGTGAGCATGAAGCAAATGATTTCATCTCTTTCAGACTTATTGAGGGGGCAAATACTTATTCCTACCCCTCCTGCTCCCACTCCTGCAGTACCTGTGTTCAGTTCAGGGCCATTAGGGCCAATTGATGCTGAAGAAGAAATTCGGCCATCAGGGCCAAGTATTGCAGAAGAAGAAGTCCAGCCATCAGGGCCAATTGGTGCTGAGGGTGCAGGGCCATCAGGGCCAAAGGTTGTTGAGGGTCAGCCAGCACAGAAAGCATCTGGGCCATCAGAGCCATCAGCAGAGCAGCCAGGGCCTCCAGGGCCATCGGTTGTGCAGGCAGGGCCATCCGGGCCAGTGGTCTCTCAGGATGTGCATGGAAGTGTTGAAGCACCTATAGAAGAGGCTGTGCCCCCAGAGCCCCCTACTTCTCCTCTTCAGACTCCAGCCCCTCCTTCTCCACCTTCATCTACCACTGCTCCTCCAGCTCCTGCCACCTTTAAACAACCTCTTCCTAAAAGCATTTCCTCACCTACACCAATTCCTTCCCAATCCTCCTCTCCTGCCACCTCCACATTCATTCCTCCTCCTCCTTCTGAGGCACCTCCAGCATCCTCCTCAGATGGAGCCTCATCTTCTGGTTCTTCATCTTCTGGACCATCCATACCACCTCCCTCTACTGCTTATTCTTTCCTTCATCCTCCTACTCCTCCCTCCTTTGTTACCATCATTCCAGAGGATGCCCAACTTGAAGGTCCCTTTCTCCAAGCCATTAAATATGAGTTTGAAGAAGCAATTCTTCGCTCAGTCCTGGCAGTCGGTACCCATGTTCACAGGACAAGATCCTCTAGTCCTGCTCCTAAGAAAAGAAAAGTCTCTAAGGACCTTGCTTTATCCTCTGAACCCAAATTCCCTCCTCTATGGTTCTCCCTCACTATTGAAAATCGAAGGAGATCCATCTATTGTGAATTTCTTCAAAAATGTGCATTTGCTACCCTTTTTGGTCTTCCCCATCTCAATCTAACCGACCACCTCCAAATTGTACTTCCTTATTGCCACTTCTCCAAAGCTGATCAGTCCAAAATCTTCTCAATGGCTGAGTCCAAGAATGAAGATTAGTGGGCTAAGGGTCATAAGTCTCTCTACAAAAAGTTCTTGCTTGCCAAAACTTCTAGATTTCCACCTTGGGCTCACCCCTTAACTTTATCAGAGTGGTTTGTCATTCACCACAAAGACTCTTGGGGTCCCTTTATTCAGAAGGAGATCAAGTTGATTCGCTATTTCCAGATGTTCAATGACTATCGGTATAGCAATAATCTCCCAAAAGTTCAGCTTGGGCAATTCCGGGGTGCTATCGCTGACTTCAAGACTCAAAATCCAGTAAACACCTCACTTCAAGTAAATTTTGCCACCCTGTAGATCTTAGATGTTGTGTTCCTTCCCAAATAGCACTCCTTGGTCATGGACTCTTCAGTGGATCCTATCATCTTTGAGAGGTTTGCTAGAGTAATGGGTCGAATTTCAGCTCTGAAAGGTCATCTTCTTTCCTTCCCAAGATTTCTTTTCCGGGAATACCACCGGGGCTATATAAAGTCTGATGTCCTTGCCCCTCTGTTGTCTGAATGTGAAAGGCTTTCTCCAACTGATTGGGAGAAGCACTACAATCAATCTGCTATTCAGCTGGAAAGTCTAAACAGCTCCTTGTTCAAATTTGGAAAGCCTCCTTTGTCTGCAGAAGCCTTTTTGGATCTAAATTCCCTTAATCTTGTTCAAGAGCCTTTTGTTCAGTGGGTAGAACGCTATAAGGTTTATCTTCAGTTGAAAAAGGAACTGAAGCACCAACAGATCTTCTACCCTATTTCCATTGATCAGTTCCTCCAACATGCTAGCTTTGGTACTTCCAGCACCTACAAAATGTCTCTTGGCAAGAATGAGTATGGAAACATCGTGGAAGCTCAGAGGCAACTGTACATCCAGAGGATGGCTCCTATTATTGGACCTTCCTACTCTATGGTTTATGGAGCCTTCCAAAATTATTTTGAAGAGCAGGAACGCAAGGCTTGACCAATCATTACTCGTCATGCCTCTCTCTTATCTCCTGCTTTCTACATCTCTGTACCCCCTCAGTAATATAATACAATGTTTCTTCTGGCTCCCATTTATCTTTCTTCTATTGTCTCTTGTGTGTTTTCATTTTTTTTGCTTAATGACAAAAAGGGGGAGAAAATAAAACATTCTGAAATACATATCTCCAAACTTTAATCCATTTTTAGAAAATTTACTCAAGTTTATTTCAGAACATTATATGTTATGTTTTATTATATTTTGTCATCACTAAAAAGAGGGAGATTGATGATCAGTCCATCCCCATATAATTTTATTTATTTATATACAATTTTGGTGACTAACAAAACTCTAACAATTATTTTCTAACAAGTTTTTATGATGTTCATCCACAGGGAATAAATTGAGCATAATCTGTAAGTAATTCTTACACTGTATCATTCAAAGTTCAGAGTATGCATTTCTTCTAAGTACACATCGATTTCCTTTGTAGAACAACGATTTCCTTTATGACATAACGATTTGATAAGTGAGTATGAAGGATTCTATCGCTTCACAACGATTCGTTAATTGAAACAACGATTTCGGTCTCACAACGATTCGTTAAGTGAAACAACGATTTCGGTCTCACAACGATTTGTTAAGTGAAACAGCGATTTCGGTCTCACAACGATTCGTTAAGTGAAACAACGATTTCGGTCTCATAACGATTCATTAAGTGAAACAACGATTTCGATCTCACAATGATTTGTTATGTTACACAACGATTTGCTTATGTTTGAACAACGATTTGCTCAAACAACGATTTGCTTGTGTTTGAACAATGATTTGCTCAAACAACGATTTGTTTATGTTTGAACAACGATTTGCTTATGTTTGAACAACGATTTGCTCAAACAACGATTTGTTTATGTTTGAACAACGATTTGGTCAAACAACGATTTATTTGAACAACAATTTGCTTATATCTTTACAACGATTTACTTGTAAAATGATTTGCTTGTGCTTGTACAATAATTTGATTATATCTGTACAACGATTTACTTGTACAATAATTTACTTTCTCTTGTACAATGATTTGCATGAATAACGATTTCATAAGTTGTACAACTATTTCATTGTCATAACGACTTCATGGATTACATCGATTTCATGCATGATATTCAAATATATTTTCAAATATTGTGAAAGTCAAAGTCTTCCCGCATGCATCACTAATATCCTTGCATTTAATGTGATTGTACACATCTCTGCACGTTGCATATCTGGGTGCCTTCTATTCCTATGTTTCTATAGCAAACACTTTTCGGGATAGCAAAATGGCATTACTATTTTGGTGTACGTTCTTAATGCATGGTTTCTAACGTTGACTGACAAGCATAGAGACAATCTAGCTGTCTGTGCTTCGACATTTATTGTGTGCAGGTATTTGCCAGTATCATATCTTACAACATTGGACAACCAGAAGCTGAAGAATATCTGGATGAATCTTCTCTTTGCGTGGATGGCTCCAGAGCATTAAATGGCTGCAAGCTTACCTGTCGAGCACCTCGGACCATGTTGTCTAACGTGCTTCAAACTTAGAGACAACGGCCACTTCAACGGTTTCTTTTTTCAAGAGAAGATATATAGAAGACTGATGACTCCATGAAGGACCACTTTTGCACGATAGAGCTTTCAGAGAACCAACCTTCAACTTGCGAGCATTAGAAACAAGAGCTTCTTGCTTCACTCCATTCTTTCCTTAGCTCGTAGCTCTCAGCTGTTCATTGTTTAGACTTTTTTCGAGAGCTTGTAGTTCTAAGAGATTTTCTCATTGTTAATATTTCTCTCTCTCAGACTTCACCTCAGATCAAGCATTTATTGTAAGCTTGGTCTAAGGGCCATTCGCTTTTATTCCCATCTGTTGTGAAGTTCCTCTTCGGGTTGTGAAGAGAAGACCTGTTGGAAACATGTGGTTAGTATTCCCTTCGTTGAGGAAGGAAGACCTCTGTATCAGGGTATTTTTGTACCTCTTCGGGGTTAGAAGAGAAGGCTAGCTGCAGCTGGATGTGTAAGGGTCCTTGAGGGGGACAGTACCCTTGGTTAGTGAAATCCCAAGTTGTTGCTTGGGGACTAGATGTAGGACTCCTTGGGATAGGAGGTCCGAACCAGGATAAAATTTCCTATGTTGTGTGCTTGTGTGCTTATTTGTTTGTTGTCTTCCTTATCACTAACACTAACAATTGAACTTAGTGTTTTTCTGTTAAAGCGTTTTTATTGACAGGTGTGAAATCTAAAAGAATTTTAAATCCCATTCACCCCCCTCTCTGGGCTTGCTAGCTGGGCAACAGATACTTCTGGACAGATGCAGTCAACACAGTCTGCCACATTATCAATAGGTGCATGTTCAGACCAATATTGAAGAAGACACCATATGAGCTGTACAAGGAGAAAAAACCAAACATCAGTCATCCTCGACCTTTTGGTTGTAAGTGTTTTATTTTGAATAATGGTAAAGATAATCTAGGAAAATTAGATGCTAAAAGTAATGAATGTTTTATATTAGGATATATTTCAAAACCTAAAGAATATAGGGTGTTTAACAAAAAGCTCTAACAATTGAACAAATTGTTCATATTTTATTTAATGAAACTAACCCTTCTATAAAGAGAATAGAAGAATAAGAAAATGTTGTTGAAGACTTGTGCAGGGATCTGGAATAAGCTTCTCTTGAAGAGAAAGATGAAGACAAGGATGATCCCCCATTATAAGAACTACAATAATAAGAAGAAGCACATGAGGATCTACCTACACAATTGAGGTACCACCTAGACCATCCAAGGGAAAATATAATAGGTGATCCTCAAGATATGGTAAGAACCAGAGGTATGTCAATTCCCTTTGATTATCTTGCATTTGTGTCTCAGATTGTGCCTAGGACAGTCAATGATGCACTGGCAGATGAATCTTGGATCCTAGCCATGCAAGAGGAACTTAACTAGCTCCAACGCAGCCAGGTTTGGACACTTGTACCTAGACCTTCTGACCATCTAGGTATTGGAACCAAATGGGTTTTTAGAAACAAGATGGATGACTCAGAGTAATTACTAGAAACAATGTCAGATTAGTAGCTTAAGGATATTCCTAAGAAGAAGGTATTAATTTCGATGAAAATTATGCTCAAGTTGCCAAATTAGAATCTTATTGGCATATGCATGCTCCTTGAATATCAATTTATATCAAATGGATGTAAAAAGTTCTTTTCTAAATGGTTTCATAAAAGAAGAAGTTTATGTTTAGCAACCATCAAGTTTTGAAGATACTAAGTATCCAAATCATGTTTTTCGTTTAAGGAAGGCTCTATATGGTTTGAAACAAGCTCCAAGAGATTGGTATAAAGACTAAGTGTTTATCTTCTATCGCATGATTTTTCAAGAGGTACAGTAGATAGTACTTTATTTATTAAAAAGTTTTCAGAAAGAATCTTAATTGTATAAATATATGTTGAAATGAGCATGATGGGTGAACTTAATTATTTTCTTGGCTTGCAAATCAAGCAGACCAAGGAAGGGACTCACATTTGTCAAACGAAGTACATTTCTGATTTGCTTAAGAAATTTGGGTTTGGTAAGTGTAATCCATTAAGTACTCCCATGAGCTTCAGCATAAAGTTATGACAATTATTCAATGAACAAAATGGTAGATCAAAAGATGCATAGAGGAATGATTGGGTCATTGCTCTATCTAACTACTAGTAGATCAGATATAATATTTAGTGTATGTTTGTGTGCCAGATTTCAGACTGATGCCAAGGAATCACACTTGCTTGATGTTAAAAGAATCTTTAGATATCTTATAAATACAAATAAACTTGGTCTATGGTATCCTCGAAATTTTAAATTCAAATTGCCTGTATATAGTGATGTTGACTATGCTGGATGCAAAATAGATAGAAAAAGCAACCGTGGTACTTGTCAATTTCTTACAGGGTGCTTAATCTCTTGGTCTTCCAGAAAATAAAACTTAGTAGCCTTGTCCACAACAGAAGCAGAGTACATTGTAGCTGGAAGTTGTTGCACCCAACTGCTGTGGATCAAACACTAATTAGAAGACTATGGTCACAAATTAAATAAAATTCCAATACTATGTGACAATACAAGTGCAATCAACTTGACAAAGAATCTAATCCAGCACTCAAGAACCAATCACATTGAGGCCAGACACCATTTCATCAGAGACCATGTAAGTAATGGCAATATCCTACTTGATTTTGTTAGTACAGATCATCAATTAGCAAACATTTTTACTAAAACTCTTCCTAAAGATAAATTTACTTCAATTAGAAGAGAAATTAGAATGTGCAACCTTGAATAACTTAGTGTGTTACATTCTGTGAGTGACTATCCTCACAAATTTTTTAACTCCATGATGTTCAACTTCTCATAAGTCGATGTTATAAGTTGAAGTTGAAAGTCGAAGTTTAATTAAAATCATTTATCATATTTTAAGACAAATGAAATATGTCTATTCTAAAATATTCAATAAATCTCAACCGTAGATCTCACGACCTTTGGTTTTTGATATACTTCCTCTTTTATATCTACATATAAAGACATTTCCAATTCATTTCTACGTTCCTTATTCGAAAACTCTTTGACTCTCTTCGTCGTCTTGCTGGTTCCTGCGCCCGTCTTCGACTCCTGCGGAACCCTTGCTGTGTTCATCTCAATTTCATCCAATTTTATGAAGAAAAGTAGGATCTTTAACCTTACTTCAACAAGATCATTCATTCCCTAAGTTCCTTTGTAGTCATTTCCATCGTTTCTGTCCAGATGGACTCTTCTAGGGCTCTGGACGCATCTTTCTTCACCCCCGAGCAATTCCAGAAGATCACCACTGCTAGATCCTCTGTCTGTACCAGCAAAGTTGTCGATTTCTCTCAGTTAACTGGCATACTAAGTGTGGTCTCTGATACACTATATGCTATGGGCTGGAGAAGGCTATGTGAGATCCATGAGCCCACATACGAAGGTGCTGTGAAAGCATTCTGTGTCAGCTTGGAAGTGTTAGTGGATGGTTCAGTGAAGGATCAGTGAAAGGAACAAAGATTAGAGTTTCAGACTCCATTCTAGCAAAATTTTTGGAGTGCCCTACCTCTGGCCACACACCCAGTGATTTAATGGCCCTTGAAAGACAGAGATTAGGGATTATCGACAACAAATGGGATATTCACAGGAAGGGGCTACTTATTAATCAACTGTCAACCGAGAAGCGTCTCCTCCACACCATCATCACCTCCATAATCACACCAAGAGTAGACACTCATTCATCTATCACTAGAAGAGATGGAAATCTTCTCTTCTTGGCGATTCAGAGGCACCCGGTCAACATGACCGCTATAATCTTGGAGAGGATGAAAGGGTCCATATTTTTGAATGAATCATTGGCATATGGACCACTTATGATAGTGCTGTTTAGAAGAAATTCTATAAATTTGGAATCAGAAGTTGCCACTTTAGTCAAGGAGAAGATAGGGCTATCCACCCTCCAGAGAAGCTGTGACAGTCCTCGCCATTCAAACCCGTTAACCTAATAACGAGCTTGACTCGACTCTGCCTCCCGCGAACGAGCCATAGCCTCGCAAGGGATATCAATCACACGTCTGTGAAAATATAAAGGAAACAGTTCAAATATATATAAGATGCCACATCTCACAAATATTTACATGAAATATACATACCCAATTCTCAACTGTAGTCAAACACAAGGTACAATAACCTGGGGAATACCCCGAGGTGAACAGAAAGAAAAGATTACACTGCTGGTGGTGTAGACCCAACTCCGCTATGGTGCGGCTCCGAACTAGATGAAGGGCGGGAAGCCTCATGCTTTCCCTCACCTGAAAGGGGTAGGGGTAAGCCTCGCAAGTCACTGGCTTAATAGGGAAACTTCCCAAAAAATCGCACAAAACCAAACTCACAAAGTACAGAAGCAGGAAGCTACACTAGACAATTTGTAGAACTATCTACGCATGATATTAAAGTTGTAAATAAAATTTATCACAGACTATTAACATAAATCAACCTTTAATAAATAAACAACAAACCTCGTTCAAGTGTATGAGCTGAAGTAGAAAAATGTCACACTCGGGTCACGAAGACTGGTTCGCGACACCAGCAACTAACCCAAAAACCACACATGACTACCTCTCATTCTCGCAGCCACGGACGAAAGGTCCAGTTGCCGCTCCACCACAACAAGCCAAGAAACTATGGAGACCAACCAACACCACACCTGCGGACCACTCTACCGCAGGTCCATGCCTGGCACCTTTAGGGACTCTGGCCTGAGCTCCCTAAAGTGAGGCACTGGAAAATAGGACTAGCTGGGGCCCAGTACATCTACTAGTGTCTGTAACCACCAACCATGAGCGTGCTACAAGCGATTAACACAAACTCACACAAGTCGCTGTCCCTCTACCGTTTTCCCTCAACCGCACGTACAACTCTACACAAGATTGAGGGTGTCCAGGAAGACGACACAGACCTCGACGGTACACAAGTACCAGGACAAACCCCGAGCGCTAACGTGCCTGGCTCACACAAAACCTGGGGTACCCGACTGAAGAGGTAACCACAGAGGCGTCGTACTACTCGCCACGCACACACAAACCTTGTGAACACCGCTTTCCTCGAATTCCACAAGTACCAATGCACCGCTTACCATTGCTAGAAATAATAAATAGAGTCAATCCGATAATCACATAACCATGCAAAGTCCCATAGCCCTCGGAAGCCTGAACGCGACGGGGTAAACTGTCGCCTTCAGAACGCGACGCCTCGATACGGCGCGTTCTGAAGCAGAACGCGACGGGTCGGGCTGTCGCGTTCTGAATGCGACACCCAGGTCCGTCGCCTTCACAGACAGAACCCTAAAATTGGAATTCCATCTCTGGAATTCCCATGCAAACCATGCAAACATGCAAATAAAGCAGTTATAAACATTCTAATCATTACTTTAACATGGTATCTACCATCTACCACTCATTACATGGTTTAAACATGCTTTGCCAATCATTCACAACGAGAAATAGGGTGAAATCTCCCTACCTTCGTGAGATATGCGAAGAATGACGATAATCTGGTGTTTCCCCCGCTCTGTACCACGTCCTCGCAGCAAGAGCACGCCGAAAACGGCACCAAAACCTCGAATCGCTCAAAACCACCAGCAAAACCTCTTCTCCTGGCCGAGCAGAGCTTCTGAGCTCTATTTGGCCGACCTAGCTTCTTAACTCATCAGAGTTGAGAATGCGACGCACCTGTCCGTCGCAACCTGAACGCGATGATTTAGGCTGTTGCCTTCTCATCGCTGACGCCAGCAGGCTGCCCAGCGCGCGCCACGTGGCGGACATGCGGCCGAAGACCCCAAACAGCGGTAGCAAGAACGCGACGCCCTGGACCATCACGTTCAGAATGCGACGCACAGCTCTGTCGTGTTCACAAACAGTGAACCTGTCGGTGCTTTGGGCCCAAACTCTCTGCCCACAAAGCCCCACAACCTGCGTAAACACCTCAAACTCAAACTACATGCCACACACTGGCCACCACAACCACTAAACCTCAGTCCGAACGGTTACTACGCTACATTACTATCACCTAAAAGAAATTTTGTAGCGGTCCTCGTCGTTCAAACCCGTTAACCTAATAACGAGCTTGGCCCGACTCCGCCTCCTGCGAACGAGCCAAAGCCTCACAAGGGATACCATTCACAAGTCTGTAGAAATATAAAGGAAACAGCTCAAATATATATAAGATTGCCATCTCACAAATATTTTCATGAAATATACATAACCATTTTCTCAACTGTAGCCAGACACAAGTACAACAGTAACCTGGGGCATACCCCGAGGTGTACAAAGAAAGGAAATTACACTGCTAGTGGTGCAGACCCAACTCCGCTACGATGCGGCTCCGAACTAGAAGAAGGGCGAGAAGCCTCCTGCTCTCCCTCACCTGAAAGGAGTAGGGGTGAGCCTCAGAAGTCACTGGCTCAGTAGGGAAACTCCCTCAAAAGCCGAACAAAACCAAACTCACAAGTACATAAGTAGGAAGCTACGCTAGCAATTTATAGAACTATCTACGCATGATATTAAAGCTGTAAATACTACTTACCACATGCCATTAACAGAAATCAACCTTTAATAAATAAACGGCAAACCTCGCCAGGTGTACCTGCTAAAGTAGGAAAACACCACACTCGGGCCACGAAGACTAGTTCGCGACACCAGCAACCGACCCGGACAAACCACACAGGACTACCTCTCAGTCTCGCAGCCACGGATGAAAGGTCCAGCTACCGCTCCACTAGAACAAGCCAAGAAACTATGGAGACCAACCAACACCACTCCTGCGGACCACACTGCCGCAGGCCCATGCTTGGCACCTTTAGGGACACCGGCCCGAGCTCCCTAAAGTGAGGCACTGGAAAACAAGACTAGCTGGGGCCCAGAACGTCTACTGGTGTCCGTAACCCCCAACCACGAGCATGCTACAAGCGACAAAACACAAACTCTTACAAGTCATTGTCCTACTGTCGTCTTTCCCTCAGCCGGATGTACAACTCTACACAAGAGTGAGGATGTCCAGGAAAGCGACACAGACCTCGACGATACATAAGTACCGGGACAAGCCTCGAGCACTAACGTGCCTAGCTCACACAAAACCTGGGGCTCCCAACTGAAGAGGTAACCACGGTAGGCGTCGTACTACTCGCCATGCACACACGAACCACGCGAACACCACTCACACCATGTGAACAACACGTCAACCATGTGAACAACACGTTCCTCGAGCTCTACAGGTGCCAATGCACCGCTTACCATTGCCATGCACAACACATATTGATAATCCGATAACTACGTAACCATGCGCAAGCATATTGCCCTCGGAATCCTTAACGTGATGGGGTCCACTGTCTCCTTCAGAACGTGACACCTCGATATGTCGCGTTCAGAAGCAGAATGCGACGGGTCGAGCTGTCGCGTTCACAACGCGTCAGGCAGGTCTGTCGCCTTCACAGATAGTGACCTAAATCCAGGAACCCATCTCTGGATTCCCCATGCAAACCATATAAAATGCCATATCAAGCAATTATTCATGTTCTACACATTGCCCTAGCATGATATCTAGCATCTATAATGCAAATAACAAGCTACACATGCACCACATGCAATCCACGACGTAAAACGGGGCAGAATCTCCCTACCTTCACAAAGAACACGAAGAACGGTGATCCCTCGGTGTTTCCCCCGCTCCGTACCACGTCCTCGCGGCGAGAGCACACAAAAAACGGCACCAAAACCCCGAATCGCCCGAAATCCACGTGAAAACTCCTCCCCCTGGCCAAACAGAGCTTGCTGGGCTCTGTCTGGCCAACCTAGGTTAAGAGCATTTCGCGGTTGAGAACGTGATGCACCCTGTCATCGTGAAATGAACGCGACGGAGAAGGCCGTCGCCTTCCCAACGCCAACATCAGCACGCCGCCCAGCGCATGACACGCGGCGGACATGCAGACGAAGACCCCTCCACGGCGGTAGCAAGAACGCGACACCCAGGACCGTCACGTTAAGAACGTGACGTCCAGCCCTGTCGCATTCATAAACAGTGAACCTGTGGGTGCTTTGGGCCCAACCTGTCGGCCCACAATGCCCCACAACTTGCGTAAACACCTGAAACACACACCACAGGCCACACACTGGCCTCCACAACCACTACACCACGATCCGAACGGTCAATACGCTACATTACTATCACCTATAACAAATTTCGTCCTCGAAATTTAAGAAGAAAGCTCAACACCAAAAATTTTCAACTAAACAAGCATGGTACTATCACCTAAAAGAATTAAAGGCTTACTCAAACAAGTATGGATACACTTTCATCATTTCCTCTGCTAATTCCCACGTATCCTCTCCGCCATATCTGTTCTCCCATCTGACTTTCACTAATTCAATTTCCTTATTCCTTAGCTTCTGGGTTCTGCGGTCTGTAATCTGTACTGGGTACTCTGGCATTGTCATGTCTGGCTTCAGATCATCTCTCTGGTAACTAACCACCTGGGATGGATCTCGGATATATCTTCTGAGCATTGAAACATGGAACACGTCATGTGCGTCTGTGAAATCTGCTGGGAGATCCAATATGTAGGTTGTTTCACCAATTCTTTCTAATATCTGGAATGGGCCAACATATCTTGGACTCAATTTACCTTTCTTACTGAACCTGAGCACACCCTTGGTAAGAGAAACTTTCAGAAATACATAATCACCAACTTCAAACTGTAGTGGCCTGCGTCTGGTGTCTGCATAGCTCTTCTGACGACTATGTGTTGTTTGAAGCTTTTCCTTGATAAATTTAACCATTTATGAACATTGTTGAATCAACTCTGGACCCATAACCTGCCTCTCACCTACCTCATGCCAATTTAGTGGTGTCCTGCACGGTCTGCCATACAATGCTTCATAAGGTGCCATTCTGATACTTGCATGATGACTGTTGTTATATGCAAACTCTACCATACCCAAGTGGTGCTCCCATGTACCTCCCCATACTAGACAACAAGCTCTCAACATATCTTCTATAGTCTGAATGGTTCTTTCTGTCTGCCCATCTGTTTGTGGATGATAAGCTGAACTGTACCTCAATTCTGTGCCAATCACTCTCTACAAACTCCTCCAGAAACCTGAAGTGAACCTGGGATCTCGATCTGAAACAATGGTAACTAGAATCTCATGCAAGGGTACTATTCTATCCACATATAATCTGGCTAATCTATCCACAGTCCATGACATGCTTACTACCAATAACCTACAAACCTTGGTCAATCTGTCCACAAAAACCCAAATATCATTATGACCTGCTGATGTTCTGGGCAAACCAACTACAAAATCCATGGCGATATCATCCCATTTCCACTGGGGAATGGGTAATGGCTGCAACAGTCCTCCTGGCCTCTGGTGCTCTACCTTCACTTGTTGACATACTGAACATCTTGCTATAAATTCTGCAATCTCTTTCTTCATATTAAGCCACCAGAAATACTTCTTCAAGTCTTGATACATCTTCGTGCTGCCTGTATGAATGGTGTATCTGGACCTGTGAGCTTCCTCTAACACTCTCTGCCTGACCTCGGCATCTGCTGGAACATATAAGCGGCCTTTGAGTCTGACCACACTGTCATCATCAAGTGTAACCTCCTCCATTTTTACAATATCAACTAAATTTTCATCTGTTCTTTGCGCTTCTACTATCTGCCAGTACAAAGAAGGTTCCACTGCACTGCTTGCTAACACTGCTCGCCGCTGACTATTTGGCACATACAATGAATTCTCTGCCACATCTTCATACAATTTCTATTCTCTAATCATCATATGACTCATAACTGCCTTTGTGCTTAGTGCATCTGCTACAACATTGGCTCTACCTGGATGGTATGCCAAACTGAAGTCATAATCTTTCAAATATTTCATCCACCTGCGCTGCATCAAATTCAGATCTTTCTGGGAGAAGATGTACTTCAAACTCTTGTGATCAGTGAATATCTCAAACCTTTCACCATACAAATAGTGCCGCCAAATCTTCAGTTCAAACACAACTGCTGCTAGCTCTAAATCATGTGTAGGATAATATTCTTCATGCCTTTTCAATTGCCTGGATGCATAGGCTACCACCTTTCCATGCTGCATTAGCACTGCTCCCAATCCTCTTCTAGATGCATCTGTATACAGTACAAATCCTCCACTACCTAAGGGAATCTCTAATATAGGTGTTGTGGTAAGCCTCTTCTTCAACTCTGCAAAACTGCGCCTGCAATCTGAAGACCATACAAAAGGTACTCCTTTCCTTGTCAATCTTGTCATTGGTGCTGCAATCTTCGAGAAGTCCTGAATGAACCGCCTGTAATATCCTGCCAAACCCAGAAAATTTCTAATCTCTGACATTATCTTCGGTTCTTCCCACTTCATCTGCGACGACCCTCCTTATATCGGTACGATTATACCAATCCATGTTGGTATAGTGAGTCTCGTCACAGTGGGACATTTACCCAACACTAGTACACATGGCTGAGATGCTCATAAATATAGATACAGAGTAGCGGAAGTAAAAGAACTACTTGTCATTTCATTTCATCATCCACATTTAACATACATGGTTCAAATAACAATTTTAAGAGAACTAAAGTCCACATAAATAAAATGCTAAAATCAGATTACATAGCTCGTCCACAATTACATAATAGTTCTACTACAATGCCTCATTACATACTATGGAAGCAAAAGTCACAACGTCGACTCCACCAGGCTACTCGCCACGCTCGGAGTCACTCTCCACTGTCTCCTCCAAAGGTGTCGGGTCACCAACTAAACCTGTACGCCGAAGCAAGGAGTGAGTCTAAAAGACTCAACAAATAACTCCATACACATCATTCGTGCATACATCACGGTAGGTTCTACATTCCAATTCACGAAGCAAAACATATAGCATGCTTGTACATTGATAAGAGACAACCTATCATGGTATTTCTACAAAATTTAAAACATATGTTACATGACTTAAGACATTCCAAAATAAATATCCTATCACATGCTTACTACTCATTCAATCACATTAAACTACAACATGATAGCAACTAACATGGGGTTCTCACATGCATAAAAGGAAACATTCCTATCATGGTTTCTACACATTATTGCACATGCACACTATCATTTCATACACTTTAAGGTTGCTGTTATAATATTATTTCACATTAACATATCATGGATCTCAGTTTCACAATCTAACACATTGGTTCCACATGTTTGCACAATTACTTATTCACATAGTTCTCTTTTTACGCATGGCACATTTACACATATTCACACTACACAATTTACACATATTCACATTCACATTTCACAATTTAGTGCCGTGACACATAGTCCAAACCACCATTAGAAGGACACATCACATACACATAACACATAGACGCCACCTAGGCAACACAGTGACGACTCTTGGACTGCGCAGACCGGGAGAACAAGTCTCCACCCTAACCAGTGGTACTTGTCCACCTCCAGGATTTCATCCTAATGCCCTTAGGATCTTAACACATTGAACCTTCCCATGGGGACTTTTCCATGGTACGGTTCCACGGCCCTCTATGGAAGCAGTGTCACACATGGCACATTCTTACACATTACACATTCCAATTTTAACACACATTTTACACATGTCTTTACATTTTTTCACTTATACATATGGCTCTATTTTCCTATTCATGATACTACTGCTGACAGAAATCAAACATTCATTACCTTACACTAATCAGGTTGAAACATACATAATCAACTATGTTCATATTAGCATGCGTTGAACACTCGTTTTCGCATGGAAATTTCATAGAGCACTCTATAGTTATCCAAATAATATGAAATTTTAACCACACATTATTTGCAGGTTCATGACCTCACATGCAAATTTCCAGATTTTTCTGAGTTATCATATATTTACAGAAATTAGAACATTCAGTCTCATGCTATTCATAATTCAATTTAACATGGAACATAACATGAATATCAGATTTGACAGTTCACAGCCCTGAACCTGACATACACATTGTTACAGGAATTTCCCCCGAATTTATTGCACAACACATAATTTACTGTAAATTTTACAAAACCTACGCATGTTTTCCATTTCCAAAACAGAAATTGCAATAAATCACCTGAGCATGGAAAATTTCCCAAAATTTCAGAACATAGATTGAAATACCTACTCATGGTCTAACAAAATTATAGCATTCAAGCCCCTTATGAATTACACAACAGTAACTAACATGATCATGGTCTTATCGTACATGCATTTTCATAAATAAAACCATTCATGCCATTTACAGAAATTCATAAGAGTCTCACCACACATTCCACCATTCATATTACTTAACGTATACGTTTACAATATATCCTCATACGAAAACACATCGGAAAGTTATCACATAAGAGGAGAGAACAGTTCACTGTTCTGTCCTGAAGAACTTAACGGCACAGTCTGGCTGTTAAAGGAGCTTAACGGCAATATCGTTGGCCGCTAATCGAAGAGCGTGACGGCAAGGGATCTTGCCGTCAAGTTCTGGTCTGTGCAAAAAGACAGACCGAGCTCCAAATACAAGAAGAATGGGGGAATCCAGGACACGATAAAATCTCATAAAAATGATAGAAACCTCCTAGACACATACAAGGACGAAGTGGGTGGGTTACTTGCCTCTTAATAAATCTCCAAAGGGATCTAAGTTGCTGTTGAAGCTCTCCTTGGGCAGTCCCAAGAAGCCTCCAAAAGCTCCTTCCTTCGGGTTCTAGGTCAAAGTAGTCGCCAAACCGGGGTTGGGGAAGCCTTCCCCAATGTCCAGACTTCCTCCTAGTAGTAGTGGATCGCCGGAAGAAGCCTTCAGTCGCCGGATTCAAGCTTGCCAAGTTCAGTTTTCCTCCAATTTTTGAGCTAGGGTTTCTCTCCTCCTTGCAAAGAGTCAAGAGAGGCTTTTCTGGTGCAGAAAGGGTTTAGTTTATAGGAGAGGGGTTTGGGATATCCCGGAGGATGTGATGGGATGTTTGATAGTCGTTGGGGACTTCTCCCCAATGGTTGGGCTTGCTTACCCCCGGAGTTTCGGGGTCTGCTGCGCATGCATGTCAGAGATGTAGACGTCCATATCTCTGGACGTTCATATAAGCATTGGCGTCCATCGAGGTGGACGCTGACTCATCATGGACGTCCATCCATGTTGACGCCAACTGGCCCTTCGGCCAGAACTTAAAATCATGCAGAAACCATGCTTAACCCATACATATATACATGCAATATATATGGTATAGTTTACACACCATCACACATGCAACATACGATATTTATAACCTATTTACACACATGCACACATAAGTATCACTAGCTAATATTGTACATAGATATCTACATATGAATATACAAGTTACACACACCATGACTCAACATACAATAAATAAAAAGACAACAAAAATCGAGGGCCTTACATCATCACTGCCTCTACCTTGGCCGGATCAACTGCAACACCTTCACCTGAAATCACATGACCCAGAAACTGAATCTCTTTCAGCCAGAACTCACATTTGCTAAACTTGGCATACAACTGATGATCTCTCAAAGTCTGTAATGTGATCCTCAAGTGTGCTGCATGCTCCTCTTCTGACGCTGAATACACCAATATATCATCAATAAATACCATAATGAACTGATCCAGATAAGGATGAAATATCATGTTCATCAAATTCATGAATACTGCTAGCGCATTGGTCAATCCAAATGGCATAACAACAAACTCATAATGCCCATATCTGGTCCTGAAAGCTATCTTATCAATGTCTTCTTCCTTAATCCTCGGCTGATACCCTGACCTTAAATCAATCTTGGAAAATACTCTGGCTGACTGAAGCTGATCAAATAAATCATCTATTTGGGAACTGGATACTTATTCTTGATGGTAACTTTGTTCAACTGCCTATAATCAATACACAATCTCAAACTACCATCTTTCTTTCTGACAAACAAAACTGGTGCTTGATAACTACAAAATTTTTCGTGTTAAATCTCATACTTATAGTTGATTTTAGACATCTTTTGTCTATAAATAATGTGCATTTTGATTTTAAATTTCATTTCATCCATGAATAGTTTTTTTTTTAATTTTTGGGAGAACACATAGTTAGATTTTCATTCAATAAAGTCAATACTTTTTAAATAGTTTTATTAATAAAAGTATTTTCTCTTTTTATATATACATTTTGGGGAAACAAAAGATATTTGTAAATAAATATTTTTACAATAATCTTTTTGTAAAAATATTATAGTAATAGATAAGTGAGGGTTTGTAAATAAATAAAATTTTTAATTTTTAACATCCCAACCACATACCCTTTCTCTCATCTCACCAGAACTGGCCACGTACCCCAGTTAACCCCTTCTTTACCCTTTCTTGTCTTCCCCACCAGGTGAACGAAAGCAGCTGGAAGCTGCTGGAAGCAGGGGGTGTGCTGCTCAGCTCGTGTGAAGATGGAGGCGGGCAGAGCTTGTGCGCGATGGAGCGCGGGAGGAGCTTTGGTGATCCGGGGCGTGTGAAGCTGGCGACTGCTGGCCGTGCGATGCGGCTGGCGGAGTTCATGGGAAGCGGATCTGGCAGTGGGCGATGGAGCTGGGGCGTGGCGATCCCGGGCGTGCAGAGCTCGGGCGCAAGGTGTGAAGGTCGGATCTGGGGCGTGTGAGAAGCTCATGCAGAGGCGCCTGGAAGGTTCCACGAAGCCTATATAAGGACCCCAAGGTCCTCAGCAGAGGAGTTCAGTATTTTTTGGGGGGTTTTAGGTTCAGATTTTATTTTTTGGGTTTTCTTCTTTTCTCTAATTGTTCAGATCTTGGGGGGGGGGGTTCGGGATTTCTTTTCTTTTCTTCTGTAGATGGTTGGGTTGGGAGACTTCGATCCAGTAACATTTTCCATCTCTTTGTGTTCCAAAGGGTGATCCAGGGGCAATTATTGTTCCATTTTTTGCGTTTATATTGTTCATTTCTGTTGTGTTTAGATGGTTCGATCCAGTGCATTTGTTCAATTCTTCCTTTCTTGATTTAATAGTTGGGCAGTGAAAGATTGTTCGGCATCCAGGAGTTCGGCATCCAGGAGTTCAGCATCTGGGAGGGGTTTGTATTTTTTTTTTTTTTTGGGTTTTCTCTTCTTGCTACTGGATGGAAGCGATCAGAGGCGCTCTCTCTTCATCCTTTCTTTGGTTCTGTGAGAGATTCCAGGGGTTGGGCTGTTAGAGAAATCAGAGTCTAGGATTTCAGATTTCTTCTGCTTCTTCTGTTCTGTGTGAACTTTTGCCATTTCTTCTGTGCTGGAGAGTTCGACTGCAATTTTTTTTCCCTTTTTTCTTGCTGTGTTCATCTTGGGGATCCAGATTTGAGTCTGGGATTCCAAGAGCTGTTGAGAGATCGTTGGGCTGCGCTTCTTCCTTTCTTCTGGCCGGCATCTGGGAGGAGGACTAACTGTGTGTTGTGGAGCTCCCGGAGGTAGCAGAAAGCAGATAGAATTGGAGAGATCCAAGAGCTGGGTTCTTTTTGCTGACTTTAGATTTCTATGGTGTTCTTATTCTTCCCTTTGGACAGATCTTGTGTTTAACATTGCAGTCTATCTTTCTTTTGTTACTTTCTTACTAATTCTTTAGACTGTGAGGGAGACGAGATCTACTGTGTATCTCATTTCTGTTATGAAATTTATTGCATCTTGTCTTCCTTTTGTTCTTCATCCCTCAACTGTGAGGGTACAGTGATATAGAATTCCTATATTTCATATTGTTCTTAGTGCAAATATCTGGTTGAGTCCCTTTGATTCTTCACTGTCTCATGCTGATCTTTGAGTTGTAATAGAATTACGATTCTGATTTAGTAATAATAAATTCTGTTTTTGAATTTGCTGTTCAATTCTTGAGCTGTGAGTATAGTTGGTTGATGTTTGTGGAGAGATACTCTTGTTGACCGTTCATCCCCTGAGCTGTAGGGGTAAATTGGTTCGTTAATTTCTAGTTAAGCTTTCTGTTTACCTGTTTAATCCCTCAATTGAGAGGGTACAATGATACCAAGTTTCTTTAACTTCAATTCTACTTGTTCTTTCATTATGTTTGATCTATCGGAGTTGTGAGGGATCTGATTGGAGTTGTTTATAGAATTGATTTTAATGCAATGTTATTTTGGTGAAAAGGTGTTCGTTAGATTAGTTTTAAAAAACAGATGCTTAAGTCAAATTTTATTCAGTCTCCCTGTGGAAATGACCTGTTCTCACCACTTTGCTAGTTCATCTTTATGATTTTAAGTTTGTGAGACAGTTTAGAGAAGGTGAGCATATTGACTTGTGCAAGGAACTCTAGACAACGAAAGTGCACAGTCAACTATGCCGCATTCATCTTGGCGCCGTTGCCGGGGAGGCGTTAGAGTTTGATTTAAATACGTTTTGATTTGATTTTATTTGCATTGTGCTTCTCATTGACTTGTTATTGGGCTTTTCATTTCAGATTTGCACATGAGTGGAACATGGAGATTGTGCTTGACATTTGAGCCCATTGGAGAAGGAGAGCTTGCTGATTTCTTTTCGCATTTTCCTTTAATTCAGAATTTTAGATAGAAGAGTGTGAGTGAAATTTTTAGTGAGGCTTTCATGTATTCTCTGTGCATGTACAAAGATTTCTTTCTGGTTGGCATGTAATAATTGGCCTTTTGGTGGTTTGAGTAGTTTGAAATTACTTTATAGTATCACTTTATATTTTCTTAGTTAAGTTTTATTTCATTTAGTTCAAAAACCAAATAAAAATTAAAAAAATCTAAATCTATTTTTTTCTTCCAAATCGCTCTTTCATGTAAGCCGTTTGTTTTACAAATTAAAATTTTCATCTTCTTAAGATTAGAATCACTTGTTTTAGGTCATTCATCATTTTAATTCTATTTCTTTTTATGCATTGAAGAGTGTGGGTGAAAGGTAAGACTTCCATCGCTTGTTTCATGCATTAGACTTAGCATTAGAAAACCCTTGTTTGAACTTGATTTGTTGCTTTTCACATTTGTAAAAGGGACTGCTTAAGGGCATCACCCTTTAGAAACAATAAAAATAAGGTGAGGGATTTCATCACCCTTTCCTTTACCCAAAAATCACAAAAAAAAAATCACATTTTTGCATTTGCCTAAACTTTTAATAAAAACCGGTAGACTTGGCCCTAGGGTTCATAATTAGATCTATCCTTTCTTAATTCCAAAACTTCTCTTTAAGTCTGGTGTCTAAGATTAGAGGTTAAAAAGCTTATGCTTAAGTGAGCTAGAGGTTATTTAATTGGGTCATTGCGAAAGTAAGGGGGGCCTCCCTCTACTCCACCTCTTACCTGGCCGGTACAAGAAGAGTTAGGATTGGACTTAAGCAAGTATAAATCCGATTTTGAGAAAAATAACATAGGTCCAAGGAACACTTAGTGTTTAGGTTAATTTGTTTCAAAAGTGTTTGTTTGTTTGTGTTTGTTCATAAAAATCAATAAAAATTTTAAAGTTCAAAAATCATAAATAAAGGACTCTTTAACTGTGCATGCTTGGTAGACCCTCCCTGAACTTAGATTTGACTCAACCTATAGACGAGATTGAAAGATTCTTTCATAGGATGGCTAACCAAGACCAAAACTAAGTTGCTAGGAATGTAGAGGAGGTTGCACCTAGACAGATGAAGGAGTACTTTATTCCTTCTGATTATCAACCTGCTACTTGCATTAGGCCAGAAATACCTGCAAATCACTTTGAAATCAAGCCAGGAACCATTCAGATGCTGCCATCCTTCTATGGAAATCCCATGAAGACCCCTATAAGCATATAGATGAGTTCTTAGAGATTTATTTCACTGTAAGCATCCAAAATTTCACTGAAAATGCCTTGAGACTGACCCTATTCTGCTCCAGATAAATTGATGCCAAAACGTTGAAATACCTTGGTGAGCAGATGTGCATATGGTAGGGACAAATTTAGCTTGCTCTTCTTGTCCCAAACCTGAGCGGATGCAAACTTCATCCTTTCTATCATAACCTCTGCCATATTTATGCTCTGGTTCTGGATAGCCCAGAACATCATATCTGAGTCCGCCTTTGTACAAGTCGAGTAGGTGGCACTCCTAGGGACCAGAATCTGGCACACTATGAAATGTAGAATCCGGTTGAATGCATTCAGCTGGTTAATGTCTATCTTTCCATCCTTTAGTTTGTACTCGGGACCAACAATCCCTAATCCCTTCGCCTAGATATCCACAGTGTGAACCCCACTATGACTGGTGGTGTAAACTCCAAATAAAGTTTCCAAAAGCTCATAGGTAATCTTAATCTGGGTTCCTTTGACAGTGGATGTCAAGGACCCATCCTCCTCAGTCTTCAAACAAACGAAAAATGCCTTCACTAGGTCTGGATAACTCACCCCATTCTCTTTAAAAGATAAGGCCAAACATTGGTTAGGAACCATAGGGAGAACCATTAGAACATGGCCAAAAATACAGCAGGAGTTTTTGAAGAAATTTTACCCCATTGGCCGCACTAACATTGTGAGAAGAGCAATAACTGGATTCTCCCAACACCCGGGAGAGTTAATGCATGAATCATGGGAGAGAATGAAATACTTGCTTAGAAAATGTCCCCACCATGGTCTGTCGAGGTGGCAAATAGTCCAAGCTTTTTATGAATCTAACAGAATCAAATAGGCAGATGGTTGATGCCTCGTGTGGAGGAGCATTCATGACTAAGAGCGAGGATGAGACATATAATCTGTTTGAAACATTGAGTGAGAATTCTATCAATCATGCTCACTCCACTCTTACGAGAGAGCACTAGGACTTGTAAAGAAGGCAGGGTTGTATGAATTAAGAGGGAGAGGAGAATCAGATTCTAGGGTAGAAGATCTGTTAGATAGACTTGATCAGAGATTGGAGCAGAAGTTGGAACAAAAATTTGATCAATTTCTATCTTTGACTGGGCAAGCCACACCCAAATTTTCTCAACCACCTGAAACTTGCACTATGTGTGCTAGCCCAGCTCACCCTACCAATGCTTGTCCCACTACTGCCCAATTACCCCCTTTTATTCAAGAACAAGCCCAATCTGCCCAAGGTTTTTACAAACCCTTCTATGATCCATATTCTAACACATACAACCCTGGTTGGAGAAATCACCTGAACTTTTCTTGGAAAAATCAATCTGAACAAGTGTCTCAACATTCCTTTAAGCAATCCATGTACGGCCAATCCTATCCCAATCAGAATCTAGGATTTGGCCAATCTTCTTATTCCAAACCTCCACAAGTCTAAGGAAATCAAAACTCCAATCAATTTGCTCATACCAATTTTCAGCAACCTTCATATCAACCACCACCTCCTCAGCCCAATTGGGAAGATAAAATAAACCAACTCCAAAACATGATGGTGACTTTATGCCAAATAGTGCAAGAACAACAAAATCAATATCAAAATCAAAACCAAAATTTTCAACAAAATTTGACAAGGATAGAGTCCCAGATTGCTGATGTATGTCAAAGGAGGGAATCAGGGCAGCAGCCAAGTCAAGCTGTAGAAAACCCAAGGAACAACCCTCCTGGATTTTATCAGAACCAGCAATACCATCAAGGTTAGGGGTACAGACCACCTACTCGCCAAAATGCACCTCCACCATCAAGCACACAACAAGCTTTTGTCCAGAACATTCCAGCACCACAAAATCAAAATCAACTTATACAACCGAATTCTCCTCCTGCCCAAGCTAGGGGCCCTCAAGTAGAAAATGCTAAGACTGTGTCTACTTCAAGAAGTGGAAAAATCAGAATAAATCCTCACCCACACATGTCAACATTGAATGAGGATAAAGAAAATGAAAATGAAATTGAAATTGAAGAAGAGAGTGAAGAAAATTTTGAAAAAGAAAAATCCAAGGGAAAAGAGAAAATAATTGAAGAACCTCTAGACAAAATCAAAATGAATGAAGACCCAAACTGTTACATTCCAAGAGTCCCTTTTCCTGAAGCTTTAAAGCCAAAATCTAAAAACAAACCAACTGGTAATGAAGAACTCTTGGAACTTTTTAAGCAAGTTCACATCAACATTCCTCTCCTTGATGCCATTAAGCATGTGCCTGCTTATGCCAAATTCTTAAAAGAAATGTGTACTCCAAAACGTGAAGTGAGAAATAAAACTGAAACAATCATTCTTCCAGAAACTGTGAGTACCATTGTCTTGAACCAACTCCCTAAAAAGCTCAAAGATCCAGGCACTCCACTAATTCCTTGCACCATTGGTGGAGTCATTTTTGAAAGCGGCCTTTTAGATTTGGGAGCCAGTGTCAATCTTCTACCTTCTGCTATTTTTGAGAAATTCAAATTAGGAGAATTGAAACCCACTTATGTTGTCCTTCAACTAGCTGATCGTTCTGTCACCACTCCTAAAGGCTTAGTTGAAGATGTTATTGTAAAAATCAATGATTATTACTTCCCTGCCGATTTCATCATTCTGGACATGAATTGTGATGGACCACATCGTTCAAACCCATTAACCTGATAACGAGCCTGACACGACTCTGCCTCCCACGAACGAGTCGAAGCTTCGCAAGGGATATCATTCACACATGTCCGTAGAAATATAAAAGAAACCACAGAACAGAAGTAAACTTTCCATTCCACAAATATTTACATGGGATTTACATAGCCAGTTTCTCAACTAAAACCATAAACCAGTACAACAGAACCTGGGGCATACCCCGAGGTGTACAAAGAGAGAAAATTACACTGCTGGTGGTGGCGCAGACGTTGCTCTGCTACGGTGCGGCCCAGAACTGGAAGACGGATGGGAAGCCTCCTGCTCTCCCTCATCTGAAAGGAGTAGGGGTGTGTGACTTGCTAGTCATTGGCTCAGTAGGGAAACTCCCCCAAAGAAACCGAGCAAACCACAACTCAAGTAACTAAGCAGGAAGCTACTCTATAGCAATTTATAGAATTATCTAAACAAGATATTAAAGCTGTAATTTTCTTACCATGTGCTGACCTCAAACATGACTTTACTAAATAAACGGAAAACCCAAACATGTGTACAAGCTAAAGTAGGTAAACGCCAAACTCGGGTCGCGTAGCCTGGCTCGCGACACCAGCAACCAACCCGGACAAACACACAGGTCTACCTCTCAGCCTCGTAGCCATGGACGAAAGGTCCAGCTGCCGCTCCACTAAACCAAACAAGAACTGTGGAGACCAACCAAACCACCACATCTGCAGGTCACACCCCGCAGGCCCATGTCTGACACCTTTAGGGACTCTGGCCTAAGCCCCCTAAAGTGAGGCACTGGAAAGAGGACTAGCTGGGGTCCAGTATGTCTACTGGTGTCTGTCCCCAAAACTACGAGCGCACTACAAGTGACTAAACAACAAACTCTCACAAGTCGTTGTCCCTGCCATCTTTTCCTCAGTCGGACGACAACTCTCCTCGAGAGCGAGGGTGTCCAGGAAGACGACAAGACCCTGACGATACCACTGTACCGGGACAAACCCCGAGCACACCCACATGTCTGGCTCACCTCGGAACCTGGGGCTCCCAACTGAAGAGGTAACCACGGAAGGCGTAACACTACCTGCCACGCACACGGAAACTCGTGCACGCTACGCAAACCACGTGAATACATACGGGTCACTGAAACTAGTCACACACTCACAACCACGTGAGCCTGCTGCTCACCATGTGAACAACACTCCTGAGGAGCGCAACAAGTGCCAAAGCACCACAAACCACCTCTACACACATCGGTTAACCATGCCACGCATCGGTTAAACAGTAACAGATACATACATTAACATTTATACGCAAGTTGCAACCCTCGACTGTGATCGTGACAGAGGCCTAGGCCGCGATCAGGTTGCGACACCCCGACATGTTGCCACCAATAGAGCGAACGCGACGTATCGTCATGTCGCGATCAGATCGTGACAGGGGAGACCGTCGCCTTCGCAGGCGAAAAACCCTATCCAGGTCCCCTTCACCAGAAAACCCTAAAAACCCTGCAATACATGATTTCTAATCTATTTTTCATGCTCTTTGTGATGTCCTAGCATGCCATCTACGGTTCTTAAAGCTGTAAACACATCACATGGCATACACACAGCGATTCCATGAAGAAAAAAGGTAGAATCTCCCTACTTTGATGAAGAACACGAAAACTGGTGATAACCCGGTGTTTCCCCTGCTCCACACGCTATCCTCGCGGCGAGAACATGCCCAACCGAGACCCACGAACTCGAATCGCCCAAAATCCCACGAGCAAAACCTCCCCTGGCCGAGTAGAGCTTGTGGAAGCTCTGTTCTGCCAGGGTTTCTTAAAAACGCATTACGGTTGAGAACGCGACGTATCGCTATGTCGCGACCAGGTCGCGACGCGAATGCCCGTCGCGATCCTCCTATCGATGTCAGCACGCCCGCCTGTGCGCGACACGCGGCGCGCATGTAGATGATGAGCCAAGACAGCGGCAACCGGAACGCGACGTCCCCGGGTGTCGCGATGAGAATGCGACGCACTCCTCTGTCGCGTTCAGGGACAGAGAACAAACCAACGTTTTAGGTCAACCAGCCGGCCCACAACGCCCCGAAAACCTGTGTAAGCACCTGCTACACACAACATTGGCCACACACTGGCCACACACAACTAATGTAAGACGATCCGAATAGTCGATATGCTACATTACTATCACCTAGAAGAAATTTCGTCCTCGAAATTTAAAGTGGAACCCGACAACAAAAAATTTTCAATTTAAAACAAACAGGGTACTATCACCTAAAAGAATTAAAAGCTTACTCAAACAAGTATGGATACGTCCTCATCATTTCCCTGCTAGTTCCCAAGTATCTTCGCTGTAACGACCCAGAATCCGCATTACCAGTAAGTAACCAGTAACCCGAATTCTGACCCGCTAACCCACGAGACAAGCTCGGAAGGGTAGGAAGTGAAAGTCCAAGGAGACTATATATAAGAAGATACACACCATGCAAAGCTGTAAAATTCCACTATATGAACATAACGTGTACAGCTCAGAGTCTGAGCAAAGTACAGAGTACAGAAGTACAACAAAAAGTACTACTCACTGCAGCTAAGGAGCACCAACACCGGAGTGGCTAGACTCGCCTGGAACGGGAGTCGACGACGACCCACCTGAAAGGGAGGGGAGTGAGTCTCAAGAAAAGAGACCCAGTAGGGAAAAGTAACCCCACCGGCAACAGAACTAAGTGCGGAAAGTAAAAACAGAAAGTAAGTACACGTCGCACACAACACAAAACTGTAAACCTCGCGGCTCAGTAACACACACTCACACACACACAGTAAGTAGGACTCAGCTAGGGTCTGCGGCTCGGCGTCCCGTCACCACAGAGGCTCTCAACCCCAGCCACGTGTGCACACTACAGACGCTCTCTCTCACGTCTGGTCCACGACCGGTTTTTCCCCTACGCTTGACCCTAGCGGTAGAGAAGGGGCTCCACGGAGACCGGCTTAAAACCACCACAAGGAGTACGCACAGGACAGAGTCGCACTCGGCATCCTGGCTCACTAGCGGAGGACAACCACACGCTAGTCATCTAGACGGAGTCGCACCCACGCCTAGGTAACACAACAGAAACGGGCACACGGTAACGCAACGCGCGTACAATAGACGGAACACACTCAACGTCTGAAACTCCGTACAGTAAGTGAACACCTCATGTCACAACTAGTTACTCATATGCACAGGCGAAGTCACACTCTAAGCCTGGCCAACATGTGTTATCAGGGCGGACATCACATGTCAATCGCCTTGAAACACAAAACTCAAGCCTGCTGGGACACAGGATATTAATGGCCATATCGATTGCCGCCAATATGAAGTAAACGACACTCATCATGTCGTTAACCCTAACTCAACGGCAATCGACCTTGTCGTTTATATCACCCTTGAAGATCTCAACGTCAACAGATGTGGACGTTAAGCTCTTCAGTCCCCTAAACCCAGAACAGCGCCGGGTCAGTCTAATTGGGCAGAATTACCCAACAGAACGCTTACTGATGGAGGGGAATACTTCCTCTCATCATTTAACACTACCAGAACTTTCAATTTAAACAATCAAACGCCTAGATTGCCCAAAACACCCAAATTCCGGCATGGTACAACCCAACCCTAAACCACAATTTGCATACTGATTTACACAAATGAGCATGCTGGATTGCTAAGGAGGGTTATAGGAGTTAAGTCCCTACCTCAGAACGCCTTATAAACCCCCAAACAGCCACTAATCGCGCCAGAACCCCCCGACGTCTCCGCGCGAATCGCACCAAAACCTCGCGTTTCCCGCCCGATCAAGCACCGCCACGCGTACTAGGGCCTTCCCACGAGCTCCCATCAACCATCAGAAGCTGTGGAAATAGAGAAAGGCAAAGGTGGAGGGAAAGGAAGGAAAAGAGAAGAATGGGTTCTACTCTCGGGCTGCCCTATTTCAACAGGTTCGACCAGTTGACGTCCACATCCCCAGCCGCCTACTGAACTGCCAAAGACTTGACGTCCAGATCTCTTGTCATTGAGTTCAACAACAAACGTCCACATCGCTGGACGCTGACCCCAAGTCAACGGCTAGCCCCTGGCCGTCAACCCCAAGTCAACGACAATGGTCTTGTCGTCAACCACACAGAACCTCTACAAGACTCAATAAGGATCCACTAAAACCCGAGACCTTACAACCCTCCCCCCTTAAGGAATTTTGTCCTCAAAATTCAAACAACACAAGGAAAGAAGACTCACCAAAGAGGTACGGAAACTGCTCGCGCATTTCGTCCTCTCGCTCCCATGTCGACTCACCACCTGAGTGCCGCTGCCACGCAACACGAACTAACGGGATAGCCTTGTTCCTCAACCTCTGAACTCGGCGATCCTCAATGTGCAACGGAAACTCTGGTACAGTCAACACTAGAGTCACCTCAGACCACTCTGCACTCTGGAGAACGTGAGACTCGTCAGAAAGGTACCTCCGAAGCATCGACACGTGGAACACATCGTGGACTGCTGCCAACTCTGACGGAAGCTCAAGTCTGTACGCCAAACCTCCGACACGCTCAGTAATGGTGAAAGGCCCAATAAAGCGAGGACTCAACTTTCCACGCTTACCGAACCTCACCACTCCCTTCATAGGAGACACACGAACAAACACCTGGTCTCCTACCTGAAACTCGAGCGGTCGTCTGCGCTGATCTGCATAACTCTTCTGCCGACTCTGAGCTGACTGAAGCCTCTGCCTCACAAGCTGAACTACCTCAATTGCCTGCTGTATCAACTCTGGCCCTGTGACAATCCGTTCGCCAACCTCGAACCAGTCAAGAGGAGTGCGACACGGTCGTCCATACAAAGCCTCATATGGTGCCAAACCGATACTGGAGTGATAACTATTATTATATGCGAACTCGACCAACGGCAAGTGAGCTGTCCACGACCCCTGCCACTCCAGACAACAAGCTCTAAGCATGTCCTCCAAGGTTTGAATAGTCCGCTCTGACTGACCGTCTGACTGAGGGTGGTAGGCAGAACTAAAAGCCAACTTTGTCCCCAAAGCTCTCTGGAAACTGCGCCAGAACCCAGAAGTGAAGCGAGGATCCCTGTCTGACACAATAGAGATCGGCACTCCGTGCAAAGGAACAATCCGCTCTACGTACAACGCGGCCAACCTACTCACACCCCAACTAGTCCTGACAGGCAAGAATCTGGCAGTCTTCGTCAATCTGTCCACAAGAACCCAAATGCTGTCAAAACCTCCAGCTGTCCTCGGCAAACCACAAACAAAGTCAGTCGTCACATGGTCCCACTTCCACATCGGAATCTCTAACGGCTGCACAAGTCCTCCTAGACGCTGATGTTCGGCCTTCACCTGCTGACAGACCAAACACCTAGCAACAAAAGCCGCTATGTCTCTCTTCATCCCAGGCCACCAAAACTGACGTCTCAACCTGTGATACATCTTGGTCGAACCTGGATGAATCGAGTACCTGGAACCATGTGCCTCCTGCAACACATCTCTCCTGATAGACTCCTCAACAGGAACATAGAGTCTATCTCGGAACCTAACAGTCCCGTCCTCACAAAGCTCAACCTCTGGGAGAAGCAACACACTGTGCAACTCGGGATCTGCCTGCTGAGCCTCAGCAACCTGTCTCACAACGGCGGGAGCCGCCAACAAACTGCCCAACACACACTGTCGACGACTGGACGAAACTCTGAAAGACCCCTCTGTCGCAGACTGCCACAACTGCCACTCTCTAAGCATCAGATGACTCATCTGTGCTTTCCTACTCAAGGCATCTGCAACTACATTCGCCTTTCCAGGCTTATACTCAATGCTAAAATCATAGTCTTTCAGATATTCCATCCATCGACGCTGCCTCATATTCAGATCCCTCTGAGAAAACACATACCTCAAACTCTGGTGGTCGGTACGGACAACAAAACTCACTCCGTACAGGTAAAGACGCCAAATCCTCAAAGCAAACACCACAGCTGCAAGCTCTAGGTCATGGGTCGGGTAACTCTCCTCGTGGGGCTTAAGCTGGCGAGACGCATAAGCCACCACCCGGCCTTGCTGCATCAAAACCGCACCCAGACCAACACCTGAAGCATCTGTGCAAACCTCAAAACCCTCCTCACCTGAAGGTAAGGTAAGGACTGGCGCTGATGTAAGCAGTCGCTTCAATTCTATGAAGCTTTGCTCACACTGCTCCGACCACACAAACGGAACTCCCTTTCTCGTCAACCGAGTCAAGGGTGCAGCAACCTGAGAAAAGTCTCGAACAAATCTGCGGTAGTAACCTGCCAAACCAAGAAAGCTACGAATCTCAGACACAGATCTGGGACTCTCCCACTGCAAAACTGCCTCAACCTTCGCTGGATCTACAGAAACTCCCTCACCTGAGATCACGTGCCCCAAAAAGTGAACCTGTTGTAGCCAAAACTCACACTTATACAACTGGTGCTCTCGCAAAGTCTGCAACACGATCCTCAGGTGCTCGGCGTGCTCCTCTTCCGAAATGGAGTACACCAGAATGTCGTCAACAAACACTACGACAAACCGGTCCAAGAACTGGTGGAACACCCGGTGCATCAGATCCATGAAGGCCGCTGGAGCATTGGTGAGCCCAAACGGCATCACCAAAAACTCAAAGTGTCCATATCTGGTCCGAAAAGCAGTCCTCTCAATGTCAGAATCTCTAATCCGCAACTGATAGTAGCCCGACCTCAAATCGATCTTCGAGAAGACACGAGCAGACTGAAGCTGATCAAAGAGATCGTCAATCCTAGGCAAAGGATACATATTCTTGATGGTCACTTGGTTCAGCTTCCTATAATCAATACACAATCTCAGGCTACCATCCTTCTTCCTGACAAACAGAACAGGTGACCCCCAAGGAGAAAAGCTAGGACGAATATAGCCCTTCTCCAACAACTCCTCAAGTTGCCTCTTCAACTCCCTCAACTCTGCTGGTGCCATACGGTACGGTGCCTGTGCAAAAGGTACAGTGCCAGGAACCAACTCAACAGTAAACTCAATCTCTCTCTCTGGTGGTAAACCAGGCAACTCTTCCGGAAAAACATCCGGAAACTCACACACTACGGGAATGTCCCCCACTCCCGTGGCAACCTGGTCAAGGGTAATAGCAGAAACTAGAAAACCCTGACAACCAGAGGCAAGCAACCTCCCTGCCCTCAAAGCAGAAACTAGAAAGCGAGAAGTAAGAGGTACGATACCCTGGAAGTAGAACGCCGCTTCCCCAGGTATCCGCAAGTGCACCCTCTTCTTCTGGCAATCCATCACTGCACCATACCGCTCTAACCAGTCCATACCCAAAATCACATCATAGTCCTGCAACTGCAAAGAAAACAAGCGGGCTGACAACCACTGATCCTGCAACTGCACAGGTACCTCCTTGAGACAGTAGGACGTAAGGACAAAGTCCCCTGTCGGCAACTCTACTGCTAGCTCAACAGACTCTCCCGAACTTAACTCTCCAAGGGAGTCTAAAAACTCCTCAGACACAAAAGAGTGAGAGGCACCGGAATCAAACAAAACTCTAGCAGTATAACCAAAAACTGTAACAGTACCTTCCACTAGCTGAGCTGCCTCCGCGTCTGCACTGGTCAAGTGAGTAACACGACCTCTACCTCTCGACCCACCAGAACCTCCGGTCTACTGACGCTGCTGCACAGGTGCCTGCTGCTGCTGCACTCGGGGCTGTGACTGGGTCTGCTGCTGCGGCACACGGGGTAGCAAAGGACAATCTCGCGCCATGTGAACCATCTGGTCACACCGGTAACACTGACCAGCAAAAGCACGCTGTACCTGCTGCGAAGGCTGCCCTACAGGCTGCTGAACACTCCCAACAGACTGTTGTCTCTGCTCTGCCTGCCTCCTATCACGCCGAAACTTCCTCCGAGATCCTGATCTCGCCGTCGTCCCAGTAGAAGTAGACGCGTAGGAAGTCGCAGTCCTCGGAGTCGTCTGCACACTAACCTGCTGCTATCGAGGCTGAGTCGGAACTACCTGCGTCTGAACCTCTGTGCTCCGAGCACGAGTCCGTAAAGTATCTGCCTCCAACGCTGCCGCTGTCTGATAGGCCGCGTCCAAGTCTGTAACACGTGCAACTATCAGCGCCTGCCTGAGCTCTGGCCTCAAGCCTCTCACAAACTGCTGAGTCCTCAGACCCTCATCTGCCATAATCTGCGGAGCATAACGCCCTAGCTCTACAAATCTGGCCCTGTACTACACTACAGTAAAGTCCATCTGCTGCAAGTCCAGAAACTGGTACAACCTCTCCGTCTGGACGTAAGTAGGACAGAAGGCTCTCTCAAAAGAAACGACAAACTCCTGCCACGGAATCTGCCTAAGTGGACGAGACTGAAAAGTAGTCTCCCACTCAGAGGACCACCAAGTCAACGCCTGCGCCTGCAACTGGTAACTGGCTAACATCACTCGCTCCTCAGGAACACACTCCATAGAACGAAAAGTCCGTTCCACTGCATCTAACCACGCCCGTGCTGCATCTGGATCAGGCTGGCCCAAAAACTGAGGAGGCTAAAACTGCAAGAACTCCCTCAACACCTTCCTAGTACCACCCTGGGGTACTGGCGCATCACGGTGCTGAGCTACAAACTGAGCCATCCCCTCAAGAAATTGAGTCATGTCTAATCCTTGAGCTACCTGAGGTGGAGGTGGCGGCGGCGGAACAATACCAATGTGTGCGTCCTGTGGCAAAGGCTGCGTCTGCTGAGGTGGCGGAGCATCTCCAGCCTCCTGACGAGTCGCCTGCTCGGCTACTCCCTCTCTAGGACGTCGCCTAGGTGCCATAGTACTATACATAGAGCAAAATACACACATAAATACACTAACTAACTCCGGGTTAATTAGCTGCAACTGTACTCTTTATACTCTGAGTTAACATGATGGGTATTTCCTTATATATATCTCATCAGACCAGGCTTTGATACCAAACTGTAACGACCCAGAATTTGCATTACCAGTAAGTAACCAGTAACTCGAATTCTGACCCGCTAACCCACGAGACAAGCTCGGAAGGGTAGGAAGTGAAAGTCCGAGGAGACTATATATAAGAAGATACACACCATGCAAAGCTGTAAAATTCCACTATATGAACATAACATGTACAACTCAGAGTCTGAGCAAAGTACAGAGTACAGAAGTACAACAAAAAGTACTACTCACTGCAGCTAAGGAGCACCAACACCGGAGTGGCTAGACTCGCCTGGAACGGGAGTCGACGACGACCCACCTGAAAGGGAGGGGAGTGAGTCTCAAGAAAAGAGACCCAGTAGGGAAAAGTAACCCCGCCGGCAACAGAACTAAGTGCGGAAAGTAAAAACAGAAAGTAAGTACACGTCGCACACAACACAAAACTGTAAACCTCGCGGCTCAGTAACACACACTCACACACACACAGTAAGTAGGACTCAGCTAGGGTCTGTGGCTCGGCGTCCCGTCACCACAGAGGCTCTCAACCCCAGCCACGTGTGCACACTACAGACGCTCTCTCTCGCGTCTGGTCCACGACCGGTTTTTCCCCTACGCTTGACCCTAGCGGTAGAGAAGGGGCTCCACGGAGACCGGCTTAAAACCACCACAAGGAGTACGCACAGGACAGAGTCGCACTCGGCATCCTGGCTCACTAGCGGAGGACAACCACACGCTAGTCATCTAGACGGAGTCGCACCCACGCCTAGGTAACACAACAGAAACGGGCACACGGTAACGCAACGCGCGTACAATAGACGGAACACACTCAACGTCTGAAACTCCGTACAGTAAGTGAACACCTCATGTCACAACTAGTTACTCATATGCACAGGCGAAGTCACACTCTAAGCCTGGCCAACATGTGTTATCAGGGCGGACATCACATGTCAATCGCCTTGAAACACAAAACTCAAGCCTGCTGGGACACAGGATATTAACGGCCATATCGATTGCCGCCAATATGAAGTAAACGACACTCATCATGTCGTTAACCCTAACTCAACAGCAATCGACCTTGTCGTTTATATCACCCTTGAAGATCTCAACGTCAACAGATGCGGACGTTAAGCTCTTCAGTCCCCTAAACCCAGAACAGCACCGGGTCAGTCCAATTGGGCAGAATTACCCAACAGAACACTTACTGATGGAGGGGAATACTTCCTCTCATCATTTAACACTACCAGAACTTTCAATTTAAACAATCAAACGCCTTGATTGCCCAAAACACCCAAATTCCAGCATGGTACAACCCAACCCTAAACCACAATTTGCATACTGATTTACATAAATGAGCATGCTGGATTGCTAAGGAGGGTTATAGGAGTTAAGTCCCTACCTCAGAACGCCTTATAAACCCCCAAACAGCCACTCATCGCGCCGAAACCCCCCGAAGTCTCCGCGCGAATCGCACCAAAACCTCGCGTTTCCCGCCCGATCAAGCACCGCCACGTGTACCAGGGCCTTCCCACGAGCTCCCATCAACCATCAGAAGCTGTGGAAATTGAGAAAGGCAAAGGTGGAGGGAAAGGAAGGAAAAGAGAAGAATGGGTTCTACTCTCGGGCTGCCCTATTTCAACAGGTTCGACCAGTAGACGCCCACATCCCCAGCCGCCTACTGAACCGCCAAAGACTTGACGTCCAGATCTCTTGTCGTTGAGTTCAACAACAAACGTCCACATCGCTGGACGCTGACCCCAAGTCAACGGCTAGCCCTGGCCGTCAACCCCAAGTCAATGACAATGGTCTTGTCGTCAACCACACAGAACCTCTACAAGACCCAATAAGGATCCACTAAAACCCGAGACCTTACATTCGCCGTCCTACCTGTTTTCCCATCTGACTTTCACTAAATCAATGTTCTTATTTCTGAGCTTTTGGGTTCTGCGGCCTTTGATCTGTATTGGATATTCTGGCATAGTCATGTCTGGCTTTAATTCACTTCTCTGGTAACTGATCACTTAGGATGGATCTTCAATGTACTTTCTGAGCATTGAAACATGGAACACATTATGAACATCTGCGAAGTCTGCTGGCAGATCTAACCTGTAAGCCGTCTCGCCTAATCTTTCTATTATCTGGAATGGACCCACATATCTGGGGCTCAACTTGCTTCATTTGCTGAATCTAAACTCACCTTTAGTAGGAGAAACTTTCAAAAATACATAGTCCCCCACCTCAAATTGCAATGGTCTGCGTCTATTGTCAGCATAACTATTTTGTCGACTTTGTGCTATTTGCAGCTTTTCATTAATAAACTTAACTATTTCTGCACATTGCCTGATTAACTCCGGACCCAGAACCTGCCTCTCTCCTACCTCATGCCAATTTAGTGGTGTCCTACATGGTCTGCCATATAATGCCTCATAAGGTGTCATTCCAATACTTGCTTGATAACTGTTATTATATGCAAATTCAACCATACTCAAATGACGTTCCCATATTCCTCCCCAAACCAAGCAACAGGCCCTCAACATGTCTTCTATTGTCTGGATGGTCCTTTCTGTCTGTCCATCTGTTTGCGGATGATATGCGGAACTATATCTTAACTCCGTGCCAATTACCCTCTGCAAACTTCTCCCAAAACCTGAGGTGAATCTTGGATCTCGATCTGAAACAATAGTAACTGGAATTCCATGCAATGGTATTATTCTTTCCACATATAACTTGGCTAGCCTGTCTACTGACCATGACATATTAACCGGTAACAGTCTGCAAACTTTAGTCAATCTATCAACAAAAACCCAAATGCCATTGTGACATGCTGAGCTGGGCAAACCCACTATAAAATCCATAGCTATATCATCCCATTTCCATTGTGGTATGGGCAAAGGTTGCAACAAACCTCCTGATCGCTGATGTTATGCTTTTACTTGCTGACATACGGCACATCTTGCTATAAATTCTGCAATTTCTCTTTTCATGTTTGGCCACCAGAAAAGACCCTTCATTCCCTGATACATCTTAGTACTTCCTGGATGAATAGTATATCTTGACCTGTGGGCCTCCTCTAGCACTTTCTGTCTAATTCCTGCATCAACTGGAACATACACTCGGCCTTTTAATCTAACTACATTATCATGGCCCAAAGTTACCTCTTCCATTCTTAGAATATCTGCCAAGTTCTCATCTGCTTTCTGAGCTTC
The DNA here is from genome assembly GCA_014218235.1 of Colocasia esculenta. Taxonomy (NCBI): domain Eukaryota; kingdom Viridiplantae; phylum Streptophyta; class Magnoliopsida; order Alismatales; family Araceae; genus Colocasia; species Colocasia esculenta. Next base: position 28,892,991 of record CM024762.1, read on the forward strand.
AACTATCTATTTATAAAGAGAAGATTCAACTACATTGTTCGCCAATACTGCTCTCTGCTGACTATTTGGCACATACAAAGAATTATCTGCTATCTCTTCATATAATTTCCATTCTCTGATCATAAGTTGATTTATAACAACTTTTCTGCTCAGTGCATCTGCCACAACATTTGCTTTACCCGGATGGTTCCCAAACTGAAGTCATAATCTTTCAAATATTCCATCCATCTGCGTTACCTTAAATTCAAATCTTTTTGTGAAAATATATATTTCAAACTTTTATGATCTGTGAATATTTCAAATCTTTCTCCATATAAATAATGTCGCCAGATCTTCAAAGCAAATACTACCGCTGCTAGCTCCAAATCATGAGTCGGATAATTCTCTTCATGTTTCTTTAACTGCCTGGAAGCATAGGCAACCACTTTTCCATGTTGCATTAATACTGCCCCTAATCCTCTTCTGGATGCATCTGAATATATTACAAAACCACCACTTCCTGAAGGAATTTCTAATATTGGTGCTGAAGTAAGCCTCTTCTTTAATTCAGCAAAGCTACGCTTGCACTCAGAAGACCATACAAAAGAAACTCCCTTCCTGGTCAACTTGGTCATTGGGGCTGCTATTTTAGAGAAATCTTGAATAAATCTTTTATAATAACCTGCAAGACCCAAAAGGCTTCTAATCTCTGACACTGTTCTTGGCTCTGCCCACTTCAACACTGCTTCCACTTTTGCTAGATCCACAACAACTCCTTCACCAAAAATCACATGTCCCCAAAACTGTATCTCTTTCAGCCAGAATTCACACTTACTGAACTTAGCATACAATTGATGCTCTCTCAATTCCTGCAATGTAATTCTTAAATGGGCTGCATGCTCTTCTTCTGATGCTGAATATATCAAGATATCATCGATAAATACTACTATAAACTGATCCAGATATGGATGAAATATTCTATTCATCAAGTTCATAAATGCTGCTGGCGCATTTGTCAATCCAAATGGCATCACTACAAATTCATAATGTCCATACCTGGTTCTGAAAGCTGACTTTTCAATATCTTCTTCCTTAATTCTCAACTGATGATATCCTGATCTCAAATCAATCTTAGAGAACACCTTTGCTGACTGAAGCTGATCAAACAAATCATCTATTCTTGGGAGCGGATACTTATTCTTGACAGTAACCTTATTCAACTGCCGGTAATCTATACACATCCTCAGACTACCATCCTTCTTTCTAACAAATAACAACGGCGCACCCCACGGTGAGTGACTTGGCCTGATGAAACCTTTCTCTAATAACTCTTGTAATTGCTTCTTTAACTCTTTTAATTCTGCTGGTGCCATCCTGTACGGTGCCTTCGATATTGGCATACTGCCTGGCTCTAACTCAATAGTAAAATCTACCTCTCTGTGTGGCGCTAGCCCCGACAATTCTTTTGGAAATACATCTATAAATTCTCTAACCACTGGCACAGACTCTACAGATTTATTTGACTCAACCAGACTCACGGAAGCAAGATACGCTACACATTCTGCATTAATTAACCTTCTAGCCCTAAGCGTAGAAATGATAAACTTAGGAGAATAAAAGGGTATACCTTGAAATTCAAAAGCTGTTCCATCAGGTCTACAAAACCTGACCCTCTTCTTTCTACAGTCTACCAGAGCACCATAAGCCTCTAACCAATCCATACCCAGAATGAAATCATATTCCTTCAAAGACAAAGCATATAACTTTGCCGGCAACTGATTCCCATGAATCACAATTGGAACCTCATCTAAATAACAGGAAGTAAGCATAAAATCACCGGTAGGAATCTCAACCACCAATTCACACTGCCTTTCTTCTATGGGATGAGCCAGACTATCCAAGAAATCTTCGGAAATAAATGAATGAGAAGCATCCGGATCAATTAATATTCTAGCTGAGAAATCAAAGATCGATAATATACCTTCAATGAGATTTGATGCTTCTGCCTGCGCTCTGGTGATTGCCATCACCCGACCTTGACCTCCTCTTTGAAAAGGGGTTCCTCTGCCTCTCTCTGCTGACGGTTGATGTGTATGCTGCTGCTGAGTCCCTCTACCATAACCATATCCTCGAGACGGACAATCCCTGGCATAATGTCCTGGCTAACCACAAGCATAACACGTGACCTCCCGAAAAGCTGCGGGCTGACCTGCGGTACTATGCTGAGACTCCTCTGGAACCGGTGGCCTGTAGCCACGCCCCTGCTGAAAACCACCCTGCTGGGAACCCTGTTGCCTGCCTCTGCCTCGTCCTCCTCCTTGGAAGAATTTCTTAATTTGCTTACCCTACTTTGCTATCCCAGACGATGATGCTCCTGAAGGTGCATTTCCTTTGCTGATGCCCTGCGACTGCTGGGGAAGTCGAAAGCTGCCTGAACCTCCCGCCTGAAACTGACTCTGCCTAGCCTGCAAAGTCCTTTCCAACACAGCTGCCCGCTGTGCCGCTTCCTCTATTGTCTTGCACATCAGTGGAGCTACTGCATCCTGCAACTCGTACCTCAATCCCCTAATAAAATACTCCACCATTATTGCATGATCGGTCACCACATAAGGGGCATATCTACTCAATGCCATAAATCTCATCTGATACTATAGCACAGACAATCTCCCTTATTGTAAAGTTCTAAACTGTTCCCTCTTTGCTTGCTGGATCTGTAGTGGAAAGAACGTATCATTAAAAACCGTTAGAAACTCTGGCCAAGTAATTCCATCTTCTGTCCTTCCTGTAAAAACAGTCTGTAACTTGAGTCTCCACCATTCCTGAGCAAATCCCCTCAGCTATAAATAGCAAGAATGACTCTGTCCTCCTGCGGACATCCCATAGTCACAAATACCCTCTCAAGCTCATGTATGCAATGCTCTGCAGTATCTGGGTTAGGGCCACCTGAGTAAGTAGGGGGCTGTAACCTCAAAAACTTCTCCACAAGAGCTGTGGGATCCTCTGAGGTAGCTGGCCTCAGTGGTACTGTAGAGTGTGCAGGTACAACAGGAGGTACCTCAACTCCTACTGAGGGTAAAACTGGGGCTACTGGCACTGCCTCCTCAACAATTGGTATCACTGGCTATGCGGGTCCTGGCTGATCCATCCTCATACGGATCTCCGTAAGACTTTCCCATATCCGCTCAATCATCCTCTGGGTAGGATCCTCCGGATCATCACCACCTCCCCCCAATCTCTCTGATCTGCCATTTCTGATCACTATACAAACAATTTCCAACCATACAACACAACATATATTAACACAAAAACCCAGGGTCAACTACCGACAGTGGGTTTAAGTAAAGAATAGGCTATGTAAATTTCCTGTTCCTTAACATTTATACAGACTATGCTCTAATACCAACTGTGACGGACCACATCGTTCAAACCCGTTAACCTGATAACGAGCCTGACACGACTCCGCCTCCCGCGAACGAGCCGAAGCTTCGCAAGGGATATCATTCACACATGTCCGTAGAAATATAAAGGAAACCACATAACAGAAGTAAAATTTCCATTCCACAAATATTTACATGGGATTTACATAGCCAGTTTCTCAACTAAAACCATAAACCTGTACAACAGAACCTGGGGCATACCCCGAGGTGTACAAAGAGAGAAAATTACACTGCTGGTGGTGGCGCAGACCCTGCTCCGCTATGGTGCGGCCCGGAACTGGAAGACGGATGGGAAGCCTCCTTCTCTCCCTCACTTGAAAGGAGTAGGGGGGTGAGCCTCGCTAGTCACTGGCTCAGTAGAGAAACTCCCCCAAAGAAACTGAGCAAACCACAACTCAAGTAACTAAGCAGGAAGCTACTCTATTGCAATTTATAGAATTATCTAAGCAAGATATTAAAGCTGTAATTTACTTACCATGTGCTGACCTCAAACATGACTTTACTAAATAAATGGAAAACCCAAACAGGTGTACGAGCTAAAGTAGGTAAACGCCAAACTCGGGTCGCATAGCCTGGCTCGCGACACCAGCAACCAACCCGGACAAACACACAGGTCTACCTCTCAGCCTCGCAGCCACGGACGAAAGGTCCAGCTGCCGCTCCACTAAACCAAACAACAACTGTGGAGACCAACCAAACCACCACACCTGCAGGTCACACCCTGCAGGCCCATGCCTGACACCTTTAGGGACTCCGGCCTTAGATCCCTAAAGTGAGGCACTAGAAAGAGGACTAGCTGGGGTCCAGTACGTCTACTGGTGTCCATCCCCCAAACTATGAGCGCGCTACAAGCAACTAAACAACAAACTCTCACAAGTCGTTGTCCCTGCCGTCTTTCCCTCAGTCGGACGACAACTCTCCTCGAGAGCGAGGGTGTCCAGGAAGACGACAAGACCCTGACGGTACCATTGTACCGGGACAAACCCCGAGCACACCCATGTGCCTGGCTCACCTCAGAACCTGGGGCTCCCAACTGAAGAGGTAACCACGGAAGGCGTAATACTACCTGCCACGCACACGGAAACTCGTGCACGCTACGCAAACCATGTGAACACATATGGGTCACTGAAACCAGTCACACACTCACAACCACGTGAGCCTGCTGATCACCATGTGAACAGCACTCCCGAGGAGCGCAACAAGTGCCAAAGCACCACAAACCATCTCTACACACATCAGTTAACCATGTCACGCATCGGTTAAACAATAACAAATACATACATTAACATTTATACTCAAGTAGCAACCCTCGGCTGTGATCGCGACAGAGTTCTAGGCCGCGATCAGGTTGCGATACCCTGACATGTCGCCTCGCAGGCGAAAAACCCTATCCGGGTCCCCTTCGCCAGAAAACCCTAAAAACCCCGCCATACATGATTTCTAATCCATTTTTCATGCTCTTTGTAATGTCCTAGCATGCCATCTACGGTTCTTAAAGCTGTAAACACATCACATGGCATACACATAGTGATTCCATGAAGAAAAAGGGTAGAATCTCCCTACTTTGATGAAGAACACGAAAACTGGCAATAACCCGGCGTTTCCCTCGCTCCACACGCGATCCTCGCGGCGAGAACACGCCCAACCGAGACCCACGAACTCGAATCGCCCAAAATCCCACGAGCAAAACCTCCCCTGGCCGAGCAGAGCTTGTGGAAGCTCTGTTCTGCCAGGGTTTCTTAAAAATGCATTGCGGTTGAGAACGCGACGTATCGCTATGTCACGACCAGGTCGCGACGCGAATGCCCGTCGTGATCCTCCTATCGACGTCAGCATGCCCGCCCTGTGCGCGACACGTGGCGCTCATGCAGACGACGAGCCAAGACAGTGGCAACCGGAACGCGATGTCCCCGGGTGTCGCGATGAGAATGCGACGCACCCCTCTGTCTCGTTCAGGGACTGAGAACAAATCAGCATTTTAGGCCAACCAGCCGGCCCACAACGCCCCGAAAACCTGTGTAAGCACCTGCTACACACAACATGGGCCACACACTGGCCACCACAACTAATGTAAGATGATCCGAACAGTCGATATGCTACATGAACACTCCTCAAGATTTAACTCAGTCCACCATCATCCTTGGTAGACCTTTTTTGGCTACAACTAGAGTTAACATTGATTGTGCTACAGAGATGATGGAGATATCATTTGGGGATAGGCGGGTTAGTATCAATATTTTTAGGGCATCCAGGCACCATGATGAAGGAGAGAGTTGTCTAGTGGTAGACTACTTGGAAGAATCTTGTGTGGAGGAAACAATAGACCAACCCTGTGCTCTAGGGTTTGAGGGAGAGGAAGGACAATTTAATTCCATATTTCAGAATAATGATCCATCATTTCCATCAGAGTGTCCTCCTAAGGTTGAGCTAAAACCACTCCCTTCTAGTTTAAAGTACATCTTTTTAGGAGAGAATGAGACTTGGCCCATCATAATTGCTAGTGATCTTGAGGAAGGGCAGGAGAAGAAATTGATTGAAGTTTTGAAAAATCACAAGAAAGCTATAGGTTGGACAATAGATGATTTGAGAGGGATAAGTCCTTCAGTGTGCACACATCGCATATACTTGGAAGAAAATGCTAAAAGTTCAATAGAAATGCAAAGAAGGCTTAATCCCAACATGAAAGAAGTTGTTAAGAAGGAGATTGTTAGATGGCTTGATGTTGGATTCATTTATCCCATCTCTGATAGCCAGTGGGTTAGTACAACTCAAGTTGTGCGTAAAAAGTCAGGACTAACTGTAATTCAAACTAAAAAGGATGAGCTCATTCCCACTAGGTTGGCTACAGGATGGAGAGTGTGCATTGACTATCGCAAATTGAATGCGATGACCAAGAAAGACCATTTCCCCTTGCCTTTCATTGACCAAATCTTAGAGAAACTTGCAGGCCAAAAATTCTTTTGCTTTCTTGATGGATATTCAGGGTATAACCAAGTGGCTATTCACCCTAAGGATCAAGAAAATACCACTTTCACATGTCCATTTGAAACTTTTGCCTTTAGATGCATGCCCTTTGGGCTGTGTAATGCCCCTGTAACTTTTCAATGTTGCATGCTATCTATCTTCTCAGACATGGTTGAGGATTACTTAGAAGTCTTCATGGATGATTTTTCTGTGTTTGGAAGTGATTTTGATTCGTGCCTCGACCATTTGACTGAAGTGCTCAAAAGATGCATTAATACCAATCTTATCTTAAGTTGGGAAAAGAGCTACTTCATGGTTAAGGAAGGGATTGTCTTACGACATATTGTCTCAGAGAAAGGGATAGAGGTAGATAAATCCAAGATAAATATCATTTCTGAATTGCCTCCTCCTAACTCTGTCAAACAAATTTGATCATGTTGGCCCTTTTGGTACAACAGTAAGCTAACCTAGAGGGGGGGCGGTGAATAGGTTTTCTGAAATCTGAAACAGAAACTTAAGCACAGAAAATTATCACTTGAAAGTTTGGTTAGTTTAGTGTGATGAAGAGTAGCAGTGCGGAAACAAATAAACAATCTTACAAATAACACAAGGGATTTATCCTGGTTTGGCCCTTCCCACATGGAAGTCCTACGTCCAGTCCCCAAGCAACCTCTTGGGATTTTACTAACCAAGGGTAAAGTCCCCCTCAAGGACAATACAACACCCAGCACCCCAGCTGGTCTTCTTCTCTTTCTCGGGCAAGAAGGCAGCCCACTTCTATTACAGGCTAAGAAGCCAACCTCCTGATACAAACCCCAGTGCGGTTCTGCTAGACACAAACCCCTAGCTGGGTTCTACACTATATACAGTCCTACAGCTGGACAGAAATTTTTCTTTAGAAAAGAAAGAACAGACCAAGAGCTATTACAAGATGAACACTAAGAACTCTAGCTCTCAGCCACAGACTCTCCCCCAGATTTACAATGACCAAAGAGAGAGAGAGTGAAGAGAGGAAGGCTTGAAAGCTTTTGAAGACTTCTGCTATGAAAAGCTTCTCTTGATTTTGGCTCGAGCTCTTCTCTCTTTCTTTGAGTGTATGTGGAGTTGAGGTTCCTCACAGGATGTACACTCCTTGAAAAAATCTTCAGGAAAGCTCTTTTCTCTTGCTCTTCAGCCTTGCTTCATCTTTTATATGAGAGGCTTTCGAATAGATCCGTTGAAGCTCTTCTAGTCATTACTGATCTTTCTATTCTTTTTCTTCTTCAGGCTGTCAGCCACTTGGTGGTCTTCGACGTCTGCAAGCATAGAAGAAAGAGTTTAGCTAAAACAATGTTTCTGTCAAAAATCTCACATACCTCTATGCTTCCTGTTTTCTCCCAGAAGTAGTAAGTGACCACCTTTCTATCTGACAGGAGAGAAGAGATCTAGAGAGATAAAAGAAAATCGTCTGTCAGAGGCATTTTTGACTTTTCATTAGGCACCAAACATATTTGAAATATAAAGGAAATCGATGTTTGAGAAAGAGCAAATCGTTGTTTGCCTTATCGGAACGTTACAACGATTAAATCATTGTTTAACTTATCAAATCGATATAGCAACCAATCGTTGTTTCACTTAACAAATCGATATGGCTATCAAATCGTTGTTTAGTGAAAGTAATCGTTGTTTGACCGGATTGTTATACAGATATAAGCAAATCATTATAAACAAATCGTTGTTTGCTTTATCGAATCGTTACATTGACCAAGTCGCTATTGTGACTTATCGAATCGTTATGATGATTGAATCGTTATGAAAACTTATCAAATCGATGTTCTCACTTATGAAATCGATGTAAGAGAGAAATCGATGTGACGATCAAATCGTTATTTCTCACTTATGAAATCGTTATGAGAACCAAATCGTTATGAGAGCAAATCGTTGTTTTCACTTATCAAATCGTTATGGCGACCAAATCGTTGTTTCACTAAATGAATCGATGTGAGAATCAAATCGTTGTTTCTCACTTATGAAATCGTTACAGCGATCAAATCGTTATGGTACTTATCGAATCGATGTGAGAATCAAATCAATATGATGATCAAATCGATACGGCGACCGAGTCGTTATGGAACCAAAATCGTTGTTTCATTTAACGAATCGTTACACGATCAAATCATTGTGTAACTTATCAAATCGTTGTTAGTGAAATCGATGTGGCACTTTGAACAGAAATTGATGTATATTGAATAAACATCAATTTAGCATTTTAGTGCACATCACACATCGATAATTCCATAAATTTATATTTATTAGGAAAACATGATATTAAATATATTTAATAATATTTAATTAATCATAAATTTTGTTATCACCAAAATATAAGGGTAAAATATAGGAGTGGTTCAACAATCTCCCCCTTTTTGGTGATGACAAAATTTATGAGAATTTTCTGACAAAAATACTTAAAGCATAGAAAATACAAAAAATTCACGGATAATGCATACCATGCATACTCTCCCCCTTTTTGTCACTAACCAAAAAGGATCTTACCATGCATTCTCTCCCCTTTTGAGAAAATTTATTACCATTGAGGGGTTCAACAATGATTAACATTAATGAATAACTCCCCCTTAGTCTGTGCTCCCCCTGAATGAGAAACTCTACCTGAATGAGACTTGCAAAACATTGTTAGTAGTATTGTAGTTTACTGAATATAATGAACATAAATGTAAATTTAAAAACAGAAACTAAAACTAAAGGATGACTACTTCCTCTTCAGATTGGAATGAAGTGAAGAGTTGGTAGTCACCAATTAGCTGTTTTTGAGCATCCCTAACCATACCCCTTTGAATGCCTTTTTCTTTTGATCATCAAGAGTAGATAGGCATTTTTTTCTTTAATGTTGAATCTACTTGAGGAGTTGTTCACTAAAGGTGTCTCCTGAGGTGTTACTTGGAATTTATGAGCCTTATCCTCCGCTTCTTCTTCATCAGAAGCTTCTTTAACGCTTATTTCTTCAGAGATATCCTTTTTGAAAAGAATATGAGGCTCCCTCTCAATCTGAGGCTCCTCCTTTACATCTTCTTCTTCATGTGGAAGGATAACTTCCTGAGGTGCTTCCTGTTGCTCCCCTTGAATGGTGACAGTTGGAGAAGATGGAGTTGTAGCTTCCTGTCTTGTTTCTTTAAACACTTGAGCATCAGTGTCTTCTTTTAGAATATGAATGATTTCATCTTGAGGAGTTTCTGGATTTTCCTCAACTTGAGCAGTAGGTACTTCAGCCGTAATGGGTATTCCTTCATATGTGTGCTTCAATTTGTCCCACATATCTTTAGCAGATATACATGCGAATACTTTACTGAATTCTATTTTAGATAAAGCACAATATAAATAGTTATTTGCTTTAAAGTTTAGAGATAATTTACTCTTATCTACTGCTGTAATGACAGTAGTGCCAGGAACAGGAACAATAACATAATCACCTACCTCGATTACCTGCCATAGATCAAAGTCTGTGCCTCAAATGAAGAATTCCATTCTCATCTTCCAATATTGGTAGTCCTCTCTATCAAAGAATGGAGGTCTGGTGACTGATTGACCTTCAACATATCTTTGAGCTGCCATGGATCTTCTCTAAGATCGTTAGATCTTCTTGATTATTCAGAGACCCGCTCTGATACCACTTGTTGGCCCTTTTGGTACGACAACAAGCTAACCTAGAGGGGGGTGAATAAGTTTTCTGAAATCTGAAACAGAAACTTAAACACAGAAAATTATCACTTGAAAGTTTGGTTAGTTTAGTGTGATGAAGAGTAGCAGTGCGGAAGCAAATAAACAATCACACAAATAACACAAGGGATTTATCCTGGTTCGGCCCTTCCCACATGGAAGTCCTATGTCCAGTCCCCAAGCAACCTCTTGGGATTTTACTAACCAAGGGTAAAGTCCCCCTCAAGGACAATACAACACCCAGCACCCCAGCTGGTCTTCTTCTCTTTCTCGGGCAAGAAGGCAGCCCACTTCTATTACAGGCTAAGAAGCCAACCTCCTGATACAAACCCCAGTGCGGTTCTGCTAGACACAAACCCCTAGCTGGGTTCTACACTATATACAGTCCTACAGCTGGACATAAATTTTTCTTTAGAAAAGAAAGAACAGACCAAGAGCTATTACAAGATGAACACTAAGAACTCTAGCTCTCAGCCACAGACTCTCCCCCAGATTTACAATGACCAAAGAGAGAGAGAGTGAAGAGAGGAAGGCTTGAAAGCTTTTGAAGACTTCTGCTATGAAAAGCTTCTCTTGATTTTGGCTCGAGCTCTTCTCTCTTTCTTTGAGTGTATGTGGAGTTGAGGTTCCTCACAGGATGTACGCTCCTTGAAAAAATCTTCAGGAAAGCTCTTTTCTCTTGCTCTTCAGCCTTGCTTCATCTTTTATATGAGAGGCTTTCGAATAGATTCGTTGAAGAGATCCGTTGGAGCTCTTCTAGTCGTTGATGATCTTTCTATTCTTTTTCTTCTTCAGACTGTCAGCCACTTGGTGGTCTTCGAGGTCTGCAAGCATAGAAGAAAGAGTTTAGCTAAAACAGTGTTTCTGTCAAAAAGCTCACATACCTCTATGCTTCCTGTTTTCTCCCATAAGTAGTAAGTGACCACCTTTCTGTCTGACAGGAGAGAAGAGATCTAGAGAGATAAAAAAAAATCGTCTGTCAGAGGCATTTTTGACTTTTCATTAGGCGCCAAACATATTTGAAATATTAAGGAAATCGATGTTTGAGAAAGAGCAAATCGTTGTTTGCCTTATTGGAACGTTACAACGATTAAATTGTTGTTTAACTTATCAAATCGATATAGCAACCAAATCGTTGTTTCACTTAACAAATCGATACGGCTATCAAATCGTTGTTTGACCGGATCGTTATATAGATATAAGCAAATAGTTATAAACAAATCGTTGTTTGCTTTATCGAATCGTTACATTGACCAAGTCGCTATTGTGACTTATCGAATCGTTATGATGATCGAATCGTTATGAAAACTTTTCAAATCGATGTTTTGGTCAAATCGATGTTCTCACTTATGAAATCGATGTAAGAGAGAAATCGATGTGATGATCAAATCGTTATTTCTCACTTATGAAATCGTTATGAGAACCAAATCGTTGTGAGAACAAATCGTTGTTCTCACTTATCAAATCGTTATGGCGACCAAATCGTTGTTTCATTTAACGAATCGATGTGAGAATCAAATCGTTGTTTCTCACTTGTGAAATCGTTACAGCGATCAAATCGTTATGGCACTTATCGAATCGATGTGAGAATCAAATCGATATGATGATCAAATCGATACGGCGACCGAGTCGTTATGGAACCGAAATCTTTGTTTCACTTAACGAATCGTTACATGATCAAATCATTGTGTAACTTATCAAATCGTTGTTAGTGAAATTGATGTGGCACTTTGAACAGAAATCGATGTATATTGAATAAACATCGATTTAGCATTTTAGTGCACATCATACAACGATAATTCCATAAAGTTATATTTATTAGGAAAACATGATATTAAATATATTTAATAATATTTAATTAATCATAAATTTTGTTATCACCAAAATATAAGGGTAAAATATAGGAGTGGTTCAATAGATCCTTCCTTGGTCATGTTGGATTCTATAGGAGGTTCATCAAAGACTTTTCCAAAATTGCAAGACCATTGACTTCTTTGTTAAAAGACACTCCTTTCATTTTTGACAAAGCTTGTAATAAAGCATTTGAGGACTTAAAAGACATTTTGACCAGAGCTCCAATTCTACAATCTCCAGACTGGTCATTACCATTTGAGATAATGTGTGATGCTTCAGACTTTGAAATAGGTGCCATTTTGGGTCAGAAAACTGATAAAAGATATGTAGTGATTTATTATGCAAGCAGAACATTGAATGACACCCAGATTCAATACACAACCACTGAGAAAGAGCTCCTAGCTGTTGTCTTTGCCTTAGAGAAGTTCAAATCTTACGTTTTAGGAGCCAAAATCATTGTTTTCACTAACTATGCTGCCTTAAGACATTTAATTGCCAAAAAGGATGCCAAGCCTAGATTGATCAGATGGATTCTATTGTTACAGGAGTTTGATTTGGAAATTCATAATAAGAAAGGGTCCAAGAATGTGGTAGCTGACCATTTGTCTAGAATAGTTGCCCTGGACTCTATGCCTATTAGAGATGCTTTCTCGGATGAGCACATTTTAGCTGTCTCCAATATTTCATCTCCATGGTATGCACACATTGTGAATTATAAAGTCATTGGAAGAGTACCTGTAGATTGGACCAAAAATGAAAGAGAGAGATTCTTTGCTAGGGACAAGTATTTTATTTGGGAGGACCCGGAGCTATTTTTCATAGGACCAGACCAAGTGATAAGAAGATGTGTCCCTGAGAGTGAGCATCAAAGTGTCCTCAAGTTTTGCCATTCTCTTGCTTGTGGAGGGCATTTTTCAGGAAAGAAGACCGTTGCTAAGGTCTTAGACTCTGGTTTCTATTGGCCCACATTATTTAAAGATGCTCACCAATTTTGTAAGGCCTGTCCTAGATGTCAAACCATGGGAAATATTTCTAAGAAGGATATAATGCCTCTTAACCCCATTTTGGTTGTAGAAAATTTTGATGTATGGGGAATAGACTTCATGGGATCTTTTCCACCATCCTTTGGATACACGTACATTATAGTTGCTGTTGATTATGTGTCTAAATGGATAGAAGCCATAGCCACAAAGACCAATGATCATAAGGTGGTTATCAAATTTGTTTAGAAAAACATCTTTTCTAGATTTGGGTGGCCCAAGGCAATCATTAGTGATGGAGGACCACATTTCATTAACACTCAGTTTAGGACCCTCCTAAGGAAGTATGAGATCACCCATAAGCTGGCAACACCTTACCATCCGCAAACTAGTGGCCAGGTAAAAGTATCAAACATGGAGATTAAGAACATTCTTCAGAAGTCGGTAAGGCTTGATAGGAAAGACTGGTCAGAAAGTTTAGATGATGCATTGTGGGCCTACCGAACTACTTTCAAGACTCCCATTGGAATGTGCCCTTACCGACTTGTTTTTGGAAAATCTTGTCATCTGCCGGTAGAACTTGAGCATAGAGCCTATTGGGCTATTAAACAGGTAAATCTTGATTTAGCCCAAGCTGGTCAACAAAGGACCTTACAGCTGAATGAGCTAGAAGAGCTCAGAAATGAAGCCTATGAAAGTTCCAAGATTTATAAAGCCAAAGCCAAAGCATTCCATGATAAACACATTCTTAGAAAAACTTTTCAAGTGCATGATAAGGTTTGGTTGTTTAATTCTAGGCTTCATCTGTTTTCGAGAAAATTGAAGTCCCGATGGGATGGTCCTTACACTATTGTCAAAGCTTGTGACAATGGTGTTGTCATTATTCTTGACCCTAAAACTGGACAATCATTCACTGTTAATGGACAGAGGTTAAAGCATTTCTTTGAAAGCCCACCTTCCTTGAAAATTGAGTCTACCAAGCTAGCTGAGCCAAATGGAGCTTAATTGCGTCTGGCTGAAGACAATAAACTTAGCGCTCTTGGGAGGCAACCCATGTGTACATATTTCTTTTATCAGATAATTCTCTATCTTACTTTCTTTTCCTGTAAATAAATTGGGAAGGGTAGAATAAACATGCATTCATAGTCTTCACCCTAACCAGTGTTTTAGTTTTTTTTACATTGAGCTTATACATGTGCAAATAAATTTTTTTTTTACAAATTTTCATTTTTGAATAAAAAATGCTTGGCATTGCAAAACACAGACTATGTGTCCGATCTTTAACCATTAAAAGTTTATAGTTGTCGCATTCCTTTGCAAACATCCATGTTAGGTAGCCTCTAGTAAAAAATTACATGTACCCTGTCTACCTTATGTAAGGATTTATGGCAAGAAATTTTCATACACACACTACACAGCCACTTAGACTAGCTGAACCCGAATGTAGCAAATTTGTTAAAGCTAGTAGGAGAGAGGTGATTAGTTTTCTCCCTTCCCCTTAAGTGTTTTGCGAAGGAAGTGAAGAAGTGTGATTAAGGAACCTGACTACCCACCCTCTCTTTAAGAGGAAAATAAAAAAAAAGAAAAAAAAACAAAAGCAAAAGAAAAAAAAATATTCATGATAAATGCCCCGGATCTGAGTAAAGTTGGACTCTCTACTCTTGAAAAGTGATGGGTTGTGCAGCATTATGGATGAAAAAGAAAGAAAAATTCTGAGTGCACAAAGTGCAAATAAAGGGGCAAAGTCCTCAGCTCAGAGAAATAATCCTCAAGGAAGTTGGGCAGAATGGAACTGAGAAAAACAACCTAATCTGACTGAGCAAGGATCTTATTCCACAATTCTTTTCTTCTCGCTCGAATTAATCTAATCTCAAATACTAGCTGAGGCAGAGGAGCTCCAGGAGGGCTGATGTGAACTCTTAAATGAGCCATCATTTGTGCACTAATTTCTTGCCATAAGCCCTTACAATTAGGAAAGACATATCTCTACATTAATCTTTTACATGATGGCTGTTTAGCATGGAACACAACATCTTCTAGTCTCACATTTGGAGTGATTTTTATTGCTAAGGGACTAGCAATGTTCAAGTAGGGGGGAGTGATAACTACAAAATTTTTCGTGTTAAATTTCATACTTATAGTTGATTTTAGACATCTTTTGTGTGCATTTTGATTTTAAATTTCATTTCATCCATGAATAGTTTTTTTTTTAATTTTTTGGAGAACACATAGTTAGATTTTCATTCAATAAAGTCAATACTTTTTAAATAGTTTTATTAATAAAAGTATTTTCTCTTTTTATAGATACATTTTGGGGAAATAAAATATATTTGTAAATAAATATTTTTAAAATAATCTTTTTGTAAAAATCTTTTAGTGATAGATAAGTGAGGGTTTGTAAATAAATAAAATTTTTAATTTTTAACATCCCAACCACATACCCTTTCTCTCATCTCACCAGAACTGGCCACATACCCCACTTAACCCCTTCTTTACCCTTTCTTGTCTTCCCCACCAGGTGAACGGAAGCAGCTGGATGCAGGGGGTGTGCTGCTCAGCTCGTGTGAAGATGGAGGCGAGTAGAGCTTGTGCGTGATGGAGCGCGGGAGGAGCTCTGGCGATCCGGGGCGTGTGAAGCTGGCGACTGCTGGCCGTGCAATGCGGCTGGCGGAGCTCATGGAAAGCGGATCTGGCGGTGGGCGATGGAGCTGGGGCGTGGCGATCCCGGGCGTGCAGAGCTCGGGCGCAAGGTGTGAAGGCCAGATCATGGGCTTGTGAGGAGCTCGTGCAGAGGAGTCTGGAAGGTTCCAGGGAGCCTATATAAGGACCCCAAGGTCCTCAGCAGAGGAGTTCGGTATTTTTTGGGGGGGTTTAGGTTCAGATTTTATTTTTTGGGTTTTCTTCTTTTCTCCGATTGTTCAGATCTTGGGGGGGGGGGGTTCGAGATTTCTTTTCCTTTCTTCTGTAGATGGTTGGGTTGGGAGACTTCGATCCAGTAACATTTTCCATCTCTTTGTGTTCCAAAGGGTGATCCAGGGGCAATTATTGTTCCATTTTTTTGTGTTTATATTGTTCATTTCTGCTGTGTTTAGATGGTTCGATCCAGTGCATTTGTCCAGTTCTTCCTTTCTTGATTTAATGGTTGGGCAGTGAAAGATTGTTCGGCATCCAGGAGTTCGGCATCCAGGAGTTCAGCATCTGGGAGGGGTTTGCATTTTTTTTTTGGGTTTTCTCTTCTTGCTACTGGATGGAAGCGATCAAAGGCGCTCCTTCTTCCTCCTTTCTTTGGTTCTGTGAGAGATTCCAGGGGTTGGGCTGTTAGAGAAATTAGAGTCTGGGATTTCAGATTTCTTCTGCTTCTTCTGTTCTGTGTGAACTTTTGCCTTTTCTTCTGTGCTGGAGAGTTCGACTGCAATTTTTTTCCCTTTCTTCTTGCTGTGTTCATCTTGGGGATCCAGATTTGAGTCTGGGATTCCAGGAGTTGCTGGAAGATCGTTGGGCTGCGCTTCTTCCTTTCTTCTGGCCGACATCTGGGAGGAGGACTATCTATGTGTTGTGGAGCTCCTGGAGGTAGCAGAAAGCAGATAGAATTAGAGAGATCCAAGAGCTGGGTTCTTTTTGCTGACTTTAGATTTATATGGTGTTCTTATTCTACCCTTTGGACAGATCCGGAGTTTAACATTGCAGTCTATCTTTCTTTTGTTACTTTCTTAGTAATTCTTCAGACTGTGAGGGAGACGAGATCTACTGTGTATCTCATTTCTGTTCTGAAATTTATTGCATCTTGTCTTCCTTTTGTTCTTCATCCCTCAACTGTGAGGGTACTGTGATCTAGAATTCCTATATTTCATATTGTTCTCAGTGCAAATCTCTGGTTGAGTCCCTTTGATTCTTTTTTTTGATAGGTAAAGTCCCTTTGATTCTTCACTGTCTCATGTTGATCTTGGAGTTGTAATAGAATTGCAATTCTGATTTAGTAATAATAAATTCTGTTTCTGAATTTGCTGTTCAATTCTTGAGCTGTGAGTATAGTTGGTTGATGTTTGTGGAGAGCTACTCTTGTTGACCGTTCATCCCCTGAGCTGTAGGGGTAAATTGGTTTGTTTATTTCTAGTTAAGCTTTTTGTTTACCTGTATAATCCCTCAATTGAGAGGGTACAGTGATACCAAGTTTCTTTAACTTTAATTCTGCTTGTTCTTTCATTATGTTTGATCTATCGGAGTTGTAAGGGATCTGATTGGAGTTGTTTATAGAATTGATTTCAATGCAATGTTATTTTGGTGAAAAGGTGTTCGTTAGATTAGTTTCAAAAAACAGATTCTTAAGTCAAATTTTATTCAGTCTCCCTGTGGAAATGACCTGTTCTCACCACTTTGCTAGTTCATCTTCATGATTTTAAGTTTGTGAGACAGTTTAGAGAAGGTGAGCATATTGACTTGTGCAAGGAACTCTGGACAACGAAAGTGCGCAGTCAACAATGTCGCGTTCAATTCTCCCCATGGGAAATGACTGGGCTTGTTAAAACCTTTCTCTAATAATTCTTGCAACTGCTTCTTCAGTTCCTTCAGCTATATCGGTGCCATTCTATAGGGTGCCTTTGAAATCGACATACTGCCTGGCTGCAACTCAACTGTGAACTCCACCTCCCTATGTGGAGCTAACCCTGGAAACTCCTCTGGAAACACGTCTGCAAACTCTCTGACTATCGGTACCATATCAACAGACTTACTGGACTCTACTAGACTAATTGAAGCAAGGTACGCTACACACCCCGCATTAATCAACCTTCTAGCCCTAAGTGCAGAAATAATAAACTTAAGAGTGTAGAAGGGCATACCTTGAAACTCAAACACTGCTCCACCAGGCCTGCAAAATATGACTTTCTTCTTTCTACAATCCACCAATGCCCCATAGGCTTCCAACCAATCCATCCCCAAAATCACATCATAATCCTTCAATGAAAGTGCATACAATCTTGCTGGCATATGGTTCTCTTGAATTACTATCGGAATCTCATCTAAGAAACAGGAAGTGAGCATGAAACCACCTGAGGGAACCTCTACATTCAATTCACACTGCCTTTCTTCTAGGGGATGTACCATACTATACATAAAATCCTCGGAACTAAATGAATGCGAAGCACCCGGATCAATCAACACTCTAGCAGAAAAGTCAAAAAAGAGGTAATATACCTTCAATTAAATTAGATGCCTCCGCCTGAGCTCTGGTGACTGCCATAACTCAACCTTGTCCTCCTCTCTGGAAAGGTGCACCTTTTCCTCGCTCTGCTGGCTGCTGGAATGGCTGCTGCTACTGCTGTGCTCCTCTGCCATAACTGTACTCCCGAGGATGCGGACAATTCCTGGCTAAATGTCATGGCTGCCCACAATTATAACATATGAAGCCTAGAAAAGCTGTGGGTTGCCCTGCTGTACTTTGCTGCGACTCCTCCGGAGTTGGCCTGTAACCTCGGCCCTGCTGATATCCTTTCCGAAAACCCTACTGCCTGCCACCACCTCATCCTCCTCCTCTGAATATCTTCTTCAACTTGTTACTCCACTTGGCAAATCCTGATGATGATGAAGCTCCTAAGGGTGTCTTACCCTTGCTAATGCCTGTAGACTACTGGGGAAACCGAAAACTACTTGAACCTTATGACTGGGACTGCCTATCCTGAATAGTCCTATCTAGTATAACTGTCTCTGTGCCGCTTCCTCCACCGTCCTGCACACGAGGGGAATCACTGCATCCTGTAGCTATGGTCGCAAACCTCTAATGAAATACTCCACCATCATTGCATTATCAGTAACCAAATATGGAGCATATCTACTCAATGCCATAAACCTCATCTGGTACTCTAACACTGACAGATTCCCCTGCTGCAAAGTTCTGAACTGCTCCCTCTTCGCCTGCTGTATTTGAACTGGGAAAAAGGTGTCATTGAATACCGTCAAAAACTCTGGCCAGGTGATGGTGTCCTCTGTCCTCCCTGCAAACATTGTTTGCATCTTCAACCTCCACCACTCCTGTGCAAAGCCTCGTAGCTGATATGTAGCAAGTATCACCCTGTTTGCATGTGGACACCTCATAGTGACGAACACTCTCTCTATCTCGTGCACCCAATGCTTCCCTGTGTTTGGGTTGAGGCCTCCGAAGTACGTAGGGGGCTGCAACCGCAGAAACCTCTCCAAAAGTGCCGTAGACTCCGCTGTACTAGCTGGTCGTGCTGGGAGTGTGGGTACAACAGGTGGTACCTCAACTCCTGGTGGTCGTGGGGGTGGTGCCACTGGTACTGCCTCCTCTACTATCAGTGGTGCCAATGCTGCCGGCTGTACTGGTGCCTGATGATCCAGCCTCGTCCGAATATCTATGATGCTTTCACATAATCTTTCTATCATTTGTTGTGTGGTCTCCTCCGGCTCATCTCCACCACCTCCCCAATCTCTCCTGTCTGTCATTTCTGATCCTGCACAAACATCATTCCAACCACACAACATGCAACAAATCAATACAAAAACTAGGGTCAACAACTAGCAGTGGGCTAAAGTAGAGAACATGCTATGTAAATTTCCGATTCCTTTATATTCACATGGACCTTGCTCTGATACAACTGTAGCGGTCCTCGTCGTTCAAACCCGTTAACCTAATAACGAGCTTGACCCAACTCCACCTCTCACGAACGAGCCGAAGCCTTGCAAGGGATACCATTCACAAGTCCGTAGAAATATAAAGGAAACAACTCAAATATATAAGATTGCCATCTCACATATATTTACATGAAATATACATAGCCATTTTCTCAACTGTAGCCAGACACAAGTACAACAGTAACCTGGGGCATACCCCGAGGTGTACAAAGAAAGGAAATTACACTACTGGTGGTGCAGACCCAACTCCGCTACGGTGCGGCTCCGAACTAGAAGAAGGGCGAGAAGCCTCCTGCTCTCCCTCACCTGAAAGGAGTAGGGGTGAGCCTAGCAAGTCATTGGCTTAGTAGGGAAACTCCCCCAAAAGCCAAACAAAACCAAACTCACAAGTACATAAGTAGGAAGCTACGCTAGCAATTTATAGAACTATCTACGCATGATATTAAAGCTGTAAAGACTACTTACCACATGCCATAAACAGAAATCAACCTTTAATAAATAAATGGCAAACCTCGCCAAGTGTACGTTCTAAAGTAGGAAAACGCCACACTCGGGCCACGAAGACTGGTTCGCGACACCAGCAACTGACCCGGACAAACAACACAAGACTACCTCTTAGTCTCGCAGCCACGGATGAAAGGTCCAGCTACCGCTCCACTAGAACAAGCCAAGAAACTATGGAGACCAACAAACACCACTCTTGCAGACCACACTGCCGCAGGCCCATGCCTGGCACCTTTAGAGACACCGGTCCGAGCTCCCTAAAGTGAGGCACTGGAAAACAGGAATAGTTGGGGCTCGGTACGTCTACTGGTGTCCGTAACCCCCAACCACGTGCGTGCTATAAGCGATAAAACACAAATTCTCACAAGTCGCTGTCCCACTGCCGTCTTTTCCTCAGCCGGATGTACAACTCTACACAAGAGTGAGGGTGTCCAGGAAGACGACACAGATCTCGATAGTACACAAGTATCGGGACAAGCCCCGAGCACTAACGTGCCTAGCTCACACAAAACATGGGGCTCCCAACTGAAGAGGTAACCATGGTAGGCGTCGTACTACTCGCCACGCACACACGAGCCACGTGAACACAGCTCAAACCACTTGAACAACACGTCAACCACGTGAACAACACGTTCCTCGAGCTCTACAGGTGCCAATGCACCGCTTACCATTGCCATGCACAACACATATAGATAATCCGATAACTACGTAACCATGTGCAAGCATATTGCCCTCGGAATCCTTAACGCGATGGGGTCCACTGTTGCATTCAGAACGCGACACCTCGATATGTCGCGTTCAGAAGCAGAACGCGACGGGTCGGGCTGTCGCGTTCACAACGCGACAGGCAGGTCCGTCGCCCTCACAGATAGTGACCTAAATCCGGGAACCCATCTCTGGATTCCCTATGCAAACCAAAAATTCCATATCAATCAATTATTCATGTTCTACACATTGCCCTAGCAGGATATCTAGCATCTATAATGCAAATAACAAGCTACACATGCACCACAAGCAATCCACGACATAAAACGGAGATCCCCTGGCGTTTCCCCCGCACCGTACCACGTCCTCGCGGTGAGAGCACGCCAAAAATGGCACCAAAACCCCAAATCGCTCGAAATCCACACGAAAACTCCTCCCTCTGGCCAAACAGAGCTTGTTGGGCTCTGTCTGGCCGACCTAGGTTAAGAGCATTTCGCGGTTGAGAACGTGATGCTCCCTGCCGTCGCGACTTGAACGTGACGGAGAAGGTCGTCGCCTTCCCAATGCCGACGTTAGCAAGCCGCCCAGCGCGTGACACGCGGCAGACATGCAAACGAAGACCCCTCCGCGGAGGTAGCAAGAACACGACACCCAGGACCGTCGCGTTAAGAACGCGATGTCCAACCCTATCGTATTCATAAACAGTGAACCGATGGGTGCTTTGGGCCCAACTTGTCGGCCCACAAAGCCCCACAACCAGCGTAAACACCTGAAGCACACACACATGCCACACACTGGCCTCCACAACCACTAAGCCAAGATCTGAATGGTCAATACGCTACAAATTTCGTCCTCGAAATTTACGAAGAAAGCTCAACACGAAAATGTTTAACTAAACATGCATGGTACTATCACCTAAAAGAATTTAAAAGCTTACTTAAACAAGTGTCGGTACGCTTTCATCATTTCCTCTGCCAATTCCCATGTGTCCTCTCCACCCTGTCTATTTTCCCATCTAATTTTCACTAACTCAATCTATTTATTTCTCAGCTTTTGGGTTCTACGTCTTGTAATCTGTACTGGATATTCTGGCATTGTCATATCCGGTTTCAGATCATCTCGCTGATAGCTGACTACCTGGCAGGGATCTCGAATATACCTTCTGAGCATAGAAACATGGAACACATCATGTGCATCTATGAAATCTGTTGGGAGATCTAATTTGTAAGCTGTTTCACCGATTCTTTCTAAAATCTGGAATGGACCAACATATCTTGGACTTAATTTGCCTTTTCTGCTGAACCTGAGCACACCTTTTGTAGGAGAAACCTTCAGAAACACATAATCTCCAACTTTAAACTGTAGTGGCCTGCGTCAGGTATTTGCATAACTCTTCTGATGACTCTGTGCTGTTTGAAGCTTTTCTTTAATAAACTTAACCATTTCTGAGCACTGTTGAATCAATTCTGGGCCCATAACCTGTCTCTCACCTACCTCATGCAAATTTAATGGTGTTCTACACGGTCTTCCATATAAAGCTTCATAAGGTGCCATTCCAATACTTGCATGATAACTGTTATTGTATGCAAACTCTACCATACCCAAGTGGTGCTCCCAAGTACCTCCCCATACTAAACAATAAGCTCTCAGCATATCTTCTATGGTTTGAATTGTCCTTTATGTTTGTCCATCTATCTGCAGATGATAAGCTGAGTTGTACCTCAATTCTGTGCCAATTACTCTCTGTAAACTCCTCCAGAAACCTGAAGTAAATCTGGGATCCCTGTCCGGGACAATGGTAACTGGAATTCCATGCAGTGGTACTATTCTGTCTACATACAATCTGGCTAACCTGTCCACAGTCCAAGACATGCTTACAGCCAATAACCTGCATACTTTAGTCAATCTATCCACAAAAACTCAATTTTCGTTGTGAGCTGTTGCTATTCTGGGTAGTTCAACTACAAAATCCATAGTTATGTCTTCCCATTTCCACTGTGGAATAGGCAATGGCTGCAGTAATCCTCCTGGTCTCTGATGTTATGCTTTTACCTTTTGACATACCAGACATCTTGATATAAATTCTGCAATTTCCTTCTTCATATTTGGCCACCAGAAATGTTTCTTCAGATCTTGATACATCTTTGTACTGCCTGGATGAATGGTGTACCTGAACCTGTGAGCTTTCTCTAATACCTTCTGCCTTACCTCAACTTCTGCTGGAACATACAATCGGCCTTTAAGCCTAACTACGCTGTCATCATCAAGTGTTACTTCTTCCATTCTCACAATTTCTACCAGATTCTCATATGTTCTCTGTGCTTCCACTATCTGCCAGTACGAAGAAGGCTCCACTACACTGTCTGCTAATACTACTCACCGCTGATTATTTGGCACAAATAATGAATTCTCTACTACACCTTCATATAGTTTCCATTCTCTGATCATCATCTTGTTCATAACTACTTTTCTGCTCAGCGCATCTGCAACAACATTTGCTTTACCCGGTGGTATGCTAAACTGAAATCATAATCTTTCAAATACTCCATCCATCTGCGCTGCCTCAGATTCAAATTTTTCTGTGAAAAGATGTACTCTAAGCTCTTATGATCTGTAAAGATTTCAAACCGTTCTCCATCCAAGTAATGCCTCCAAAATTTCAATGCAAAAACCACTACTGCCAACTGTAAATCATGTGTAGGGTAGTTCTCTTCATGTCTCTTCAGCTGCCTTAATGCATATGCCACTACATTTCCATGTTGCATTAATACTGCTCCCTATCCTCTTCTAGATGCATTCGTATACAATACAAATCTTTTGTTGCTTGATGGTATCTCCAATATGGGTGCTGTAGTAAGTCTCTTCTTTAATTCTGTAAAACTGCGCCGACAATCTGAAGACCACACAAAGGATACTCCTTTCCTAGTCAATCTAGTCATAGGTGCTGCAATCTTGGAGAAATCCTGGATGAATCGCCTGTAGTAACCTGCCAGATCAAGAAAACTTCTGATTTCTGACACTATCTTTGGCTCTTCCCATTTCATCACTGCTTCTACCTTAGATGGAGCAACTGCTACACCCTGTCCTGAAATTACATAACCTAAGAACTGAATTTCTTTTAACCAGAGTTCACATTTACTGAACTTAACATACAACTGGTGATCCCACAAAGTTTGCAGTGTAATCCTCAGATGTGCTGCATGCTCCTCCTCTGATGCTGAATACACCAATATATCATCAATGAATACCACAATAAACTGATCCAGATAAGGGTGAAATATCTTGTTCATCAGATTCATAAATGCTGCCGGTGCATTAGTCAACCCAAATGACATAACTACAAACTTGTAGTGCTCATATCTGGTCCTGAAAGCTGTCTTATCAATGTCCTCTTCCTTAATCCTCAGTTGGTGATACCCTGACCTCAAATCAATCTTAGAAAATGCCCTGTTTGACTGTAGTTGATCAAATTAATCATCAATCCTGGGAAGTGGATACTTATTCTTGATTGTAACCTTGTTCAATTGCTGATAATCTATACACATTCTTAAGCTGCCATTTTTCTTTCTGAAAAATAACACTAGTGCTCCCTATGGTGAGTGGCTGGGTCTGATAAAACATTTCTCTAACAATTCTTGCAACTGTTTCTTTAATTATTTCAACTCTGCTGGAGCCATGCTATAAGGTGCCTTTGAAATTGGCATACTGCCTAGCTGCAGTTCTACTGTGAAATCCACCTCCCTGTGTAGAGCTAACCCTGGCAACTCTTCTGGAAACACATCTGCAAATTCTCTGACTACGGGTACCATCTCTATAGACTTGCTTGACTCAACTAAACTGACTGAGGCAAGATATGCTACACACCTTGCATTAATCAACCTCCTAGCCCTAAGTTCATAAACAATAAACTTAGGAGTGTAGAATGACATACCTTGAAACTCAAACATAGCTTCACTGGGTCGGCAAAATCTGACTCTCTTCTTCCTACAATCAACCACTGCCCATAGGCCTTTAGCCAATCCATTCCCAAAATCACATCATATTCTTTCAACTGTAGTGCATATAACCTTGCTGGCAACTGATTCCCTTGTATTACTATTGGAACTTCATCTAAGTAGCAAGAGGTGAGCATAAAACCACCAGAATGAACCTCCACAATCAATTCACACTGCCTTTCTTCTAAGGGATGAACCATACTATCCATGAAATCCTTGGAAATAAATGAATGTGATGCACCTAGATCAATCAACACTCTAGTAGAAAATTCAAAAAGAGGTAATATACCTTCAATCAAGTTGGATGCCTCCGCCTGTGCTCTGGTAACAGCCATAACTCAACCTCGTCCTCTCTAAAAAGGTGCACCTCTACCTCGCTCTGCTGTTGGCTACTGGAATGGCTGCTGTTGCTGCTGTGACCCTCTGCCATAACTGTATTCCCGGGGATGCGGACAATTTCTGGCTAAATGCCCCGACTACCCACAATTATAACACCTGAAACCTGGAAAAGCTGCGAGCTGCCCTGCTGTGCTCTGCTGCGACTCCTCTTGAGTTGGCCTAAAACCTCGACCCTGTTGAAAACCCGGTTGGAAACTTTGTTGCCTACCACCACCTCATCCTCCCTTGAATATCTTCTTCAATTTGTTACCCCACTTGGCAAATTCGGATGGTGACGACGCTTCCGAGGGTGCCTTGCCCTTGCTGATACATGTAGATTGCTGCGGGATCCAAAAGCTACCTAAACCTCCTGACTGTCTAGCCTTAATAGTCCTCTCAAGAATTGTTGCCCTCTGTGCTGCTTCCTCCACTGTCCTGCACATAAGGGGAATCACTGCATCTTGTATCTCTAGCCACAGTCCTCGAATAAAATACTCCACCATCATAGTATTATCTGTAACCATATATGGAGCATATCTGCTCAACGCCATAAATCTCATATGATATTCTAATAACGACAGATTCCCCTACTGCAATGTCCGGAACTGCTACCTCTTGGCTTGCTATATCTGAACTGGAAAAAATGTATCATTGAATACCCCCAATAACTCTGGCCAGGTGATGGTGTCATCTGTTCTTCTAGCAAACACTGTCTGCATCTTCAATCTCCACCACTCCTGTGCAAATCCCCGTAGCTGGTAAGTAGCTAGAATCACCCTATCAACCTGCAGACACCTCATAGTAACAAAAACACTCTCTATCTCATGCACCCAGTGCTCTGCTGTATCTGGATTAGGACCTCTAGAGTAAATGGGGGGCTGTAACTGCAAAAACCTCTTTACAAGTGCTGTAGACTCCTTTGTACTGGCTGGTCATGCTAGTACTGTTGGAAGTACAGGTACAACCTATGGTACCTCGACTCCCGGTGGTGGGGGGGGGGGGTGCCACTGGTACTGCCTCCTCCACAATCTGCGGTGCCACTGCTGCTGGCTGTACCGGTGCCTGCTGATCTAGTCTGGTCCGGATCTCTGTGATACTTTCCCACAGCCTCTCAATCAACTGATGTGTCGTCTCCTCTGGCTCATGTCCACCACCTCCCTAATCTCTCCTATCTGCCATTTCTAATCGTGACGTTGAAAGGGAGGGCGAAGTGGGGTGAAGGAGTGGTTAACGCCTCGAGAGCGTCAGACGAGAGTTGGAGAACAAGGGGAGGTGAAGGAGGAATGAAAGAAAACCTAGAAATAATAATTGAAAACACAGAATGTTTAGGGGGCCAGGAATACCTTCGCCAGAGCTCGTCTACAGGGTTGTTATTATAAGACGGATCTGATTCTTCAATGTCTTTACCATTCCCAAGCAACTATTGCTTGGAGGTGACTGCTGATGGTGGCTCTACTGATTCTGCCATTGCTGGGGGCCAGGTGAAATCGCTATCCCGGAACAGGTGACTGAGTGCTGTCACTATGTCTTCCATATCTGACCATTCTATCTTTGGTTCTTCAGTCTTCTACTTTTTGCTGGGCCGCATGGCCTCCAGAGCTTGATATGTTGACATTGGTGTCATGTGGTCTGCCCCTACCATGATAGTGTTATATCCCGGCTGTACAGGTCCTCTAACAAAGTGATAGTATAATGACCATGTGAGAGGTTCCCGCTCTGTCTTTAAAGTGGAGGAGTAGGCCGTCCATGGCTTGATCTCTTCCTTGTACCCTAGGCCATGTCTTGTGATTTGCTTGAAGCTGGTAATAGCTTGGGTTCTCCCTTGGAGATGTGCTCCAAGCCCCTTCCCCAGTTGGTAGTCAATCTTAAACATGATATTCCAACCCTTGGTGTTCGAGGGTGTGCTCCTTTTGACTGCTGCCACCGATGGGGACACTTTTTAGCGGCTAGAGGAGAAAGTGTAGGCCCACGGGAAATTCACATCAAGCACGAAAATAATGGGCTTGTTGGAGGGCCAGACTACTGGCATGATTTTCTCAATAGCTTCCACGGTATGGGTAGTTGCTGCACTCTTGACTTTGACAATGTGTCCTTGGAATGGAAACTTCAGGCATTGATGTGTTTTGGATAGGGGTGTTCATGGTTTGGTTTGGTTTGGTTTATAGGAGATTTTTAAGAAACCAAACCAAACCAAATTTGGACCCAACCTGAACCAAACCAAACCGAAGTCTCTTGAAACCAAACCAAACCAAAAATTGATTTGGTTCGCTTTAACTTCAAAATAAATGGGCCTTTAGATTCTCTTAGTCTTAAATAAGATTTTAATCACTTGTTTCTCTAATAAATCACTATCAAATAATATTTGAAATGAAGTATTAAAAACTAATGACCATATTAACCTCCATAATATGTACTTTTACGTAAATATATTGAAAAAACTTGATAGATATATACAAATTAAAACTGTCTATTGTAATTCGGTTTAATCGAATTGGTTTGTTTTCTAGAGCTTAGAAACCGAACCAAACCAAATTTTTTTTCATGTTCAAACCAAACCAAACAAAACTGAATCACTTGGTTCGGTTTGGTTTTTTTGTTTGAACCGAATAATGAACACCCCTAGTTGTGGAGGGGACTGCCCCTAGTGCTTCAATCCAAGGCCGGCCCAGAATAGCTTTGAAAGTTGGGTCAATATCAAGTACATAAAAGTCCACGGTCATTATGAGCGGGCCAGTTCTGCTTGTAAGGAGACGACAAAACATGGTAGGCCCGCCTAGAATTATCATAGGCCGCAATAGTGGTAGGAGTTGGATGCAAGCGGCGCTCAGAAATGTTACATGACCGTAGAGTGCTGAGAGGGCATACATTTATCGATGCCCCTGTGTCAACTAGGGCGGCGTCAATGGCCACCTTGTTTATGGTCAATGTCACACATAAAGGTATTCTTCTGGCTTCAGGAGGAGCCAACTCACTATCTGAAAAAGTAATTGTCGGCCTCCTGTTAACAATTGATAGGACCGATGGCAAGTTTTCGGTGTTCATGTCTTCATTTACTATAACTCTTTAAAGAAAGGTTCTTAAGGCATCCTGATGGGTCTGTGACCTCTTGATTAATTCAAGGTTGGATATCTTTGCAGGGTTCTGGTCTAAGTGCTTCAGGATATCATATTGGGTCCCTGGGACTGGATCTATCTCTTCGACATCTTGTTGTTATTGGTTGTTGGGGTTGGAGTTGTGGGTCGGCTGACCCGACATAGACACAAATGCATTGGGATACATCCGGTGAAACATTCGCCCGCTCCGGAGGGCGAGGTTGTGGTGTAGTGGAGGTGGGGTGGTATCGATGATGGATGGGTTGGCTATTATCGGCGCTGGCGTGGGGGAGAGTGGGATGTTAATGGGTGATGGACTGATGGGTGGTATGATGGGGGTGTTGTAGAGCGGTGAGGCGATTGTGGCAATGGTGGGTGTGGTGGAAGCAATGGTGGTATGAGAGATAGCCAATAATTGGCCTACTTTGTGTTCATCGTCGTAGGCCCAAGTGGTGGCTGGTGGTGGATGGTGGATGACGGGATTAACTTAAGCGGGTGGTGGAGCAGGTTGGGGATTTGGAGCGGGTTGGTGCTGCGGCATAGGGTTTCGGATTATGCTGAGATCATGAACTGGTTGTTGTGGCTGTTGTGGTTGCTGGGGTTGCTGGAACTGCTGTTGCTAGAACTGCTACTTCTAGAGCTGTTGCTGCTGGAATTGCTGCTGCTGTGGTGGTGGCTGCTGTTGCCTCTGCTGCTGCTGTTGCTATCTTTGCCCCTGCTGGTCCCTCAGAGTCTGAATTAATCTCTTCATTTCTGCCCAGTCAATTTGTTGTTGCTCATGGAGATCATAAATCATGTCTCTGAACTGAAAATAGTCTGATACATTGTGCCCTGGATGGCGGTGATATACACAGTATTTAGTTTGATCCGTTGCCATGTTCCAATTGGCCTTCTCTGGAGGGAGTCTAAGGGCATTGAGAGACATAAGGGCTGCAAAAATATCGGCTAGACTCTCGGGAAGAGGAGGGTACTGAGCTCTTTTGGGTCCATTAGGCTTTCTAGAAGCATAGCTATTTTGAGGGGGAGGGACTTGGTTGTGCTGGCGTTGATCCTGCTGGGGGGTTTTGGGTTTGAGGAGGTGGTGGCCTATTGTTCCAAGGCTGTTGAGGAGGTTGGTTGTAGGGTGGCCTACCTACCACACCCTAGGGATTGTTGACAGGATCTACCTCTTCATTGGTTTGTACCCCTTCAGTGATAGGGCCTTGTGGTTTCTTGGGGTAGCGAGATTTTGGGGTTTCGAGCATGGAATGAATGGGCGAGTCTTTGAGTTGGGTCTAGATAAAACAGGCTTGGCTATAGAGTTGGTGCATGGTAGTGATATCGTTCATGGCTAGGATGGACCGGTAGGTTGGGGTAGCATTGGAAATAAACAATTTGACCTTCTCCGCCTATGGCATAGGGCAGCGGACCTTTGCAGCTAGAGCATGCCACCTGTCAGCATAGACTGGGAATTCTTCATCAGCCTTCATATTTTCGGCCACCAGATCTGCAAAGGAATATTTGGGTCCGACCCAATCTTGGAATTGCTGTAGAAACCTTTCATGAACAATTTGAAAATCTTCGGCCTCCTCCAGGGGTAGAGAATAGAACTATTCGAGGGCCGAACCATCCAATGACTTTTTGAACACGTATGCCATGAGGTGGCAATCATACTTGTGCAGAGCAGATTCATATACAAAATCCTTGAGGTGTACATAGGGGTCGCCTACCCCAGAGTATCGTCTGGAGATGGGGAGCTCTGACTAGGGCGAAACCCGGAGATGCTGAAAAGAAGGAAGGGGAATATCGGCGACCTTTCGGGGGTCCAATTGCCTTCAGAGATCATGAAGTCCTACTCATTTGAAAAACTTTGAATTTCAAAGAAGCAGCAAATGCAAGAAATATTCGAACAACTTCAAGTCTTGCTACAGGGGCATAAGACTCTTCAAAATCAATACCAAGTTCTTAGTTATACCTATGAGCAACAAGTCTAGCTTTATTTCGAACAATTTGACCAGATTCATTCAAAAAAATTTTTTTTTTTCTGAAAATCTATCTTGTTCCAATGATGGAAGTTAGATCAGAGGGTTTTGGTACTAAATCCCAGACTTGATTTCTTTCAAATTGATACAGCTCTTCATGCATAGCATTTATCCAGTTTTCACAAGATAAAGTTTCATCAATATTTTTGGGCTCAATTTGGGATAGTAATACCAAAGAATTCTCATCTATAACATAATGAAATGATGATCTAGTTCTTATTCCATCTTGTAAATTACCAACAATACTTTCAAGTAGATGATCCTTTAAGAATCTAGGTTCAGAAATTACCTCAGGGTTTGCAGGAATTTCAGGAACATGATTACCTGAAGTACTTGAAGTTGGCATTTCAATAACCTCATGTGCATTTGGTACTTCTTGCCCTTCAAGATTTATAGATGGATGTTTAAGAAAATCATACTCATCATCACATATTTAAGTTATGCACAAATTAGGAATGTCAATCTTTTAGAAATTTTCATCAAAAATGACATGTGGAGATTCTTCCGCAGTCTTATTTTTCAAAATATAAACTCTGTGAGCTCTTGAATTTTCAAAATAACCTAAGAAGATTGATTCAAAACTTTTTGCATCAAACTTATCAAGATTTTCTTTGTTGTTATTATGAACAAAACATTTGCAACCAAAATTTTTGAAATATGACACACTTGGCTTTTTATCCTTGAACAACTCATAAGGGGTTTTTCTGATCTTTGGTCTTAACAATGCTCTATTCAAAATGAAATTACCTGTATTTACAACTTCAGCCCAAAAAGATTTTGAAAGCTTACTTTCTAAGAGCATAGTTCTGGTCATTTCCACAAGTGTTCTATTTTTCTTTTCTACAACTCCATTTTGTTCTGGAGTTCTAGGGGAAGAAAACTTATAAAGTATGTTCAGATCAGTACATAGATCAGAAAAAGATTTATTTTCAAACTCACCCCCATGATCTGTCAAAATGGATTTCAATTTGAATGACAAACCCATTAAGGCAGAATTGTAAAATTTCCTGAATTTTGAACATGCATCACTTTTATGGGATAAGAATAAGACCCAAGTGTATCTAGTAAAGTCATCAATGATTACAAATCCATATCTATTACCACTGAGACTTAGAGTTCTGGTTGGACCAAAAAGATCCATATGAAGTAACTCAAGTGGTTTAGATGTAAGTACTTCATTGAACACTTTAAAAGATTTTCTTGTTTGTTTTCCTTGAGCATATATCCCACAAACTTGATTGTCAATGATAGGGAAAGATTTAGGAAGACCTTTTACAAGATTCATTCTTATGAGTTTGCTAATGGTTGAGAAGCTTGCATGACCCAACCATTTATGCCACAACCAAGCAATGCCATTTTTATTTGCAATCAAACAAACATTTGATGAAGAGTTATCACACAAATCTATCATGTAAACATTATTTTCTCTTTTTTCCAATCAATTTGATTTGCTCAGAAGAGGAGTCAATTATTTTGCATGAATTATATTCAAAAAGAATTTTGTGACCATTGTCACACAATTGACTTATACTAAGCAAGTTGTAATTCAATCCTTCAACTAAGCAAACATCATCACTCAAGGTTATGCAAGATTTACCAATTTTTCCTTTGCCAATTATTTTTCCTTTATTCTTACCTCCGAAGGTAACTGATCCACCTTCCTTTTCAATCAAGTATGAAAATTTATTTATATCTCCTGTCATGTGCCGTGAGCATCCACTATCAAGAATCAAGATGTTTGAATTGGATGCACGTCTTTCCTACACACAACAAATTAGACAAGAAATGTTTTTGGTACCGAGATGTGATTGGTACCAACATCCTGAGTCAGAAGAGAAAGTAGATCATTTCTAACCCATATTTGAGCAGTTTTCTTCACACTGTTCTTTTGAAACAACATATTCAGTTTTTTGTTTTTCAATTTTCTAAACATTAGACCTCTTAGTTGGTTTATTCCACTGTGAAAATCTTGGCATGTAATGCTGTTGATGAGCAGGAAACTATGAGTGATAAAAATAAGGATTGAACCATTGGTTACCATTGTACCTTTGGTTTTAAGAATTATTCCATCTTGAATTGTAAGATGAGAAAACATTCAAATTTTCATGAGAAAGATGATTATTTATTGGTTTGAAATTTTTATGATTTTTATAAGAAGGGTAGGTCGACCTATGTTGTGTGTGTGTCGACGTGGGTAGGGTATGTGTCGACCTCTGACTGGGATAGGTCGACCTGTGCATGGTGTGTGTCGACCTCACAGGTTCTTTCTGTTTTTGTATTTTTTTTTGTTTTCAGATGAACCTGCCTTGACAAATTTTATTAGAGGAATTTTTGATGGTTTTATTTTCTTTGGAGATGATTCAGTTTTCTTTGAATTTTGTGGTTCAAAACCTAAATCACATTTATTTGAATTCATCTTAACTCACAGTAGAGCATTCAAATTTTCTTTACCTTGTGTGAAGTTCTTGATGATGTCTTCTTTTTCTTTAAGGCAAAGATTGAGTTTTTCAATTTGATTTAAATTTTCTTGATTTTCCTTCTCTTTTTCTTCAAATTTCTTGACAGAATTGATAAGTTCTTTGTTCAATTTTTGAATTCTCAATTTCAGATCATCAACAAAAATTAACAATTCATCATTTTCTTTGATTTGATCTGAAATCTGAGCTTCTTATTCAGAAATTTTTCCAGAAGATGATGTGTTATGAAGAATGCTATCAATTTTTCTTTTCAAATATTTATTTTCTTTTCTAACATCAGAAAGATTTTTAACTAAATTACCATATGCTTCTTGCCAATCTTCAATGGTAAATAGTTCAAAAGACATATCTACCTGTTCTTCACTGCTTCCAGCCATGAAGCAGATTTCATTTCCTTCTGAACTTGAGGATTCTTCATTGCTGTTTGAGCTTTGATCCTCATCTGACCATGTAGCAACCATGGCCTTGCTCTTCTTTTTGTGAAACTCCTTCTTGTGGTTTTTGTGCTTATCCTTCTTAGCCTCTGGACATTTAGCCTTCATATGCCCAGATTTATTGCACCTACACACAGAAATTTCATCAGTTTTCTTGTGATCAACATGTGACTTTTTTTTCTTTTTACTAGACATGACATTTTGCTTATTACCAAAATTCTTCTTGTTTGATTTCAGAAATGACCTAAATTGTCTAGTAATCAAAGCAAGATTATCATTGTCAGATTCAAAATTTTCAGATTCAGAAATTTCTTTAGATTTTCCTTTACTACTTGATGAAGCTTTAAGAGCAATGGGTTTTGATTTCAGCATGTGTTCTTCAGATCCTTTAAGATTTAGCTCATAAGTCATTAAAGATCTAATGAGTTCATCCAATGTAATTTTGGATAAATCCTTTGAATCCTCAATGACTGTGGCTTTAGTGTGCCATACAGGAGATAAAGAACGCAAATTTTTTCTTACCAAATCTTCATTTGAGTATTCCTTACCCAAAGCTCGAAGTCCATTGATGATTACCATGAACCTAGCAAACATCTCAGATATGGTTTCATCAGATTTCATGATAAACAATTCATAATTAGAAACTAACATGTTTGCTTTAGTTTCTCTAACTTGAGATGTGCCCTCATATAGTAATTCTAATTCATTCCACATCTCCTTGGCAGACTTACACATAGAGATTCTGGAATACCCCTTTAGTTGGATGGCACATTGCAGCATGTTCATGGCGCTGTAGTTCATGGTGACCCTTCTGATTTGCTCCCTGGTCCATTGATCTTCATCTCCAATGACTTCGATTGGTCCTTTTTCAACAATTCTCCATACTTCATAGTTCTGTGTTCTGAGAAAAACCATCATCCTATTCTTCCAGTAAGGATAGTCAGTACCATCAAAAAATGGAGGTCGATTAATTGAATGACCTTCAGCAACGAAACCTCTAGAGTCTATGATAAAGATAATCAAATCAAACACAACACAATTAGAGCAAGTAATTGAGTGAATCAAAATTCGAAATACAGAAAATTCACCAAAGCACCTCAGAGTATAGAATTGACTCTGACCTTCTTTGATACCAATTGTTGGGATCGAATAGGTGACTTTAACAAATTAACTAAGAATGTGTGTGTACGGCAGCGGAATTAAAATGAGTAATACACACAATTCAATCAGATCCAAGAGTGGTGTGTGAGTATAGTGAATATAGACAGCAAACCACACCCAAACCACTGTGCACAGAAGATTTTTAAGGTGGTTTGGAGAACACAACTTGTGTCTCCTACGTCCACCTCCTCATGATGAAGGAACCACTAACACTAGTGCATACAAGCTGGAGCACAACGACTCCAACCTCTTTGAGTGCGACGACTCAAAGAAACCCAGGAGATAGGCACGACGACCTACTCCACAGACCGCTTGTGAATTCAACAAATTCACAAGCACTTGAGCACGACAGCTCAAGCACCAGAGCACAACGACTCCAACTCAGAGCACTACGGCTCCAAACCTGAGTACACAGTACTTAAAACCTCTGGACCACAAAGGATCCAAGTTCTGCTAGAACAAGCACAATTAGAGAGTAGATCCTCTAGCACGATCTATCTCAGTACAATGAAAAAGTAGAACAAAACAGAATTAGGCGATCTGTGTAGAACACATACACAGATCACACCTAGAGAAATTGATATTCAAATGAAGTACAGACTCAGATGGATCTCCTTCTGATCAACAAAGCTTCAATCAGGAACTCCTCATCTTCTTCCCTTCTCCTTCTTCCCCTTGGCAGTGCTCCTCTGCTCCCCTTCTGGACGCAAGAGCTTTTTCCCGCTCTTCTCCTCTTCTTCTGGAAAAGTCCCAGCTCCCTCTCCTTTTGGAGTACGAGGATCATGGGTATATATAGTCCCATGTGTCTATGTGGACCCTTGGAGTGCATGGGCACAAATATCTAGGTCAATTCCCTTGATTCCTAAGCAGCCACATGTCCAAAAAAATTCACGTTTTTGAGCTTCAGTCGAGGTGTGTCGACACACAGGCAGACTGTGTCGACACCACTGGCTAATGGCTTCAGAACAAGCTTTTGGGAGAGACAGTGAGTGTCGACACACAAGCAGACTGTGTCGACACCACTCGCGACTGCTTCCTTCACTGTTTGCTTAATTCATACACTATGTCGACACAACATCCACATATGTCAACACCACTGACTCTTTTATGCTCTAAATGTAGAGGGTGTGTCGACACACTTGACATCTTGTGTCGACACAACTTTGACAGAATTATGTGAACCTGAAAATATGAAGTGTAGACCATCAAAACATGTCATTAGCAGTAAAATGTGAAATATTAAATGTCAAGAACATGTTGTTTGAGCATTATTATAATATATTCAATATGTACAAATTGTCCAATATGTCATCATCAAAATCAAAGTATGAATGATGTACAATGGTCATCATTAAAAATCAACTATAAGAAATTCCAATACACACTCAACACAACAGAGATAGCGTGCACTTCCTTTCTTCTCTTGTTCTCGTGAGTGTGATTTATAATCTAGACTTAAGCCATTAATGTAAAGAGTGAACTAAAGTATAAATTGTATTGTTATGCTGCCAAAATTCTCTCTTGACTATTGTATCATGAAATCATGTTCACATTACATACTACTTGTTCTCATCATCATCATGAACATGACATTACACATGCTTACATCTTGAAACTCTTATTGGCCATTAATGACTGTTGGTATCTACATTTAAAATTAAGTGAGATGCTGACCGGGCACGGAGAGTGTCCAAGGGCTCCAGTCTAGCCTCAATGACGGAGAGTCATAAATATACTGTTAACCATGGGGTATAATGATTACTGGCGTTGCATCTGCGCTGGGAGTCGTGCGTGTTGAATGATAGATACAATAACCACATACATGTGTCCTAGTGTGCATTTCAAGGTGGATCTTTCCTTGGTGTACATTAGTGTCTTCGTGCCTGATTAGTGTTACATGATCGTGCTCGTGCGTGCTTGCTTGCTTGCGTGATATGGCCATAATGCAATTATTGCAATTTAAAGTGATATCTTGCGTGCTTGTTCCATGCCACACTATTGATAACATCTTGCTCGTTATATCGTTCTAGATCTTGCTCTATCATGTTCAATATATCTAGCTTGTTCATGTATCATGATTTAATGAGTTTTATTCGTACATGCATATCTTGACAATCATGCTTACCTAGTTCTAAATTGCTAATCACTTATATCATTGTCTGCACATTGAGATATAAATCCTACTGGGCTAGTTTGCTCATTCCCTACTTTTAACCATTCTAGGTGACTATGAAATACAAGAAGAGGAGCAAGTCGAGGATGGGAATGCGTCCGAGTGATGAGCGTTCCAACTTGAGTCTATCTTTAGTTAGTTTGCTTTGAGTGTTAGATTCATGTAGTAGGTAGTGAGGAATAAATGTACTTTTCTTTTTATTGAGTCTTAGTTCTGTATTAGTTCACTATGAAACAATGAGATGAGATTTGAATACAATTTCCAATGAATATCATTATTTGGGCCCTATTATGATGTTGTGTTGATACACATTTAGTGTGTACTAGCTAGAGGCTTATTTGCCGACTGTTCATGTATCGGAATATCAACTCGAATTATCTGCATTATTATCCACTGCGAAATTCTCAGGACGTGACACATCATCTAGAGGCGACACGACTTCGTTCTAACCGTTCTGACAGATTGTCCTTTCTATCAAAACGGCCTTGTTGGGTGTCAGGCGCGTACAACGTTGACGCGACCTGGCAAGCCGCCGCATTATGGTTTTCCCGGTCTTCGAGGTTTGACCACTTTTGGTGTCGCGCCGGGGTAGGGTGTCGCGACATGGTCGCGACTTGTAGGGCGATCGCGACATGGTTGTCGTCGCATCAGCCCGACCCGTCGCGTTTCAGGGCCATCGGTTCAAAACCGAGGCCGACACCCATTTCCCCCTCTCCTTCTTCTTTCCTTCTTCTTCTTCCTTCTTCCTCTCCCCGAGCCCTCTTCCTTCTTTTGGCTTGTTCGTGATGCTCGTGGTGAGGAGGTGACGTCTCCTTGGTGTAGGTGACGTGCTCGTGGTGGTGGGAGCGAGGAGGAGGTGGCCATTCCGACGTGAAGGCCCCAACGGGTTCGCTCTACACCTTCAGGTAGGGACTCTTCTTCTCCCTCTCATTCTAGCATGATCCCCTTCCCCTTGTGGTTCTCACTTCCTCGTCATAGTTAAGGTTTGGGGAATGAGAGATCCATGCCTCATTCGTGGAGAGGTTTCCTTTGAGTGTAGATCTCCATGTTTATTGCATGATCCATGGGTTGTGAGGATGGTTTGCCTATTTCTATGTTTTCCTAGTGTTTCCCATACTCCCCTCCCCCTATTGGTGTGGTTTGTACTAGTTTTGAGGTGGTCCTTGGGAGGACTGTACCGGGACCCCTCTCGACTGAGGTCGCGACCGGCTTAGGGGTCGCAATGATGTCGAGACCGGCATGCCACCCCGACATCATCACGATGCCCTGGGGCGTCGCGACATGGTCGTGCTCGGCCTTGGCGTTGCGACAGTGTCGTGACGGCCTAGGGCCTCACGACAGTATCAGATATAGGTAAGTTCTTACAAAGTTTCATTTTCCGTGGAGTCTTCGCCGTTTTTGGTTCATTTTGTACCCATGGCACCAGTGCTAGTTCATAGTACGGTCCTACACTAGTCGTTCGCCAGGTGCTCGGCACCTGAGGGCTTGTCCCGTGAGAGAGGTTGTTACTGTTTACCTTGGACCCCCGTCCCCGTGCACCTGTTGAGGGAATGCTCCGGGCGGCGGGCGTGCTCGAGTCACGGACTCTGGAGTAGAGAAGAAAATGGTGGTTAGGACAACGACGTTGAGTCGTTTGCAGAGCTCTTTTGGTTGGTCTGGGACACCGAGGTCATTTTGAGTTCTTTCCGGCGTAGGCCAGTCAGTCTTTCTTCTCACTGCCTTGCTCTTTATGGCCTCGAAACCACTTAGCGAGGCCAGGCGTGGGATCGTAGTCCGGACAAACTACGGCGGTTACTGTTGTGGTTACATGTGTTCCTAACCCCACTCTGACGAGACGTGGAGGTTTGGGCCTGGGTCGAGGGTAAGATGTCAGTGGACGCTCTTGACCAGTTGACTAGTGGTTGTGGTTTCCGTAGCTAGTGTCTCTTGTCCAGACAAGGTTCTCTCTGTCTGCGTTGCCAGCCGTGTGGTGGTCACGACGTGCAGGTTCTACGGAGTTTCTGACCATG
This sequence comes from Colocasia esculenta, assembly GCA_014218235.1. Classification (NCBI taxonomy): domain Eukaryota; kingdom Viridiplantae; phylum Streptophyta; class Magnoliopsida; order Alismatales; family Araceae; genus Colocasia; species Colocasia esculenta. The sequence continues at coordinate 28,931,513 of CM024762.1, forward strand.
TTGTCCCTTCTGTACTGTTGCTAGTTAGTTAGCTTTGCTTCCGCACTTTCCCATGTAGGTTAGGACGTATAGAACTGCTGTCATTTAATTTGTTTATATATTCTTTTCCGCCTGTTAGAGATAGTAGGAGATTGGTAGTCCCTACTGAGCTTCTGTTGTGAAGCTCATCCCTTCCTTTCCAGGTGAGACTTATCAAGCAGTGGCCGGGTGCGCATCGGGCGGAGGAGGCAGGGCGGTAGTCATCGACCCCGTAGCTAGCAGTGGTATCCCCTTTCACTTGTACTTCACCCTCGGGGTATGCCCCTAAGGGCTATGTTCTTCTCTTCTTTACTTGTACTCGTTGTGTGTGTTGGGATTGTACCTAGAGCGATACGCAGCGGTCTCGCTCTTCTTTCTGCTTCCGCGTGTGTGCTCCTAGTTCAGTAGTTGACGTTTATTTCCTTTACATATTTGTTAGACTTGTGTTATAGCCCTTCTGGGTCCCCGGATCCATGGGCGACGACCGCAAAAATCGAGTCCTCGGCTTGGGCCGAGAGTCGGGTTCTCGGGGTCGCTACAGTTGGTATCAGAGCGAGAGTCTAACATGACTTGTAACGAATTGAAACTACAATAGGAAGTCCCAACAATAGTACAAGTACACTACTAGCCGTTCGAGTTAGTGTCGTTAACCTTGTTGGTTGTGTGCCGTGCAGGATATGGCTCCACATCGACGTAGGCAGACCAGAGAGCTGATGGAGTAGCAGGGTGAGTCAGATATGCCAGCGCCAGGTCAGGTTCAGGAAGATGTGTCAGTGGAGGAGTCTGTGGCACAGCCTTAGGAGGCAGTGGCAACAACGGCAGCGGGTGAGCAACAACAGCAGTGGTACCAGCCCTCACCACAGCAGTATGTAGATTGGTTCCCTATGGTCGAGCAATTCTTCAGGGCCATGCTTCAAGGGACATGGCAGCCAGTGTAGCAACCTGATATTTTTTTTTAAATCAATAAACAATAAAAGTAATTAAAAGAAATGGATTAATCAACACCCAATAAACAATAAGAACTAATGGGCTAGTTATATTAGCTCACCTAAAGGTTATTAGGCCAAGCTAGGAGTTGAATTATGGGTTAAGAGGAAAATACCCAAAAAAATTGTGACCATAAATGTGTAGAAAATAGGAAAGGGTAAATTAGGGATTTAAACTATGGTAATTAGCCAAGAAAGGTAATCAAATTCATGACCCACCATAGCAAGCACCATCTAATGGTAATCCCACTCCAATTGGGAGGAGAGATCTCCAAAACAAGGAAGGGAACCAGCCATGGCCGCACCCTATCTTTCCTAGTTATGTTAGGACTTGAAATAAACCCTAGACCTATAAGTATTCATCCTAAGACTAAAGGGAAAGGTTCATCAATGTGTTGGGGTCTTGGGAGGCTGTGCTAGGGCACCAGGAGCAGAGGAGAACTGCTGGAGAACCAAGCTCTTCCTCAACTGTGCTCTGCTGCAACCTGTGCAATTGTCTGGTCTTAGATCTTCACAAAGGTAGATATTCTCGAGCTAAAGATGATTTAAACTCATACCATCTTGTAGTGAATCTTGTCTAGTTTCATATGCAAGTGATTTGCCTAATTTTCATCATGTATCCATCGAGATATAAACGTTTTCCCATTAGCATGCATGTCTGTGTCATTTTTCGTTTATACTAGTTTGCACGCCTAACGAGACCAAATTGATTCAGTCCAAAGGCATAGTTCGCTCCTACTTGATGTCCCCTACAAGTTTTATGTTCATCACTTTGTCCCAAGTACCCTAGTTTGTGAGTTATAAGGGTTGCATGAAGAGCACTGCGTGTTCCTGCATTCTCGGTTTGCATGATTGAATTGCGACGTAACCATACGTCGCATTTCAATCGACTGGTATTGCGTCAGGCAAGACCATCGCGTTTACTTGAAAGGTGACAACCTATGTCGTTGCATTTTAATTAGGGTTTTACCTCTTACAGTGCATCAAACTGTGTGCGCGTTGACTGTCAGAAGTTTCTGAAACGCGACCACCAAGGTCGTCGCGTTTCACCGTTGTTTCCCGCCTCTGGGGAATCACGCCTTTTGAATAGTTAGGGTTTGCATGAACGTGACGATCCTCGTCGTCGCGTTTATGACCGTCTGATAAACGCTACCATCATACCCATCGCGATTTACCTATATTATTCTAGCAACGATTTTTGTTCTATTTAAATGAATATTTAGGGTTGTTAAGCATGTGTATACCCTGTAAAACTGTGTAATGAACAGTAAACCATCATGTGATTAAATTTTGATATATGTCACCTAATTTCTTTAATTTAAAAGTTAATGTGCACAATCATTCCATGTCTCATGATTTCATGCACATGCACACACCAAGTATATATCCTTGCCATGAAACCATGCAGAAAATACATGAAATAAATTATCTGGTAAATTACTTCAATAAGTGCACATTAATCACCCATGATAATAATGACATTGTCTCCGTTTTCTTACGTGGATTTTTGAATACCCTTATCGCCGCTCCACTGTTCTAGAATTCCTCTAGAACGTTGAGCAACTCGTTTTCTCTACACACTACTCTCTTGACAAGTTGGAACCTCTCTATTGGACATTCCGTTCTCGTAGACAAGGGACCTTTTGTTAAGACCTCCATAAGACTCTGTACTTTGTGGATTCCCTCATGGAGACCTAGCTAGTTGTACCCTAACACCTATAACACCCTTAGAGATCAATATGATCCAAACGACTTTAGAAGTTCTCTCTTATCTTGAATCACGTCGACCTCTGGACCTGTGCATAACATGGCCAGTGGAAGGGTAGTGAATTCCACCTGACTGCCAACACCAATTGCGCATGTTGTGCAACTGTTACTATCGCCCGATTAATTGTCGTTTCATGTGCTGACCTTTAGCTCTCATCTATACTTGACTCGCTCCTCTATTCACATTCTCTCTACTATCTCGTCTATTTCATCTAGTACTCTCATCTATTTCTTGGTACTCTCTATTGGCCATTGACTGATTGTCTAATGATAAACAATATAACTAATGCCTGGCAATATTAAAGGGCCCGATTTGGTCCTAGGAGGTGCGCCCAAAAGTGCTAGTGCCCGCGGGAGTTAATTGACCAGAGTGTTTGGCATTACACTCAAGTGCTATCTATCTCGACTATCTAAATGACAATCAAAGGGCTATACTATACTCATTGTGCTATTGATATACATTGTGCTATGGCCATCCTACTCTGTGCTATATTTGGAAACTTGTGCTATCTTAATCCATGCTATCGTGCTATCACTACAAGAAAAAACGCTTATAGAGACCGATATAGAGACCGAAAATTTCGGTCACTGTTCGGTCACAAAATAGTGACCGAATTGTGACTGAAATTAATCAGTCGCTAAATAAAAGTTTTAGAGACCGATTCAGAATCAGCCACTATTCGGTCACTATTTTGTGATCGAATAGTGACCGAAATTTTTGATCTCTATATTTTGGGACCGATTAGATTCGGTCACAATTCGGTTCCAAAATTGGGACCGAATAGTGACCGAAATTTTCGGTCTCTATATTATGGGACCGATTAGATTCAGTCACTATTCGGTCCCAAAAATAGGGACCGAATAGTGACAAAAATTTTCGATCTCTATATTTTTGGGACCGATTAATTTCGTCACTATTTTGTGACCGAATAGTGACTGAAATTTTTGGTCTCTATACTTTGGGACCAATTAAATTCGGTCACAATTCGGTCACAAAATAGTGACCGAAATTTTTCGGTCTCTATATTTTGGGACCGATTAAATTCGGTCACAATTTGGTCACTATTTTGTGACCGGATAGTGACCGAAATTTTCGGTCTCTATATTTTGGGACTGATTAAATTCAGTCACAATTCGGTCCCTAAATAGGGACCGAATAGTTATTGAAATAAATCAGTCTCTATTTTAGGGACCGAATGGTGACTGATTTTATTTCAGTCACAAATTCTCAAAGATGGGAGAAAATTTTGTGACCGATTTTGTGACGCCTCAAATTAATACCAAGTATGAAGCTATAAGCCTAGCATACTTGCACCAGAAAATCACTTAAAGATTTACATTGTTTATGTCGGTACCATTTCCGGACATATGTACACCGACAAGGTGTCACTGGATTTTGGTAACAAAATTTAGTTTGAAATTACCATAATTATCAGAAAAATATGTTGGTACAAAAAATGTGGATATTGAGAATTTTTGATGCACGGTTAATGAGGTAAATGTGATTTATCTACTTTTCGGACAATTTGTACTTGATAAATATTTATTCAGGAAAAACTTAAATAAAAATTACCATAAACTTACCACATTGTAATTAGACAGTGGTTGAAGTTTTATTTTATTTGGATGTCATTTACATATTAAATTAAGGTTCCAAAGAGACCTAAATGAATAGTAATCTAGTTACGTAACTTGTTTACGTAAGATTTAACCTGCATCTAAATGTGAACAAGTGTAGGTAGTGGTAGGTATGTGTAAAAGTGTATATATTTATTAGTATAAATATATATATGTGTGTGTATTAAAAGAAATGATAAAATAATGTCAAAGAAAGGGATAAACTTCCTGCATGCCACATATATACGTGTAAGTGTGTGCTTGTTAGTGTCACATGGGAGTGTGTGAGGTGTTAGAAGGAAGTGGAGGTAATGATGAGATAGCTACGTGGGAGAGTGTGGAAGTGCTTATATGCATGTGCAAGCATATATATATATATATATATACATATATAAGAGTACATAGAAAGGGGTTGGCGGTGGAAGCATTGGGAGAGGAAGAAATGCCAGGAAGGGAGGAGTTTTCGCAGAAGGAAAAAGGGCTAACTTGATTTTCTGGAAATAAATAAGAAGGAAATAGGGTGTAAGGTAGGTACCTTCACATTACCTTTAAGATAATAATTTTTTTTTCTTGATCCTTAATCTAGTTTATAAGTCAAGAACTTCAGTTAATATAAATCAAAAACAAATGTTCCATCTGAAGTTTCATTTATAAAGGCTACTATATGATTTTTGGAATTATGTGATCATCATGTAGGATTTCTGTATCTCCTTTCCTTCATGTCTCCATCTTTGGTTAGGATCTTGAATATGAGTATCTATCATATTTACCCCTTGATTTGCGTGCCATAACGATCATTAGGTATACTTTTTGGTCTCTTGTGTACGTGTTTTAGCTAATACTCATGTCTTGGGCAAGTGTTTTTGTGAAGGATTCTTCTTCTTCTTCTTCTTCTTTTCTTATGACTGTGTTATGGAAACAGTGGTACGTAGTGTCAACACTATCTATCCAGTAGTGTTGACCTATCTGTCCAGTAGTGTCAACACTATTTGTCCACTAGTGTTGACCTATCTGTCCAGTAGTGTCAACACTATCTATCCAGTAGTGTTGTCCTATTTATCCCTTATAGTGTCGACCTATCCCTTCATAGTATCGACCTATACCTTGCAGAGAGTTGACACTATCCTTCAGAGTGTCAACACTCTCTTCTATTCAGGTTGACACACCCTGTATTCAAGTCAACCTAACTCCTGTTTCCAGTGACTTAGGTCGACACACCCATGTTCCAGGTCGACACACCATGTTAATTAGAATTCTTTCTTGAAATAACTTTTACATGAACTATGATATACTAATTAATTCCATATTTACTTGAAATAATTATTAAGCTACTCCTTCTTCTAAAAAGTGATTTATAATGTATTCATGTATCAGTTCTTACTCGATTTGCTTGTCTTATGTTCTTGAAAATTCACTTGTAATGTCTAGAACTTGGGATCTCTAGATCTCTCATGAATTTACAATGGTAGAATGAGCCAATAAAAGGGCCCTGACCTGATCCTGGGAGGAGCACCCAAAAGTACTTATGCCCACATGGGAGTGTGAATGGTCTGGTGTGGCATATTTACTTGACAATACATGTCTAATAATATTTAAATATATATAAATATCTAATTATATAATTAATTAATTAGTTAATTAATCATTATATATATATATATCTAAAACAATAAAATAAAAAGCTCTTTTTTTTCTTCCCATTAGAGAATATGGAGGAAAATATGGACATTTCTCAAAATTTTAAATAATTAATAATTTAATGGTCTGAGTTCTCAGGTCCACACACACACACACACATAACGAACTCACACTTTAATCTTCTGTGTTTTTATCTATCGAAATTCACAGAGGACCCTTACGAGTGCGCATGCCCACTCACACTTAGGGCTGTAAACTGATCCAGATAATATCTAGATCCGATCCGAATCCGTATCCGATTAAGCATATCCGTATTCGTTTAACACATATCCGACAGAGCGGATTCAAATACGGATATTATCCGAATATTAAACGGAGAGGACGCGAAAATAAGAGATCCGCTCCGTTTAAGATCCGATATGAAACTAAATTAATTATGACCATTGGATCTTACATCTAATGGCCCATACCTAACATATAATTACACATCTTCAAAACCCTACCCGACCTGGAGACCTCCCTCTCACCCGTCTCCCCCAAATCGCATCCCAACTCCCAAGCCGTCGGACCCCTCCTGCCTCCTCCCCTCGGACCCCTCGTCATCTCCATCGGCCGGCCGGCGGCCACAACGACCTCCTGGCGAGGCGGCGACCTTGATATCTATAGAGAACTAAGAGAAGGCCTCCCGACGAGCGGCGACCAACCTTGCGGCGTCGCAGCGACCTGGCACCCTGCTGACCTACCTCGAACACTTGCAGACGCGACGGCGGCGACTCCTCTGCGCGGCAGCTCCGATGACTCCGGCCCTCCCTCCCTCCCTCTGTAAGTGTCCTCTGACCGGTCCCTCTCATGCCCCCACCTGCGCTCCCCCCCTTCTGGCCCTCCCTCTCGTCCAGGCATCCCCCTCCGACCCTCCCTCCCTCTGTCTCTATCTCCCTCTCATCCTCCCCCCCTTCGGCCCTCCCTCCCTCCATCTCTATCTCCCTCTCACCCCCCCCACCTGCGCAGCTGCAGTCTCCCCCTCCGGCCCTCCCTCCCTCTGTCTCTGTCTCCCTCTCATCAACGTTTGACAAGTTCTTCCATGATCTGGAACGCATACATGTGCTTCTATTTCCTCTCACGGACGATGTGTATTCTCCAAATCCCTGTGTGCATTTGGTGCATATATGCACGGTTTATTCCTTTATTGATCGATGTACTGATGAAATAAGGAAGCCAGGATATGAAATTTTAGAGAGTAATTCTTGCTGCGTACATATATGACCAGTATGTTAACTTATTATCATTAAGTTCTATTTCATAATTATACTAATGCTTTACAATTTTTTTTTTGCAAAATTTTATGCTCAAAATCAGTATATGGAGAATGAAGAAGTTGACAAGTATTTTCAAAATATTTTGACTGTTATCTTTGGATTTTAAGAGAACTTGGACATGTAATTTAAATGTGAGACATGTAATTTAAATGTAAGTTCTATTTCATTCTATGCTATTTGTATGAGTATTTAGAGATTGTTTGTGATATTTGTCTGTATTTTAGAAATTTACAGATTTTGTAATTAGGCTCTTTGTTCAGGCTCTTCCTCCCTATATAGTATTGTGTTTGATGGATGGTTTTTTGCTGCTTGATTAAAATGCCATTCATAATCTATATGGGTTATTGAATGTCATACATGAATGATAGTGCTGTTATTTTAATCCTGCTCTTTATACAGTAATGTCACTCTTATACATGTATCATGGCCTGATCAATGTGTTGGACCCATTTTAAATGATGCATCCCATTTCCAAAAATGATGGAGCCATCGAAAGACATTGCCCCTCTGTATGCTAGTAGCTTAATAGACATACCATCACCTTCATAATTTTCACCCATGTAGAAGTTGAGAACTCCCTAGATGTTTCTGTCAATATATAAAATATTCAGCATTCATACTTCAAAAACATAGGTGACACAATCATCTCAATTTGACCAAAGGAATTTTCAGATCTACCTACTTTACATGGAGATAATGGAACTAATTTGTTAAACATCAATCCTAATCACAATGTTAAAGCATTATTTCTCCTAATCACATAAATTTACAATGTTAAATTATTTTCTTCTCTGTCTGCATGCCCCTAGATGTGTGCATGAAGGAGATTTCTTAGTACTTGGAATGTTGTGTTATGTATTTAATAAATTGTGTTGGCTTACCCATCTTTTTATTAATATATATTTTTTTATAAAATATGATGACAGGTTTTGTTTGGAACACGTGCGAAAATCGACTTAGTTGCTTTCATCTTTGGACGCTCTTTGTTCAGGTAAGATCCAGCGAGCCTGGGTGGTGGCTCATCTCTATTTAATCCAGCGAGCCTGGGTGTTGGCTCATTTTTATTTAATCCAGCGAGCCTGGGTGGTTGCTCATTTTTATTTTATGTGTGGATGCGTGAATATATTTTTTGTAGGATGTGTAAATATATTTCAATGTAGGATGCAAACATCGGATGAATGTTTTTCTATTATAAGTATGGAACATTAATAGGTGTTCCGGCAACTAGAAGGCAACTATGGAACATTAATTAGTTCTATACTAGTTGGACACCCGTGCGATGCACATCATTTGATTATAAAATTTATTAATAAAAATATATTATTATTTATAAATTTATAAAAAATATGATTTTTATTACAAATTTTTTTGTTAAATTAAAATATAACTATAAAATATATTAATAAGAATTTGATCAAATTGGTTCATACAATCTACATTCAGATGTCTAAACACACAAATATGCTTGATAATATATATTTTTGCATGGGGGAATATATATAGTTGACCAATACTTTATCTTTTTTTTTTCCAAATACCTGAACTACAGGTGCATTTCGACTAACATCTTAGATCAACTAAATTGCAAATTAAGGCATTAAAATGAAACATCATAATTCGACAACAGGCTAGAATCTGCCAGAACTGGCCAGTTCTGACCAGTTCCAAGCCAATTCAAAAATTGCACAACTTTTTATTTAATTAGATCATGGACTGGATAGGATGGGGAGAAGGGAAAATGAAATGAAAGAATAGGGAAAAAGGTTGTCTAGGCCTTGTTGTGTTGTAAGGGAGCAAACCTTATTCTGCAGTTTCATTAAAAAAGATGATTATCAAATAGGTGAAAATACATGCAAATTACCACACATTCTACTGTATTAGCAACAGTAAAGTAGCTATTCCAAATTCTGGTATACTTATTCATGCAAATAGAACCTTCAATCAAGTAATGAGAGAAAATGCTAATCAAATAATCAAAAGATCAACAATAAGAGAACATCAAACTTACATGACTTGGAGGGATATGTTTCCCAGGAAGAAGATCAAGCAACATAGTGCCAAAGCTATAAACTACACTCTCTGGTATCACCTTGCCTGCCAAACATAAGCAAAAATAATGCACAAATTAAACTGTACTCCAATACAAAAGGGAATATTTACCTGGTTTTTGATAAACTGATGTGACCTCCCTTCCCACAATGGTAAACAAAAAGAAGTCGCAGAAAATAAGTTTGTCGCCAAGGTTAAGTCGTTACAGAACCAAGGTCACCAAAATGTATTTTGAGCAACTTATTCAATGTATACAAAAAAATCCAAAAAGTAGCTTGATATGTCTATGGCTATGAAAAAGCTAGCTTGATATGTCTGGGGCGTCAGAGGTATGCAAAAGAAATGAAGCAGGGACCAAAGAGTACTTCAGAAGCCAGATATCCAAAACAGAGGACATTGTTATACTTGACTGACAATGTTGCCATCAATATCCATGAAGCTTTTTGTGTTCAAACAGCTTTTCTTGAACACAATCTATCCAGTCAGCCAGGATAATGGTAGGCCAAAATAATTGAAAAACAGAAATGGAAAATATGCAGACTTGAGGGAGGGATGGGGAGAGATGAAAGGAAGCAACAGTGAAACAATGGCTATGGAACTTTATAGTTTTTTGACTTATTTAATGTCTTTGGGCACAATGACTATGGAACTTGATAATCTGAAGTCCAGTCCACATCCTTTGAATGCTACTTTGGATGGCAAAAGGCAAGGGTGAAATCACTTGACTTTATAATAAACATACTATCCATTCCAAACTTCTGTCATTGTCCTCTTACCAAACCACACAACTTAGGTTGAACAGAAGTTTTCTAACCTGCTCTTTTGTTGGTGGTTATTGGTTATTAAATGTCCTGAGTGCTGGTCACAAAAGGTGAAATGTTTGCATCAATAAAAAAAGGCATCTGCCTATTGTGTGTCTAACAAAACCCATGGAAGGATAGAAGAAAAAACTTTGTTTTTCTTGTACCTGAAATCAGGATATCAATTTTGTTTCTAAGGTAGGCTATTGAATGCAATTTTCTTGTACCTGAAATAAAACCTTTGTGTTGTTATGAGACAATCTGCTTTCCTCCAATCTTGGCAAGTTGCAGTCTTAAAAAAAAAAAGGTTTCTGTTTGCTTCATGATTGCTTACTCATTCTTTTATTTTGGGAATGAGAAGTTCCCTACAACAGCGTTGTGTTATGTTTCCTAAGCTAAAAAAAATTGTTAACAACAGTGCTGTGTTATGTTTCGTCACAAAGAGAATAGAAGAAGTCTAATATAAGGATAACCACATCTAACAAATGGTCCAAGGACGTAAGAAGACAACTCATGACATAAAAAAATCGAAGAGTTCATTCTTAAAACTCATAATATAAAAAAACCTGAAACAAAAAAGTAAACCTCCTGGAATATGGATATTAAACTAAAACTTCATTGCAAATTCAGGGCTTCTAAAATTTGCCCGAGTACCTTTTTTCTCAAAAAGAAAGAGCACGTCAATTTTTTACCTTCTTCTCAGTCGGGTGGGGTGGGAGTGTTCCATGTGGCCCCAATTGGCTGTTTGAGGGCCAAATGTAACCTCTCTTAACTCAGGTCTAGCAGTCCATCAGCTCTTGGTATTGTGAGGGCATAAATTGATGCTCAGTGTGGTAGTGATTTTCAGTTTGGATGGGTGTATATGGTGGCAATGAATGACAATGTCCCTTTACCAATGTGGGTGATTGAGCTGTTAATCCTGACTCATATCTGCTTAAGCTTCTTATGCACCGCACCTCACTGATTCAGATGGAGACTACATGGATTTAGTTTTATACACTGCCATGACTTTTGGTATGTTTTGTAGGCAATGAATCCTTCTACTTCTGGTCTTATCAATGCAAGAAAAGATGTACAATCCAATTCATCATCTGGTGTATACCAAACTTTTGCCCTTCTTATTTTGCATCTCCACATCCTGCAAAAGTTAATTCAGTTGACTTCATTGATAATATGTTGATACTTTTTTTCCACTTTCAGTTCTTAGTTCTTATACTATATGTTCATGAGAGAGGGACAAAATTCCCCAAAAATCCTGTTCATAAGATTGTTCGAACTGATTCAAGGGATCCTGTTGGAAGACTGCATGCTTATTTCCAGGAAAAAGATATACAATGCCATGAAAAAAGTTCTGACAAATGAACATAATATGAAAGTTAGGTTTTTCTTGAGACAGCTTTTTAACAACTTCTTCATATATAATATGATGGAGAATAGTCATGTTTTGACTCCTGATATTTCATCCATATGCAGCCATTCTGAATATTGAAGGGACATCCAATTTTTAAAAATGAGACAAAAAAGGGCTACTAAATGACTGAAATCGACCTAAATATCCTAATCAAAGATAGAAAAGCATACATGACATTTGACTTAATTTTAGATTTCAGATAGGATCTTCTTCCTCTATTTTCTTCTGCATGCCATATGGGGTTTTTGGTCTCTAATAGTTGGATATTACATATATATTATTTCTATGACATCTGAAGCATCTGAGTTGGGCCCTTTTGATTGTCAGCATCTTTGAGGTCTAGCTTCTTCTTCCTACATTGCTGAGTTATATGTACATTGTGCACTCCTCTGTTTTTTCTGTTGTATGGAAATGAGACTATGTACAACCTTAACAACCTGTTATTACTCATCTGTTTGAGAAAATGCTTTTGTAAATTGCTTTTAGGACCTTTTCATAGTGCTTATTATTATTATTATTCTTTGTCATAAAATAATTATTATCTTTTCTGATACTTTGGACTATCATAGTAACCTTGACTTATCATTTTTTTCTGATCTTTCTTACTCATTCTTTTATTTTGGGAATGAGAAGTTCCCTACAACAGTGCTATGTTTCCTAAGTTAACAAAAAATGTTAACAACAGTGCTATGGTAATTGATTAAAACTACAAAAAAACTATCCCAAAATTTTGGCATTAACAGAGTTGCAAATGTACCTTTGTCCACACACTGCCGAAGGCAAGATCCAGTCGTCCCCTCTTTGACTTTTAAATTTCAATGCAACAGAAGAGTCTATAAAACAGATAGAGAAAAATTTGTGAGAGCACTCTGCGGAAGGTGTGGATCAATGGGTACGTAATAAACATGTGTGTATCTTTTATGAATGAGGTGAATTTAGTTCATAAATTCATAGTAACTAGTTACATAATTTCAGTGATAAAATAGAGCCCGCTCAAGCGTCTCAATTTATCACAAGAACAATACAAGCACACTTTCCTGGGCCTATTCATAGATTCAATGATTTCCCGATGGAGGTCCAGGAGTTGTTGTATCAGATGTTCATGGTATTTAATTTCTTATTATAATTAATTTATTTTCTTATTCCTACAGTCAGTTAACTAACTCTTATCTATATAGAGCAATCATCGATTCACGCGTCGTTCGGACTAGGCGCGGTCTCGATTAGTATGGACGATGACCGCCCGATCAAATTTTAAGCATTTGCTGTATAATGCGAGGAAAAATGCAGAGAAAGTTTCTCAGAGTGCAGACCCGACTCTTTGGAGGGAGCGGGCACCGAGTTGGATGAGGAGAGACTATTGGGAAACTCTGTGCAACATATGGGCTGCAGAGAGATGGCAACAAACATCCACAATAATGAAAGTGAATCGGGCCGCCAATCCAGAGGCCAACATGCATACTGGTGGGTCTGTCTCCTTTGCGACCCATCAGTTCAGATTGGTAAGTAATTTGTTCGTTTCTGATATCTTTTATTTATATAGGTACTTATTTATGTCATATTTTTTCTGTCAAATAGGAAAAGGAGCTAAAAAGGCTTCCGACATTTCAGGAGGTGTTTGATAGAACACATAAGAAAAAAGGAACGAATCAATACATTAGCGACAGAGCCCGAGAGGTTGCGGTAAGTATTTACAAGATATTCACTATTTAATTTTTCTCATTACAGATGAATATTACATTGTCATTTTTTTTTGCAGGAGTCGTATAATCAACAAATGACAGAGAAGTACGCCAAGGAGGACGAGCAGCCGCAGTTAGATGCTGAGGTATGGGTTGCGGCATCTGGTGCCCCAAAGAAAGGCCATGTGTATGGTTTTGGGCACAGTATGGACACGAGCAGGGTGTTATCTGGTGCCTCCAGTTCAGCCTCACAGACTAGTGCATTCAACACGGGAGTTGGTGCTACAGGTACTTCTTCCAGTGACATGATGGGCTTCATTACAAATACGATATCTGGTTTGGAGTCTCGTATAGCCCAGACGATGGAGACTCGTCTAGTCCAGATGCAGACGCAGGTGACCGACGCACTCCAGGCCCAGCTCTCCCAGTCCCTCTCCGAGGTTATCTCCCAGGCCTTCTCCCAGGTCATCATTCCTCCTCAGGCAGCACCATCGACATCAACATAGGCCCCTCACGTGAGTAAATTCATTTTATTTTACTTTTTTTTTAACAGTTAAGTTAGTTAAGTTAGTTTAAGTTTACTTTGGTTTCATCGACGCACAATTTCATCTTAAGCAAGTTAGATTAGTTAAAAAGGGAGAACTTAGTTAGGTTTGGGGGTCCAAAATTTGAAATACTAATCCGATCGACATGCGGTTTGTTCCGCCACGGTCGGGGCGATGAGTGTGACTTGTGGAAACTGACGGGGTTCAATTCGGACTCCCGGTTTGAGCTCGACGCTCAAATTTACATTAAGCAAGTTAGTTTAGTTTAGAAATGAATAACTTAGCTAGGTTTGGGGGTCCAAAACTAGAAATACTCATCCGATTGGCCTCCGGTGTGTTCCAGCACAGTCGGGGCGATGAGTGTGACTTGTGGAAACCGATAGAGTTCAATTCGGACTCTCGGTTTGAGCTCGACGCTCAAATTCACATTAAGCAAGTTAGTTTAGTTTAGAAATGAATAACTTAGCTAGGTTTGGGGGTCCAAAACTAGAAATACTCATCCGATTGGCCTCTGGTTTGTTCCAGCACAGTCTGGGCGATGAGTGTGACTTGTGGAAATCGACGGAGTTCAATTCGGACTCCCGGTTTGAGCTCGACGCTCAAAGTCACAATAAACAAGTTAGTTTAGTTTAAAAATGAAAAACTTAGGTTTGTGGGTCCAAAATTAGAAATACTCATCCGATTGGCTCCGGTTTGTTCCAGCACGGTCGGGGCGATGAGTATGACTTGTGGAAACTGACGGAGTTCAATTCAGACTCCCGGTTTGAGCTCGACGCTCAAAGTCACAATAAACAAGTTAGTTTAGTTTAACAATGAAAAACTTAGGTTTTTGGGTCCAAAAGTAGAAATATTCATCTGATTGGCCTCCGGTTTGTTCCAGCACGGTCGGGGCGATGAGTGTGACTTGTGAAAACTGACGGAGTTCAATTCGGACTCCCGGTTTGAGCTCGACGCCCAAAGTCACAATAAACAAGTTAGTTTAGTTTAAAAATGAAAAACTTAGGTTTTTGGGTCCAAAATTAGAAATACTCATCCGATTGGCCTCCGGTTTGTTCCAGCACGGTCGGGGCAATGAGTGTGACTTGTGGAAACTGACGGAGTTCAATTCGGACTCCCGGTTTGAGCTAGACGCTCAAATTCACATTAAGCAAGTTAGTTTAGTTTAGAAATGAATAACTTAGCTTGGTTTGGGGGTCCAAAACTAGAAATACTCATCCGATTGGCCTCCGGTTTGTTCCAGCACGGTCGGGGTGATGAGTGTGACTTGTGGAAACCGACGGAGTTCAATTCGGACTGCCGGTTTGAGCTCGACTCTCAAAGTCACAATAAACAAGTTAGTTTAGTTTAAAAATGAAAAACTTAGGTTTGTGGGTCCAAAATTAGAAATACTCATCCGATTGGCCTCCGGTTTGTTCCAGCACGGTCGGGGCGATGAGTGTGACTTGTGGAAACTGACGGAGTTCAATTCGGACTCTCGGTTTGAGATCGACGCTCAAATTCACATTAAGCAAGTTAGTTTAGTTTAGAAATGAATAACTTAGCTAGGTTTGGGGGTCCAAAACTAGAAATACTCATCCGATTGGCCTCCGGTTTGTTCCAACTCGGTCGAGGCGATGAGTGTGACTTGTGGAAACCGACGGAGTTCAATTCGGACTCCTGGTTTGAGCTCGACGCTCAAAGTCGCAATAAACAAGTTAGTTTAGTTTAAAAATGAAAAACTTAGGTTTGTGGGTCCAAAATTAGAAATACTCATCCGATTGGCCTCCGGTTTGTTCCAGCACGGTCAGGGCGATGAGTGTGACTTGTGGAAATTGGCGGAGTTCAATTTGGACTCCCGGTTTGAGCTCAACGCTCAAATTTACATTAAGCAAGTTAGTTTAGTTTAGAAATGAATAACTTAGCCAAGTTTGGGGGTCCAAAACTAGAAATACTTATCCGATTGGTCTCCGGTTTGTTCCAGCACGGTCGGGGCAATGAGTGTGACTTGTGGAAACCGACAGAGTTCAATTCGGACTCCCGGTTTGAGCTCGACGCTCAAAGTCACAATAAACAAGTTAGTTTAGTTTAAAAATGAAAAACTTAGGTTTGTGGGTCCAAAAGTAGAAATATTCATCCGATTGGCCTCCGATTTGTTCCAGCACGGTCGGGGCGATGAGTGCAACTTGTGGAAACTAACGAAGTTCAATTCAGACTCCCGGTTTGAGCTCGCCTCTCAAAGTCACAATAAACAAGTTAGTTTAGTTTAAAAATGAAAAACTTAGGTTTGTGGGTCCAAAATTAGAAATACTCATCCGATTGGCCTCCGGTTTGTTCCAGCACGGTTGGGGCGATGAGTGTGACTTGTGGAAACTGATGGAGTTCAATTCGAACTCCTGGTTTGAGCTCGACGCTCAAATTCACATTAAGCAAGTTAGTTTAGTTTAGAAATGAATAACTTAGCTAGGTTTGGGGGTCCAAAACTAGAAATAATCATCCGATTGGCCTCCAGTTTGTTCCAGCACGGTCAGGGCGATGAGTGTGACTTGTGGAAACCGACGGAGTTCAATTCGGACTCCCGGTTTGAGTTCGACGCTCAAAGTCATAATAAACAAGTTAGTTTAGTTTAAAAATGAAAAACTTAGGTTTGTGGGTCCAAAATTAGAAATACTCATCCGATTGGCTTCCGGTTTGTTCCAGCATGATCGGGGCGATGAGTGTGACTTGTGGAAACTGACGGAGTTCAATTCGGACTCCCGGTTTGAGCTCGACGCTCAAAGTCACAATAAACAAGTTAGTTTAGTTTAAAAATGAAAAACTTAGGTTTGTGGGTCCAAAATTAGAAATACTCATCCGATTGGCCTCCGGTTTGTTCCAGCACGGTCGGGGCGATGAGTGTGACTTGTGAAAACTGACGGAGTTCAATTCGGACTCTCGGTTTGAGCTCGACGCACAAAGTCACAATAAACAAGTTGGTTTAGTTTAAAAATGAAAAACTTAGGTTTGTGGTTCCAAAATTAGAAATACTCATCCGATTGGCCTCCGGTTTATTCCAGCATGGTCGGGGCGATGAGTGTGACTTGTGGAAACTGACGGAGTTCAATTCGAACTCTCGGTTTGAGCTCGATGCTCAAAGTCACAATAAACAAGTTAGTTTAGTTTAAAAATGAAAAAATTAGGTTTCTGGGTCCAAAATTAGAAATACTCATCCAATTGGCCTCAGATTTATTCCAGCACGGTCGGGGCGATGAGTGTCTTATGGAAACTGACGGAGTTCAATTCGGACTCCCGGTTTGAGCTCGACGCTCAAAGTCACAATAAACAAGTTAGTTTAGTTTAAAAATGAAAAACTTAGGTTTATGGGTCCAAAATTAGAAATACTCATCCGATTGGCCTCCGGTTTGTTCCAGCACGGTCGGGGCGATGAGTGTGACTTGTGGAAACTGACGGAGTTCAATTCGGACTCCCGGTTTGAGCTTGACGCTCAAATTCATCTTAAGTGTGACCAAAATATATAGTGTGACCAAAATATTGACCGAAAGTGAGTGAATAAAAATCTATAAATTTAAATAATTTATTACTTATAATAGTATTTAATTTATGCTTCTAAAATAAGTTATTGCTTATAATAGTATTTAATTTTAACTTATTATTGTTATATATGTATTGTAGGTTCCTTCATCGGGTGGCGTGGGAGGAGACGAGCACGAGGATGAACACGAGGACAAGGATTCATGATTTTCATTTCATTATTATTATTGTTGTAGGTATTTTTATTATTGTTGTTGACATTTTATTATTGTGATGTTGTGGACTATTTTATTATTGTTGTGGACATTTTATTATTGTGATGTTGTAGACATTTTTATTATTGTTTGGATATTTTATTATTGTTGTGGACATTTTATTATTGTTGTGTTGTGGATATTTTTATTATTGTTGTGTTGTAGACATTTTGATTATTTTTATCATGTGGACATTTATTATTGTTGTGTACAATTTTATTATTGTGATGTTGTGGACATTTTTATTATTGTTGTCGATATTTTATTATTGTTGTGGACATTTTATTATTGTTGTGTTGTGGATATTTTTATTATTGTTGTGTTGTAGACATTTTTCTTGTGGACAATGATTATTGTGGACATTGTTATTTATTTTACACAGGTTATTTTCCTAAAAATGTATATATTTTAAAAAAATAGAGATCGATTAATAACCGAAGAAATTCGGTCACTATTTGGTCCCTAAAATAGGGACCGAATAATGACTGATTTTAATCGGTCACTGATAGTGACCGAAAAATTCGGTCACTGTTCGGTCCCTATTTTAGGGACCGAATAGTGACCGAATTTCTTCGGTTACTGATTGTGACCTAAATAGGGACCGAATAGTGACCGAATTTTTTCGGTCACAATCAGTAACCGAAGAAATTCGGTCACTATTCGGTCCCTAAAATAGGGACCGAACAGTGACCGAATTTTTCGGTCACTATCAGTGGCCGATTGATATCGGTCACTATTCGGTCCCTAAATAGTGACCAAAACCCTTTAGTCACAGATTTGTGACCAGAAATTCTTCACCGACGAATTCGGTCACTATTCGGTCTCTGAGTCTTTTAGTGACCGATTAGTGACCGAATAGAGACCAAAAATTTCGATCTCTAAATGTGCATTTTCTTGTAGTGTATCTTGTACATTACTTGACTCTCTCGCTCTATCATATAGTGACTCTACTTTTAATACATTAATCATGCAAAGTTGCCTGCACCATGAGATATAAACCCTACTGGGCATTGTCGCTCACCCTACGTTATTTGTCATTGTGTTCTCAGGTGAGGCTGAGGAGAATGAGTACACTCACGAGGATGGGGAGGACCAGGAGTGATCCACGAGTGCCATGACGTCACCTTGTTATCCTAGATGTCTTAGTTAGTCTTTTATTTCTCTTCTATGTATTAGAGTCAATTGGGCTCTATGTTATGGCTCTGCATTTGTGGTTGTAATAGACAAATAGTTGAATTATCAATGAAAGACATTTGATTTCGCATAATTTAATTGTCCAATGGATTGTTGTCTATTCTACGCTCTGTACTCGCTTACTTGCAACTGCCTCACGTTCCGATATTCTGCGTTGGGGCGTGACAGCCAGGGCAGATGGTAGTGGGAGGTCAGCCACCAGTACCTCCCCCATCAGTACCAGAGCAGTAGGCAGACCCACAGGTAGAGCAGCCAGTAGTTCAACAGACGTCGGGTACGGAGAGTACCCTAGTCGATAGGAGGATGATGGCTGTCACTGAGGACAGGACTGCCCTCTTGGAGAGGTTGTTGCATCTCCGACCACCGACGTTCTTCGGCGACTATGACCCAGATAGAGCTGAGAGTTGGACGCATGAGTTGGAGTGTACGTTCGAGACCATGGAGCGCGCCAAGGAGGATCAGGTGAGACTGGCAGTGTATCAGCTCAAGAGACCAGCCCATGAGTGGTGGAGAGTTCAGAGGCAGACACACTTCCCAGGGCAGCGATTGGATCAGATCTCTTGGCAGCGGTTTTTGGAGGTCTTCCACGGTGAGTACTTTCCTGACTATGCTCGACGTGAGAGGCGAGATCAGTTTCATGAGTTGGTTCAGGGTGTTCTGACAGTTGCTCAGTATCACTAGAGGTTCGTCAGGTTGCTGAGGCATGTTCCTCATGTTGCCAGCAGTGAGCAGGCTTTTGTAGAGAGGTTTATTGTAGGACTAAGGCCAGATTTGAGGTAGGGCGTGACTGCTCACATGTGTGCCACTTTGGGAGTGGCAATGGCTAAGGCCACCACCTTGGTGAGAGAGACCTGATAGCCCCAGTAGCAGGGAGGAGCTTCCTCTAGGACCACACTATACCAGCGTCCCGTAGGTAGTCGTGGTAGTGTGACTTCTTCTTCTTCGGGCTCAGATAGTTCGTGCAGTTCTGGATTGCGCTCAAAGTTCAGGCAGATGACCACTCGCGGGGGTGGACAGAGCCGGCAGCAGAAGCACTAGTCGAGATTTGCAGAGCAATCAGTCCAGCAAGGAGCTGAGCAGGGCAGGCAGGAGATAGTCTGTTACACTTGTGGTTTACCAGGCCACTTCAGAAGGGATTGCCCGATGTGGCAAGTCCAACAGCCGTAGTAGCCAGTGCAGTATACTCAGTAGTTGCCGCAGTACCAGTACCCTCCACAGCAGCAGACACCCCGTTAGCAGCAACATGGGTAGTATCAGCAACCTCAACAGTTTCAGCAGCATCAACAGCCTCAGTAGTTTCAGCCATACCAGCAGCAGTAGCAGTTTCCACAGCACCAGCAGTCGCCGCAGCAGCAGCAGCCTCAGCAGGCGCTGCAGCGTAGGTGTGGTCGTGGTCGTGTGATGGCTCTCACCAGGGAGGAGGTCGAGGCGTCAAACCTGGTTATAGGTACTTTGTATATCCTTGGTAGAGCTGCTCGTGTTCTGGTTGATCTCGGTGCTTCACTTTGTTTTGCTTCCGAGGAGTTTTACGAGTTGCTAGTTCGTTACACCCCTGAGAGGCAGTGTGATGTGATGATCGATCTTCCGTCCGGTGATTACATGCATTCTTTCGGTTACCTTGAGGGTGTCACAGTTGAGATCCAGGGACACCAGTTGTCGGCCAGATTGTACGCGTTGCAGCTCCGTGACTTTGACGTCATCCTTGGCATGGACTGGTTGGAGGCTCACTCAGCTGTGGTGAATTGTCAGCAGAAGACCGTGCAGTTTGAGATACCTGGAGCGCCTGTTCTCTGCTTCTGAGGTATCCGGTCTACCTGTCGACCTTTTATTTCTTTTTGTAGAGCTCGTCGTTTGATCTGCGATGGTTGCGTAGCATATCTTGCTTCTGTTTGTACATCGAAACCTAGCGGGTCATCATTTTTTGATGTACCTGTTATTTGTGTGTTTCATGGTATTTTTCCGGAGGATCTACCTGGGTTACCACTTGAGCGGGAGGTAGAGTTCTCCGTTGAGCTTTTGCCTGGTACGATGCCTTTGTCTAAGGCACCATATCAGATGGCTCCAGCCGAGTCTTTCCCTCATCCGGACGTACAACTCTACACAAGAGTGAGGGTGTCCAGGAAGATGACACAGACCTCGATAGTACACAAGTACTGGGACAAACTATGAGCACTAACGTGCATGGCTCACACAAAACCTGGGGTACGTGACTGGAGAGGTAACCACGGTAGGTGTCGTGCTACTCGCCACATACACACAAACCACGTGAACACCACATTCCTCGATCTCAACAAGTACCAATGCACCGCTTACCATTGCTATGAATAGTAAATAGAGCCAACTGATAATCACACAATCATGCATAAATCCATAGCCATTGGAAGCCTGAACGTGACAAGGTCATCCGTCGCCTTCAGAACACGACGCCTCGATACTGCGCGTTCTGAAACAGAATGCGACACCCAAGTCTGTCGCCTTCATAGACTGAGACCCAAAACCGGGGTTCCATCTCTGGAATCCCCATGCAAACCATGTAAACATGTATATAAAGCAATTATAATCACTCTAACCATTGCAGTAGCATGCTATCCAACTTCTATAACTCAAATAGTAGCGTAAACATGCTCAACATACAATCCACAACAAGAAACAAGGTGGAATCTCCCTACCTACGCGAAGTACGTGGAGAACGATAACGATCCGGCATATCCCCCGCTCCGTAGCACATCCTCGCGACGAGACCACGTCGAATCTAGCTCCAAAACCTCGGATCACCCCCAAACCAATCACAAAACCTCTTCTCCTGGCCAAGAAGAGCTTGCTGAGCTCTGTTTGGCTGACCAAGGTTAAAAGCCCTTCGGAGTTGAGAACACGACCCACCTTGCCGTCGCGATCAGAACACGACGGTGTAGGCCGTCGCCTTCTCATCGCTGACGCCAGCCACTGCCCTGCATGCGCCACGCGGTGGGCATGTAGCCGAACAACCCCAAATAGTAGTAACAAGAACGCAATGTCCTAGGCCGTCGCATTCAGAACGAGATGCCCAGCTCTGTCACGTTCACAGATAGTGAACCTGTGTGTGCTCTGGGCCCAACCTCTCGACCCACAATGCCCCACAACCTGCGAAGACACCTCAAACACAAACCACAGGCCACACACTGGCCACCACAATCACTAAACCTCAGTCCGAACGGTCACTATGCTACATTACTATCACCTAAAAGAAATTTCATCCTCGAAATTTAAGAAGAAAGCTCAACACGAAAATTTTCAATTAACCATGCATGGTACTATCACCTAAAAGAATTTAAAAGCTTACTCAAACAAGTATGGATACGCTTTCATCATTTCCTCTGCCAATTCCTAGGTGTCCTCTCCACCCTGTCTATTTTCCATCTGATTTTCACTAGTTCAATCTCCTTATTTCTCAGCTTTTGGGTTCTGCGTCTTGTAATCTATACTGGATATTCTGGCATTGACATGTCTGGCTTCAAATCATCTCATGTGTAGCTGGCTATCTGGGAGGGATCTCGAATATACCTTCTGAGCATAGAAACATGGAACACATCATGTGCATCTATGAAGTCTACTGGAAGGTCTATTCTGTAAGCTGCTTCACCAATTCTTTTTAAAATCTGGAATGGGCCAACATATCTCGGGCTCAGTTTACCTTTCTTGCAGAACCTTAACACACCTTGGTAGGAGAAACTTTCAGAAACACATAATCACCAACCTCAAACTGCAAGGGTCTGCATCTGGTATCTGCATAACTCTTCTAACGACTTTGAGCTGTCTGAAGCTTTTACTTAATAAAATTGACCATTTTTGAACACTGCTGAATCAATTCTGGTCCCATGACCTGCCTTTCACCTACCTCATGCCAATTCAATGGTGTCCTACATGATCTTCCATATAGAGCTTCATAAGGTGCCATTCCAATACTTGCATGATAACTGTTATTATAAGCAAATTCCACCATGCCCAAGTGATGCTCCAAAGTACCTCCCCATACTAAACAGCAAGCCCTCAACATATCTTCTATGGTTTGAATTGTCCTTTCTGTTTGTCCATCTGTCTGTGGATGATAAGCTGAGCTATACCTCAATTCAGTACCAATTACTCTCTGTAAACTCCTCCAAAAGCCTGAAGTAAATCTGAGATCCCTATCATAGACAATGGTAATTGGAATTCCATGCAATGGTACTATTCTGTCCACATATAACCTGGCTAATCTGTCTATAGTCCATGACATGCTCACGGCCAATAACCTGCATACTTTAGTCAATCTATCCACAAAAACCCAAATTCCGTTATGACTTGTTGCTGTTCTGGACAAACCAACTACAAAATCCATAACTATGTCATCCCATTTCCACTGTGGAATAGGAAATGACTGCAATAATCTCCTTGGCCTCTGATGCTCTACTTTTACCTGTTAACATACTAGACATCTTGATATAAATTCTGCAATTTCTTTTTTCATATTCGGCCACTAGAAATGCCTCTTCAGATCTTGATACATCTTTGTGCTGCCTGGATGAATAGTGTACCTGGACTTGTGAGCCTCTTCTAATACTTTCTGCCTCACCTCGGCTTCTACTAGAACATACAATCGGCCTTTAAGTCTAACCACGCTGTCATCATCAAGTGTAACCTCTTCCATTCTTACAATATCCACCACATTTTCATCTGTTCTCTGTGCTTCTACTATCTGCCAATACAAAGAAGGCTCCACTGCACTGTTTGCTAATACTGCTCGCTGCTGATTATTTGGCACAAATAGTGAATTCTCTACTACATCTTCATATAATTTCCACTCTTTGATCATCATCGGGCTCAAAACTGCCTTTCTGCTGAATGCATCTGCAACCACATTGGCTTTACCCAGGTGGTATGCTAAACTGAAATCATAATCCTTCAAGTACTCCATCCATCTGCGCTGCCTCAAATTCAAATCTTTATGTGAGAAGATATAATTTAAGCTCTTATGATCTGTAAAGATTTCAATCCTCTCTCCATATAAGTAATGCCTCGATAACTTCAATGCAAAAACCACTGCTGCCAACTCTAGATCATGCGTAGGGTAATTCTCTTCATGCCTCTTCAGCTGCCTTGATGCATATGCCACTACCTTTCCATGTTGCATTAGTACAACTCCAAATCCTCTTCTGGATGCATCTGTATACAACACAAATCCTCCGCTGCCTAATGGTATCTCTAATATGGGTGTTGTAGTAAGCCTCTTCTTCAATTCTGCAAAACTTCACCGACAATCTAAAGACCACACAAAGGACACTCCTTTCCTGGTCAATCTAGTCATAGGTGCTGCAATCTTTGAGAAATCCTGGATGAATCGCCTATAGTAACCTGCCAGACCAAGAAATCTTCTGATTTCTGATACTGATTTCGGCTCTTCCCATTTCATCACTGCTTCTACCTTAGTTGGATCAACTGTTTCACCCTGCCCTAAAATTACATGGCCTAAAAACTAAATTTCCTTCAACCAAAATTCACATTTATTGAACTTAGCATGCAACTGATGATCCCGCAAAGTCTGCAATGTAATCTTCAGATGTGCTGCGTGTTCCTCCTCTGATGCTGAATACACTAATATGTTATCAATAAATACCACAATAAACTGATCTAAATAAGGGTGAAATATTCTATTCATCAGATTCATAAATGCTGCTGGTGCATTAGTCAACCCAAATGGCATAACTACAAGCTCATAGTGCCCATATCTGGTCTTGAAAGCTGTCTTGTCAATATCTTCTTCTTTAATCCTCAGCTGATGATATCCTGACCTCAAATCAATTTTAGAGAATACTGTGGCTGATTGTACCTAATCAAATAAATCATCAATTCTGGGAAGTGGATACTTGTTCTTAATAGTGACCTTGTTCAATTGTCGATAATCTATACACATTCTCAAACTGCCATCCTTCTTTCTAACAAATAACACTGGTGCTCCCCATGGTGAATGACTGGGTCTGATAAAACCTTTCTCTAACAATTCCTGTAACTGCTTCTTCAATTCTTTCAACTCTGCTGGTGCCATCCTGTAAGGTGCCTTTGAGATGGGCATACTGCCTGACTGCAATTCTACTGTGAAATCCACCTCTCTGTGTGGAGCTAACCTTGGCAACTCTTCTGGAAACACATCTGCAAACTCCTTAAGTACAGGTACCATTTCTATAGACTTGCCTGACTCAACTAAACTGACTGAAGCAAGATATGCTACACACCCAACATTAATTAACCTTCTAGCCCTAAGTGTAGAAATAATAAACTTGGGAGTGTAGAATGGTATACCTTGGAACTCAAACACGGCTCCACTGGGTCAACAAAACTTAACTTTCTTCTTCCTATAGTCCACCACTGCCCCATAGGCCTCTAGCCAATCCATTCCCAAAATCACATCATACTCTTTCAACTGTAATGCATACAATCTTACTGGCAACTGATTCCCTTGTACTATAATCAGAACCTCATCTAAATAACATGAGGTGAGCATAAAATCACCAGAAGGAATCTCCACAACTAACTCACACTGCCTCTCTTCTAAGGGATGAACCATACTATCCATTAAATCATCGGAAATAAATGAATGCGAAGCACCTGGATCAATTAACACTCTAGCAAAAAATTCAAAGAAGGGTAATATACCTTCAGTTAGGTTGGATGCCTCTTCCTATGTAGCAACCCGTTATTTTTTTAAATAAAATAAATAAATACTAAAAATAATTAAAAGGAATGAATTAAATAAAACCCAATAAACATTAAAAAGTAATGGGCTTGTTATATTAGCTCACTTAAAGGCTAATGGGCCAAATTGGGAGTTGGCTTATGGGTTAAGAGGAAAAGACCCAAGAAATTCATGACCATAATTATAGGGAAAATAGAAAAGGGTAAATGAGGGATTTAAACAAGGTCCTAGATCTTCACAAAGGTAGGTATTCACGAGCTGAAGAGAAACTAAACTCATACCATCTTGTAGTGCTGCATGTCTAGTTCATATGTAAGTGATTTACCTAATTTTCATCGTGTATCCATGGAGCTATAAGCGTTTTCCCATCGTCGCGCAAGTTTGTCCCGTTTCTTGTTCATGCTAGTTTGCATGCCTAACGAGACCAAATTGATTCGGTCCAAAGGCATAGATCTCTTCTACTTGATGTCCCCTACAAGTTTCATGTTCACCACTTTCTCTCATGTGCCCTAGTTTGAGAGATATAAGCATTGCATGATGTTCGCTACATGTTTCCTGCGTTTTCGGTTTAAAGCTTGAATCGTGACAGTGTCAGGCGACGCGATTCAATCGCCTGGTATCGCGTCGGTCTTGACCATCTCGATAACTTGCAAAGCGTCAGCCCATGTCGACGTATTTTGGCGCGTCCCGCGCCTCAAACTGTGCACCGTTGACCTGTCAGAAGACCTCTGAAACACGACTGCTAAGGTCGTCGCATTTCACTGTGTTTTCCCGCCGCTGGGGAATCATGCCATTTGAACAATTAGGGTTTCATGAACGTGACAGTCTCCCTCGTCGCGTTTCTGCCCGCCTGTTAAACGCGACCATCATACCCGTCGCGATTTACCTGTAATATTCCAGCAGCGTATATTGTCTTATTTAAATGGTTATTTGGGCTAATTAAGCATGTGTATACCCTGTAAAATTGTGTAATGAACAGTAAACCATCATGATATTAAATTTTGATATATGTTACATAATTTCTTTAATTTAAAAGTTAATGTGCACGATTATTTCTTGTCTCATGATTTCATGCACATGCACACACCAAATATACATCCTTGCCATAAAATAATGCAGAAAATACATGAAAATAAATTATCTAGTAAATTACTTAAATAATTGCACATTATTCACCAATATTAATAATGACATTGTTTCCGCTTTATTACGTGGTTTTGGAACACCGATATCACCGCTCCACTGTTCTAGAATTCCTCTAGAATGTCGAGCACCTAATTTTCTCTACACACTACTCTCTTGACAAGTTGGAACCTCTCTATCAGACATTCCGTTCTGGTAGACAAGGGACCTTTTGTTAAGACCTCCGTAAGACTCCGTACTCTGTGGATTCCCTCATGGAGACCGAGCTGGTTGTACCTTAACGCCCATAACACCTTTAGGGGTCAATATGATCCAAACGGCTTTAGAAGTTATCTCTCTTATCTTAAATCATGCCGGACCTCTGGACCTGTGCATAACATGGCCAGTGGAAGGGTAGTGAATTCCACCTGACTGCCAACACAAATTGCGCGTGTTGTGTAACTACTACTATCGTCCGTTTAATCGATGTTGTACGTGCATGACCTATAGTTCTCATCTATACTCTACTCGCTCATCTATTCACACTCTCTCTGCTATCTCGTCTATTCATCTAGTACTCTCATCTATTTCTTGGTACTCTCTATTGGCCATTTGACTGATTGAATAAAGATAAACAATATAACTAATGTCTGGCAATATATAAAGGGCCCGGTCTGGTCCTGGGAGGTGCGCCGAAAAGTGCTATTTGCTCGCAGGAGTTAATGAACCAGAGTGTTTGGCATTACACTCAAGTGCTATCTATCTCGACTATCTAAATGACAATCAAAGTGGTATACTATACTCGTTGTGCTATTGTTATACTTTGTGCTATGGCCATCCTGCTTGTGCTATATTTGGAAACTTGTGCTATCTTGATCCATGCTATTATGCTATTTCGTACATTAGTTGACTCTCTCGCTCCATCATATAGTGACTCTGCTTTTAATACATTAATCATGTAAAGTTGCCCGCACCACGAGATATAAATCCTATTGGGCGTTGTCGCTCACCCTACGTTATTTGTCATTGTGTTCTCAGGTGAGGCTGAAGAGAATGAATACACTCACAAGGATGGAGAGGACCAGGAGTGATCCACGAGTGCAATGACGTCACCATGTTATCCTTGATTGTCTTAGTTAGTCTTTTATTTCTTCTTATGTATTAGAGTCAATTGGGCCCTATGTTATGGCTCTGAGTTAGTTGATGTAATAGACAACAATTGAATTATCAATGAAAGATATTTGCTTTCGCATTATTTAGTTGTCCAATGGTTTGTTGTCTATTTTACGCTCTATACTCGCTTACTTGCAACTGCCTCACGTTCCGATATTCCGCGTCGGGACGTGATAGCCTGTGCTCTGGTAACATCCATAACTCGACCTCGTTCCCTTTGGAAAGGTGGACCTCTACCTCGCTCTACTGCTGGCTGCTGGAATGGCTGCTGCTGCTGCTGTGCCCCTCTGCCATAACTATATTCGCGGAAATGCGGACAATTTCTGACTAGATGCCCTGGCTGCCCACAATTATAACACCTGAAACCTAGAAAAGCTGCGGGCTGCCCTGCTGTGCTCTGCTGCGACTCCTCCGGAGATGGCCTAAAACCTCGGCCCTTTTGAGAACCCAACTAAAAACTCAACTGGAAAATTTTCTGCCTACCACCACCTCATCCTCCTCTAAATATTTTCTTCAATTTGTTACCCTACTTGGCAAATCCGGACGATGATGATGCTCCTGAGGGTGCCTTACCCTTGCTGATACCCGTGGATTGCTGCGGAAGCCGAAAACTACCTGAACCTCCTGACTGTCTAGCCTGCACATTCCTCTCAAGAATCGCTACCCTCTGCGCTGACTCCTCCACTGTTCTGCACATAAGGTCTATCACCGCATCTTGTAGCTCTGGTCGCAGTCCTCGAATAAAATACTCCACCATCATAGCATTATCTCTAACCACATATGGGGCATATCTACTCAACGCCATAAACCTTATCTGATATTCTAATACTGATAAATTCCCCTGCTGCAATGTCCAGAACTGCTCCCTCTTTGCCTGTTGTATCTGAACTGGAAAGAATGTATCATTGAATACCCCCAAGAACTCTGGCTTGGTGATGGTGTCCTCTGTTCTTCCAACAAACATTGTTTGCATCTTTAATCTCCACCACTCCTGTGCGAATCCCCGTAGCTGGTAAGTAGCTAGAATCACCCTATCAGTATGTGGACATCTCATAGTAATAAATACTCTCTCTATCTCATGTACCCAGTGCTCTGCTGTATCTGGATTTGGGCCTCCGGAGTAAGTAGGTGGTTGTAACCGCAAGAGCCTCTCCACTAATGTCGTAGACTCCTCTACACTAGCTGGTTGTGTTGGTACTGCTGAAAGTACGAGTACAATAGGTGGTACCTCGACTTCTGGTGGTGGTGGGGGTGGTGCCACTGGTACTACCTCCTCCACAATTTGCGGTGCCACTGCTGCTGGCTGTACCGGTGACTGCTGATCTAATATGGTCCAAATCTTTGTAATACTTTCCCATAGCCTCTCAATCAACTGATGTGTCGTCTCCTCTGGATCATCTCCACCACCTCCCCAATCTCTCCTATCTGCCATTTCTGACCTTGCACATACATCATTCCATCCACATGACATGCAAACAGATTAATGCGAAAACCAGGGCCAACTACTAGTAGTGGACTAAAGTAGAGACCAGGCTATGTAAATTTCTGATTCCTTTATATTCACATGGACCTTGCTCTGATATCAACTGTAGCGGTCCTCGCCGGTCAAACCCGTTAACCTAATAACGAGCTTGACCCGACTCCGCCTCCCGCGAACGAGCCGTAACCTCGCAAGGGATATCATCACACGTCCGTAGAAATATAAAGGAAACAACTCAAATATATATAAGAAGCCACATCTCACAAATATTTATATGAAATATACATAGCCAGATCTCAACTAGAGTTAAGTATCAAGTACAACAACCTAGGGCATACCCCGAGGTGAATAGAAAGTAAAGATTACACTGCTGGTGGTGCATACCCAACTCTGCTGCAGTGCGGCTCCGAACTAGACGAAGGGCGGAAAACCTCCTGCTCTCCCTCACCTGAAAGGGGTAGGGGTGAGCCTCGCAAGTCACTGGCTCAGTAGGGAAACTCCCCCAAAAGCCGTACAAAACCAAACTCACAAAGTGCAGAAGTAGGAAGCTACTCTAAGCAATTTATAGTACCATCTACGCATGATAATAAAGCTGTAATTAACATTTAGCACATGCTATTAACATAAATCTACCTTTAATAAATAAACGGCAAACCTTGTTCAAATGTACGAGCTAACTAGAGTAATGCCGCACTCGGGTCATGAAGACTGGTTCGCGACACTAGCAACTAACCCGGACAAACCACACAGGACTAGCTCTTAGTCTCGCATCCACGGACAAAAGGTCTAGCTCCACTCCACCACAACAAAGTCAAGAAACTTTGGAGACCAACCAACACCACTCCCTGCGGACCACACTACCGCATGCCCATACCTGGCACCTTTAAGGACTCCGGCCCGAGCTCCCTAAAGTGAGGCACTGGAAAACAAGACTAGCTGGGGCCTAGTACGTCTACTGGTGTCCGTAACCCCCAACCACGAGTGCGCTACAAGTGACAAACACAAACTCACACAAGTCGCTGTCCCTTTGCTGTCTTTCCCTCAGCCGGACGTACAACTCTACACAAGAGTGAGGGTGTCCACGAAGACGACACATGCCTCGAAGGTACACAAGTACTGGGACAATTCCCAAGCACTAACGTGCCTGGCTCACACAAAACCTGGAGTACCCGGCTGGAGAGGTAACCACGGTAGGCGTCGTGCTACTCACCACGTACACACAAACCACGTGAACACCACATTCCTCGATCTCAACGAGTACCAATGCACCGCTTACCATTGCTATGAATAGTAAATAGAGCCAACCGATAATCACGTAATCATGCATAAATCCATAGCGATCGGAAGCCTGAACGCGATAGGGTCATCCGTCGCCTTCAGAACACGACGCCTCGATACGGCGCGTTCTGAAGTAGAACGCGACGGGTCGGGCTGTCACATTCTGAATGCGACACCTAGGTCCGTCGCCTTCACAGACTGAGACCCAAAACTAGGGTTCCATCTCCAGAATCCCCATGCAAACCATGCAAACATGTATATAAAGCAGTTATAATCACTTTAACCATTGCACTAGCATGCTATCCAACTTCTATAACTCAAATAGTAGCGTAAACATGCTCAACATACAATCCACAACAAGAAACAAGGTGGAATCTCCCTACCTATGCGAAGTACGCGGAGAACGACAACGATCTGACGTTTCCCCCACTCCGTAGCACGTCCTCGTAATGAGACCACGTCGAATCCAGCTCCAAAACCTCGGATCACCCTCAAACCAACTGCAAAACCTCTTCTCCGGGCCAAGCTGAGCTTGTTGAGCTCTGTTTGGCCGACCTAGGTTAAAAGCCCTTCGGAGTTGAGAATGCGACGCACCCTGCCATCGCGATCAGAACGCGACGGTGTAGGCCGTCGCCTTCTCATCACTGACGCCAGCCGGCTGCCCTAAGTGCGCCATGTAGCAGGCATGCAGCCGAAAAACCCTAAATAGGGGTAACATGAACGCGATGTCCTGGGCCGTCACATTTAGAACGTGACGCCCAGCTCTGTCACGTTCACAGATAGTGAACCTGTGGGTGCTCTGGGCCCAACCTCTCAACCCACAAAGCCCCACAACCTGTGAAGACACCTCAAACACAAACCACAGGCCACACACTAGCCAACACAACCACTAAACCTCAGTCCGAATGGTCACTATGCTACAACACCTTTGTCAACCTATCAACAAAGACCCATATACCATTGTGACCTGACGCTGTCTTGGGCAAACCTGCAACAAAATCCATAGCTATGTCATCCCACTTCCACTGCGGTCTGGGTAGTGGCTGCAATAAACCTCTTGGCCTTTGATGCTCTGCTTTAACTTGCTGGCACACCAAACATCTTGCTATAAATTTTGCTATTTCCTTCTTCATGCTCGGCCACCAAAATACTTCTTCAAGTCTTAATACATCTTTATGCTCCCCAGGTGAATAGTGTACCTGGATCGATGTGCTTCTTTCATTACTTTCTGCTTCACTCCAGCTTCACTTGGGGAATATAACCTGTTTCTGAATCGGACCACACAATTATCATCAATGGTAACATCTTCCATCTTCACAATTTCAGCCAAGTTCTCATCTATTTTCTGAGCTTCTACTATCTGCCAATAAAATGATGGTTCCACTATGCTGCTGGCTATCACTGCTCGCCGTTGGCTACTTGGAACAATTAAGGAGTTCTCTACTACATCCTTATACAACTTCCATTCTCTTATCATCATGTGACTCATCATTGCCTTTCTACTCAAAGCATCTGTAACAACATTGGCCTTGCCTGGATGATATGCTAAGCTGAAATCATAGTCTTTTAAATACTCCATCCATCTGCGCTGCCTCAAATTCAGATCTTTCTGTGAGAAGATATACTTTAAGCTCTTGTGATCCGTGAAGATTTCAAATCCTTCACCATACAAGTAGTGCCTCCATAGCTTCAATGCAAATACTACTGCTGCCAGCTCTAAGTCATGTGTGGGATAATTCTCTTCATGCCGCTTCAATTGCCTAGATGCATAAGCCACCACTTTTTCATGCTGCATTAGTATTGCCCCAAGTCCTCTCATGGATGCATCTGTGTACAACACAAAACCACCTCGGCCTGATGGTATTTCCAATATAGGTGCTGAAGTGAGCTGCTTCTTCAATTCTATAAACCTGCGCTTGCAATCAGATGACCACACAAAAGGCACTCATTTCCTGGTAAGTCTTGTCATTGGTGCTGCAATCTTTGAAAATTATTGAATAAACCGCCTGTAATAACTTGCCAAACCAAGGAAACTCCTGATTTCTGACACTATCTTTGGTTCCTCCCATTTCATAACGGCTTCTACCTTAGCTAGATCAACTACAACACCTTCAATGAAATCACATGTCCCAAAAACTGAATTTCTCTTAGAAAAACTCACACTAACTGAATTTAGCATATAGTTGGTGATCCCTAAATGTCTACAAAGTGATTCTCAAATGAGCTGCATGTTCCTCTTCTGAAGCTGAATACACTAATATATCATCAATGAACACCACAATGAACCAATCTAAATATGGATGAAAAATTCTGTTCATCAAGTCCATGAAAGCTACAGATGCATTTAGCCCAAGTGGCATAACCACAAACTTATAATGCCCATACGTTGTTCTAATGTTGTTTTATCAATGTCTTCTTCCCGAATCCTCAATTGGTGATAACCCGATCTCAAATCTATCTTGGAGAATACCTTTGCCGACTGCAATTAATCAAACAAATCATCAATCCGGGGAAGTGGATACCTATTCTTAATAGTGACCTGATTCAACTGACGGTAATCAATACACATTCTAAAACTGCCATCTTTCTTTCTAACAAATAAAACTGGTGCTCTCCATGGAGAGTGACTAGGCCGAATGAAACCCTTTTCTAACAATTCTTGCAACTGTTTCTTCAATTCCTTCAATTGTGCAGGTGCCATCCTGTAGGGTGCTTTGGAAATTGGCATACTACCTAGTTGCAACTCCACTGTAAAGTCTACCTCTCTATGCAGTGCCAACCCTGGTAACTCTTCTGGAAATACATCCTCAAACTCTTTAACCACTGGTACCATCTCTACTGTCTTACCTGCCTCAACCAAATTGACTGACGCTAAATATGCTACACACCCTGCATTAATCAATCTCCTAGCCTTAATAGCAGAAATAATGAACTTAGGGGTATAAAATGGCATACCTTGGAATTCAAATATATTCCCTCCGGGATGACTGAACCTTACTCTATTCTTCCTGCAATCAACCACTGTCCCATATGCCTCTACCAGTCCATGCCCAAAATCACATCATATTCCTTTAACTGTAATACATACAATTTGGCTGGCAACTGATTACCTTGTATCATTATAGGAATCTCATCCAAATAACAGTAAGTAAGCATAAAATCACTTGAAGAAACCTCTACCATAATCAAGGTTCGTCGTACCGCCTGGATTGGCCGTGCCGTATTCTCCGTGGGAAGGTACTGTACGGTACCGTACCGCTGAGATACGTGGGAAAATGGCTTGTTTGATTTGTTTTTTTAGTTTTGTGACTTGGTGAATATTTAAAATGAGCAAACGTCAAAAGAAAATGAGTAAAACATAAAAAACAAATGTAACTAAGAACATTTAACATGTAACTTCTTACCTAATCTTCCTCATCATGCTGAGCATGTATGTCCACAAAACTCTCGAAGTAGGGGTATAACTTCCATCTCTGAACAACCTCACATTATAAGCGCTCTCCAAAAGGGCAAATAATCAGCATAAGGCATGTAATTTCGTACATACACTGATTTTCTCTCTCCCCTTTCTCTCTCATATCCTCCAGAACTATCAGGGATATCACGCCTTCCACAGCATGAAAAGGGGCTGATATGCTCACGAGGTTTTCATCAAAGTTGTTCTACTCTTCTTAAGATTTGTCCTCGAAGTGGAATCACCTCAATTGGTGGTATGTGCCCAAAGTTATAGCAGATTATTTTTCACATTCTCTCTCATATCATGATCTACATATACAAGATTATCATGCCTTCCACATCTCAAACGAGGGCATATCTCTTCGAGACTTCTTCATGAAAGTTATTCCCTACGACTTCCTCTATGAGCTCCAACTAGAATCACATCAAATGAAGGTCTGTGCTTAAAGATATAGTGGATTATTCTTAACCTTCTCTCTCATATCACGATCCAAACTAGCAGTGAGTACGACCTCTCTACAACCTGAACGAGGGTGATCCAGTCTTTAGGCTCTTCATGAAAGTTGTTCATGATATGACCAATTGTTCCATTAGATTAACACCAAGAATCCGAAAACAGAAACAAAACTGTAACGTCTTAAAATTTATAATAAAATATTAATATGGCACTAAGAAATTAAAAGAGATAGTAAATTATACGTAAGACATGATCACTTATATAAAACATAATTATCTTTAATTTTATAATATTTTCATATTATTAATATAATTCTAATACTATATTTGATTGTATGCACTTCAACGGGACGACATTCAGTTCCAAAAATAAAGTCAAACTTGAAGTCATCATAATTACTAAAAAATATACTAATTTTTAAAATATAAAATATCAAGAATTATTGATGCATAGATGTTGAGATTAAGTCGACCTACTAATTTTTGAGACAATTTTTACTTGACAAAAAAATTAATTTTAAAAAAATTAAACTATAATTATTATAATTTGTATCATCTCTTAATTAGCTTATCTTTAAAATTTCATCTCAATTAGACACAATTTAGACCCCTTAAGTGCACACAGGGTTTGCCACAGTACGGCGAACCCTCTGTGCACTTCAACGGGACGGCATTTGGTTCCAAAAATAAAGTCAAATCTAAAGTCATCATAATTACTAGAAAAATGTACTGATTCTAAAAATATAAATATCATGAGTTATTGATGCATAGATGTTGAGATTAAGTCGACCTAATAATTTTTGGGACAATTTTTACTTGACGAAAAAAATAACTAAAATAAAATTACTATAATTTGTATCAGATCTTAGTTAGTTTATATTTAGAATTTCATCTCAATTAGACACCATTTAGACCCTTTAAATGCACCGGATGTGAGAGAGGAATGAAAAAAAAATAGATTTAGTGGACCGGACCGTACCGGTCATCAACGTGTCGTGGCACGCCTGGGCCACCCCATTGGGGTGACCCGACTGTGCCTGGGATCACGAGAGCCCAAGCACGGTATGGTTCGCACGTACCGCGGTGGTTTGCCGCGGTACGACGAACCATGTGTACTATCTTTGATTGTGCACACTTTGACGCGACGACATTCGATTCCGAAAGTAAAGTCAAATCTAAAGTCATCATAATTACCAAAAAATACTGATTTTAGAAATATAAATATCAGAAATTATTGATACATAGATGTTGAGATTAAGTCGACCTAATGATTTTTGAGACAATTTTTACTTGACAAAAAATTAAACTAAAATTACTATAATTTGTATCATCTCTTAATTAGCTTATGTTTGGAATTTTATCTCAATTAGACACCATTTAGATCCCTTAGATGTAGAGATTAAGTTGATCTAATAATTTTTGGAACAATATTTACTTGACGAAAAATTAATTTAAAAACTTAAACTAAAATTATTATAATTGTATCATCTCTTAATTAACTTATGTTTAAAATTTCATCTCAATTAAACACCATTTAGACCCCTTAGATACACTGAATGTGAGAGGAAAAGTAAAAAAAAAAAAAAAAAGGCCTGCCACGGACCGGACCGTACCGGTCCGTGGCATACCGCGGCGTGCCGCTGCAGCATGCCCGGGTCACCCCATTGGGGTGACCCGACCGTGCCATGGCTCAGATGAGCCATGGCACGGTGCGATTTGGCCAACCGTGACCATACTATCCATAAAGTCCTTAGAGATGAAAGAATGTGATGCACTTGGATCAATTAATGTTCTAACAGAAAATTCAAGGAGAGGTATTATACCTTCAATCAGATTTGATGCCTCCACTTGAGCTCTCGTGATTGCCATTACTCGTCGTCGTCCCCTCTGGTAAGGCAAACCTCTACGTCGCTCAACTGGTGGCTGCTGGAATGGCTGCTGCTGCTGTGGTGCCCCTCTACCATAATTGCCTCTTCTGGGATATAGACAATTTCTTGCTAAGTGCCCCGGTTGATCACAATTATAACATCTATACTCTGTGGGCTGTCTAGCTGTGCTTTGCTGTGATTCCTCCGCCTTCGGCCTAAAACCCCAGCCCTGTTGAAAACCCTGCTGCCTGCCACCTCTTTGGCCTCTAAATATCTTCTTTAACTTGGAACCCCACTTGCCAAAACCTGATGTAGACGCTCCTCCTAAAGGTGCCTTACCCTTGCTAACACCTGGAGATTGTTGTGAAAGTCGGAAACTACCTGATCCACTCGACTGCCTAGCCTGTTCAGTCCTCCCTCTCAAGAATTACTGCTCTCTGGCTGCCTCATCTACCGTCCCGCACATAAGAGGAATCACTGCATCTTGCAACTTTGGCCTCAACCCTCGAATAAAGTATTCCACCATCATAGCATTATTAGTTACCACATAAGATGCATACCTGCTCAAAGCCATAAATCTCATTTGATACTCAAATACTGACAAATTCCCTTGCTGTAGTGTCCTGAACTGCTCCCTCTTAGCTTGCTGAATTTGTAGCGGAAAGAATGTGTTGTTGAACACTTCAAGGAATTCTGGCCAAGTGATTGTATCCTTCGTCCGACTTGCAAACACGGTCTGCCTCTTGAGCCTCCACCACTCTTGTGCAAATCCCCACAACTGGTAAGTAGCCAATATCACTCTATCGGCTTGTGGGCATCTCATAGTAACAAAGTCTCTTTCTATTTCATGTACTCAATGCTCCGCCGTGTCCAGATTCAAACCTCCCGAGTACGTAGGTGGCTGCAACCGTAGGAACCTTTCCACTAGTACTGTAGACTCCTCCACACTAGCTGGTCGTACTGGCACAACTGGAGGTAAAGGTACAACAAGTGGTACCTCAACTCCAAATGGTGGTACTAGCGGTACTGGTACTGTCTCCTCCTCAACTGATGGTGTTGTAACCGCTGGCTGAACTGGTGGCTGCTGATCTAACTGTGTCCGAATCTACGTAATACTTTCCCATAACCTTTCTATCATCTGATGTGTAGAGTCCTCAGGTTCATCTCCACCACCTCCCCAATCTCTCATATCAGCCATTTCTGATCCTGCTCATACGTCATTCCAACCATATAGCACACAAACATATCATTACAAAAATAAGGCCAACTACTAGCAGTAGACTGTAGTAGAGGATAAACTATGTACATTTCTTGTTCCTTCATATTTACATGGACCTTGCTCTGATACCAACTGTGACGGTCCTCTCCATTCAAACCCGTTAACCCAATAACGAGCTTGACCTGACTCTGTCTCCCGCGAACCGGCCGAAGCCTCGCAAGGGATATCAATACACACATGTCCGTGGAAATATAAAAGACATGCTGAACATATATGAGATTCCATACCTTACACATATTGTACATATCCAGTTCTGAACCAAAGTCAAAGTACATAGTACAACTGCCTGGGACAAAACCCCCAAGGCACAACAAGTAGGAAATTACTCTGCTGGTGGCGTTGGCCCAACTCTGCTACGGTGCGGTCCTGAACTAGAAAAGAGACGGGAAACCTCCTGCTCTCTTTCACCTGGAAGAAGAAGGGGTGAGCCTCACAAGTCATTGGCTTAGTAGGGCAACTCCCCAAAAGCCGAGAGAACGATATATAGCAAATAAAGTAAACAAAGCTTATAAGCAATTGAAAGGTAACACTACCTACACATGGTACTACAACTGTAATTTAAATAAATGGCAAATCATGTACACGCGTACAAGCTAAAGAAGGGCACGCCGCACACGAGCCATGAGAACTGGTTCGCGACACCAGCCACTGACTCGGACAAACAACACAAGACTACCTCTTAGCCTCGCAGCCACGGACGAAAGGTCCACCTGCCGCTCCACCTCAACAAGGTCAAGAACTGTGGAGACCAACCAACACCACTTCTGCAGACCACATAGCTGCAGACCCAAGCCTGACACCTTTAGGGACTCTGGTCCGAGCACCCTAAAGTGAGGCACTAGAAAATAGACTAACTGGGGACCGGTACGTCTACCAGTGTTCATCCCCCAACCACGAGCGCCCTACAAGCGACTGCACACCCACAAACACAAGTCGCTGCCCACTACCGTCTTTCCCTCAGCCAGACGTACAACTCAAACTCAGGAGTGAGGGTGTCCAGGAAGACGACACAAACCTTGACGGTACACACCGTACTTGGACAAACCCCGAGCACCCTGTGCTTGGCTCACAATGAACCTGGGTTATTAGACTTGAGAGGTAACCACAGAAGGCGTTTAACAACCCAACTGGCTATGCACACATATCCAAGCAAACCCAATGTTATCAACCACGATATAAACCAACACACCCCTTACACACTCTTCATTGCTTAACCAACACTGCCCAAGCAATGTACAATAGAAAACAAACAGACTAGCCACAGAACCCCACAGCTCGGGTGGACACATTCTAAATCGCGACCAACACAGTGGATGCCAATCGAAGCATGAATCGCGATTGACAAACCCGTCACCTTTAAAGTCTGAATCGCGATCGGACTAGTCGTCGCGTTCAGAAACGCGACATCTGGGTCTGTCACCTTTCAGACAGAAGAAACCTATCTTGTTCTCTCAATTCGGAAATCACACCAAACGGCTATACAAAGTGGTAAATCAGAAAATAACCATTCACATGATATCCTAAGTATGTTTACTACCAAGCATAAGTGATTTCTCTAACATATACCTCAAACCCTAATCTACACAACCCACACAAGTGAAAACAGGAGAAAGTTCCCCTATCGGTGCAAAGAACACGATAACGACACCGTCTCGGCATTGCCCGCGCTCTGAAGCATTTCCTCGCGTCGGAAGCATGCCGATAATCACTCGAACAAGCCCAAATCGCCAGCAAAAGCCTCCACAGCTCTCCTCTGCAGCCGAACAGTGCAACCTACACTGTTTGGCCAGGGCTCGGAGCCAACACAAAGCACAGGCTAAATCGCGACGTATCGGGCCATTGCATTTAAAACAGGAAGTACTTGGGCGTCACAATTAAGCCCCGATGACCCTGCATGCACCACGCGGTGCGCATGCAGCCACGCCCATGTAAAAGTGGTGTTAAATCGCGACATCGAAGGTGGTCGCGTTCATGAAGAATCGCGATGCTTGTGTTGGTCGTGTTCTTAATGAACCCGCCAAAGGTCCTCTAGCCTCACACCCTGCTACACAAAGCTGTAAACTCACATGTACACACACAAACTCAACCAATGGGCCACACACTGGCCCCCAAACCCGATAAACTACGATCCGAACATTCAGGATATTACATAAGGTTTAGCCAAGAAGGTCTAGATGGCTTATTTAAGGGGTCTTTGGTTCCATTTATGACCCATTCTTTATTCTTGTAGAAGGGACAAATGGTCCAATTTGTCATACACATGCCATACTCAAGCCATACTCTACCATACCTACCCTTGACTTTGGCTGGAGAAAGGACAGACCCCATACCAGGGCCATGTCCATGTTGACTCATTTCTGGGGAAAGGACAGGGGTAGGTATGGACCACCCATGCCCATTCCAAAATATTATTGTTATATATTTTCACTTTATCCTTTTATTTCCATTGATTGGAGAACATAATTCTCCATTGATTGGTGTTTAATGGGCCAGAAAAAGGGTCAATCAGTTGGCAAATAAGGCCAATTGATGCACATACTCCTATCGATTGCTTCTTTAAACATCGATTATGTTCTTAAACATCAATTAAGTTTCACTTAAACATCGATTGTCTCAAACATCGATTACCTTTCACTTAAACATCAATTGTCTCCAATATTGATTACCTTACACTTAAACATCGATTGTCTCAAACATCGATTACCTTTCACTTAAACATCGATTGTCTCCACATCGATTACCTTTTACTTAAACATCGATTGTCTCCAACATCGATCACCTTTCACTTAAACATCGATTGTCTCAAACATCGATTACCTTTCACTTAAACATCAGTTACCCCTTTTATGAATTTCCCATGCATCCCAAGACTTCCTTTATTGGCTCATTTACTTTAATTATCCTGATTGAATCCTTAATCAATCTTGTCCATTAATTTATCCCCATTTATTTGGGATATAAAAAAATTAGGGTCATTACAGACACACCTCATATGACAGGTCGACACTCCCATTTGCTAGAACCTAGGGTATGTTTAGATGGACTTGGATAGGTCAACACAACACTTTCAGAGTGTTGACACATCCTCAAACTTTTACGAGATCCAGTCATCCGAGATACTCCAGGTGGTTTAGTAGTTATAATTACCCATGGATTTTTCATTGGGGAAACAAACGTCAATCTAAAGATAATTTTTCTAATGTGAAAAAGAACAAAGCTCCAAAAACTTTTGGTAATAAGAAAAAGAATGAAAAATAAAGTAAAGTAAAAAACAACGCTAGATCAACAATAAAAGGCAAGCATGGATTCCAAAAAGTCTGTTGTCATGTGCAATTGCATTTGGTGATTTGAAGGGACCCAAATGTACTTGGGTTCCAAAGACCCTTGTTTAAAATATTTTGCAGGAATGTCTTACAGTCAGAAACAACAAGTGGTATCTTGACAATGGCTGTTTAAGACATATGACAGGAGACAAGATTAAATTCTACTTGTTGGTTGAAAAGAAAGCTGGTCATGTGACCTTTGGAGGCAACAACAAAGGCAAAATAGTTGGATCAGGAAAAGTGGGTAAGAATCTTTCCAATTCAATTGATGATGTTTTTCTGGTGGAAGGATTGAAATACAATCTATTGAGTATAAGTCAACTCTGTGACAAAGGACATAAGGTAATGTTTGACTCTCTTGTTTGTACCATCTTTGAACCAAATTCAGATTCTGTCAGATTTACTAGTAAGAAAGTTAACAATGTGTACATGGTTGACTTAGATGATCTTGAAAATGATAATTTATGTCTTACTGCTAACAAGGATGATCTTGCATGTCTTTGGCATCATAGACTAGGCCATGCTAGCTATAATATGCTGCACAAACTGGTAAAATTGAACATGGTAAAAGGGTTACCAGAAATTTCCTTTAAGCAAAATAACAAGATTTGTGAAGCATGCACTCAGGGTAAGCAAACAATAAAATCCTTCAAAAGTAGATATGAAAATCAATTTTCCAAACCTTTCAAATTCATTCACATGGATCTATTTGGACCCACTAGGACTAACAGTCTCAATGGAAAAGGTTTAGATTTATGCTTGTTGATGATTTTTCAAGATTTACTTGGGTACTCTTTCTTGCTCACAAAAATGATGCTTTCATGGAATTTCTGGAATTCTATAAGAAAATCATGCAAGAGGGAAAATTCAAGGTTATATCCATAATGTCTAACCATGGTGGTGAGTTTGAGAACACCGACTTTGATAATCTTTGCA
Organism: Colocasia esculenta; assembly: GCA_014218235.1. Taxonomy (NCBI): domain Eukaryota; kingdom Viridiplantae; phylum Streptophyta; class Magnoliopsida; order Alismatales; family Araceae; genus Colocasia; species Colocasia esculenta. The sequence goes on from CM024762.1 coordinate 28,973,374, forward strand.
GGGAAGAAGGAATTACTCATAAATTCTCATCACCTAGAACTCCAGAACAAAATGGAGTAGTAAAAAGAAGAAATCGAACCTTGGTAGAAATGATAAGAACCATGCTGGTGGAAAGAGGGTTGTCTAGAAAATTTTGGGCAAAAATAGTCAATACTTCATGTTACATCATAAACCGTGCAATGGTAAGGCCTTTTAGTAAAATGACTCCATATGAACTTCTGAAAGTTAAGAAACCTTCCATTGCCCACTTTAGAGTATTTGGAATAAAATGTTTCATTTTAAACAATGGCAAAAGTGATTTGGATAAATTTGAACCCAAAAGTGAGTTGGGTATTTTTCTTGGATATTCAGATCACTCTAGAACCTGTAGGGCCTTCAATGTCAAAAATCAAACTGTTGAAGAATCTCCTCACATAACTTTTGATGAATTCAATGATGATATTTGTATGAAAGAAGATGATGGAGAATTCCTGGAAAATAAAGATCAAAACAACCAACAAGGAGAGGGATCAAGTGCAAATGAGAATCAAGGTGAGAAAGATGAGCAAGGAACCTCAACTATCAATGAAGGTAAAGATCCATTGAATATCAGAATGCTTAGAGACCATCCTTAAGATAACATAATTGGTAGTTTGCTTGATCCACCTAGAACCAGGTCTCACTTTAAGCTTATTGATGAATTGGATCAAATGGCCCTTGTCTTACAAATGGAATCCAAAAATATTGAAGATGCATTAATGGATAATTTCTGGATAAATGCTATGTAAGAGGAATTAAATCAATTTGAAAGAAACAAAGTGTGGCATTTGGTTCCAAGACCCTCCTCACAAAGTGTTATCGGAACTAAATGGGTCTTCAAGAATAAAACTAGTGAAGAAGGAAAAATAAGAAGAAACATGACTAGGCTAGTTACAAAAGGCTATAATCAAGAATTTGAGGTTGACTTTGAAGAATCTTTTGCTCATGTAACTAGGCTAGAAGCAATCAGAATTTTGCTCTCTTTTGTATGTGCATACAATATAAAACTTCAACAAATAGATGTAAAAGTGTTTTTTTGAATGGTTTAATAAAAGAAGAAATTTTTGTAGAACAACCACCTGGCTTTGAATGTTCATAATTTCCTAATCATGTTTTCAAGCTTGGCAAGGTACTTTATGAACTTAAGCAGGCTCCCAGAGCATGTTATGACAAGTTAAGTTCCTTCCTTATGGTAAAGGATACACAAGAGATAATGTTGACCAAACTCTCTTCACTAAAGTACAAAATGATGATATTCTAATTGTTCAGATCTATGTTGACTATATTTGAAACATCTCGGGCTTTCCGACTTTCTGTTGTGTGTGGGCTGACTAGCCTTGTCGCGACGGAGGTGCCCGTCGTGACAGTCATCCCTGTTGTGACCGCTAGGTGTGTCGCGTTCCTGTCGCGCTCGGTCAACGGGTCGTGATAGGGTTCCGCTTTTGGTCTTCCGACAGGTGTCTGCCGCCTGTCAGGGTGGCAGGCGGGTCAGAGCGACCTGTCAGGCTGTCGCGGCGCCCCGGTTGGGTGCGTTCTGGTCACGATGGGGGCGGCCGTCGCGATAAGGTTGGTATCGCGACGTCCCGCCCCGTCGCGTTCTGGGGGCCGAAGGCTAAAAGTCTTGGCCGGCGCCCCTTCCCCCTCTTTTGGCTTTTCCTCCTTTCCTCTCCTCTCCGAGGGGGAGAGGTTTCCCTCTCGTCTTCTTCGACGGTTAGAGCTCGTGGCAGAGCGGCGGCAGCTCGTGCGGAGCGGGAGCGGCGCCGTGGGAGTGAGGAAGAGGCGGACGTGGCTTCGTGAAGGCCCCTTTAGGGATTTTGGTTCTTCAAATCTGTAGGGATTCTTGTGCTCTTTCTTGTTGGTGAGGTTTGGGAGTCCTTTTTGTGGAATGCATGCTTTAATAGCTTTCTCCATGCTCCCCTCCCCATGCTTGTGTGGTTTGCAGTGTGTGGGTGACCCCGGAATGTAGCATCCCGGCAGTCTGCCTTCCAGCTGATGTCGCGACTGCCGAGCGGGTCGCGACATCAGAGGAGGCGTCGCCCCGGTCGGACGCGACCTTATCGCGGAGCGGGTGGCCATCGCGATAAGGGTCGTGTCGCGACCCGGTTGCCCGTTGCGACAAGCGGTTGTCGCGGTGCGCAGCTCTATCGCGACAAGCTTGTCGCGGTGCTTTGCCTTGTCGCGACAACCTGGCTGTCGCGACGCGCTTCCCCGGCATGACCGGCTTGTCACGGTTGCCCTACCTGTCGCGATGAGATCGCGACGGGCTAGGAGGGCGCGACAAGATCTGGTTTGCCTCGGGTGTTTCCGTGGCCGCGGTTGGTGTGTCGACATGTGCCCCAGGGCAAGGTTGCCCTCAGGACCTTCTGGTGGGAACGCGGCAGGTTTCCTCCCTGCGTTCAGTGACCGAAGGTGACACCTTCGTGGCCCTGTCCTAGCGGCAGTGCTAGGAGGCACGCGCTTGTCTAATAATCGATTGTCTAACTACCAATCGATTATTAGTGGAGCGTTGGTTTCTGTTCTGTCTGGTGGTGTTCTGGTTTCTCGGGCCGTGCCATGTGTGCCGGCATTGGCCGACGACCCTTCTGGTGGTTTTCAGAAGGGGTGCCGTGCGTGCCTGTGCCTGTTGGGCTTGTCTTGGTTACGAGCCAGTGGTGCTGTTTCTGTTGGTGGTTGCCACGCCAGTTCTCTTTCGCCCGGTGCTCGGCACTTGAGGGCTTGTCCGCGAGACAGGTTGTTACCGTTTCCTGGGACCCCTAGCCCTGTGCGCCTGTGTCAGAGGGTGTTGCTCCGGGCGTACTCAAGTCTCGGACTTGGAGCAGAAGGGGAAAACGATGGGGCAGCGGCGTGAGCCGTTTGTAGAGCTCTCTTAGCTGGGTCTGGGACGCCAAGGTTGTTGTGGTGCTCGTTCGGTGCAGACCAGCTAGTCCTTCTCACTGCCTCGCTCTGCGTTGGTTCCGGAGCCACGTAGGGAGGTCAGGCGTGGGGCCACAGTTCGGCCGGACTGCGGTGGTTTTGGTTCCTTAGTCCATGCGTCTCACTCCGACGGGAGGAGAGACCTGGACTAAGGCACTTGTGGCAGTGGCTTGGTTGTTCTTGCTGTGACGTTGTTTCACACGCTGTTTTCGAGCTTGTGTTCTCGTTGCCCTGGTTTACACGGTGGTTGTAGCCTAGCCGTGTCTCGCTTCCTTGGGTTTTGTTGGTTGGCCTCGTGGGCCATGTTTAGTGGTTTCTGCTTTCTACGGATTCTCTCGGGGTGCCTCGGGTAGGCACCCGACTGCTGTTTCTGTAACCCGTTCCTTGGTGCCGTCCGTGGTGGCACCGGAGTGTGTAGTTCTCTGACCTCGTGGCGTGTCCGAGGTGCAAGGTGGTTCTACTTGTGGGCCCTCGACCTTGTCGAAGTCTGAGGAGGTCGTGCCTGTGGTAAGACGGTGCTTCTCACATGGTTGCTCGGTGTCTCTCGTGGTGACACCTGGTTGTCCCTATCTAACCTTGTGGAGGTCCGGGATGTTGGTGCTTGTGTCGTGAGACTCTGTCTCACGTGGTTGCTCCGGTGTTCCGTGAGCTTCTTTGTCTCGGAGGGTGTGTGCCGAGGGTTTGCTTCCGCATTGTGTTGCTCTGACCCGACCCTGGTTGCGGGTCGTGGCGTTGCTCTAGTTGCTTCCGCATGAGTTCGACTCCGCTGGTTCTGCGGGAGTCGTGTTTGGCCTGACCCGAGTTGTGGTCGAGGCGTTTCTCTATTTCCGCTGCTTTGTAGTACTTTGTGGTAGGCGTTTCTCGATTTACTGCTTTGTAGAGTAGTTTTGCTTCCGCTTGTTGGAGTTCCTACTGCTCTGGCTGGTAAGGGACTGGTTATCCCTACTGAGCCTTGTTTGCGAGGCTCACCCCCCTACTCTCTTCAGGTAGGGACTCGCTATCGCAGGAGTTCGTTGCCGGACAGTTGTGGTGGCAGTTGTTGCGTTGTGCATTGACAGCAGTGTGAGTTGTGAGCGTGAGTGCTTGTAGTGGGAGTTGTGAGTGGCCTTTTTGCAAGTCCTCGGGGTATGCCCCTTAAGGACTCCGCCTTCTTTCTGTACCTGTACTTTTATTTGAGACATGTTGTACTTAATTTCTTTAATAATGCACAGTCTTTCTTGTTATAGTTATTTGAATTCCTTGCTTATCTCACTGGACTAAATTCTAACCCTTCCGGGTCTTCGGATCCGTGGGTGGCGGCATGACCTTCGGGGGTTTCTGGCGGGGGGTCCGGGAGGTCGGGTCGTTACAATATTATATTTGGATTAAAAAAAACTCTTTGTGTAGAGAATTTATAGAATTCATGACCAATGAGTTTGAGATGAGCTTAATGGGAGAACTAAAATTCTTCCTTGGTTTACAAGTTAATCAAATGTCAGAAGGGAGTTTCATCAATCAATCAAAGTACATGTTGGAGCTGCTAAAGAAATACACACTGGAGAATTTGAAGGCATTGGCAACTCCAATGAGCACCACAATGAGTCTTGACGTAAATGTCACGCCCCCGATTTTAGCTGCGGAATTTAATCGGGAACATGACAGACAAACAAGCATTTAGAAACCATAGACAAATGACTAATATCAATAGGGTCCATAATTCATTAATTAAAACTCCTTTATTCATCATAAGTGAACGCTACAATCTCCAAATGTCAAAATAAGGACAACTCTCCACTAATAGCCTCATCTATCTCTTAAGGAAAGATAAAATTACAATGATTACCAATCTCTCACTAACTAGAATAAAGAAAGACTCTCTAAAGTGTACTTCACGCTCGACGCACAATTCCCATCATTAAACATACTCCTCATCTTCACTACCTGAAATGTTAGGAAGTAGGTATGAGCAAACTAGCTTAGTAAGATTTACATCTCAATATGCGGGCAATGATATAAGTGATTAACGCTTTAAGAATTAGGTAAGCACGAGTAACAAGCTAAATCATAAGCACGATAAAATCGATGACAAAGTGCTAGCAGGATATCATGCATATAGGAACATGTCAAGACAGTAGAATTTAGACTGTCAATGTATAAGGTGCTTTTCACGAGACGAGCAAGTACTTTGTTTCAGTCTAGTAATAACATGTAATAGAAATAACAGTAATTGAATAGTAGCAGTACAGTAGGAGAGCATTAACAGGACAGTAGCAGTTCAGTAATAGTCAGAACAATGGTAGTACAGTAATAGTGCAGTATGTCTAAATGAACAGAGTAACAATAACAATATAACAGTTAGATGTCTAACTAAATTAGAACAGTCAGAACCAGTGCAAATACTGACACCGTCATTAGCCCCTGCAGGTATTTTCGGGTGGCTTTCTGCCCTCAAGACTAGATTGGAGCCCCTCGGACACTCTTTATGCCCTCAGTAGTATGCATTCAAGTTCAGTAGAGTCACAAGACCCGTTATAGTGCTAGACAGTACAGAATAATACAAGACAATATAAGCCTTAACATCTCAAAAGGTACTAAAAGGGTACTTTCAAGAGTCCAGGAATGTCACACCAGGATGTTTGAAAACATTAGTATAATCATGTCAAGAAACAATGTTTGCTAGCAGTTTGAGAGTATCATGACGAGAGTGAGTTTCAAGAGCAAGTATCATGAACAATATTGTCAAGAAGGTTCAAGACTATCAAGTCAATAACAATGGTTTGAAGTATCATAAATAGTGTGGTGTCAATAATGATTTCAAGCATAACAAGTCATGTGAACATGATTTCATGATAACAATGGTCAAGAGAGAATTTTGAAAGCATAACGACGCTATTTATACTTAGTTCAATATTTACATTAATGGCTTGGTTTTATGTGTAGAGAATCACACTCACGAGAAGTAGAAGAGAAAAGAAGTGCATTCTATCTTCTGGGAACTTCAATGGTACAACCAACTCATCTCCATGAGGGAATCCACGGAGTAAAGAGATTTATGGAGGTCTTGTTGGAAATGTCACTAGTCTACTAGAACAGAATGTCCAGTAGAGAGCTTCCAATCCCCCAAGAAAAATGCTGCTTATTGTGCAATCGTGTAGTGTAGAATGTGTCTCAAGATCCACAATCCATCGGTTTAAAACATAGTGGAAAGTAATTAACATGAACGCATGACATGGAAACAACCCAGATTTCAATAACATGATTTCTGCACTTTTAACACGATATACTTCCAGGTTAATATCAAGCTAGATCATGAAGGTAGAATATAGTAATCACATGATAGATGGAATCAAGCAATTCATTAGGAATAATTAAAATAGAATTTCATGTTATTATAGCTTTTACATGGATTGATAACTTTTAGGCCACTGACAGACTCAACAATACATTCTAGTAATCATAACATGCAAGACATACAATCTAGACTGACTGAAAAAGTCTCGGGTAGGCATTAGAAATTTTGACAGGTTCATTCATCACAGATCTCCATAGCTTATAAAATGAAAAATATGGTTTTCTGGGATGTAAAGTGGTTCTGGCTGAAAATCACGATGAGTTGAGTCGTCGCGGTTCACAAATGACCAAAAACTAAAATAGCACACAAGACGAAGAATATGGGAGTTAGGGTAAACCTATAAGTCATGTTTGGTCAACTAGACATCATAAAAAACATGTCAAATTCACGAAGGATTCATCTGTTGCCATTTAAGGCAAATAGGCAGACATATCGCGGATTGGGTTGTGCGATCTCGTATTTTGGCTCAAAACTCAAGGTTCTAAGGGTTTTTTGATGAAATGCTCAATATGAAAGTTGTTGGAAACTTGGAGAGGAAGAACCTTATGACTTGGGTTTCACCTAATTGGACCTAGGAATGTGTAATGAGGTTAACAAGAAAATCTCTAAAACTGCGCGGCGATGGGAAAACGCTTAATACTCTTAACATAGCCAATAAAAATTGGGCACAATAGGGGAAAATGAAAGTAGACCTGAAGAGATTTCAAATGGTATATGCCATGTTAAGTTTGAGCATGAGATCACCTACCTTTTATTGCTCGTAAGGGAAGTCTACTGCACAGGTTGTACAGAGCACGAGTTGAGGAAGTGTAAGGCCCTCGAATTGTTTGTCATTTTATTGCGTGTTGAGTCATGTTGTATATATATGTATATGATGTATGCGTGTGTAGATACTTATGTACGAAGTTATCTTGGTATACTTATGTATGCATGTGTATATTAGTTGTAAATATTGGATGAATGCATGGTGTAGTAGTGTGTATACTACACTACATATATTGCATGTAAATATATGGTGTAAGCATGGTTTTCTGCATGTTTTTAAGTTCTGGCCGAAGGGCCAATTGGTGTCAACATGGATGGATGCCCATGAGGAGTCAGCGTCCACCCCGATGGACGCCAACTCTTAAGTAAACGACCATAGATATGGACGTTTAATTCTCTGAGACTCTATGCGCAGCAGACCCCAAAATTCCGGGGGCAAGCAAGCTCACCGATTGGGGAGATGTCCCCAACGGCTCTTAGCCCTCACATCAGACCCTACGGGATATCTCAAGCCATCTTCCTATAAACCTTCCTCCCCTTGCAACCTGAAAGACTCTCTCTTGGCCCTTTGCAAGAAAGAAAAACCCTAGCTGAGAGAGAGGTGAAAGACTGAACTTTGGAGGCTTGGATCCGGCGAACTGGAGTTTCTTCGGCGATCTACATCGACTGGGAGATAGTGTGGACGTAGGGGAAGGCTTCCCCAACTTCAGACTGGTGGCTACTTCGACCTAGAACCCGAGGGAAGGCTGTGGAGGAGACTTCTTGGCACTGCCCAAGGAGGGTTTCAACATCAAATTTGATCCCCTTGGAGATTTTGTAAAAGGCAAGTAACCCATCCACCTTGTCCATGTGTATGTCCAGTAGGTCATAGGTATTTTCTCAGATTTAAATCGTGTCGTGGAACCTCACATTCTCCTTATCTTTGGAGCTTGGTCTGTGTTTTTGCACAGACAGGAACTTAACGGCAAGATCCCTTGCCATTAAGCTCTTAAGTTGGCGGCAGACGATGCTTCCGTTAACACCTTTAAACGGCCAGCCTTTGCCGTTTAGTTCTTCAGGACAGAACATGAAACTGTTCTGCCTTATATACCTAATTTCTGAAGTTTTACGCATGAGGATATAGTGTAATTTTTATATGTTATGTAATGTAGATAATAGAATGTGTTGTGGAAGTTTGGTGAATTTCTTCAAATTGTGTAAATTATTACGTTTATTTGAACCACACGTAGATAAGGTCTTGGTTATGATACTTGACTGTTTAAACGATCCATGAGGAATTTAAATGCCATAATTTTTCTAGACCATGCATATATATGTCAGTCCATGCTCTGTAAATTTGAGAATTTTTCCATGATCATGTGATTTATTATAATTTCTGTACTGAAAATAGAAAGCATGTGTAGATCCTTGTAAAAATTACAGTAAATTGTATGATGTGAGATAAATTCGGGGAAAATTTATGTGATGATGTGCATGTTAGGTACAGGTCTGTAAACTGTCAAATCCGACATTTATGTTGTGTTTCCATGATAACCGAATTATTAATGGCATGTGAATGAGTATTTCATTTTCTGTAAATTCTGTGTAATTTAGAAAAATATGAAAATTTGTTTGTGTGGTCAAGAACCTGTAAAAAGTGTGTGGTTAAATTTTTATGTGATTTGGATAACAGTAGAGTATATTATGAAATTTCCATGTGAAATGCGTGTGTTAAAATCAGATAATGTGTAAAAATGTGCCGTGTGTGACACTGCTTCCATAGAGGGCTGTGGAACCGTACCGTGGAAAAGTCCCCACAGGAAGGTTAAAAAATGTGGTAAATCCTATAGGTATTAGGATGAAATCTTGGAGGTGGACAAGTACCACTGGTTAGGGTGGAGAGTTCTTCTCCCGGTCTGCGCAGTCCAAGAGCCGTCACTGTGTTGCCTAGGTGGCGTCTATGTGTTATGTGTTATGTGTATGTGATGTGTCCTTCTAATGGTGGTTTGGACTATGTGTCACGACATCTAATGAGAAAAATGTGAATGTGTATATGTGTAAATTGTGTAGTGTGAACATGTGTATATGTGAAATGTGTAAAAGTGAACAATGTGAAGGAGTAAATGTGTAACCATGTGATATAAATGTGTTAGAGTGTAAAATTGTAATTCATGTAATGAAATTATTGAGTTCATGTCAAAACAGCAACCTTCATATGTTTATAATGATGCCTTACATGTACAAGAATATGTAGAATCCATGCTAGGAGTACTTCTTTTATATGTGTGTGAGATTCCATGCTTAGAATGCTACCTTGTTAGCTTAAATGTAAAATGTTAGCTCTCATGTGATTGAATGAGTAGAAAGCATGCGATAGGTATTTCATTTTGGTTTGACATAAACCATGTACCATGTGTAGTGAAATTGGTAGAAATATCCTGATAGGTAGTTTTCTTATTATTGTCCAACCATGCTACAGGCTTGAGATAATGTAATTGAATGTGAGACTTACTTGTGATGTATGCATGTATGACGTGTATGGATTTACTTGCTGAGTCTTTTAGACTCATTCTTGCTTCGACGTACAGGTTTAGTAGGTGACCCTACACCTTTGGAGGAGACCGTGGAAAGCGACTCCGAGCGAGGAGAGTAGCTTGGTGGAGTCACCGTTGTAGCATTTTGTGCTTTCATAGTATGTAATTGCGGCATTGTAATTAAAATATTATGAAATTGTGGACAAGTTATGTATTTTGGAATTAGTATTTCATTATGTGGACTCTAGATCTTTAAATTGTTATATGAATCATGCATGTAAATGTGGATGATGAAATGAAATGACAAGTAGTTCTTTTACTTCCGCTACTCTGAATTCGCATTTATGAACATCTCAATCATGTGTGTTAGTGCTTAGGTAAATGTCCCACTGTGACGAGACTCGCTATACCGACGTGGATTGGTATAATCGTACCGGTATAAGGAGGGTCGTCGCAGAGATTGGTATCAGAGCAACTTGGTTGAGACTGTACATAAATACCTGAGTCATCATCTTCATTACATGCTAAATCTTTATAGAATTGTCCACATGTGTAGAACTGATGAATAATGAATGGAAAATAGATAAGAAAATGGTTAGGAGTAAATTAACATAGCTCTAATAGTGGCTGAAATTTATTGCAGCCATGGCTTCGCGCGGTAGACGTGGTGGTGTACCTACTCGCGATGGCGAGCAGAGGAGAGATGAGCCTAGGCGTGAGGACCAGGGAGAGCAGTAGGCCCCAGCACCTCAGGGTCCTGTACTTCCCCCACCGCCACCTGTGGATTATGGAGTGTTTATGCAGGGTTTAGTGCAGGCCATGCAGACGCAGGCCCACACCCAGGCTGCACTCCAGGCTCAGATGGAGGCTCAGGTTGGAATAATAAGATAAAGAGTAGTCTGTTTTATTTAATTGCATGATGTTGTGTTGAATATGTATTGCTCGTTGTTTGTTGTAGCAGGCTCAGGTTCCAGTTCCCCAGGCTCAGGACCATGGTGGACCTTCCATCATGGAAAGATTCAAGAGGATGTTGCCACCCTCTTTTAAAGGGGAGAGTGACCCGTTACTAGCCGAGAGCTGGATGAGGGAAATCAAGAAGATCTTCCGGGCTATTAGGTGTGCGGACGATGATAAGGTTACTTTAGCCACCTATATGCTACAGGTATGTGTTAGTTTTATATGCTGTATATCCTGTTAAGTTAGAATTGTTTAGTGTGGTGCTTATGAAGATTGTGTTACAGGAGAGAGCTGATGTGTGGTGGGCTTCCTTACTACGTACCCGATTCGAGGACGGAGCTATTGACGTGGCTTGGGACGAGTTCGTGAGGCTCTTTCGGGCCAAATTCGTCCCCGAGCATATCCAGGACCGGATGGAGCAGGAGTTCCTTTCTTTGACCCAGGGCTCCATGACTGTGCTCGAGTATGGGGCCAGGTTTGCAGAATTATCTAAATATGCACCTCATATCGTGACAGATGAGCGCAGGAAAGCAAAGAAGTTCGTGATGGGCCTTAAGCCATCACTGCGGACGAGGCTAGTGGCGTTTGACCATCGTACCTTGGACGAGGCCCTTAGCGCTGCTTGTAGGCAGGAGGGCGAGATGCAGTAGTATCTTGAGGAGAAGAAGGCTTCGCAGAAGAGGCCGGCAGCTACGTTCCAGCGGCAGGACAAGAAGAAAGTAGTATACCAGGCACCGCAGCATCCAGTCACAACCAGCAGTGCACAGGTACCTTCTCAACGTTTCCCTGGTGTGAAGAAGGAGTATCCCCATTGCGGGAAGACACACGGTGGTTCCGAGTGTTGGATGATTGCGGGGAAATGCTTGAAGTGCGGGAGCAGCGACCACAAGATCAAGGATTGTCCGAGACTTCAGCAGGGAGTCCAGCGCGGAGCGCTAGCCCTAGCAGCGGTAGCAATAGCAGCGCCAGCTACAGGAAGACCAGGAAGGCCTCGAGCCACAGCTCGAGTGTTTGCCCTAGTACGAGAGGATGCCGAGCAGGCGGAGCATGTCACCGAAGGTACAGTTTTACTTCTAGGTGTGCAGGCTCGGGTTTTGTTCGATACGGGTGCCACTCACTCGTTCATCTTCGAGCGTTTCGCTAGGCAGTTAGCTCTAGAGTCAGGCGTAAAGTCTGAGGATTTAGAAGTCCCGTTGTCTGTACACACACCTGCGGGTACGGTATCGACTGAGAAGTGTATTTCGTCGTTGCCTGTGTGTATTGAGGATAGAGTCCTAGAAGGGTGTTTCCTCTTGCTAAAGATGAAGGACTATGATGCTATTCTTGGTCTGGATTGGCTAGAGGAGCACTATGCGTTAGTAGATTGTCGCCGGAAGAGGATTGTTTTCTGCATTCCGGTGAGGATGAGTTCTCTCATCCCTTGCCAAGAAACTTGGCGGGAAAGTTGGTCATCTCTGCCATGAAGGCGATGCACATGGTAAACAAGGGTTGTGATGCTTTTCTTGCTAGCGTAGTGTTGGTACCCGAGGCTGGTGAGTCACTTACTCTTGCAGAGATCGAGGTAGTGCAGGATTTTCCAGACATTTTTCCCGATGATTTGTCTGGATTGCCACCGGATAGAGAGATAGAGTTCACCATAGAGTTGCTTCCGGGCACCTCTCCTATCTCGAAGGCTCCATATCGGATGGCACCTACGGAGTTAGCCGAGTTAAGGAGGCAGTTGCAAGAGTTTCTAGATAGGAGATTTATTCGCCCTAGTGTTTCCCCTTGGGGCGCACCTGTCTTATTTGTAAGGAAGAAGGACGGGTCACTTAGGTTATGCATCGATTATAGAAAGCTAAACCAAGTGACAGTGAAGAACAAGTATCCTTTACCTCGGATTGATGATTTGTTTGACCAGTTGCAAGATGCATCAGTCTTTTCTAAGATTGATTTGCGATCTGGTTATCATCAGTTGAGGATTCGGGGGGAGGATGTGTCCAAGACGACATTTAGATCCTGTTATGGACATTATGAGTCTTTGGTTCTTCCTTTCGGATTGACCAACGCCCCTGCAGCGTTCATGGATCTCATGAACAGGGTGTTTAGGCCGTACCTAGATAGTTTTGTTGTGGTGTTTATCGATGATGTGTTGGTCTACTCTCCGGATGAGGCCACACACCGTCAGCATTTGAGGGTAGTGTTCGAGGTTCTCTGTGAGCACAAGCTATATGCTAAATTCAGCAAGTGCGATTTCTGGTTGCGCGAGGTTCATTTCCTCGGGCATGTTATCTCCGGTGCTGGTGTAGCAGTTGATCCAGCAAAAGTCCAGGCAGTTATAGATTGGGAGACCCCCAAGACCCCTTCGGAGATTCGTAGTTTTCTGGGTTTAGCTGGTTACTATCGGCGATTTATTGAGGGATTTTCATCCATCACCGCCCCGTTGACACAGCTGACCAGAAAGGGAGTGAAGTTTGTCTGGTCCGAGAAGTGTGAGAGTAGTTTTCAGCTGTTGAAGACTAAGCTCACGTCAGCTCCGGTGTTAGTCTTGCCGAGCGGTGTAGAGGGTTTTGCTATCTACACGGATGCATCTCGGATTGGCCTTGGTTGCGTTTTGATGCAGTAAGGAAGGGTAGTAGCATATGCTTCTCGTCAGCTGAAGGAGCATGAGAAGAACTATCCGACCCATGATTTGGAGCTTGCAACAGTGGTTCATGCACTAAAGATATGGAGGCACTATCTTTATGGTGTCAGATTTGAGGTGTTTACTGACCATAAGAGCTTGAAATATCTTTTCTCCCAAAAGGAATTAAACCTGAGGCAGAGAAGATGGATTGAGTTCTTAAAGGACTATGACTTCGACCTTCAGTATTATCCTGGAAAGGCGAACGTCGTAGTGGATGCCCTAAGCAGGAAGAGGTCTTCGCTCCAACAGGATTGGAAGATGTTGGAGGATGCGGTGTGTGCGATGGCTGAGTTAGAGCCCTTATGTCAGGCTTTTGTAGCTCAGTTATCTCTTAGGTCCTCAGTTTTGGATGAGGTGATCGAGCAACAAAAAGCAGACCCTAGACTCCAAGAGTTAGTGGGCAAAGCAGGCATTGCACGTGATGAGGATGGCGTGATTAGATTCCATCACCGAGTTTGTGTTCCTGCTATTGTAGATGTCCGTGAGCATGTATTAGCAGAGTCTCATAGGTCGAGATTCTCTATTCATCCAGGTAATTTGAAGAGGTCCTTTTGGTGGTCTGGCATGAAGAGAGATGTAGCAGATTATGTATCCCGATGTTTAGTATGCCAGCAAGTGAAAGCCGAGCGGTAGCGACCATCTGGTCTTATGCAGAAGATGGAGATCCCAGTATGGAAGTGGGAAGCTGTCACTATGGATTTTGTTTCGGGTTTGCCTCGATCTAGACGGGGCAATGACTCGATTTGGGTAGTCGTAGATAGATTCTCGAAGATTGCGCATTTCTTACCTATGAAGAAGAAGCAGTCGATTGAGAGTTTGGCTAGATTGTATGTTAGTAGCGTTGTTAGGTTGCATGGTGTGCCGAAGTCGATCATTTCGGATCGAGATCCGAGATTTACTTCGAGGTTGTGGAAGGGTCTTCAGGATGCTTTAGGTTCGGAGCTGAAGCTCAGTTCGGCGTTTCATCCCCAGACAGATGGACAGTCCGAGAGGACTATCTAGACGCTCGAGGATATGCTGAGAGCGTGTGTATTGGATTGGAAGGATGATTGGGAGAGTCATCTACCTCTATTGGAGTTCGCATATAACAACAGTTTTCATGCGAGCATTGGTATGACTCCATTTGAGGTGTTATATGGTAGGCCCTGTAGATCTCCTTTATGTTGGGAGGAGGCCGGCGATAGGCAGTTGATCGGTCCAGAGTTAGTTCAGGAGACTTCGGATAAGATTCAGCTTATCAGGAAGAGGCTTGTTGCGGCACAGGATAGGCAGAAGAGCTATGCCGACAACAGGAGGAAGGATCTAGAGTTCGAGGTAGGTGAGTATGTCTTTTTGAAGATTTCACCTACTCGTGGTGTGGTTAGATTTGGCAGGCATAGTAAATTAAGCCCTAGATTCATTGGCCTGTATGAGATTCTCAGACGATTGGGCAACGTGGCATATGAGCTAGCTTTACCCCCAGCTTTAGCAAGCGTTCATCCCGTTTTCCACGTATCTATGCTCAGGAAGTATGTCCGAGATCCATCTCACGTGATTAGTCACGAGCCAGTGGAGATCTAGCCGGATCTATCGTATGTGGAGCAACCAGTAGCTATTCTTGACCGGAAGGTTCAGCATCTCCGGAACAAGAGAATTACGTCGGTAAAAGTGTTATGGCGCAACTTCTTGCGGGAGGAGGCTACTTGGGAGCTTGATGATACAATGAGGGAGAAGTATCCTCATTTGTTCGAGTAGAATTGTTTAAACTTCGAGGACGAAGTTTCTTTAAGGGGGAGAGGGTGTAAGGCCCTCGAATTGTTTGTCATTTTATTGCGTGTTGAGTTATGTTGTATATATATGTATATGATGTATGCGTGTGTAGATACTTATGTACGAAGTTATCTTGGTATACTTATGTATACATGTGTATATTAGTTGTAAATATTGGATGAATGCATGGTGTAGTAGTGTGTATACTACACTACATATATTGCATGTAAATATATGGTGTAAGCATGGTTTTCTGCATGTTTTTAAGTTCTGGCCGAAGGGCCAATTGGCGTCAACATGGATGGACGCCCATGAGGAGTCAGCGTCCACCCCGATGGACGCCAACTCTTAAGTAAACGACCATAGATATGGACGTTTAATTCTCTGAGACTCTGTGTGACGGCCCTCATTATACCGGTACGGTTATACCAACCCACGTCGGTATAGCGAGTGCTGCCAGCCACAGTGGGACATTTACCCAACGATACAAACAGCTGAGATACACGCGAATATATATAACAGAGTAGCGGAAGTAAAAGAGAACTATCTCCATTCATTCATCATCCACATTAAACATACATGCAGTTTACAATTTGCAAAAAGGAACTAAAATTCACATGATTTAATTTGCTGAAATAGAGATACAAAATGTCCACATATTACATTCTTTTAATGATAATTCTAATACAATGTTCAAGTACATACTAAGAAGTACACAATCACAAAGATCTCAAAAACTGGCTAGTCTCCACGCTCGGAGTCCGTCTCCACTGCCTCCTCCGAGGGTACTGTGTCACCAACTATACCTGTACGCCGAAGCAAGGAGTGAGTCCAGGGACTCAGCAAGTAACACTATGCATGATATACACGTACAAGTTCTAGTGGTTTCTACACGCACATTACACTTTGCAACACATAGCATGCTAGTCCATTTAAGCTTTCAACCTATCATGAAGGTTCTACAATCTTATACATAACGCATGCTTTCAGATTTCAAAAATAACATTCACCTATCACATGGTCTCTATTCAATTCACTCATGAGACTTTAATCAAAACGTGAGAGCTATTGACATGAACAATTTACATACATGAACGGGAATATAATTAGCATGAATTCCACATGTTCTTAAGTACATACATAACTTTTTATCATGCTTTAGGTTGCTGGTTTCACATGGTTCAATGACTATAACCCTACACATGAAAGCTACAACATTGCTTAAACATAACACATGAACAATCCATCATGCCATTTTACTCACATACTCATTTGTTGTTCCTATCATGGATTCTAAACACTTTTGCACACATAAACATGAGAATAATAACATGCATTTTCTGAATTCACTTGGTTTCAGATTTAGTTTCACATGGTTTCTATAACACATTTACATATCTAAGATTTCACATTTTTCTTTACACTAGTTTCCTCTTTCACATGGTTCACTTTACACATACACATTCACATATCACTTACACATTTACACATGGTCACATACACTTTACACATTTCACTTTTACACATATTTTAGGTGCCGTGACACATAGTCCAAACCACCAAAGAAGGACACAAACACATCACATCACATAGACGCCATCTAGGCAATACAATGGCGACTCTTGGACTGCGCAGACCGGGAGAACAAGTCTCCACCCTAACCAGTGGTACTTGTCCACCTCCAGGATTTCCCCCTAATGCCCTTAGGGTCACTTAACACAATGAACTTTCTCAGGGGGACTTTTCCCTGATACGGCTCCACTGCCTTCTCGGAAGCAGTATCATATTGGCACAGTTTACACTTTTACACATTTACCGTTTTACACATGGTTTTACACTTGACACTCTTCATTACATTCACACTTTCTTACTCACATGAACACCTCTGTTTTTCTTCCTAACATGGTACTACAGAGTTTTTCCAGGTTCAACACACAGTAAACACACCAATCATGCTGGGTTTAAACAAAAAATCAAATCACATTTCGATCATATGTACGAATTATCCACATTTCACATGAAAGCACATAACTTTTTATTTATTGCTCCAATTGACCTGAAATTTTGACCACATGCTGTTTTCGGGTTCCAAATCATACCCTCAATTTTTAGATTTTTCTGAGCTAAATAGGATTTACAGAAAATCAAACACGTAATTATCATATTATTCACAACTTAAGCTAACATGGGTCTAACACATTTTGAAATTTATCCACTTACTGTTTTGCACAGAGACCACTAATGCATGATTTCAGAATACAACATCATCTTAATTCATACATCTATAAATCCGTTACCACAACCCATTTTTACATGCTTTCATTTTACCGAACCGAACTTACTAGCAATTCCACAAGTATGCATGAATTACCAAAAATTCAGAACATACATACATGTCCCACAATTCTTCATGAATAGACTGAAAACAAGACATTCAACTAATCCTACTCATGGAACATTGATTTGCAAAAATTATTTACAAGTTATGCTCACAATTTTTACAAGATGTCATTACCCCACATTCACCATCACACCACATTCATCCACAACCACAATGCACAATATACATAGAGTATAAAGTGTACAATATATCCTCATCGCATAAAACATACCGAAATTAATATACAAGAGGGACAGAACAGCTCACTGTTCTGTTCAGAAGAACTAGACGGCGGTCTCTGGCCGCTGACTCAGGGTCAGCGGCATGGTCGATGGACGCCAAGGATGAACTGGGCGTCCAGGGACCTTGCCGTTTACTCAGGTCTGTGCAGAAACACAGACCCGAGCTCTAAATCTTGGGTGAATTGGAGGGTCTAGGACTCGAGGAAATTCCATAAAAATGTCAAAAACCACCTAGACTCATACGGGGACACCATAGATAGGTCACTTGCCTCTCTAAAATTCCTTCAAGAGATTTATGGCTCGAAGAAGACCTCCTTGAGCAGTTCCAAGAAGTTGCAGAAGTGCCTCCAAGATCGCCTTCCTCCGGGCTCCTGGGTGATCTCCACGCCGAGGGGATGATGGAGAAGCCTTCCCCTTTGCTTTAGCTTCCTCCTTGTTGCAGAAGATCTCCAATCCAGCTCTCAAGGGATCGGATTTGAGGGTTCTAAAATGGGGTTTTCTCACAGAATGCTCTAGGGTTTTCCTCTCTTCTTCTCTCCTCTTGCAAGGGTGAAGTGAGAAGTGGGGGGAGAGGCCAACTCGGGTTCAGGGTGTAGGAGAGCCCCTCACCCACTCACCATGCCGATTAGACAGCCTCAGAGCCGTTGGGGGACATCCCCCCAATGGTTGCCATGCCTTGTTTCAGAAGTTTGCAGCTCTGCTGCGCATGCAGGCCAGAGAAGTCGACGTCCAGATCGCTGGACGCCGGAATTAGGGTTGGCGTCCATGGCTGGACGCTAACACCACCTCAACGGCCAGGGGATTGACGCCAATAGGGCCTTTGGCCAGAACCCTAATTTATGCAGAAACCATGCATACCAAGCTTCTATACATGCAATATGTACGTGGTATTATATTCATACTATCACCATGCATTACATACATTATTTACGTTTAATATAAACACATGTACACGTAATTATACTATTTTAATATCTACGTAAATACGTACATACATACTCAACACAATATACACACATAAATACGAAAAAAAATATGACGGAAATTCGAGGGTCTTACACTCTGTACGCAGCAGACCCCGAAATTTCGGGGGCAAGCAAGCTCACCGATTGGGGAGATGTCCCCAACGGCTCTCAGCCCTCACATCAGACCCTACGGATATCTCAAGCCATCTTCCTATAAACCTTCCTCCCCTTGCAACCTGAAAGACTCTCTCTTGGCCCTTTGCAAGAAAGAAAAACCCTAGCTGAGAGAGAGGTGAAAGACTGAACTTTGGAGGCTTGGATCCGGCAAACTGGAGCTTCTCCGGCGATCTACATTGACTGGGAGATAGTGTGGACGTAGGGGAAGGCTTCCCCAACTTCAGACTGGTGGCTACTTCGACCTAGAACCCGAGGGAAGGCTGTGGAGGAGACTTCTTGGCACTGCCCAAGGAGGGCTTCAACAGTAAATTTGATCCCCTTGGAGATTTTGTAAAAGGCAAGTAACCCATCCACCTTGTCCATGTGTATGTTCAGTAGGTCATAGGTATTTTCTCAGATTTAAATCGTGTCCTGGAACCTCACATTCCCCTTATCTTTGAAGCTCGGTCTGTATTTTTGCACAGACAGGAACTTAACGGCAAGATCCCTTGCCATTAAGCTCTTGAGTTGGCGGCAGACGATGCTGCCGTTAACACCTTTAAACGGCCAGCCTTTGCCGTTTAGTTCTTCAGGATAGAACAGTAAACTGTTCTGCCTTATATACCTAATTTCCGAAGTTTTACGCATGAGGATATAGTGTAATTTTTATATGTTATGTAATGTAGATAATAGAATGTGTTGTGGAAGTTTGGTGAATTTCTGCAAATTGTGTAAATTATTACGTTTATTTGAACCACACGTAGATAAGGTCTTGGTTATGATACTTGAATGTTTAAATGATCCATGAGGAATTTGAATGCCATAATTTTTCTAGACCATGTATATATATGTCAGTCCATGCTCTGTAAATTTGGGAATTTTTCCATGATCATGTCATTTATTACAATTTCTGTACTGAAAATAGAAAGCATGTGTAGATCCTTGTAAAAATTACAGTAAATTGTATGATGTGAGATAAATTCAGGGAAAATTTATGTGATGATGTGCATGTTAGGTACAGGTCTGTAAACTGTCAAATCTGACATTTATGTTGTGTTTCCATGATAACTTAATTGTTAATGGCATGTGAATGAGTCTTTCATTTTCTGTAAATTCTGTGTAGTTCAGAAAAATATGAAAATTTGCATGTATGGTCAGGAAGCTGTAAACAGTGTGTGGTTAAAGTTTCGTGTGATTCGGATAACAGTAGAGTATATTATGAAATTTCCATGTGAAATGCGTATGTTAAAATCGGATAATGTGTAAAAATGTGCCGTGTGTGACACTGCTTCCATAGAGGGCTGTGGAACCGTACCGTGGAAAAGTCCCCACGGGAAGGTTCAAAAATGTGGTAAATCCTATGGGCATTAGGATGAAATCTTGGAGGTGGACAAGTACCACTGGTTAGGGTGGAGAGTTCTTCTCCCGGTCTGCGCAGTCCAAGAGCCATCACTGTGTTGCCTAGGTGGCGTCTATGTGTTATGTGTTATGTGTATGTGATGTGTCCTTCTAATGGTGGTTTGCACTATGTGTCACGGCATCTAATGAGAAAAATGTGAATGTGTATATGTGTAAATTGTGTAGTGTGAACATGTGTATATGTGAAATGTGTAAAAGTGAACAATGTGAAGGAGTAAATGTGTAACCATGTGATATAAATGTGTTAGAGTGTAAATTTGTAATTCATGTAATGAAATTATTGAGTTCATGTCAAAACAGCAACCTTCATATGTTTATAATGATGCCTTACATGTACAAGAATATGTAGAATCCATGCTAGGAGTACTTCTTTTGTATGTGTGTGAGATTCCATGCTTAGAATGCTACCTTGTTAGCTTAAATGTAAAATGTTAGCTCTCATGTGATTGAATGAGTAGAAAGCATGCGATAGGTATTTCATTTTGGTTTGACATAAACCATGTACCATGTGTAGTGAAATTGGTAGAAATATCCTGATAGGTAGTTTTCTTATTATTGTCCAACCATGCTACAAGCTTGAGATAATGTAATTGAATGTGAGACTTACTTGTGATGTATGCATGTATGACGTGTATGGATTTACTTGCTGAGTCTTTTAGACTCATTCTTGCTTCGGCGTACAGGTTTAGTAGGTGACCCTACACCTTTGGAGGAGACCGTGGAAAGCGACTCCGAGCGAGGAGAGTAGCTTGGTGGAGTCACCGTTGTAGCATTTTGTGCTTTCATAGTATGTAATTGAGGCATTGTAATTGAAATATTATGAAATTGTGGACAAGTTATGTATTTTGGAATTAGTATTTCATTATGTGGACTTTAGATCTTTAAATTGTTATATGAATCATGCATGTAAATGTGGATGATGAAATGAAATGACAAGTAGTTCTTTTACTTCCGCTACTCTGAATTCGCATTTATGAACATCTTAATCATGTGTGTTAGTGCTTGGGTAAATGTCCCACTGTGACGAGACTCGCTATACCGACGTGGATTGGTATAATCGTACCGATATAAGGAGGGTCGTCACAGGAAGAATCCTTGGGTTGCGGATGAATGCTTCCTCCTCTGGTGGCCTTGCTAGCCTCCTCGCGACCCCAACATATAGTAAACTCGTCCCCAAGGAGCTTAGGGAAAGTATTTATAGATTTAGGTTAGTTTGGAGTCCTAATGTAACAACGAATTGAGAAATTCTGAGTTTGGTTAATCCCTTCTTTCATTTGTGGATTCCCATCCCAATATGAGTGGAAAATCTATTAGGAAACCTCCTATTATAGTTGTGCACGAATTTGGGTAGTTTTAGGAGTCCATTAACTAGTTTTTAGCCCTAATTGGTCTTTCCAATTCAAGTCCAATTAAAGCTATGAATTTCCATGATATTTAGACCTGATATTCAATTTGTAGTGTGCATGTGTGCTAGATTTCAAGTTAGTCTTAGAGAATCCCACATGAGTGCTGTGAAAAGAATCTTCTAATATCTTGTAGGAACTTATGACTTGGGATTATGGTATTCTGCATCCTGTGAATATAAGTTGATTTCTTCTACAGATGCAGACTATGCTGGATATAAATTGGATAGAAAAAGTATTAGTGGTTATTGCCAACTCTTGGGAGGGAGTTTCACTCTCCACTGTAGAGGTAGAGTATGTTGCTGCAGGGAGCTGTGGAACTCAAGTGTTGTGGATTAAACACCAACTTCAAGACTACCAAGTAGGTCTTAGATGTATCCCAATAATGTGTGACAATACTAGTGTTATCAATTTGACAAAAAATCCAATTCAGCACTCTAGGACAAAGCATATTGAAATAAGACACCATTTCTTAAGGGATGAAGTTAGCAAAAAATGTTTTAAACTACATTTCATTGAAATTGCTAAACAAGTTGCTGACATTTTTACCAAACCTCTATGTGCTGAAAGATTTTCATACTTAAGAAAAGAACTAGGTATGTGCAAGTTTGGGTGATTGCTTGATGCCTGAAGTAAATTGTCTGAGTGAAATTATGATGCTTTACATACTTGACTTCTTGGTATTTCAGAATGGTGACATGTGGAAAAACAAGTTATGCTTGTCTAGAAGCTATCATTATGTGTGAGTAAAATACTCCGCCAAGTACCATAAGTTATGTAAGCTAATTTTGTGCACAATCATGTTTGGAGTGATTGCAAACTGTTTCATACCTTGCACATGCTAAGGGGGAGCAAATTTGAAAAGGGCAAAAATGTTGTTGTAAAAGCTGCTCTTTAAAGTCGAAACTTATTGGAACTTGAAAACCCCAGAAAATTTTGACTTTGATCATAATTAGGTCGACACACATTTGCTCATGTGTTGACACCAGTGGTCTTCTGCTGCCTTCTATTTGAGAATTTATGACCATGTGTCAACACACTGAGAATCCTGTGTCGATACACCATCATCTATTTTTTTGAAAAACTTCACACATTCAAGGGTGTAGGTCATGATTTTCGCTCCTTTTCAAGGGGACGAAGAACATTAGGCCCATAAAGAGGGGTGGAAAATGAAAAGTGGTGGAAAAGACGAAAAAGAAAAGAAACGTGATCGCCAGGCACACGAGGGTGCAGAGTGGGAGATGCACGGCGAAGGGTGCGGATGGAGGAGCGATCGCGAGCGTACCTTTTTGGCGGGGAGATTACGCGGAGATGATGTGGGTCCTCTCTTCCTCTACGAGCACGGCCGGCCGTGGTAGAGGGCGTTTTCCATGTTGATTATCCTGACAAAGAAAAAGACAAAAAAAATGAAGAGGGGATTAGCCACGGGTGTGTAGTATACAATTCCAAAAAAATGAATAAAATGACATAAATAAAGAATGGGAGAACTCACCGCGTGGTGGCTTTTAAACCCCTAAAAATGTAGGTGTTGTGTATGCATGCATGTGTGTGTGTGTGAAAAGTAAAGAAGGGCCACGTGGGGCTTGGAGGAGACAAAAGAAAGACGGATGGGAGAAAGGGGAGGGGGTGCTTCCCGAAAGTGGATGGAGCAGCGGCGTTGCCAGAATTGACGGAGGAACTGGAGGAAGACCGAGCTCCTTCCGCCTCGCTCCGATACGTGGAATGGTAGACGACCCTTCGAACTCCGAGGGCGTCGAGTCGCCGGTCCGGCAGGGCTCCGCCGTGGGGAAGTCGCGGGAAGAATCCGACAGGGCTCCGCCAGGGTGGGAGAGGATTTTTTGAATAGTTACCCTCGGGGTCCATTTATAGGCATCAGATTCTAAAATTGTGTCCACACAGGAAGCCGCGATTATGAATTGAATCGCGTCCGGGCGGCAGGCCGCGATTAAGAAAGTCAAACCGGTGTGACAGGCGCATCATGACTATAGCTGCAGCTACACTTTGGAATCACGTCGGGCCAGGCCGCCGCGACTTGAATCGCATCCGCCCTCTCCGCCGCGATTAAGACTTGCATGGTTTCGAGGCAATCAACGGATTTGACCTTCTAAATCGCGTTGACTGACAAGGCCACGATTCAGGTATTTTGTCATGATTACACGACGTGGCAACCTTAGGTGCGACGACTTTGGGAGCGTAGCCTTTTTGACTTTAAATCGAGTCCAACGAAGTGGACGCCATTTTATACACGTGCTCATAAACGCGTCCGAACCACCTTAAAGCGATGGAGAAGCACCCGGAAAGAAGAATGGGTGAGATCAAAAAATATTGGAAAAACACTCTTGCGAGGCAAAAAGAGGGCCATTTGTGGTATTATGGCACAATATGAAATTTGCCTGCGGCGAAGCCGAATTCGCATGTCTACAGCTGCCACGCCTTGGCGTCTGCTTTGCAGAGGAGCGAAGCGGAAGGACACGAAGTGGAGTGTAATGAAGTGAAGTGAAATGAAAAGAAATGAAGTGTAGTGAAGTGGAGTGAAGTGGAGCGAACTGAAAAGTAGACGCCAAGGTGAAAAATAGACACGCGCGATCGATTGGGTGACTACCACCTGATAAGAGTATTTCACCAACAACCTAGGAAGTCACCACCAGGAAGAAGACCTAAAGAAAATGAATGTTTGGACAAAGGAAAGGGATAAGAAAGAAAGGGTGTGCGCATGGGCACGAAAGGAAAGAAAAGACCAACTTCCAGCGTTGGGGAAGTACCTAAGGACACAATCCGTTAGGTTTCACCATTGGGGGCGTCTGCCACTGCCTCAGGTGGATCTTGGGGAGAGATCAACTTCTAGCATCGGGGAAGTACCTAAGGACACAATCCATTAGGTTGCACCATCGGGGGAGTCTGCCACTGCCTCAGGTGGATCTCTAGGAGAAATAAAAATAAAAATGGATGAGTCCAAACAAAATGTTTGAAGGAAATCGGCCCGGAGGCAACAACAAAGGGAGTTGGGTATTCGACCCGGAATGGAATATTTCAAGATTGCTTTGATTTGCGAGGCGCAGATGGCCCTCAAATTGACTTGGAAGAGTGGATTTTCACAGTGATTTCAATATGCATGGATGCTAGGCTAAAAGAAAAATAAGATTAAAAGAGGAGTAGAAAATAACCAAGGATAATATTGTCATGCTTGTGAGTCAGGACCGGGGTTTCATGCATGGGTCCATCGTCCTCACATGCCAAGCGTAACGGCCTATCCGTGCGGCTAAGGATCCACTGGGATAATCATTATTTTTGGTAGAGGGGAACTCAAATCCCAGATTCCTCAGAGCCACAAGGTCCTTGGTATGCTCTAAGGGTATAACATATAGTAGATGCAAATAGTTGATGGTAAAGGTAGAAACAGCCTGATGTAGCGCCAGATGAGGTAACTCGAATCCTGCGCAAAACTCATTAGCCAAGAAAAACAAATGTCATGGAAAAAACAACATTCATTCATAGCATGTCTTGAAGCATTAATAAAACATTAAATAAACAGCTCATTTGGTTTGTTTTGTTTTTATCCATGAGGATAAGTGATCTCTGGTCAAGGAGATTGGAGTTAAGGATGGGAGGAACCAAATGATCGGAAGAAATGGTGCGATCTGACGCAGACAAGGGGCAATGTGCTTGCCATGCAATACCATCAGAATTTTTTTTTTGGAGTTTTGAAAATATTCAATTTTTTTTTTGGATTTTGAGAAATATTTGAATTTTGTGGTGTTTTGGAAAATATTTTGATTTTTGTTGGATTTTGAAAAGTATTTAGATTTTTTTTTATTTTGAAGATATTTGATTTTTTTGTGGGTTTTGAAAGTATTTGATTTTTTGTGATTTTGGAACAATGCCATGCCATGCCGACATTAGGGTTATAAAAATTGATCGGTGAGGGGTCTTTGTTACCTTCTGTTTCATTAAAGAATGCCCAGAGTAGGGCGTGCGTTTTAACGTGGCGCCCACGAGCTGATTGCACTTGGTTGACGGTATTACCACCAAAGCCACGCCTGAAAAAGGCGACTGGGTCTGGCAGGAAGAAGGGAAGAAAGCTTGGAGGTAAGCCTTGTATGGGCTTTGAGGAGTTGAATTTGACTTCCTTCCTTGGCACAACCGTCAGAAGGTTCAGTCTCATTAAGCGCTGGGGGGAAGTCGTGGGAAGAATCCGGTAGGGCTCTGCCAGGGAGGGAGAGGATTTTTTGAATAGTTACCCTCGGGGGTCCATTTATAGGCATCAGATTCTAAAATCGCGTCCACATAGGAAGCCGCAATTATGAATTGAATCGCGTCCGGGCGGCAGGCCGCGATTAAGAAAGTCAAACCGATGTGACAGGCGCATCATGACTATAGCTGCAGCTATGCTTTGGAATCGCGTCGGGCCAGGCCGCCGCGACTTGAATCGCGTCCGCCCTCTCTGCCGCGATTAAGACTTGCATGGTTTCGAGGCAATCGACAGATTTGACCTTCTAAATTGCGTCGACTGACAAGGCCGCGATTCAGGAATTTTGTCATGATTACACAATGTGGCAACCTTAGGTGCGACGACTTTGGGAGCATAGCCTTTTTGACTTTAAATCGCGTCCAATGAAGTGGACGCCATTTTATACACGTGCTCATAAACGCGTCCGCCATGCACGACGCCTTCATGCCAAAAGCATGGTCGCGTCCTGCACGGCCGACGCGACAAGGTTGCGCCCTTTGGAGCCGTTGCAACAAGGTTCCTGAAGCGATGGAGAAGCACCCGGAAAGAAGAATGGGTGAGATCCAGAAATATTGGAAAAACACTCTTGCGAGGCAAAAATAGGGCCATTTGTGGCATTATGGCGCAATATGAAATTTGCCCGCGGCGGAGCCGAATTCGCGTGTCTACAAGGGGGAGCTGATCCTTTCTTGAATCATCTTGATAACCCCCACTCAAATTCATACCTAAAAATACATTTAAATTCATTTTCTGATTCAATCTCTTAGACTGCAATACCCATTATTCAAATCTTGTATCAGGATAAATGAGTCTTTATGATATTCTTATATGAGAGATCTCAAACATAAAGACTAAAAGCAATATGCACTCAGTTTAGTCTTAAGGATACAATCAAAGAGCAAGTGTATGCCAACTTTTAATGTTGAACACTTTTAAACTAAGTTGCAAAACACTTGTAGGCACATTAGTAGCATTAGTGTTTACATGTGCGAATTTTGAGACTTCATCTTTAACATATGTTAAGAATAATCTTTTTATACTCATGATCATGTCTATTCTAACCAATGTACATCTATTCATGAAAAATTTAAAAAAGAAATCTGTTCAGACAAATAGAGAGATATAGACAGAGCAATGAAAATTTCATTTTATCACTGAGTAACCTGGTTCATTTCACCTGATCAAGTGTTTTGACTAGCGTCAAAAGGTGATAAATATATTTTTCAACTCTATAAAGATGATGAAGGTTAAACCACTAAGTAATCAGGGGGCCTTGCATTAGGTAAATGTGACCTCTTGCACTGAAAGGTGTGATTTGACCAATTTATTCTTATATTATATCTTAGAAAATGAAGAAAAATTCAAAGTATAAAAAATAGAATGTGCTTTGACCTAGATGAAATTCATGACCACAACGTTTAGAGTCATTACTCTACATTGTGTCAAATGTTTAGCTTCTAAACTCATATGATAAACACTCTTGCTAACTCATATAGGTCACCCTGAATCATATTTACTTCATCTTTTTAAATGCTTTCATGTTATTAAGATTTGACATATGTTGTGATTGAGTGTGTATTTATTATTAAACTCTGTTGCATAACTTCAAGACACAATTTCTCTCTCTCATATGCTAATATCTCAATGTCTCATAGATTCAGATCCTTCTTCAGGCTCCCATTATCCATTTCCACTCCTTGCTAACGTATCCCTCATACTTTAGTTATTACTAATGGATATCCAGCTACATCATAGAATTGTGCTCTCTTTACCAATGGAGAGAAGTGCTTTACAAAGGGGGACTCTACTGTTGTTCATGCTTAAGGGGGAGAGATTATCTTTTTGCAGTTGTCAAAAAGGGGGAGTGAGTTTAGTTGTTTTGTCATCATAAAAAAAGGAGAGAATGTTGAGTTATGGTTATGTGAATAACTATAATTATTGTTTTGATTTGTTTTGATGATGACATAATCTTGTTCATCTTGTTGATAACACAACTTCATTGTTTTATTGATGAACATAAGTGCCTTCATGTTACATCAATCGATTGTTTGATTATGTTGTGTTGAGTGTGCTTCATGTTTCATATTGTAAATATGACACAACTTATGTTTTGATGATGACTAAACAATTCATAGTCTATTGCACAACATTTTGGATAATGATTAATAGATGGTGTCTATATAGCCATGTCTTGATGTGACACCATAATATTTTTGATGATGAACTTAAGTGCTTTGATGTTGCATATCCTTTGATTAATGATTGCAAAACATAGACTGACTGGCCACATTGAAAACTTGCTTAAATGAATTTCGGTTGTTCTATTTTTTTCGTAATCATCCAAAGCCATGACTTCATATATTCACGTTTTGGTCGCAGTCAGCCGAATCTAGGATTCGACTAGGACTTCGACTAATCATGTTTTGGTCGCAGTCAATCGTGTTGCCCAGCTAGCTAGCCCAGAGGGGGGGGGGGTGAATGGGTTATTAAAAATAAGATCTTAGATTGAAACTTGTTCACTAAAAGGATCACACAACAACTGAAATGAAGATTAGAGTTAGAGGGAATGAAATGGCAAGCGCACAAAACACAGCTACAAGACACAAAGATTTTATCCTGGTTCGGAACTCTTTTCCACAGGAGACCTACGTCCAGTCCCTGAGCAATACCTCAGGATATCACTATCAAGGGTACAATCCCCCTCACGGATCCTTACACCCAGCCTCAACTGGTCTTCCTTCAACCTGAAGGGAATACAACCACCCTGGATACCACCAGGTCTTCCTTCACACAGAAGGGAATACAATCACCCCGGATACCACCAGGTCTTCCTTCACACAGAAGGGAATACAACTACTAAAAGTAAGCACAAGAACAAGCTTCAGGAACTAGCTCAACCAGCTACAATCTGAAGCAAACAAGCCTCGAGAGAAAGGATTTTGACACTGGTTTCTCTCAAAGACTTTACTGACTCTCACAGGAATTTCTTTTTTCAGCACAGAGAGCTAAAGAGCTAAGATCTATTGGAATTGAGTGCTTCGCTCTTGTTTGAACTATAGAAGACTTGAAGGATTGGCTATTCTCTATTACAGGATGTTGCTTTCTTAAAAAGTATCATCTTCTCAGTCTTGTAGTCTTGTATTTAAGATTCTTCTTAAAATTTGAACGTTAAAGAACCGTTGTCTCTCATTCTGGTGTACGTTAGACTGGTCTGCAGGGAAGCTTCTGATCTTCAGTCTTTTATCCTTTAGTACACACCAAAGAAATATTTTGATATCTTGTATCTTTTGTGTCCAACGTTGTACAGATGAATCTTGTCAGGTATCTGCAAGCATATCAACAATAAATAGGAGACAGCTAGAACTGTCGTTGATTGTCAGTCACAGTTGGAAAAGATAATGCTAGATTTTAGCAAAGCTCCTTTCTGCCAAAATAAAGATGTAGGCAGAGTAGCACAATAGCGGAAGATATCGTCTGCATGCATGAGAGATACGTTCAGAGTGCATTGAATGCATAGCAGTCAAACAGATGAGATACGACTTTGACTATTCAACATATATTAAGAGTATTATATTGATATGACAATGAAATCGATATAAACAAAGCCGATGCCTTTATGACTTATGAAATCGTTATAAGTTGATAGGCAAATCGTTATGACAGAGAATCATCATAATAATGAAATTGTTATAATTACTTATGAAATCGTTGTGCAAGACAAATCATTGTAAACCTCAAAGAAATCGATGTGATTGCTTACCAAATCATTACTGTAAGCAAATCGTTATGAACAATATAGAAATCGTTATGAATTCTACAGAAATCGTTATGATTACTCAAGAAATCGTTGTGATAAGCAAATCGTTATGAGCAATACATAAATCGTTATGAGTTCTACAGAAATCGATATGATCACTTAAGAAATCGTTGTGATAAGCAAATCGTTATGAGCAATACATAAATCGTTATGAGTTCTACAGAAATCGATATGATCACTTAAGAAATCGTTGTGATAAGCAAATCGTTATGAGCAATACAGAAATCGTTATGAGTTCTACAGAAATCGATATGATCACTTAAGAAATCGTTGTGGTAAGCAAATCGTTATGAACACTATAGAAATCGTTATGACGTCTTAAGAAATCGCTGCGATGAGCAAATCGTTATGAGGTCTTTAAGAAACCGTTATGACACCTTAAGAAATCGTTGCGACGAGCAAGTTGTTGTGAGTTCTAAAGAAGTCGTTATGACAACTTAAGAAATCGTTACGAGATGCAAGTCGTTGTGTTTCTGAAGAAATCGATATGAAACACTTAGCAAAAAGGCAAGTCGTTGCGAGTTCTAAAGAAATCGTTACGACAACTTATAGTATTGTTGTGACGAGCATGTCGTTATGAGTTCTAAAGAAATCGTTATGACACCTTAAGAAATCGTTTCAATCAAAAGAGAATCTTTATGAATTCTTCAGAAATCGTTATGAGATGCAAGTCGTTATAATGTATGAAGAAGTCGATGCAATGACTTGAGAAAATTATGAAGTGAGAGTTTTACCTGATTGTCTTGAACTTCCTTTTACTTTTATTTCCTGTCCTCAAGGCTCAAGTAATTCATTAGTATTGTTTTGTTAATCATTAAAATTAATATATAAATAAGTGAATTAATTTGTATGGGGAAAGTTTGGTCATCAATCTCCCCCTTTTTGATGATGACAAAATATACTAAACAGCATAAATAAACAGACATGTTTTTCAGAGTTGCTTGCTTTAGTTTTCTCCCCTTTTTGTCAATAAGCAAAAAGATAGTCTAAGAGACAAAGAAGAGAGAAAGCTTTGTATTAATTGGGAGTAAGATAATACACAGGAGACAAAAGAGAGGCATGCTGTGAAATGACAGCCCATGCCTTGATCTCCATATCTTCAAAAATCTGGTGGAAAACACCAGGAGCAACTGAGAAGGAAGAACCCATGGCTGGAGTGATCCTCTGAGTATATAGCTGCCGCTGCTCTTCCAGGAAGACTCCATACTGATCTCTGTCCAGTATGAATCTGAAGTAGGTGCTTTTTCCAAAACTGGCATGATGGAGAAATCTGTCCAGAGAGATTGGATAGAAAATCTTCTGATCAAGAAGATCCTTCTTTAAGGCATAGAAGGCAGTATATCTGGCTGCCCACTGAACATAGATCTCTTGAATGGGATTTATGGAGTTGAGATCCATGAATGCTTCTGCTGATAGAATAGGCTTATTTTTTCTGAACAAGGAACTGTTGATAGCTTGCAACTGAAGATGGGGTTCCTTGTAGAGCGTTTCCCATACGGTGGGAGAAAGCCTCTCACACTCAGAAATGAGTGGAGCCAAAACTTGTGAGGAAATGCGGCCAGAGTGGTATTCTCTGAAAATAAACCGCAAAAAGGAAGGCATTCTACCTTGCTTAGCTGACATTCTGCCCATCTGCTTAGCAAACATATCAAAGGCATGGGAGCCTACATCTGAGTCAAACACTAAGGAGTGTAGCTTCGGCAGAAGAACTGGAGAGTCAACTTTGAGGTTGGCAAAATCCACTGTGAGGGGAAGATTGATTGGATGTTCTGATCTCAGCATCACTATGACTGAATGAAATTGGTAGAACTGGACGTCAGGCAGCTTGTTCAGGTAACAGAAATCACTGTACAACTGGAAGTTCTTCGCTATCCTGATCTCTTTCAGAATGAAAGGGCCCCAAGAGGTCTTATGCTGAAGAAGGAACCACTCAGAAAGAGTGAGTGGGTGATCTCTATGGGTAAGAGTTTCTGCACGGGCAGTCAAGTATTTGGAGTACTGAGACTTGTTGCCCTTGACGTTGGCCCACTGCTCTTCAGTCTTGAACTCAGTGCCCTCATGGATTTTGGATTTTTGAGGGTGGGACAACTGGCAAAGAGGAAGAACAATGTTTAGATGCTCAGAGAGGTTGAGGAAAGGAATACCATAGATAGTGGAAAGGATACATTTTTGAAGGTATTCCCTATAGATGGATCTTCTCTGAGGGTCGAGGGTAAGAGAGTACCAAAGAGGAGAAAATAATGGTGTGGAAGGGATGCTGACAGAGGAAGAATGTTTCCTCTTCTTTTTGGCAGGACTGGGAGGATCAGTCCTGTGGACATGAGTGGCAGTGGATAGTATGGAGATGAGGGTACTTCTTTCAAAGTCATCCGGAAATTAGTGTCAAAGTCACTGTGAATTTGAGGTGATTCCGGAATGAAAGTAACAGAAGAAGGAGGAGTAGGAGGATAGAAGAGATGTTTGGGATTGAAGGATGAAGATGGGTGAACTGGAGTATTTTTAGAGAGAGGTGAAGAAGGTGAGGGTGATGATGGTGCTGAGGTTTGAGAGGGAGTGGGAGAGAAGGAAGGTTGAGATGGAATGAGAGAGGATGAGGTTTGGGTGCGAGGCATAGGGTGTTTGAAAGTTGGTGGAGCTGGAGGGGCTGTAGAAGAAGAAGAAGGTGAGGAGAGGATTGGAGTTGCAAGAGTAGAAGTGACAGGGGCCTTGGTGGCTGCTACTGGCTCTTTCCCTTTTTCTTGACCTTCTCTGGCAACTGCAGACGGCCCAGATGGCCCTGACTCCTGAGGAGATGGCCCTGATGGCCTTGAAGCTTGCACTGATGGCTCAGATGGTCCTGACTCATGAGTAGGAGGCCCTGGTGGGCGAAGAACATCTGCTGGTCTGCTCTGAGTAGCAGAAGAAGAAGGTACACCTGACTTGGAAATTGTTGATAGCATGGTCTTCATTTCTGACAATTCCTTGTTGAACCACCTCATAGCATTTCGGACTGAAGACAGTTCAGAAGTGGCTGTAGCTTGACTAGCAAGGATGCCTTGAACACTGGACTGAACTGATGATAATATATCTCCTTGAGCCTTTAGTGTTTCCATAACAGGCTTCAAATTTACTTTCCTGAAGCTTTTTCTTTGCCTTCTGTGAACCACTCTCTTTATTTTTCTCTGAGGTACTGGTTCTTCAAATTCACCATGACCTGTAGCAGGTCCTTCATTTACAGGGGCATTTTCAATGGGCTCCCCCTGTGATGGTGCTTCTTCTGTACCAAGCTCTTGCTCCCCATGAATAGGAGCAGATTTAACAACATTTTCTTGTTCCCCCAGAGTGGGAACTTCTTCCAAAACAATGTCCTCACTGTGGCCTTCTGCCACTGATTCTGACATTTGAGGCTCACTTCCAATTGGCTCCACTTGGCTAGGAGCTTCCTCCAATTCAATGTGACCCTCGGCCACAGAAGTAGATACTTGAGACACACTTGCAATTTGCCCCCCCTCAGTAGGAGCTTCATCCATCACTACTTCCCTTTGCGCAGCTGTTGGCTCCTCAGAAATAATATTTTCTGCATTGGATCTTTCAATATGTCCTGGTGCCATAGCTTCTGTCTCTGTAGGTCCACCTATTTCTGAAATAACTGGAAAGGAATCCAACACTTCTCTTAGAATAGAGGCAACTCTGGAGGTGGGCAAGGGATCTGCCACACCTGCTACTGCTTCTCCCACTGGAGTTTCTGGAGGACGAGAGTCAACCTCCATAACAGGTGATCCTGAAGTCTCTGCTTGTTCTTCCACTGCAGGTTCTACTGCTGCTTGTTCTACTGCTGCTGATTCTACTTCTAGTTCTGCTGGTGGATCTGCTGCTTCTTCATGAATCTCTGGAATATCTCCAATGATGCCCTCTCCCTCTGCCACAGAGGTCTTGGTCCATATCCCATTCTGCACTGAAAATCCACTTTTCTTTAGGTTCCTGGACCTTATAGACTGGCTCATCTTTTCCACAACTGCCCCAGATAGATTTACTCCAAAATGTTTGAATATCTTGGTAAGTAGATGAGCATAGGGCAATGAAACATTCAACTTGCTCTTTGTATCCCAGATTTGATCATGGGCAAACTTCATTCTCTCCATCATGACCTCGGCCATGCTAATCTCCTTTTGCTGGATTACCCAGAACATCATATCCGAATCTGCCCTAGTACAAGTTGAGAAGGTGGCACTGCGGGGAACTATGATTTGGCAAATAATAAAATGAAGTAGACGGTTGAAGGCAGTCATCTATTTATATCTAATTTCCCGTCTCTCAACCTGAAACCTGGACCTATAATGCCAAGACCCTTAGCTTGATCGTTCACTGTGTGAACTCCACTGTGTCAGAAGTCTTCACCCCAAACAGCATGTGCAGAAGCTCATGATCTACCTTAATTTGGATACCCTTTACAGATGAGACAAGGGACCCATCCGCCTCTGACCTTAGACAAACATAAAATGCTTTCACCAGGTCGGGATAGCTTACCTCGGTGAAGGTGGCAATATCCATCCACTGCATCCTTCTCAAAGTTTATGCTATACTACTCATGCCACTCTTTTCAAGATTTGGTACATCCACTGCTTTATTTCTGCAAACCTTCGTCTTGACGAATGTAAACCTTTCCTGCTGCTCAGGGGACAAATACTCAGCACTGTAGCCCCCTACACTTCTGGAGATTGCTGGAGCAGCCATGGGTAGAGTGGAGAAAAAGGTCCCAAAAAAAAGATGATGGAAGGGATGGAAACCCTCAAGGGATTCTTCGCGGGAAGAGGAGAAGGCTTCAAATCTTGCGGAGAGTCGATGCCGGAATCGTTAGGGCATCGGCTTTGGGCGAACAGATAAAGGAGAAGGGTAAAGGTGGGAGATGAGTCGTTCCCACAATAGTCTGACTAATTAATAATACTTTATCGAAAACGGAGGCGTAAAAAAAAAAATAACGGCAGAAAGCGACAAAAGGGTTTGACGAGTCAAACTACTTTTAACGCAATAACGATCAAATAAAGTGAATAAGCTGAGTTTTGCTTAATGCCAGAGAGAGAGAGAAAGTTTCATTATGATCTGAAAAATTTATATGCCAATTTTAAATACAGAAATCTTTTCACAAATTGCACATCCCTAATTCCCTTCTAAGAGATGTAAATCTCTCTTCAGGTAGGGCTTTTGTGAAGATATCTGCTTAGTTGACCATTTGTATCTATAAAAGAAATTTCTAAATTACCACTAACTACATGATCTCGAATGAAATGATATCTAACCTCAATGAGTTTAGTCCTTGAGTGTTGCACTGGATTCTTGGTGAGGTTGATGGCACTTGTATTATCACACAGTAGTGGAATTGACTTGATATGTATGCCGAAGTCCTCAAGTTGTTGCTTTATCCATAGGAGTTGTGTACAGCAACTTCCAGCAGCAACATATTCAGCTTCAGCTCTATAGTTCTTTTGATCTACCTTTTACCATTTTGATCACTGTCCATTCTGGTTGACGTGCTCATTGGCGTTGACAATGGCTTCGCACCTTCAAATCCAAATTTCTTTAACAACTCTTTGGTGTACTTGGCTTGACAGATGTGGGTGCCTTCCTTCCCTTGCTTGATTTGCAATCTAAGGAAGTAGTTTAGCTTCCCTATCATACCCCTACGGATGGATCACCAATAATGTTTTCAAGAGGGTGATCTTTCTTATGTCTCCATTCTTTTTGGAAGATTTTCATGTTGAATTTCGGTTTGCTGCAGTTCTTCCAGAGGTGGATCTTCCTTGTCCTCAATTGAGGTATCTTTTAATTTTTCGGACAAGTCATCTGTATCATCAATGTCACTAATTTCTTCTTTTTCAGGGAAGGGCTAGATTCATCAAAAATAACATGCACAGATTGTTCAATTAATAATGAGCGTTTATTGAAAACTCTATAACTTTTCGGTTTAGAAATGTACCCCATAAAGATGCCTTCATCTGATTTGGCATCTAACTTACCAATGTCCCTTTTTCCATTGTTGTGGATGAAGCAAGGACATCCAAATATTTTGAAGTGACTGATCTTAGGTTTCTTTCCCTTGTAGAGTTCATAAGCAGTCTTCTTCAGAATTGGCCTGATCATTACTCTATTAATGATGTAGCTTGCAGTCTTGATGGCTTTGGCCCAAAAATATCTTGGCAAGTCATATTTTGATAACATTGTTCTTGCCATATCCAAAAGAGTTGTATTTTTCCTCTCAACAATTCCATTCTGTTGAGGTGTCCTTGGTGCTGAGAAGTTGTGCTCAATTCCTTGGTCATCACAGAACCTAGCAAACTTTTCATTTTGAAATTTACCATCATGATCTGATCGGATAGAGATAATGGTGAACTTTTGATCTTTCTGAACTTTCTTGCTGAAGCTGACAAAGTTATTAAAGGTGCCATCTTTGTGCTCTAGAAAGGATACCTAAGTAAATCTTGAGTAATGATCAACTATGACAAATCCAAAATTCTTCCCTCCAAGACTGGTAGTCCTCATTGGCCCAAATAGATCCATGTGAAGTAGTTCTAACGGCTTGAGGTGGTCACTATTATCTTTGATTTGAAAGAGTTCTTGGTGAGCTTTCCTCTTGCACAAGGTCTGTAGATGCTATCCATTTTTGTGTTGACCTTCGGCAGTCCTTCCACTAGATTTCCCCCTTTTTTTTTTGAGCTTGTTCAGTCCATCCAAACTGTAGTGGCCCAGTCTTCTGTGCCACAGCTCAGTTGATTTATCTTTGCTGGCTGCCAAACAGACATCTTGAACCTTGAGTTCCTCAAGATAGAGTACATACAAATTTCTTTCTCTATATGCTTCAAAGATGACTGCTCCATCCTTTAATATGCTGCATTTTGATTCTTGGAACTGAATCTGATGTCCTTTGTCACACAACTGGCTGATGCTAATAAGATTGTGCTTTAATCCTTTGACCAGCAACACGTCTTCAATAACTGATTTTCCTTTGTTGTTCACTGACCCACTTCCTATCACTGTGCCTTTTCCATTATCTCCATAAGTAACTGTTCCTTCTTCATCTTGGAGATTGACGAAAAGCTTCTGGTTACCTGACATATGTCTTGAGCATCCACTATCCAAATACCATTTGGATGCTCTTGAATTTCCCTGAAATTTAAACATTAAGTTTTAGGTACCCAAGTTCTTTTGGGTCATGATTGGTTAGTATCATTAATTTTACCTTTTATTATCCATTTTTTATGTCTTGTTGGGCATGTTGTTACGATATGTCCTAATTTGTTGCAGTGATCACAGCAGGATAATTTTGTTACCTTTTCTATATACTTGAAATCAGCTTTATATGCTATATCTTGTTCAGGTACAAATTTTGGTATTGGATATGTTTTAGGATAGACTATGGTTTCTTCATTATCTGGGGGTGTATATCCTAACCCAATTTTCTTCTTACCTAATCTTCTAGTACCTTTTAATATTAGAGAGTTTTTACAATTGGTAAATTTTTCTAGTGTGCTTGATAGTTCATTATTTTCTTCATTTAAGTTTTTAATTTCTTTCCTTAATTCATCTGTGCTTTCCTGTTTTTCCAATTTTGTTATTTGTTCATTCTTAGCTTTTAGGTCTTCACATAACAATTTATTTCATCTTTTAAGTTCAGTTATTTGTTTTTCTAATTCTTCATTTTCTATTTTTAGATCAGAATTAGTGTTCTCTAGACAAATGATATTTTTCTTACTGACTTTTAATAATTTGCATACTTCTTTATATTTATCATAAAGTTCATTAAATGCACTTTCTAGATTATCCGAATCTGAATCATTACAGGAATCAAATGAAGAGTCAGAAGTTACCTTGTCTTCGGTGTTGGCCATGAGAGCCAGGTTGGCTTCTTCTCCATCACTGCTTGAGCTTGACTCATTGTCTGATTCACTGCTGTTCTCCCAAGCAGCTGCCATTGCTTTCTTTTTATACTTCTTGAATTTTCTGAAATTATCCTTCTTCTTATGATCATTCTTCTTAAGCATTGGACAATCTGCCTTGATGTGTCCAGGCTTCTTGCATTCATAGCATATCACTTCTCCTTTCTTCGAATCCTTTACTTCTGGTTTTCTGAAATCTTTATTTTTCTTAAAAAATCTTCTCCTAGACTGAACTTCTTCTTCTTTGCTAGAATTCTTTGAAGTCTTCGATACATCATTGCTTCATCATCATCACTGTCCTTACTGCTTTCACTGTTGTCCAGTGATTCTTCTGATATATCTTCATGGGCCTTGAGAGCGTTTGATTGCTTCTTTCTGCTGGAGGATTCTCCTAATCTCTCCATATTTATCTCATGAGCCATGAGGGATCCTATTAACTTCTCCAATGACATTAGTTTTAGATCATTGGCTTCCTCAATGGTTGTTACCTTTGGAATCCATGAGGATGGCAGAGATCTGAGGATTTTCCTGACCATATCTGGTACATCATAGACTTTTCCTAATCCAGCTAACCCATTTGTGATATCTGTGAATCTACTAAACATTTGGGTTATGAATTCACCTGACTGCATCTGGAATCTTTCATATTGAGTCACAAGAATGTCGATTCTTGTCTCCTTTAACTTATCTGTCCTTCATAGGTAATCCTGAGCTTTTCCCACATTTCCATTGCGGATTTGCAGGCTGAAACTCTGTTGAATTCTTTCTTGCTGAGGGCACAGCACAGGATGCTCTTGGCTTTGCAGTTTAAGGAGATTTTTCTTCTATCTTCATCTGTCCACTGAGCCTTTGCATTTGTGACTAAAAGATCGCCTTCTTCTATAATGGACCATATCATGTAATCGTGGCCTTGTAGGAAGTACTCCATTCTTGTCTTCCAATAGGTATAATCTTCTCCATCAAACAAAGGAGGTCTGTTGACTGACTGACCTTCGAAGTTACCTTGGGCTGCCATGGATCTTTACTCTTCAGATCGTTGGATCTTCTTCTTTGTCGAAGAGACTCGCTCTGATACCACTTGTTGCCCAGCTAGCTAGCCCAGAGGGGGGGTGAATGGGTTATTAAAAATAAGATCTTAGATTGAAACCTGTTCGCTAAAAGGATCACACAATAACTGAAACGAAGATTAGAGTTAGAGGGAATGAAATGGCAAGCACACAAAACACAGCTACAAGACACAAAGATTTTATCCTGGTTCGGAACTCCTTTCCACAGGAGACCTACGTCCAATCCCTGAGCAATACCTCAGGATATCACTATCAAGGGTACAATCCCCCTCACGGATCCTTACACCCAGCCTCAACTGGTCTTCCTTCAACCTGAAGGGAATACAACCACCCTGGATACCACCAGTTCTTCCTTCACACAGAAGGGAATACAATCACCCCGGATACCACCAGGTCTTCCTTCACACAGAAGGGAATACAACTACTAAAAGTAAGCACAAGAACAAGCTTCAGGAACTAGCTCAACCAGCTACAATCTGAAGCAAACAAGCCTCGAGAGAAAGGATTTTGACACTGGTTTCTCTCAAAGACTTTACTGACTCTCACAAGAATTTCTTTTTTCAGCACAGAGAGCTAAAGAGCTAAGATCTATTGGAATTGAGTGCTTCGCTCTTGTTTGAACTACAGAAGACTTGAAGGATTGGCTATTCTCTATTACAGGATGTTGCTTTCTTAAAAGTATCATCTTCTCAGTCTTGTAGTCTTGTATTTAAGCTTCTTCTTAAAATTTGAACGTTAAAGAACCGTTGTCTCTCATTCTGGTGTACGTTAGACTGGTCTGCAGGGAAGCTTCTGATCTTCAGTCTTTTATCCTTTAGTACACGCCAAAGAAATATTTTGATATCTTGTATCTTTTGTGTCCAACGTTGTACAGATGAATCTTGTCAGGTATCTGCAAGCATATCAACAATAAATAGGAGACAGCTAGAACTGTCGTTGATTGTCAGTCACAGTTGGAAAAGATAATGCTAGATTTTAGCAAAGCTCCTTTCTGCCAAAATAAAGATGTAGGCAGAGTAGCACAATAGTGGAAGATATCGTCTGCATGCATGAGAGATACGTTCAGAGTGCATTGAATGCATAGCAGTCAAACAGATGAGATACGACTTTGACTATTCAACGTATATTAAGAGTATTATATTGATATAACAATGAAATCGATATAAACAAAGCCGATGCCTTTATGACTTATGAAATCGTTATAAGTTGATAGGCAAATCGTTATGACAGAGCATCATCATAATAATGAAATTGTTATAATTACTTATGAAATCGTTGTACAAGACAAATCGTTGTAAACCTCAAAGAAATCGATGTGATTGCTTACCAAATCGTTACTGTAAGCAAATCGTTATGAACAATATAGAAATCGTTATGAATTCTACAGAAATCGTTATGATTACTCAAGAAATCGTTATGATTACTCAAGAAATCATTATGAGCAATACAGAAATCATTATGAGTTCTACAGAAATCGATATGATCACTTAAGAAATCGTTGTGATAAGCAAATCATTATGAGCAATACAGAAATCGTTATGAGTTCTACAGAAATCGATATGATCACTTAAGAAATCGTTGTGATAAGCAAATCGTTATGAGCAATACAGAAATCGTTATGAGTTCTACAGAAATCGATATGATCACTTAAGAAATCGTTGTGGTAAGCAAATCGTTATGAACACTATAGAAATCGTTATGACGTCTTAAGAAATCGCTGCGACGAGCAAATCGTTACGAGGTCTTTAAGAAACCGTTATGACACCTTAAGAAATCGTTGCGATGAGCAAGTCGTTGTGAGTTCTAAAGAAGTCGTTCTGACAACTTAAGAAATCGTTACGAGATGCAAGTCGTTGTGTTTCTGAAGAAATCGATATGAAACACTTAGCAAAAAGGCAAGTCGTTGCGAGTTCTAAAGAAATCGTTACGACAACTTATAGTATTGTTGTGACGAGCAAGTCGTTATGAGTTCTAAAGAAATCGTTATGACACCTTAAGAAATCGTTTCAATCAAAAGAGAATCTTTATGAATTCTTCAGAAATCGTTATGAGATGCAAGTCGTTATAATGTATGAAGAAGTCGATGCAATGACTTGAGAAAATTATGAAGTGAGAGTTTTACCTGATTGTCTTGAACTTCCTTTTACTTTTATTTCCTGTCCTCAAGGCTCAAGTAATTCATTAGTATTGTTTTGTTAATCATCAAAATTAATATATAAATAAGTGAATTAATTTGTATGGGGAAAGTTTCGTCATCAAATCGAAGCCAGGATTCGATTGGGACTTCGACTGATCACGTTTTGGTCGTAGTCAGTTGAAGCCAGAATTCGATTGGGACTTCGACTGATCACGTTTTGGTCATAGTCAGCCGAAGCTAGGATTCGATTGGGACTTCGATTGATCACGTTTTGGTTGCAGTCAGTCGAAACCAGACTTTGACCGAGACTTCAGATGTTCACATTTACTCTTGGCCAATCGAAGCAATGGCACTTCGTATATTCATGTGTTGGTTGTTGTCATCCAAAGTAACTTGACTTCGGATGTCATGATTTAGTCTTTTCTAGTCGAAGTGCTATGACTTCGGATATTCATGTATTAATCCCTACCGGTCAAAGCACTTGACTTTGGATGTCATGTTTTTTTTTTTGTCAAAGAAGGGAGCAGGAAAGCCTATCACAATATTTTATAAGGAGAAAAATGAGTGTACAAAAACATCGGGGCATACCCCTGCAAAGCAAAGAAAAGAGAGGCTAGCCTAAGCGGACATTAGGTAGACCAGTCTTATCAAGAACTGTTGGACCTCTAACAACAGATGGCAGTATAGAAAAGGATGTGAAAACATTGTTGTAAACTTCCGTACAACCATAAGATGCCAAAGCATCAACAACTTGATTTGCCTCTCTAAACACATGAGAAATAGTAGAACCATGTCTCTGGAAAATAGCTAAAGCAGACCGCCACCATCTTTGACATTGCCAGCCCAGTGGAGAAATGGAGTGGATAGAGTTAACAAGAGTGGCAGAGTCTGAATAGATAATGGAAACTTGAAAACCATTTTCATCAGCCAACTGGAGACCATCATGAAGAGCTCTGACTTCATCCTGAAGACTAGTGCCAAAACCGTAGTTAAAAGCAAAGGCTAATAAGATATCACCTTTGGAGTTTCTAAAACAACCACCACCTCCACTAATTCTCGGGTTGCCCTTAAAGTCACCGTCAGCATTGAGGCAAATACCATGTAATGGCGGAATCCATCGAACTAGTTTAAACTTAGTGTGACCACCTGTGAAGAAGAAACCGAATGAGTTGATAATAGCCACTTGGTTGGCAGAAAGTGATGTTTTAAAGGTTTCTCTTCGGATAGCATGGGAGATCAGAAATTTGATGTTGTCAATGATCCTACTATTGGGCCGAGTAATATGTTCAAATCTTCTTTTACATCTTTCCTTCCAAATTTCCCAAGTGATTAAGATGGTCCCATAGATAGCAATGAAACCAAAAGGCGACGAGAGCTTATACGTCTGAATACTCCTCCAACACTAGGAAGTAAAGTGATCATTGGTCAAAATAGGATAGGCAAGGAAAGGCGTAAACCATCTCCAAAGGTTAACAACAATATCACTTCTAAAGAATAGGTGATCAATGTCTTCATACTGGGGGTTGTAGCAGCACGAACATTTAGACACCATCTGTATGCCTTGATAAAAAATTCTGAAATCCACCGAGACTGCCCTATTGATCATCTTCTAGTAGAAAAGAGAAGCCTTTTTGATGAAACTGCGATGCCATATTTTAGTCAGAGGTGGTCTATGAACTCCATGAGGTCTCAACAGATTGTAGGCTGATTTAGAAGTGAAGGAGCCATCATTAGTTGGAGACTAAATGCATATATCGTCCTCATCAGAGAGCTGGACTTGCCTTAACTTCTGAATACTAAGGAACATCAGCTAGAGATGATGATTGGCATCATCAATAACATCACTTACCATGACATGAGGGGCAGTAATGGGATCAGCTAAGGAAAAACGTAGTGGGGTTTTCCCAGCCCAAGAGTCACAGAAGAAGTCGACTATCCTACCATTGCCCAGTAACCACCTAGTATCATCAATAGTGAGAGCATTAGCAATTGTATAAATATTTTTTGGCAGACCATGCATAGGAAGGGACCTCATTCTGGCATACGGGCCCAAAGAGAATTGCCATGATAAATGTTCCACAGATATTTAGTGGCCAAAGATAGCTAAACATGCCATAGACTTCTAACTCCAAGTCCCCCCTCAATAGTGGGGCACTGAATAACCGACCAGGGAATCCAATGGTGTTTTTGGATACCATCATGACCACTCCAAAAGAAAGAGGCACACGCTCTATCAAGAAGGCGAATAACACCTTTGGGAAGGATAGAAGCCGTAGTAGTGTAGATGGGGATGGAGCTAAGCACTGAATTAATAAGAGTGACCCAGCCAGCTTGGGATAAAAACTTGGATTTCCAGCTGGAAAGTTTTCTGTTTATTTTATCAAATAAGAACTTAAATTTAGAAACTTTTACCCGACCTTCTTTCAGTCCCACCCCAAGATAGTTGACAGACCCGGTTTGCGAAGTGAAGCCAGTGATACCCTTGATTCTGATCGTAGTGCCACTAGGGGCTTTCTTAGACAGAATAAATTGGCTTTTACTCTTATTGATTTTCTGACAAGAGGACAATTCATAGGCTTCTAGGAACTTGAGGAGAGCCGAAATGTTGGTAGCATGCCCATTAGTAAACACCAATGTATCGTCAACATACAATAAGTGAGAGATAGGAGAGAAAGCTCTTGGTCCTGGAAAAGCTTTAAGAGCGTCGGTAGAGAGTTGATGCCGAATGCCCCTACTAAGAACCTCCTCCATTATAATAAAAAGAGCCGGTGCAATAGGATCTCCCTATCTGAGACCCCTGGAAGATTTAAAGTACCCAGCTTGATGGCCATTGAGAAGCACATAAAACCAACAATTAGAGATCATCATACCTACATAGGAAATAAATTTGTTGCAGAAACCAAATTGGCGAAGAACAACAAACAAGAATTCCCATTCAACTCGATCATAGGCCTTCATCATATCAAGCTTGAATATAACATTCTGACCCCTGACCTTGCGTCCTAGATCCTTAAGCAGACATCTGGATAGTGCCACATTATCAATAAGGGAACGGCCCTTAACGAAGGCACCCTTTTCCTCAGAGATAATCTGAGGAAGAATATCTGTAAGACTTTAGATGTCATGATTTAGTCCTTGCTAGTCGAAGTGTTGTGACTTTAGATTTTCATGTGCTAATTCTTGCCAATCAAAGGACTACGACTTCGGATGTCACGATTTAGTCACTGTTAGTTGAAGTGCTCAATTCAATCGTTCTTGTCTATTAGTTGACATTCGAAGTTCTATATTGTTTTATAATGTCAATTTCATCATCTGTTACTCAATGGGAATATGGCACATGTCTTTATTAAATGTTGGATACATTTGTGTTATACATTTTGATGAATTTAAATTGCTTTCATAGATGCTCTACTAATTTGGGTTTTTCTGTGTACAAGACAAATGGAGCACGTGTCAACTTAAAGGGTGTGCTAACAACCCTAAAGTTGGTGCTTACGCATTCCCAGGATATCATGTGACTGGCACGTGTCTCATTTAAGGTGCTTGGGGTACACAAAACCTTAGGTACGAGGTTGGTATGCGGGCTCTAAATATACCCTTTTGTCTCTTCTGAAAAGTTAGCGCCCAGAAAAAGGAGTGGAGAATATTCCTAGTGCCACCAAGGGAGAAAAGTGTGAGAGTAGAA
Source organism: Colocasia esculenta (assembly GCA_014218235.1). Classification (NCBI taxonomy): domain Eukaryota; kingdom Viridiplantae; phylum Streptophyta; class Magnoliopsida; order Alismatales; family Araceae; genus Colocasia; species Colocasia esculenta. The sequence goes on from CM024762.1 coordinate 29,017,694, forward strand.
GAAATCCATGGAAAGAGGGGATACTCTTGAAAGGTTTCTAGAAGAATATGAGGAAGGCGGCAAGGATGCTGCGCCAGATGAAGCCTCCCCATCGTCAGATCTGCTGAAGCCAAATAGAGCATCGCCAATCAAGCCTGATTCAAAGGAGATCAAGTCAAAATGCTCCAGTAACACATCAATATAATAAACACATGCAAGATGATCTGAAGCATGATCCAGGCCATCAAGACTTGAGGAATTTGAAGTCAAATTGATCAATACACAAAAGATGAAGAAAGATCGAAGGACTGAAGTTTGAAGATTTGCTTCTCTAAACTCAAATTCTTTTGAGCAACTTATTTTTCCTTTAATTCACTTCTGAACTCATTGGGTGCTCCTACTGGTGATGGGAGTGTTGATCTCACATTGTGTTGTGTGTGGATTGAGGAGGTATGTCTGACCTTGAAGCTGTGAATCAACGGATAAGCTGTATAATTAGTAATTGTCAAGCTGTGAGTCAGCGAGTGTAGAAGCTGTGAATCAGCGGTTGTGAGGCTGTCTCACAGCTTTAGGTTATTCCCAGTGGAGCCTCACTTGGTTTAAGTGAGGGGTGGATGCAGGTCTCCTCTTTGGAGCCGAACCACTTGAAAATTTTGTGTCTTGTGTGGTCTGTTTGGTGTGCTTCTTGCCATTAGCATCTTGAGTGCCTTTACTTCTGCACTTTTAATTTTTAAAGGGGTAAATCTATTCACCGCCCTCAAGATTTCCATTTCCTCTACCAACAGAAAGCACTACTGAAATTTAACTTAGTCTCTAGTGCAGATTGTAACTCTTTCCAGAAGTGTGAAGTGAATCGTGGATCTCGGTTAGACACAATGAATGAGGGAACTCCATGTAGTCTAACCACCTCTTTAATGTATAAAGCGGCTAGCACATCCACATACCACTTACTCTTTATAGGAAAGAAGTGAGCCAATTTTGTCAATCGGTCCACAATTACCCATATTGCATCTAGTCCTCCTCTAGTCTTGGACAATCCCATAACGAAGTCCATTCTTATACTTTTCCACTTCCACTCAGGTATGTCCAAGGCTTGTAACACACCTGCTGGTTTAAGATGTTCTGTCTTAACTTGCTGACAAGTCAAGCAACGTGTCACAAACTCAGCTACCTCACTTTTCATGTTCGGCCACCAATAAGTTCTTTTCACATCTTGATACATCTTAGTGGCTCCAAGATGGATTGTATACTTGGATCTATGATCTTTAGTCATCAACTTCTTCTTCAGTTCTTCATTATCTGGTATGCAGGTTCTTCCCTTGAATACCAGTCAACCATCTTCAGTTATGGCGAAATCCAACCTCTGATAAATCTTCTCCTTGATCTCTACCAGTATAGGGTCGTTGCCTTGTTGCTCTATGATCTTTGTGAAAAGATCCGATTGTATGCTGATGTTAGCAATCAACACACGATCATTTTCCTCCTTTATAATTAGGTCCAGGTTAGTGAATTGCTCTAGCAATCGCCACTCCCCAACTATTATGTTGGGTAGTGACGCCACAAGCTTCCTACTTAAAGCATCCGCTACGAAATTGGCTTTTCCTCAGTGATATTGTATGGAAAAGTCAAAGTCTTTTAAGTACTCCAACCATCTTCGTTGTCTCATGTTAAGTTCTTTCTTTGAAAAGAGGTACTTCAGACTCTTGTGATCTGAGTATACTTTAAATTGTTCACCATATAGGTAGTGTTGTCAAATCTTTAATGTGAACACCACCGCTGCTAGCTCTAAATCATGGATAGGGTAATTAACTTCATGTATCTTGAGTTGCCTAGAGGCATATGCTATCACCTTGCCTGACTGCATTAGTACACAACCTAATCCGATCACTAATGCATCAGTATACACCTAGAATCCTCCCCTTTAGTCGGTAGGGCAAGGACAGGAGCCATAGTCAAACACTCCTTCAGAGTGCAGAAACTCTTCTCATACTCTTCTATCCATATAAATGGATTTTCCTTCCTGGTCAATCTAGTTAGAGGCACAACGATTTTGGAGAAATCTTTGATGAATATTTTGTAGTAGCCTGCAAATCCTAGAAAGCTTCTTATTTCTGTCACATGTCACATTAGTAGGTTTCTCCCAATTCATTATAGCCTCCACTTTAGATGGATCCACTACAATTCCATCCTTAGTGATCACATGACTTAAAAAAAGGACACCTCCTCTAACTAGAACTCGCATTTGCTCAACTTATCATACAATTGATTATCCCTTAGCAGTTGTAAAGCTATCCTCAAATGTTCCTCATTATGTTCCTTAGTCTTAGAATAGATCAAGGTATCATCAATGAACACCACCACAAATTTATCAAGATATGGCTGGTACACATCATTCATTAATTGCATGAAAGCTGCAAGGGCAGTTGTTAGTCCAAAAGGCATGACAACAAATTCCATATCTGCTCCTAAAGGCCATCTTGTGAATATCTTCTTCTAAAATCCTCAACTGGTGGTAGCCAGATTTGATATCGATATTTGATAAGTGTTTAGCTCCAGAAATCTGATCAAATAGTTCATCAATTCTTGGCAGGGGATACTTGTTTTTAATTGTGAGTTGATTCAATTGTTTGTAATCAATACACAGTCTCATTGAGCCGTCCTTCTTCTTGACAAATAGTACAGGGGCTCCCCGTGGTGAGGTACTTGGTCTGATAGACCCTTTCTTTAACAACCCCATTAGTTGCTCCTTCAACTATTTCAACTCTACAAGAGACATTCTATAGGGGGTCTTAGAGACTGGGGCAGCTCTTGGTAGTAATGAAATAGAGAAATTTACTTATCTTTCAGGGGAAATACCGAGTAGCACTTCTGGAAACACATATGGGAAATCCCTAACCACAATGAAATCTTCCATTTTTACATCTTTCTTTTCCACTACTAATGAAGCAAGAAATCCTACACACACCCTCCTTATCATCCTATGGGCTCGAAGGGTAGAGATAAGGGATAAGTGTTTACGATTTTTAGCTTATGAGTAAGCAAGCTCTGGATACTCGCTAAAAGTTACTCTACTCTTCCTGCAATTAATGCTAGCACCATGTTGAGTCAGCCAATCCGCTTCTAAAATCACGTCATAGTGATCCATGGCCATGCATACTAGGTCGGTTGGTAGGTTCCTTACTCCGATGTCAACATCAGTAGAGAAAAAGTATTGGTTGAGTTTGGTTCCTTGTCCAAGGGGTGTTGTGAATGGAAATTCACCACCCATTGGTACTGGTTTCATAGATAGGGTGTCAGTGAATTCTTGTGATATGAATGAATGTGTGGCTCCAATATCAAATAAAACAAAAGCAAGTCTTGAAAGTATTTTAAGAGTACCTTCCACCACTCCTTCCTCAGCAGTTTCTGGTTCCAGTATGGCTTGTAGGTGACCTTGCCTCCTTTGTCCATTCGCATGCTTGTCTTGCTGGGTCTACTCCTTGATCAAGCGGTAGTTAGAGATCCTATGGTCTTGACTTCTACAGCATAAGCATCTGCCTTGAGCTCTCTAGCATTGCTCAGATAGATGACTTGCCTTGTCATAGTGCTTGCATCTTTCTGAGGGGACCAATGCCAGTTGCTTGCCTGCTTCCCTCGGCTTCTTGTCTTATTGTTCCATCAAACTGCCACTGGGCCTTTTCTTCCTAATGGTCGATTGTAATCTTCCAGTGGCAGATACATGTTCCCTTTTTATAGTCTTTCCCTTGATTCTTTCTGCAGTCTCCATAGCATCCTCCAGTATTTGGGCTTTCTTTATCATGTCAGCATAGATCTGGATGTTCCTTAGCACTAGTTGAGTGATAAACTGGGGCCTCAGGCCATTCAAGAACTGTTTGGCCTTCATTCTCTCAGTTCCGACCAAATGAGTAGCATATCGAGCCAAGTGAGAGAACTGAGCCTCGTACTCAGCTACAGTAAGCCGCGTTGTTCTAAAGCTGCAAACTCGATGGCCTTCCTCTCCTATACCCTTTCAGAAAAATATTTATTGTTGAAATGCTCAACAAACTATTCCCAGGTCACTTGTTGACCTTGCAACGCTGCTTCTACTGACTCCCACCATGCCCTGACATCCTTTTCGAATTGGAAAGTTGCCAGCAGTACCTTATCTTGGTTGTTGCACCACATGACCTTGAATACCCTCTCAATCTCCTTGACCTAGTGTTTAGTAGTATCCGGATCAGTACTACCCTCGAACCTCGACAGGTTCATACTACGGAAATTCTTGTGGAGTTCACCAACTCCATAGTTTCCACCACCCTAGGTGTCTAGCAAAATTGCCTGGGCCAGGTTTTGGAGTGTCTGCTACATGTTTCTTTCCTGCGCACGATTGACAGCCATTGAAGTGTTAATTACCTTCAAGATGACAATAATAGTTAGGAATCTAATTATAACACTTATAATCCCTCCCCAATGGCTCTACCCAAGCTCACATTAGGTATGGTAATTTGACACATGTGGTCTTGGCATGTTTCATCATAATTCCTATGCTCCTAGGACCTAAAAGAATTAAATCTCTGATACCAATAAAATTGACATGCCCCGACGTAGAATTTCGGAACACGCAGTTGTATTCGGATCATAAATAGAATAAATATATAGAGAAAGTGATGATAACATTAAACCAAATGCCAATATTATTTCCAAATAACAACTCCTTATTAAACCTCAGAGCCAATCATAGGGCCCATTGTTTAAATACATGATAGACTCAAGTAAAATAATCTACTACAAACTCTATTTCAAATTTGAAGATTTCTAGTCCATAGTTGCATGATATCTGTGGTGCTCTTCACTCTTGCCCTTCCCCTTTATTATCCATAGCCTCATCATCACTACCTGAAAATGTTTAAGAAAACATGTATGAGCGAGATTAACATTTTAATATGCAGAGTCTCTACAAGAACAAGATGACAAGACATGACATTACTAACAATTTAAAATGGCTGAACATAGTAGAATAATCAACAGATAACATAGCTGTCACATCCTGAGAATTACGCATCGAAAATATTTAGAGATTTAAAGTCAATATTCTGAGACGTGAACAGTCGACAAATAAGCCTGTAGCTAATGAGCAATAGAGGTGTAACAACACATGCATAAAAATAGGGCTCAATGATGAACACAACTAATCTTGTATTCAAATCTCAGAATAATACCAACACATAATCTATCATTGTTGAATTACAGGACTAAGGCTCAATAAAGGAAAATTACATATATCCTCACTGTCTACTACATCAAACTACTCTCAATTAAACTGAGGATGGATACTAAAGTTGGAACATGCTCATCACTCTGACGCATTCCCATCAAAATCTTGATCTTCGCTTTCCACTTCAATGTCACCTATGATGTTGAAAAGTAGGGAATGAGCAAACTAGTCCAGTAGGATTTATATCTCAATGTGCGAGCATTGATATAAGTAATTAACACTTTAGAACTAGGTAGGCACGACTATCATGATATGCATGAACGATAAATTCAATTAAAGATGATACGGGAACAATATAGATTAATCAAGCGCGATTGAATAAGAACTAGAATGATGTAACGAGATAGCACTAGCAGTATGAACAAGCACACAAGATATCACATAATTGCAAGAATGAAGGATGGCCATATCACGCAAGCAAGCACACACGAGCACAAACATTTAACACTTAACACTTAAGCAGGCACGAAGACACTAATGTGCACTAAGGATCTATGCCACCTTGGAATGCACACTAGGACACGTGTATGTGGTTATTGTATTTAGCATTCAACACGACACTATTTCCCAGCACAGATGCAATGCCAGTAATCATTATACCCCATGGTTAATAGTATATTTATGACTCGCCGTCATTGGGGCTAGACTGGAGCACTTGGACACTCGCCGTGCCCGATCAGCATCTCACGAATTTCAAATGTAGATACTCATAGTCATTTATGGCCAATAAAACAAGTTTCAGGAAGTATATAGCTCAATATTACGTTCATGGTGATTTCAAGGAAACAAATCATGTGAACATGATTTCATGATAGCAATAGTCGAGAGAGAATTTTGGTAGCATAACGATGCAATTCACACTTTAATTAACTCTTTACATTAATGGCTTGAGTCCATGATTATAAATTCACACTCGCGAGAATGAGACAAGAAAGGAAGTGCACGCTATCTTCAGGGAACTTCAATGTTACAACGAACTCAGTCTCCTTGAGGGAATCCACGAAGTACAAAGATTTACAAAGGTCTTAGAGGAAAGGTCACTAGTCTGCCAATACGGAATGACCGGCTGAGAGTTTCCAATCCCTTAAGAAGAAGCTGCCTATTTGTGTAAGAGTCTAGTGTAGAACGTGTCTCAATCCACAATCCATCGGTTTAAAACAAGATGGAAAGTAAGTAACATGATGACACAATACTGAACATCCACTTATCTCAACATGATTTGCAGTGTTTTAAGATGATATTCATTCCCTTTGATAAGCTAGAGCAGTAAGATGAACATATCAATCATAACAAGAATAGATCAGGAAATTAAGAACAATTGGAATAAGCTTTCAGGTTGTTATGACTTTCTCATGAGTTAATAGGTTTTAAGCCACTAGACAGACTGTGCAACGTATACTATAACCATAACATGCAAGACTAACATTTTATACTGTAAAAATAGGTCTCGGGTTGGCCTCTAAATCACGACGGGTTCAGACGTCGCACTTAAGAAGATAGTATATGGTTCAAAATACAAGTTCACTGTGAAACAGAAAATCGTGACAGACCTGTCCATTATCTTCATGTCGCGATAGGTCGATATGTCGCTATGACCTTTAAACGCAACTGCCAACGGGTCACCATGATCCAGAATCGTGACGGTTCGATACATCGCCTTCTTGAGGGGTTTTCAAAATCTGAATATAAAAACTGTGCAAAAAACAAGGGCGAGAAAACCAGTCAAATCGTGACGGCATGTCCCATCGCGTTCTATATGGGCACTGAAGTCCACGCGACACACAGTTCCATGTGTCAGAGCTGTCAGGTCAAGCACATAAATGCAATGGGGTGTTCGGTCGTCTTTTAGGTAAACGCAATAGGGTAGTGTGCCGTGTTCATACAATGAAGAACGAGATGGCTGGAGTGGTCGCGTTCATGGATCTTGCCCGAAAACGGTGAAAACGGTGCAGTTCCTCATGATTGACCTATAACTTGAAATACAGTGGTCCTTGGACAAAACTTTGAACATGAAAAGTGTAGAGGGAAATGAGTAGAAGAGAACTATGCCTTTGGTTTGACCCAATTTGACCTCTATAAGCGTGAAACACAGTATGAAGACGAAAAGCCCTATTCATGTGCGACTCTTGGAAAATACTTAATACGACTAGCATGTTTCATGAAAATTGGGCAAAATAGATGCATATGAAACTAGACTTGATGCTTTTTCCATTGGTATGTGCTTCATTTAGTTTAAGCCCGAGAACACCTACCTTTGATCGACGCTAAGCAAGGTCTTCTGCAGGTCGATGCTCCGGTTGGGGCGATCTTCTCCTCCTCTGGTGCTCTAGCAGTCCTCCTCACAACCCTAGCTAATGGTAAACTCATCCCCAAGGGTCTTAGGAAGAGTATTTAAGTGTTTAAGGTTGTTTAGTAGTCCTAATATGTCTAGGAAAAAGAATTATGAGTTTTGGTTAATCCCCTTCTTAGTTTGAGGATTCCCATCCCAATTAGAGTGTGTGAGCTATTTGGAAACCTCCTAGTATGGTTAGGCACGAATTTGAGTTGCTATGTAAGGCTAATTGCCTTAGATTTTGCCCGAATTATCCCTTTCTATTTTTTGCTCAATTATGGTTACAAATTTTTGGGGATTTTTCTTGTTGGGTTCTTGTTCTTTGGGATAAGAGCGTTTGTTTGGCTCAACAATTATCCACTAGTTGTCTTGTCTCATTAGAAGGCTAATTATGGATTTATTTCATTTTAGTCTCACCTTTCACACATACGATCATGGAGCATATGTTTTAACCACCTTGAAAATAAAAACTATTATTTCAAATTTATCCTTTATTTTTAAATCACTAATTATTTGGGGTGCTACACCCTCCACCACTTAAGAGAATTTGGTCCCCAAATTCGTGGATAAGACAATGGAAATTACTTGTAAATAGTCCGGGAACCTCTTACGCATAGCTTCCTCGGTTTCCCACGTTTCATCTCCATCAAAACATTGATTCCACTTGACCTTCACCAAGAGCATAACCTTGTTCCTCAACTAGTGTGGCTCGGGGTCTATGATTTTAATCGGCTTCTCTACATAAGTCCCGCCTTTGTGGAACTCCAGGAATTCATATTCGACGATGTGAAAAGGGTCACATACGTATTTCTTCAACATGGATATGTGGAACACATTGTGTACCCCATCTAGTTGTGGAGGCAATGCTAGACGGTATGCAACCTCTCCAACTCTTTCGAGGATTTCAAAAGGACCAATGAACCTTGGTGATAGCTTGCCTTTGATTCCGAACCTTCTTATTCCACTCTTTGGTGGCACTTTTAGAAACACATAATCACCAACTTGAAACTCCAGATCCCTTCTTCATTGAAGGATCGAAAAGAATGTGAGGAAAAGATCTAGAAGGGGGGGGGGATGAATAGATCTTACCCACTTTTGCGGAAGCTTAAGCAATTTGAAAACTATTTAGAATCAGAGGCAATGTTATCAGTGAAAAACTACAGATCTGATTAGATTTGAGTGAGTTGAAAAACTTAGATGTGAAGCAAGTTGATTAAGTGAATTAAAAACAGATCCTATGCAAGCATCTAGCGGATGAATCAATCAAACCACAGAAGACAAATGCACAAGGATTTTTAGGTGGTTCGAAATCACCCAAGTGATTCCTACATCCACCCCTCACAACCCGTGAGGCTTCACTAACACAACTGGGCTACACACCCAAAGGAGCCTAACAACTCCAACACTTCAGAGCATACAACTCACACAACCTCTAGAGCAAGACTACTCTAGAAACACAGAGCAATACTGCTCAAAGCAACCCTGAGCTTACAACTCAAACTGAGCTCAACGGCTCACAACACCCTGAGCACAATGCTCACACTAAAACTGCTAGACACCCACTTAAGACTAAGATCCTCTAGCAACAGATCTAGTCGAAGTTTGAGAACTCTAAAGAGAGTTATGCAGAAGCACTTGCATAATCTCAAAAGATATCTCAGAAGAACAGAAGAAAAGGTAAATTGAATTGAGATGCTTCGTTCTTCAGTGTACTCCCTTGTAGAAGCTTGAATTGGGAAGGAACTTGTGAAGCTTGAAGTCCAAGTCGATGCTCTGCAATATGAGAAGTTGGATCTTCCTAGAATTCTTCACCCAAGAAGTCTTCTACAGGATCTGCCACCTTGGAATGCTTCAGAGAAGTCTTCAGGAATCAAATTCCAATTCCCACACCTTGAATTGGTGGGAATTGGTCTTCTGGAAGCACTTGGAGAGCAGGGAAGGAGACACGAGCTCTTCTTGGCCGCCAGGAGCTTCTTGGAGGCTCTGAGAGAGTTGAGTCCTTCTCTCTTGTGAAGGCTGGCCGAAAAGACACTTTATATCCTTAGGATTCCAAAGATACCCTTTTGGGGTACAAGGGCACGCTTTCCTAGGAAGATTCTGATCGCCCTAGAGGGACACGTGGCAGCCATCAACTTTTAGGATGAAAAGTTTCCGTAGTGTGTCGACCTGCCTGGTGGTAGTGTCGACACACTGTCCAGAATATGTAGAAGGCTGTTCTGGGAAGAGGGTCCCGTGTCGACCTGCTCTGAGAGTGTGTCGACCTGCTGACCCAATTCTTCAAACTGGCTGTTCTGGAAACGAGATCTAGTGTCGACCTGCTCTGAGAGTGTGTCGACCTGGGTAGGCTTGATTTTTGAAAAACTGCCACTCGTGTCGACACACTCTTGACATGTGTCGACACAGTCTCAACATTTTTACACATTTTGCCTTTGAATATATGTTGATGTGTCGACACCATTGATGGGTGTGTCGACTCATCTTTTGCATAAAAATGTTTGTACCTGAAAAATGAACACATATATCATTAGTTAAATGATTTGTCATGACCATAAATGATAAATGTGGTTTGAAAAATACTTTTTGAACATGAATTTCAGGTATGATGTTTTTGACATGTTTCAATTAATTGCTTTAAGAACACTTCTTGTCATCATCAAAATAGGAGGGAAATGATATGAATTTGCATTCAACCCAACATTCTTCTTGTGTCTGCATAAGCCTTCTGCCTCTGTTGTGCTACTGACATTCTTTTTTTTAATGACCTTCACTTTCTCTATAGTTTCTCTCACCATTTTGGGACCTAACAATTGCTTTTCACCAATCTCATACCAGCAGATTGGAGATCGACACCTCCTACCATAAAGTGCTTCGAATGGTGCCATTTTAATATTGGCTTGGTAGCTATTATTGTAGGTGAATTCCACCAGGGGTAAGTGTTCATGTCAACTACCTCCAAAGTCTAGCACACATGCCCTAAGCATATCTTCTATCACTTGATTGGTTCTCTCTGTCTGACCATCAGCATGTGGATGGAAAGTTGTGCTGAAGTTTAGTTTAGATCCCAATGAATGGTCTAATCCTCTTCAAAAATGGGAGGTAAATTTTGGATCTCTATCAGACACAATGGACATAGACACTCCATGTAGCCTGACAATTTCCTTCACATATAAAGCAGCTAGAACGTCAACCGTCCACTTGTTCTTAATTGGTAAGAAGTGAGCAGACTTGGTCAAGCGGTTGACAATCACCCATATTTTGTCGAATCCTCTTCTAGATTTGGGTAATCCAAAGATGAAGTCCAACCCTACACCTTCCCATTTCTATGCTGGAATCTCTAGGGGTTTGAGTTTCCCTACAGGTCGCAAGTGTTCTGCTTTGACTTGCTGACGGGTGAAGCATCTAGCAACATATTCCGCTACTTCCCTTTTCATGTTAGGCCACAAAAAACTTCTTTTTATGTCTTGGTACATCTTAGTAGTTCCAGGGTGAATGGTATACCTAGTCTTGTGAGCTTCATCCATTATTATTTTCTTGGTTTCCATGTGGTCGGGTACACAGACTCGCCCTTAGAACAATAGTCTCCCATCTTCAGCTAAGGAGAAATCTAGACTCTGGTCCAGATTAACCTTCACCTCTATGAGCATAGGGTCATTGTCTTGGAGTGCTCAGATGTCTTCAAGTAGCGTGGGTAGTGCTTTAACACTAGCAATCAGACACCCTTTTCCTTTGGTATCTGAATCTATATTCAACTATGCAAAGTCTTCTAACAATTGCTATTCCCCCACCATAAGGCTTAATAAGGTAGCCATTAGCTTCTTTCTAAGAGAATTTGCCACGACATTTGCTTTACCCAGGTGATATTGGATAGTGAAGTCGAAGTCTTTAAGATACTCCAACCACCTCTGCTGCCTCATATTCAATTCCTGCTGAGAAAACAGATATTTCAAACTTTTATGGTCAGAAAATACAATGAACTTCTCACCATATAAGTAATGACGCCATATCTTCAGGGTGAAGACTACATCTGCTAGCTCCAGGTCATGCACATGATAGTTGTCCTCATGCTTCTTCAATTGTCTAGACGCGTAACAGACCACTTTCCCATTTTGTATTAACTCGCAACCAAGGCTGATTCCTGATGCGTTCGTGTATACTTCGAAACTACCTCTGGCTATCGGTAACGTAAGTACAGGTGCTGAAGTTAAGTGCTCCTTCAATGACATGAAACTGTCTTCACATTCGATAGTCCATGTGAACGGATTCTCCTTCCTGGTATGTTTGGTTAATGGTACAACTATCTTTGAAAAGTCTTTGATGAAGCGATGATAGTAACCAGCTAGACCTAGAAAGCTTATGACCTCCGACACAGTTGTTGGCCTTTCCCAATTCTTAACTGCCTCAACCATGGATGGATCTACTGAGATACCTTCCTTGGATATGATGTGACCAAGGAAGGATACTTCCTCCATCCAGAATTCACATTTGCTAAGTTTTGCATAGAGTTGATTATCTCTAAGCACTTACAGAGTAATCTTAAAGTGTTCTTCATGCTCTTTCTTAGACTTGGAGTAAATGAGGATATCATCAATGAATATCACCACGAATTGGTCCAAATACGGCCTATAGATATTATTCATTAGTTGCATGAAGGCTACTGGAGCATTTGTTAAGCCAAAAGGCATAACCACGAACTCGTAGTGACCATATCTACTCCGGAATGCTGACTTGTGTATACCTTCTTCCTTGATCCTTAGTTGATGGTAGCCTGATCTTAGATCGATCTTGGAGAAATATTGTGCGCTGGAGATCTGATCAAACAGCTCATCGATGTGGGGCAGTGGGTACTTATTCTTTATTGTCAACTGATTTAGCTTACGATAATCAATGCAGAGTATCATAGTTCCATCCTTCTTTCTGATAAACAATACCGACGCCACCCCACGGGGATGTACTGGGCCAGATAAAACCTTGATCTAACAACTCTTGAATCTACCTTTTCAGTTCTTGCAATTCAGTCTGGGACATGCGATATGGTGCTTTGGAAACAGGGGCTGCCTCAGGGAGTAATTCAATGGTGAAATTTACCTCTCGTTCAGGTGGTATTCCAGGTAAGTCTTCTGGGAAAACATCGGAGCATTCTCTGGATATGGGGATATCTTCCAAAGTGGGTTTCTTCTTTTCAGTCGCAATGACCGAGACTAGAAAAGCATCACAACCCTGGTTGATTAGCTTGGAAGCTTTAAGAGATGAAATAATGACAAGGTGTGAGCGGTAACGAATGCCAAGAAAGATAGTTTTGGGAGATTTGGTCTGGCAAAGGTAACCCTCCTATGATGACAATTGTCATCGGCGTCATACTTAATCAGCCAATCGACACCTAATATAGCGTCACAACCTTTCATATCTAAACAGATGAGATTGGCAGGGAGATTGTGCCCTCCAATAATGGTTTCACATTTAGGTAGGTAGTGTTTAAGCTCCCATTCAGAGCTAAGTGGAGAAGCTATAGTGAGTTTGGATTTCATGGGAACTGGTTCAACAAGTAAAGTTGCAGCAAATGCGGTGGAAACAAATGAATATGCAGCTCTGGTATCAATGAGAACAAAAGCATGCTGAGAATGAATATGAATGATACCATTCACGACACCCCCTTCCTCGGGTAGGTCAGCTTCTATCACGACATTAAGACGTCCCTGACGCCGGGGTGCAAACTGTGCTCTTCCAGGTTGATCCTTCTGTTGTACAGCTAGCAAGCCCAGAGGGGGGGTGAATGGGATTCTAAAAATTCTTTTCGATTTAAAACCTGTCAACAAAAATGCTTAACATAAAAACACTAAAGAGAATAGTTAGTGTTAGATGAATGAAGACAAACAAACGCACAAAAGCAATCACACATGCAACATGAGATTTTTATCTTGGTTCGGCCGTCCTATACCAAGGAGTCCTACGTCCAGTCCCCAAGCAACAACTTGGGCTTTCACTACCAAGGGTACTGCCCCCCTTAAGGACCCTTACACATCCAGCCGCAACTGGCCTTCTCTTCTAACCCCGAAGAGGAATACAAACACCCTGATACACAGGTCTTCCTTCCTTACCGAAGGGAACACAAACCACCTACTCACAACAGGTCTTCTCTTCACAGCCCGAAGAGGAATTTCACCACAAGTGTGAATAAAGGCAAAATGCCCCTAGACCAAGCTTACAACAAATGCTCGATCTGAGGTAGTTACTGAGAGAGAAAGATCTACAATCAGAAAATCTCCCAGAACACACTAGCTCTCCAAATGCTAAAAATAATGAAAAACAGAGAGCAAGAGATACAACAAGCTAGGGAGTGAAGCTCAGGGCTCTTCTTTCTGATGCTCACAGGTTGTAAGTTGAAAGCTCAAAAAGTGTTCTTTATGGAGTCATCAGTCTTCTATATATCCTTTTCTTTGAAAAATATATCCGTTGAAGTGTTTGTTGTCTCTTGGTTGGATGCTCGTTAGACTGCATGGTTCGTCACGTACGATAGGGTGTGCTTGCAGTCATTTAATGCTTTACGATCCATGCACGCAAGGAGAAGATCCATCTTGATATTCTTCAGCTTCTATTTTGTCCAACATTGTATGACATGGTGCTGGCAAAGGTCTACACACATTAAATGCTAAAGCAGAGACAACTAGACTGTCTCCATGCTTGTCAGTCAACGTTAGAAAGAGTATACATCAAAATAGAAATGCCATTCTGCTATTTAAAAAGCACTTCTTATAGGAGCATGGGAATAGAAAGCAACGTGCAGATGATGTGAACAGTCATAATAAATACAAGGATACTAGAGATGTGCGCGGGAATACTTGAAAATTCATTTGAATATCATGTGTGAGTTTCGATGTAATCCATGAAGTCGTTATGACAGAGAAATAGTTGTACAACTTATGAAATCGTTGTGTATACAAGTCGTTGTATGCGAGTAGGCAAGTCGTTATACAACCATAAGCAAATCGTTGTTCACACATAAGTAAATCGTTGTTTCACTTATCGAATCGATACAATGATCAAATCGTTATTTAAGTGAAAGCAAATCGTTATGCAACCATAAGTAAATCGTTGTTCACACATATGTAAATCGTTGTTTCACTTATCGAATCGATACAATGATCAAATCGTTCTTTAAGTGAAAGCAAATCGTTACGACAACCAAATCGTTGTTCAAACATAAGCAAATAGATGTGAACACAGATCGTTATACAAATATAAGCAAGTCGTTGTGAACACAAATCGTTGTGCTACTTATCAAATCGATGCACGTTGTTTTCTTTATCGAATCGTTACGGAGACCAAGTCGTTATGTAACTTATCGAATCGTTACGGCGACCAAGTCGTTATGTAACATATCAAATCGTTGTGAGACCCAATCATTGTTTCTCACTTAACAAATCGTTGCTTCTCACTTAAAAAATCGTTTTGAGAACCAAGTCGTTGTATCTCACTTAACAAATCGTTGTGAGAACCAAATTGATACAACACTTATGAAATCGTTATAAAACTGAAATCAATGTGATACTTATGAAATCCTTGTGAAACTAAAATCGATAATAGTATAGAAATCGTTATGATTCTAATGAAGTCGATATGAAACTTAGGAAGTCGATGTGTACGTAGAAAAATTACATGCTCTAAACTTTAAATGATGTAGTGTAAGAATACTTACAAGTTTTGCTTGATTTTGCCTGATTTATTTCTTGTGACTAAGCTTCAGGAGAACTTGTTAGACAATACTTTATTAAAGTTTTGTTAATCACCAAAAATATGTATATAATAAGTGAAATTATATGGGGATGAGCTGATCATCATTCTCCCCCTTTTTGGTGATGACAAAACATGACATGAGTATAGAAAGTTCTTAAATAAATGTAAGTAAATTTGCGGAAGAAATTTGAGAAATGTATTTCAGAATAGTTATTTTTCTTCCCTTTTTGTCATTAAGCAAACAATTAACACAATGAGACAAAGAAGAGAAGAAAAATAAATGGGAGTAAAGGAAAGTATTTATATTACTCCTTGGAGGGTACAGGAAGATAGAAGGCAGGAGACAAAAGAGAGGCATGGCAGGTTATGATTGGCCAAGCCTTGCGTTCCTGCTCTTCAAAGTAAGCTTGAAAAGCACCAAAAGTTATGGAATAGGAAGGTCCCATATCAGGAGCCATCCTTTGGATATGAAGATGCCGTTGTGCTTCCACAAAAGTGCCATAGTCATCCGTGCCAAGAGACATTTTGAAGGTGCTGAGGGAGCCAAAGCTAGTATACTGGAGGTACTGATCCATGGAAATGGGATAGAAATTCTGATTTTCCGACAGTTCCTTTTTCAAAGAAATGAAGACTTTGTACCTCTCGACCCATTTAGCAAAGGGCTCTTGAACTAGATAAATGGAGTTTGCATCCAAAAAGGCTTCAGCAGAGAGAAGAGGTTTGCCTTCCTTAAACAATGAATTGTTCAAGGCTTCCAACTGAAGGGCTAATTGATTGTAATACTTTTCCCAATCAGTGGGAGAAAGCCATTCACATTCAGATAATAATGGGGCAAGAATGGCAGACTTGATAAAGCCCCGATGATATTCTCGAAAGAGAAACCGTTGGAAGGAAGGAAGACGACCCTGCTGAGCTGAGATTCTACCCATGACTCGTGCAAACCTCTCAAAGATAATAGAACCCACTGAAGAGTCCATGACCAAAGAGTGCAATTTTGGGAGGTATACAGGCTCAGGTATCTGCAGAGTGGCAAAATCTACTTTGAAAGCAGATTTTATAGGCTGTTCAATTGTTAGTAGGGCAATGGCTCCTCGGAACTGCCCCACTTGGACTTCAGGCAAACGATGTAGATACCGATAATCATTAAATAGCTGGAAGTACCAGATGAGTTTGACTTATTTTTGAATGAAGGCCCCCCAGGTATTCTTGTGGTGAATCTCAAACCACTCAGAGAGAGTGAGTGGATGATCCCTAGGAGGGAATCTGGCTGCTTGAGCTCGAAGAAATTTGCTGTACAAAGACTTGTGGCCCCGAGCCCACTGATCTTCAGATTTGCATTCAGTCATTTGGAAGATTTTGGACTTATCTACTTTTGAGATATGGCAATAAGGAAGAACGATTTGGAGGTGGTCGGTGAGATTGAGATGGGGAAGACCAAAAAAGATAGCAAAGGTGCACTTTTGGAGATATTCACAATAGATTGGTCTCCTTCGATTTTCAACAGTGAGGGAGAACCAAAGAGGAGGGAATTTAGGTTCAGAGGGGGAAGAAAGACTTTGAGAAAGTTTTCTCTTTTTAGAAACAGGACTAGAAGAGTCAGTCCTGTGGACATGAGAACCAACTTCCAGGACTGAGCAGATTAAGGCTATTTCTGGCTCATCTTCGAATTTATGAAGAAAAGGACCCTCAAGTTGGGTACTTTCAGGAATATAAGTAACAATAGATGGAGGAGTAGGAGGATGAAAAAATGACTGAGAGTTGGGAGGAGGTATAGTGGATGGTTCAGCTGAAGAGGGACCAGAGGAGGAAGCTCCAGCTGATGATGAAGCGAGAAGTGCCTCACTGGACGAAGAAGGAGGAGGAATATGTGTGGAGGAAGGAGGAGATGGTGAGGAGGTGGCAGGAAATGGGGTAGGTGAAGAAAGGGGTTTAGGAATAGGTTGTTTGAAGGTGGCAGGAGCAGGAGGAGCAGTGGTAGAGGAGGGTGGAGAAGGAGGGGTTGGAGTTTGAAGAAGGGAAGAAAGGGGCTCTGGGGCTATAGCCTGTTCTTCAGCTCTTATTGGCTCAACCACTGATTCCACCGGCCCTGATGGCCCAGACTCATCCACTGCTGGCCTTGGGAGATCTGATTGCTTATCCGACGGCCCTGATGGCCCTGATGCTGCCTGATCTAGCTCAACCTGCCTAGAATCTTCACCAATCTTTGGCCTTGATGGCCCAGCTGCCTCTGCTTCTTCAACCCTTGGCCCTGAAGGCCCAGACTGCTCAACATCAACTATCCCTGATGGCCCAGAACTACTGGCAGGAGTTGCAGGAGAAGGAGCAGGAGGGGCAGGATGGATTGCGCACTTAAAAGATCGGAGAGAGTAGCTATTGAATCCTTTATGCTACTCAGCTCACTTCTCACCCATCTGACTGCATTTTGAACCATTCCCATTTCCTTTGCTGAAGTGCTCTAACTGATGAAAATAGAAGCTATATCAGATTGGACAGAGCAGATAATCTGACCTTGAGCATCCAATCTATCAATAATTGGCTTCATGTTGATTTTCAACTTCTTCTGCTTTAGCTTCCTGTGCAGCTTCATTGTGAGAGAGGAATCTCAGGGGCTACACCCTTGCTTTTATCAGAAGCCCTAGCAGTGGCTCCACATGATCAACATAAACCTCTTCTTCATCTGAGGTGCTTTCCACAATACCTTCCTCAAACTGATCAACAGCGGCACTAGCTGTGTGCACCCCTTGATTTTCTACTTCCTTCTCAACTCCATGCTCCCCCTCAACGGGAACATCTACCATCTGGATATCTGAAGCCAATACTCTTGCTCCCCCTAAATGGGAGCTTCTTCAATTTGAACAACTTCTTGCTCCCCCTGAGTGCTGGTAATTGATTCCAACACATCTCTAAGCACATAAGCTACACGAGAGGAGGGAGTAATAACCTCTAATGATTGCCCAACGGGCTCAATATGCTCTGGAGGTATATCCTCTATTCTGCTTTCACTAACTTCCAAATCTTCAACTCTGACATCCGCTGCTACTTCTTCTTCCTCTTGATGGACTTCTGGAAATTCTGCCCTGACTTCCTCTTACTGATCTTGGACATCTGAACGCACTGCTGCTGCAACTGCCTGAGCTACTTCTTCTTCTGCTTCAGGGACTTGGACTTCTTGGGCTTCTCCAATGATGGCCTCACCTTCAGCTACTGAGGTTTTGGTCCATACCTCAGCTACCAAAGAGAAACCACTTTTCTTCAAATTTCTTCCTCTAATAGCCTGGCCCATCTTCTCTGACACTTCACCAGTTAATCTGATGTTAAAGTGTTGGAAAATCTTAGTTAACAGATGAGCATACGGAAGGGACACTTTGAGCTTGTTCTTCTTGTCCCATATCACTGCAGATGCATGATGATCAGCTTATCCCCATGTAATTTAAATTAATTACATATTTATTTCGGTGATTAACAAAACTAAAACAAAGTTTAATCTAACATATTTTCTATAAGATTTGAGTACAGGAAATGAAACAAGGAATATCAAGCTAAATGGGTAAGTAGTATTTATTCTATAGCAATGTAAGTTCAAAGCATGAAATTTTCTAAGTTCACATCGACTCTTTAGTTGGTATAACAATTTCCTTTGAATCATAAGGATTTCCTCATTCACATCGATTTTGATTCAATAACAATTTCATAAGTCATTGCTATTCTATTGCAGTCTATCTCACAATGATTCGACAAGTGATCGCAACGATTTTCCTTCACAACGATTCGATAAGTGATCGCAACGATTTTCCCTCACAACGATTCGATAAGTGATCGCAATGATTTGCCCTCACAACGATTCGATAAGTGATCGCAACGATTTGCCCTCACAACGATTCGATAAGTGATCGCAACGATTTGCCCTCACAACGATTCGATAAGTGATCGCAACTATTTGACCTCACAACGATTCGGTAAGTGATTGCAACGATTTGCCCTCACAACGATTCGGTAAGTGATCGCAATGATTTGCGTTCATAACGATTTGCTAAGTATTCATAACGACCTATTTTCTTAACGATTTCTTAAGTGATCGCAACGATTTGCTTTCATAATGATTCATTAAGTATTCATAACGATTCGCTTCCATAACGATTCAATAAGTGATCACATCGATTTCTTAAGAAAGAACAATGATTTTCTCTCACATCGATTTGATAAGTGAGAACAACGATTTCAGTGTCACAACGACTCATCAAGTTTCAAAACGATTTGATTCCTGTAACGATTTGATAAGTTACATAACGACTCTGTTACTGTAACGATTCATCAAGTTACATAACGACTTGGTCGCTGTAACAATTCGATACAGCAAACAACAATTCATTCATATTGTCTTTAACGATTTGATTATAACGACTTGTGTGTAACGATTTGCTTATGGAGTCACAACGATTTGTCTATACAACGATTTGGTTATTAATGCATAACGATTTATATGTGCATCGGTTTGCTTGTGAGTGCACAATGATTTACATGAATATCAACTCATTTGCATAACGATTTCATAAGTCATGCATATAACGATTCCATGTGAAAATAATGATTTGATTTTTGCGCTCATTTTTTAATACATTGAAAAGTCAAAGTCTTCACATATATCTTTCTGACAACCATGCATTTATTATGACTGAACATATCACTGCAGTGCATGCAAACGATATCTTCTATTCTCATGCTTATTCTGTAAACATCTTTTTAGAAGAACAGAATGGAACTTCTATTTCTATATAAAATCAATCTAATGTTGACTGACAACAAGAGACAGCCTAGCTGTCTATTGTTTAAACTTGTAATGCGTGCAGGTCTCTGACAGCACTCGTCATACAATGTTGGACAAAATAGAAGCCAAAGGATATTACAGAAGATCTACTCTCTGTGCGTGTGCGAAGACCGTTGAACAGGAAGCTCTACAGGACCATGCAGTCTAACGTAAACAAAAGCTTAGAGACAACAGCACTTCAACGTTCAAATTACAAATAGAAGATATATAAAGAAGACTGAAGCTCTAGAAGAACAACACCTAGAGTTTGAGAATACAAATGACAATCTTTCACAAGTTTTTCTGCGAGCATCTCGAAGAGCCAAGCCTCACTCCTTTGATTGTTTAGCTCTTAGCTCTCTGCATTCATTGTGTTAGTCTTGAGAGCTTCTGAAAACTAAGAGTGTCCCTCACTGTAGAACCTTCCCTCTCAGTCTTAGCTTCAGATCTAGCATTGTATAAGCTTGATCTACGGGCTTGATCTCATTTCACATTCTTGTGTTCTTGTGTTCCCTTCGAGTAGAAGGAAGACCTGGTGGTATCCAGGGTGGTGTATTTCCTCTTCAGGTTGTGAAGAGAAGACCAGCTGTGACTGGGTGTGTAAAGGTCCATAAGGGGGACTGTACCCTTGGGAGTGAAAGCCTGAGTTGTTGCTCAGGGACTGGATGTAGGACTCCTGTGGAATGGAGGTCCGAACCAGGATAAATCCCTGTGTTGTCTGTGTGCTTGCTTTGCGTTTACTATCTTTCTTTACTAACCCTAACACCCATCGAAGTGTGTTTTGTGTGACTATTTTGTGAACAGGTTTAAGGTACTTAATATTTTTAAGAATCCCATTCACCCCCCCTCTGGGCTTGTTAGCTGGGCAACATGTGGTATCAGAGCTAGTCTCTTCGACAAAGAAGAAGATCCAATGATCTGAAGAGAAAAGATCAAATGGCAGCCTAAGGTTACTCCGAAGGTCAGTCAGTCATAGGCCACCACTGTTCGATGGAGAAGATTACACCTACTGGAAAACAAGAATGGAAAACTTCCTACAAGGATTCGATTTTCAAATATGGTCTATAGTGGAAGAAGGCGATCTAGTTGTTCTAAACAACAGAGACAACTGGACAGAAGACGACAAGAAAAAAATCTCTCTAAACTGCAAAGCCAAGAGCATTCTATGTTGTGCTCTTAGCAAGAAGGAATTCAACAGAATTTTCGCCTGCAAATCCGCCATGGAAATGTGGGAACAGCTCAGGATCACGTACGAAGGCACCGACAAAGTCAAGGTAACCAGGATAGACATACTGGTGACTCAATGAGAGATTTCAGATGCAGCCAAGAGAGTCAATAACCCAAATGTTCAGCAGATTTACAGACATCACAAATGGGTTAGCCAGTCTTGGAAAAACCTACGAAATGGGAGACATGGTAAGAAAAATTCTGAGATCTCTACATCTTCTTGGACCCCTAAGTAACAGCCATAGAAGAAGCCAATGACCTGAAGAGGATGTCATTGGGGAAACTTGTTGGGTCCCTTATGGCCCATGAAATCAACATGGAGAGACTGGGAGAGTCTTCGAGCAGGAAGAAACACTCAAATGCTCTCAAAGCTGAAGAAAACTCATCAGAAGAATTTTCAGATAACAATGAAAGAAATGAGACATCGAATGAGAAGACAATGCTGTCTAGGAGACTACAACGAATCTTAGCCAAAAACAAGAAGTATCAGTCCGGTAGAAGATATTTCAAGAAAATAAAGACTTTAAGAAGCCAGAAGTAAAGGATCAAAGAAAGCTGAGCCCATATGCTATGAATGTAAGAAGCCCGGACATATCAAAGCAGAATGTCCAAAGCTCAAGAAATCTGAATTCAAAAGGAAGACAGTTCTAGGAAATTCAGAAGATATAAAAAGAAAGCGATGGCAGCAGCTTGGAGAACAGCATGACTCTGACAGTGAGTCTATCTCAAGTGAAGAGGAGAAGAAAGGCCAACCTGGCCTTCATGGCAAACATCGATGAAAAGGTACATCTCTGATTCCTTCACTTCTAGTACTGAATCTGATTCTGACAATTTGGAAGAAGCGTTTAACGAACTTTATGAAAAAATATAGGGATGTGTGTAAATCACTAAAAATGACAAGAAAAATCATGCTTGCCTAGAAAAGATAAATTCAGACTTAAAATCTGAAAATGAACAAGTAGAGAAGCAAATCAATGAACTTAAAAGAAGAAACGATCTGTTATGCGAAGATCTGAAAGATAAAAATAAATAAATTAGAAAATTAGAAAAACAAGAAACCTTAGACGAATTAAAAAGGTAAATTAAAACTCTAACAGAAGAAAATGAAAAAAAAAATCACCAATGGGAAAAATTCCTTAATATTAAAAGGTGCTAGACGGTCAGGAAAAAGAAAACAAGGATTAGACTATACACCCCTAGATAATGAAGACACAATAGTATACCCTAAAACGTATCCTACTCCTAAATTTGTAGCTGAACAAGATACTTCATATAATTAAACTTTAAGTATGTTTCCGTATGAAAGGTAACTAAAACAACATGCTATAGCCATTGCAATAGACTAGGTCACAGTAAAATAACTTATCCAACCAACCCAAAAATGGATAATTAAAGAAAAATGATGACACTAACCAACCAGGACCCAAAAGAACTTGGGTACCTAAAGCTTGATGTTTCATTTCAGGGAAACCTCGAGCATCCAAATAGTATTTGGATAGTGGATGCTCAAGGCATATGTTAGGTAATAGAAAGCTATTCTCTCACCTCGAAGCTGAAGAAGGCATAATGACATATGGAGATAATGGAAAAGGAACAATGATAGGATGCAGACCTATAGGCAATAGCGAGAAAATATTTATTGAAGATGTACTATGCGTAAAAGGCTTGAAGCATAATCTCATCAGCATAAGCCAGCTATGTGACAGAGGACATCAAATCAAGTTCTAAGAATCTAAATGCAGCATCATGAAGGACGGGGCAGTGATTTTCGAAGCTAACAGAGAAAAGAATATGTACGTACTTTACCTTGAAGAACTGAAAGATCAAGGTATCTGTTTAGCAGCTAGTAAGGAGCAGTCAACTGAGCTGTGGCATAGAAGATTGGGTCACTGCAGTTTGGATGGCATGAGAAAGTTGATCAAGAGAAACCTGGTGGAAGGTCTACCAAAGGTCAGCACAAGAATGGACAGTGTCTGTGGACCATGTGCAAAAGGAAAGCACACCAAGTCATCCTTCAAGTCAAAGACTGTGGTAACAACCTCCAAACCCTTAGAACTCCTTCATATGGATTTATTTGGGCCAATGAGGACCACAAGTCTTGGAGGAAAAATTTTGGATTCGTTATAGTATATGACTATTCAAGATTCACATGGGTATCCTTTTCTGGAACACAAAGACGATACATTTGAAAGCTTTGTAAGTTTTAGTAAAAAGGTTCAAAAGATAAGAAGTACTGCATTGTTGGAATCCGTCAGATCATGGAGGAGAGTTCCAGAATGAAAAATTTGGAAAATTCTGTGATGACAAAGGGATATAGCACAATTTCTTAGCACCAAGGACACCACAACAAAATGGAGTTACTGAGAGAAAGAACAGAACCCTTCTGGATATGGCAAGAACGATGCTATCAGAATATGATCTGCCAAGATATTTTTGGGCTGAAGCAGTCAACACAGCAAGTTACATTATTTTTAGAGTAATGATCAAGCCTATCCTAAAGAAGACAACATATGAATTGTACAAGGGAAAGAAGTCGAAGATCAGTCACTTCAGGACATTTGGATGCCCATGTTTCATCCACAATAACGGCAAAAGAGACATTGGTAAGTTAGATGCAAAATCAGATGAAGGCATCTTCATGGGTATGCATCTAAACCTAAAGGCTTTAGGGTATTTAATAAGCGTACTTTATTAATTGAGCAATCAGTACACATATCTTTGATGAAACTAACTCTTCCTTGAAAAGGAAGAGATAGTGATAATGATGATGCAAATGAATTGTTCAAGAAGCTAAAGAACTCATCATTGAGGACAGGAAGATCCACCTCTGAAGACCTGCAACAAAAGGACATAGTACATGAAAATCTTCCAAAGAATGGAGATACAAGAGAGATCACCCTCCTGAAAATATTATTGGTGATCCATCTGTAGGGGTAAGAACAAGAGTAACATAATTCCATGTGATTATTTAGTCTTTGTTTCTCAGATAGAGCCTAGGACAGTCAATGATCTATCACTGATGAATCTTGGATTTTAGCCATGCAAGATGAACTGAATCAGTTCAAGAGAAACCAGGTATGGTCACTTTTCCTAGACCATCAGATCATCCAGTGATTGACACCAAATGATGTTCAGAAATAATTGGATGAAGCTGGTGTGATCATAAGAAACAAGGCCAGATTTGTAGCTCAAGGCTATTCCCAAGAGGAAGGCATAGATTTCGATGAAACCTATGCACCAGTAGCTAGACTTGAGGCTATTAGAATATTACTTGCATATGCATATGCATTAGATATAAAATTATTTCAAATGGATGTAAAGTCTGCCTTTCTAAACGGTTTCATAAAAGGAGGTTTATGTGGAACAACCTCCAGGTTTTGATGACATTGATTTTCCAAATCATGTATTTAAATTGCACAGAGCACTATATGGATTAAAACAAGCACCAAGAGCATGGTATGAACGACTAAGTACATTTCTATTAGATCATGGTTTCATTTGTTGGGTTGAGTGTGAATTTAACACATTTCCCCTCATGATTTTGATGATGACAAGTTGTGATTTTAATGCACAATGAAAGAACATGTTAAATACATCTCACATACATAACAATGTTCAAAAAGTATGTCTCCAAACACATTATATCTCATACATTCATGTAATACATTGGACTAATATTTGTGTGTTTATTTCACAGGAACATACACTTTTTGCAAAGGTAGTGTTGACACACCCTCTACTATGTCGACACTACTAGATGCAGATTCCAGGAGACCTCTTTTGCCTGAATGTTACACGGTGTCGACACAACTCCAGGTAGTGTCGACACTAGATCAGGTTTCCAGCAGAATGATTTCACAGACTGTCAAAGTGTGTCGACATAGTCAGGCTTAGTGTCGACACTAGATCAACTTTCCAGAACTCCACTTTTGTGGAATTTTCACAGGATGTCGACACTGTCTGATGTAGTGTCGACACACTCCGGCGATTTCTGTCAAGTTCAGTCCCACCTGGGCACGTGGCTTTCTAGGGTTAAAGGATTAACCTTGGATCATGTGCCCACATATCCCAAGGGCACTTTTGGCCATGTGGGGCTATAAATACCTCACTATTTGCCCCCAAGCCAAAAAGAGACCTCCATCACATCCAGGAAAAGTCTATTTGGGCGGCAACTCTGAGGCTCTTCCCGTTCTTGCTCTCCTGGTGCTTCTTCAACCAAATGTCCATTTCTCCAACCACAAGAAGTGAAGTCTCATCCATGAAGATGCAATGAGATCACTTCCAAGGAGCAGATCAGTTGAAGCAGCCAATTGTGAAGACTTCAAGGAAGATCCCAAAGCACAAAGTGCAGAGCATCGGCCAGGGACTTCAAGAGTTCAAGCTTCTTCACAATTCAACCTTCTACAAGGAGTATATTTGAAGAACAAGGATTATTCATACAATTCCTCAATTCCCCTTGTCTCTTCTGAGTCATTCGATTGTGCATCAGTTGTTGCACCAGTCTCTTGAATGAACTCTTGATAGATTAGATCATTGCTAAAGGATCTGGATCTTGTTTTTCTGTTCTAGCAAGTTTTTTGTGAGCCTTTGTGCTCAGGTTTTTTGAGTCGTGGACTTAGGTTGTGGTTGAGCAGTCTTGCTCAGGTTTCTAGAGTAGTCTTGCTCTAGAGGTTGTGTGAGTTGTAGAACTCTGTGTGTTTGGAGTTGTCAGGCTCCAGTGTGTGTTGTATCCAAGTTGTGTAGTGGATCCTCACAGTGTGAGGGGTGGATGTAGGAATCACATGTGTGATTCCGAACCACCTAAAAATCTCTGTGCAGTGGTTTGTTTGTGATTCAATTTCACTTTGTGCTAGATGTATGCATAGGTTTTTTGAATTCACTTCTAATCAACTTGATCTCACACTCTAATCATATAATTCACATAATCACTCATCAGATCTGTAAAGTGCTCCTTCAAATTGCCTCTAATTCAAAGCATTAATTTAAATTGGCTAAGCTTCCGTAGTTTTTGTCCTAGATCTATTCAACCCCCCCCGCCCCCCTTCTAGATCTGGTCCAACCTATTTCTCGATCCTACAATTGGTATCAGAGTGGGTTCATATCTGATTTGATCTGAGTGTTTTCTGTTTGTTCTGTGTGTTTTGCTTACTTGCTTGCTGAGTGTTTCCTTCTTTGCACCATCAATTGATTCAATGGATTCCAGAGGGTTCATAGCTGAGGGTCATTCCATTAATAGACCACCCTTCTTCATGGGACTGACTACTCCTATTGGAAGAAGAATGCAAGTCTTCCTTAGATCCCAAAACTATGAAATCTGGAAAGTATCGAGGTAGGTCCCTATGAGAACCAGGGAGAGGAAGAAACCTGGACCAGGGAACAGATTAGAAGGGCTACCCTGAACTATAGTGCTATGAATATGATCCAATGTGCAATCCACCCTAAGGAGTACTCAAGAATCTCTATGTGCAATCTGCCAAGGAGATGTGGGATAAGCTTGATATACTCTATAAGGGAACATCTCAAGCAAAGGAAACCAAAGTTAACATTCTTGTTTCTGAGTATGAACTGTTTATGATGAAATCTGATGAGACTATTTCTGAAATATTTGCTAGGTTTATGATCATTGTGAATGGACTGAAGGCTTTAGGTAAGGATTATACAGATGCTGATTTGGTAAGGAAAATTTTGCACTCTCTCTCTTCATTTGGCACACTAAGGCCACAGTCACCGAAGATTCTAAAGATTTGTCCAAAATCTCTTTGGATGAATTGATAGGATCCTTAATGACTTATGAAATAAACCTGAAAAGGAATGAGAGCACATAATAAAACCAAACCAGTAGCCCTCAAAGCTTCATCGAGTAACAAAGACAAGAATCAGGAGAAAACAAGTTCTAATGAGTCTGAGTCCAATGAGGATGAGATTGCCCTCATGACCAGGCAATTCAGAAATTCTTAAAATATAGAAAAGGAAAAATCTCTTGGAAAAAGAAATTCCCATCAGGAAAAAGAAATACTTCCTTTTCTAACGCCAATTCAAGTAGAAATCAGAAATCTGATGAAGTTATCATTTGTTACAGGTACAACAAGCCAGGACATATGAAGGGAGAATGTCCTGAAACAAGAAGGAGAAATACAAGAAGATTCACAAATTCAAGAAGCCAAAAGAAATGGTTGCCACTTGGTATGATGAAGACTCAAGTGAGAAAGAAGAAGAAAAGTCCTCAAGTTCTGACAGTGAGGAAATTTGTTTTATGGCAAACAGCTCAGATGGGAAGGTAAGTACTTCTTTCGAAGACTATTCAATTGATGATTGGCAAGATGCATATGCTGAGCTTGTTGAAAATTATTCTGAAATAAGAAAAGAAAACAAGCATCTAAAGAAGAAAATTGAAAGCATTTTGCATAACCAATCCATAAATAATAGAATTTGTGAATTAGAAAATAAAGTAACTGAGCTCAATGAAGAAAAAGAAATCTCCTAAATACAATTGATGAGCTCAAGCTTGCATCCCAGAAGGCCACTCATTAGTTTAAAGAATTATCTGAAAAGCTGGAACTGAACAAAAGAAAAAAAAAGTGTTGATGAAATCAAAACCTTAGAAACCCAGCTAAAAGAAAAAGAACAAGTCATTGAAACCTTTACAAAAGGTAAAGATAATTTGGAGGCCTTGCTAGGATCTAGAATGAGATCTGAATCACATGGACTAGGATTCAACAACAAAAACCCAGAAAGACAAATCTGGTGAAATAAGAGAAAAAGCACCTTGATCAATTTTGTCAAAAGTTCTAGTCTTGAAAACACAAAAAATAAGCAAGTGTCAAGCAACACAGTAAAAATTTCAAAACCCAGAACAAAGAAAACAACCAGTTGACACAATCACCTAACAGGTCGACACAAGTTCACAAAAAGGTGGAATCTGTGACTGCTGTGTCGACACCATTAAGGACAGGTCGACCTGCTCAACCTCAAAAACCACAAATCAATCAACAAAAATTCAAATAAAAATCTGAAAAATAAGAAAAACTTAAAAGAAGCAATTCATGAGAAACCTTGGACTTCCAAACACACATCAAGCTGATTGGACTAACTCTTGGAACCAATGGTATCTCAATCCTTTTTGGTACCATCCTCAATTCTTCCATCCAAATTTTTCAGTGTACCATCAAAATCCTTAGTTTGGACCTCCACAATTGAACACTCATGTCCAAATGCAAATCCCCCTTCCAAATAAGAAAAGAACACTGGTGTTTTTATTCCAA
The DNA here is from genome assembly GCA_014218235.1 of Colocasia esculenta. Taxonomy (NCBI): domain Eukaryota; kingdom Viridiplantae; phylum Streptophyta; class Magnoliopsida; order Alismatales; family Araceae; genus Colocasia; species Colocasia esculenta. The sequence continues at coordinate 29,046,283 of CM024762.1, forward strand.
AAGGAAAGAACAAATGAAAAAGGCAAAAAACCACTGAAATAAAACAAAACAAAAATTAAATCAGATTTGGGTTAGAAAAGACTTGATGTCAATGTTCCAACATTCTGATGGTCCCAACAATGTTTGGGTACCAAAATCTTCTCTCTACTGATTGTTTTTGCAGGAAGGTCGTGCACCCAACTCAAATGGTGGTTCCTTGACAGTGGGTGTTCACGACACATGACTGGAGACAAAGCTAAATTTTCATTCCTGATTGAGAAGGAGGGAGGTTCTGTTACATTTGGAGGTAAAAATAAAGGAAAATTATTAGATCTGGAAAGGTTGGTCATCTTCCTCAAACCCAGTTGATAATGTTTTGTTAGTTGATGGTTTAAATTACAATTTGCTGAGCATTAGCCAACTTTGTGACAAAGGTCACAAAGTTGTGTTTGAATCTGATTTCTGCAAGATAATTGACTCATCAACTGATAAAAAAATTCTTTGGAAAGAGGGAAAACAATGTCTACATGATCAACCTTGATAAAAACTTCTCTGAAATATTTGTCTTATTGCAAATAAGAATGAAATTGTATGGACTTGGCACAAAAGACTTGGTCATGCAAGTTTCAGAACAATAAATAAATTGTTAAGGCTGAATTTGGTTAAAGGTCTTCCTGAATCCTTTTCTAATGTAGAAAATCAAGTTTGTGGGATTTGTGCCCAAGGAAAACAAACCAAATTTTTTTTAAAACCTTCAATGAGGTACTCATATCTAAGCCACTAGAATTACTTCATATGGACCTCTTTGGTCCAACAAGAATTTTAAGTCTTAGTGGCAAAAGATATGGGTTTGTCATTATTGATGATTTTACTAGATTTACATGGGTTATCTTTCTGTCCCACAAAAGTGATGCTTGCCTTGAGTTCAGGAATTTCTGTACCACTGCCTTAACAAGTTTTCCATACAAAATCAAAAACATTTTGACTGATCATGGGGGTGAGTTTGAAAACAAATCCTTTTCTGATTTTTGTGCTGAACTTCACATATTTCACAAGTTCTCTTCACTAAGAACTCCAGAACAAAATGGAGTTGTGGAAAGAAAGAATAGAACTCTTGTGGAAATGGCTAGATCCATACTCTTAGAAAGCAATTTGCCCAAATCCTTCTGGGCTGAAGCTGTAAACACAGCAAATCACATTCTTAATAGAACTTTGATCAGACCAAAAATCAGAAAAACCCCCTATGAATTGTTGAAAAACAAAAAGCCAACAGTGTCTTATTTCAAAATCTTTGGGTGTAAATGTTTTGTGCATAACAAAAATAAAGAAAATCTTGACAAGTTTGATGCTAAAAGTCAAGAAGCCATCTTTCTTGGCTATTCTAAAGTGCCAAGAGCTTTTAGAGTTTACTCTCTCAAGAACAAAACTGTTGAAGAGTCTCCACATGTTATTTTTGATGAAAATTCCTTTTCAACTCATGGTTCTAAATCTTGTAGGGACAGTCAAGATAATGAAGTGGATGACTTCATTGTGGATTCTTCACCAACTATTGAGGAAAATGAAGACATTGGTGAGAACTTGAACATTCATTCACCTACTCCAAGTGGATCGGTAATGTGTTCCAGACTTAAGTGCAACTCAACAGGTAACTTCTGAACATAGATTTTTGAGAGATCACCCATTAGAAAATGTTGTTGGCAATGTGCATGATAGGGTAAGGACTAGATCATCATTCCTGAATGCCATTCATGAAGACCCACTAGCACTAATTCCCAAGTTGAACCAAAATCAATTGATGAAGCTCTAATGAGTTCTGACTGGATCAATGCAAGGCATGATGAACTTCATCATTTGAAAGAAATCAAGTATGAGAATTAGTACCTAGACCTAGTGACCAATCAGTTATTGGCACTAGATGGGTTTTCAGAAACAAATTGAATGAAATGGTCAAGTCATAAGAATAAAGCTAGGCTAGTTGCAAAGGGGTACAACCAAGAATTTGGAATTGATTTTGAAAGTCATATGCCCCTGTAGCTAGGCTAGAAGCTGTAAGAATTTTTCTTGCTTTTGCATCTTCACTGAAATTTAAAGTTTATCAAATGGATGTCAAAAGTACTTTTTTGAATGGTTATAAAAAGAAAATATTTTTGTTGAACAACCTCCGGGCTTTGAAATGAAAAATATCCTAATCATGTTTTTAAACTTCATAAGGCTCTATGGTCTTAAACAACTCCAAGGCTTGGTATGACCGTTTGAGTTCTTTTCTGCTTGAAAAAGGATATTCTAGAGGTAATGTTGATCAAACCCTGTTCACAAAAATTATCAATAAACAAATAATTGCAGTCCAAATTTATGTTGTTGACATAATATTTGGATCAACCAATAAGAGCCTGTGCAATGAATTTGCAAACCAAATGAAAAATGAATTTGAAATGAGTTTAATGGGACCTACAATTTTTCTTGGGATTGCAGGTTAACCAACAAGTGAGGGGATCTTTATAAGTCAAACCAAATATTCAAAAAACTTTTGAAAAGGTTGACTTCCAGAACCTCAAGTATTCACACACCCATTGCAATTAATGCTAAACTAGAAGAAGACTCACTTGGTAAGTCAGTAGACCCAAAGACATACAGAGGTATGATTAGTTCTCTACTCTATCTCACTACTTCTAGACCTGACATTCAGTTCAGTGTGTGCTTGTGTGCTAGATTTCAAGCTAATCCAAAAGAAAGTCACATGTTAGCTATTAAAAATATTTAAATATCTGGTTGGAACATGTGATCTTGGAATTTGGTATCCTGCTGGTTGTAAGTTAGATTTGATTGCCTATTGTGATGCTGATTATGCTGGGTGTAAACTGGATAGAAAAAGCACAAGTGGCTTGTGTTTGTACTTAGGTGGATGCCTAATCTCTTGGGCTTCCAAAAAGCAACACTCAGTTGCTCTATCAACTGCAGAGGCTGAGTATGTCGCAGCTGATAGATGTGGCACTCAAATTCTTTGGGTGAAACATCAACTTCTTGATTACAACCAAGAGTTAGGTTGTGTTCCCATTCTTTGTGACAACACAAGTGCCATAAATCTGTCTAAAAATCCAATTCAGCATTTCAGAACAAAACACATTAAAATTAGGCATCATTTCTTGAGAGATGAGGTAGCAAAGAAATCCTTTGAACTCCACTTCATTGAAACTGAAAAACAAATTGCTGACATCTTCACTAAACCTCTTCCTGATAGTAGATTTTCATCCTTGAGGAGAGAGTTTGGTCTTTGCAAATGTCCATCTTATTGATCTCTCTCATTTGGGTTGAGTGTTTAGGCATATTCTGAGGGGGAGTCATTGTTTTATCATTCTTCTTTGCTTCCTTGATTCATATTGTTCACATCTCTCACTATTCAACTTCTATTTCTTTTTGACAATAAATTCTTGAACTCACATTGTGTTGAACTTCTTGTATATCAAATGGTGACTTGAAGAAGGACAAGTTCTACTTGTCTGGACACTTTCACTATGCGAGAGTATATGTCTCCGCCAAGTACCAAGAAATGAATATGCAATTGTTGAGGGGAGCTTTGTTTGTTTAAAGGGAATCATTCCTATTTTCAAATCTTGCATATCTTTACTTTGATGAAAAGTTGTTGGAATCAACATCTCAGGGAGCTAGAGAATTCACAAGTCATTCATTTTGCAAATTCAAAACTCTTCTTGAATTACACAACTTCCTTGCATGATGTCCTCATTGAGTTATCTAAACCTCAAAATGATTTTTGAGTGATCTACTAATTTTTTTTATAGTCAACTCTCAACTATACTCTTCAAGACTACAGAAATTCAAATCTCTTTGAAAGACTGAAGGATAAGTATGACTTGAATTTAAACATTTTTTTTTTGCAACTGATGTGGGATATATGTTTTTCATTTTAATAAAATTCGCCTTACAATTACCATTCAACAGAGCAATGGCACAAATGCTGAGAAACTACAAACCTTCACATGAATGAAGTGCCATGTATGTCATGAAGTATTATTGCTATCTCTGTTCAAAAGGGTTTCAAAATCAAACAATAAAAACAAATGCTCTATACATTTTGATGATGACGAGTAACTGGAAATATTGGCGTTTGATAATGTATATTTTCATGTCAAAATGTTATCATTTACCCCTTGAAACTTATCATTACCCCTTGAAACTTGATAATGGGTAAATCGCTAGTATCCCGGGACTATGGTGTGTAAAAAGCATTAGTTCTTGAGTGAACAAGATTTACTACATTTGATAGTTTGATTTTTTTTTTTAAAAAAAATGTTTGTCCAAGGAGAATTGCTTAAAATAAACATCCCTGTCTTTCATCAGTTTGTTTTAAAGGTGTTTACCTTCATCACCTACTGATTTCAATCTCAACGACATTTTTATTTCTTTGGATTTGGAGAATATGGTTTTTTGTCATTGATTGTTGAATGTATTATCCCTCAAACCATCATTTTAATGGCTTAAGTCATTTAATGAACATATCCTTGTAAGTTGTTGTGTAAAACTTGAAGTTTGCTGAATGTTTGTAACAATTTGACAAATGAATTCTTTGGTGGTCTTAAAAATCCTTGAAAGTTAATTCCATTCATATTTTTCATCATATTAAAGATGTACCAAATTCACAAATTTTTCCCATGCTCGAATTTATAAATTTCTTCAGGCCAGGTCGACACTACCTCCATCTAGTGTCGACACAGTCCAGCCCAGGTCGACACTAACCTCTTCTGGTGTCGACACATACCCCTGTCTGGGCGGTTCAGGTCTTGGGCGCCGGTTTGGGGTTGTTGTTCCTGCGGGCCAGTGTACCCCCCAAAACCCTTTTTCTTTTACCCATGTTGGACCCATGGCCGCCGTTCCCTTTGAAAACGGCACGACTCTTCCCCCCTTCACAACATCTCTGTCTCCATCCTCTTCCCGCCATCTCCTTCGTCCCCCGCTCCTCTTCTTCCCCTACAACCATGGCCCCCAAGCAGGTGCCTCTTGTTGGTGCCAGGTCTCGGGTCAATGCAAGACCGACTGCCGTGGAAGACCCTCCTCCTGTTGAGAGGCGAAGCAAACGTCCCATGACCCCCGTTGAGCAGCCAGGTTTTCATCTGCTTCTCCCACTCCTTCCAAGAGAGGTAAGGCATCCTCTTCAGTAGAGGTCCTTCCCAAAGGGGTCCTAGACACCTTAGGAGAAGATTTTGGCATCTTCCCTGAAATTTCTGAAGAATCATGTCTCCTTCATCTGGGTCTTCTCAATCCTTAGAGGAAACCCCTTCAAAGTTGGCCAGTGAAGGAAAGTCCATTCTAAAGCCTAGGGCTGTAGATTTGCAAGACAATGAGCTCGCAGCTGCATTTCCAAAAATTCTCCAATTCTTCAACTTTCAGTCTTGGTTGCCATTCATTTTTGACTTTAGAACTATTTACCCCAGACTTGTAAAAGAATTCTATTTGAATTTGGAATGTACTGATGAAGGGTACAAGTCCGAAGTTAAGGGCGTGCTGATAGATTTGCCCATAGAGCTAGCTGCCACCTTGTTTCGAATTCTTGATGAAGGGACTGATTATCATAATTTGTGAGTTTAATCTTCATGAAGCTTACTCCTTGTTGACTGGTCTTCCATCTGATGTCAATGATCCCCACGCAAACTCATGTCACAAAATTCAACACAAACACATTTCCTCCTGTGTTGAACTTCTCCACCACATCCTCACCACAATTATCACACTTCAAGGTGGTGAAGGGACAGACTCACCGATATACAAAGATTCATAATTTATTGCATGAAGAAGGAATTAAAGGTCAACCTCCATGTTATCATGTACCAAATCATGTCAGAAACCACAAGGACGGATCTCCACAGATCTCTCCCATATGCTGCTCATCTCACACCAGTCTTTGCACATTTTGGAGTGTCATTTGAGAATGAGCAGGCCCAATCAATCCCCAAGTCAAACATCTATCGGTTCAAACATTTACAGAAATTCATGGGATTCAGACTTGAGGGAGATCAAGTTAGAAGAGGACCACTATTGCAGAGGTTCCAGTGGTTTCTGAGGTTGTACCACCTCATGAGATACCCCACTCTCCTGCACATGAGGACCAGCCTCCGGTTGAGGATGAAGCACCAATGCCCAAAGATGTACCTCATACACCTCCCTTTCAAACCTCTTCACCACATCTCCCTGAAGTGGAAATACCTTCATTCACAATCCCCAAGCCCAAGCCTCCACTTCCTTTTGTGGACCTTCTGTTCCACCAGAGTTGTACTCATTTCTCAATGACAAATTTGATACCATCACTTCTTCAATCCAACAGATGTTAGAGGCTTTTGAGCTCAGAGTACAAAGGTTAGAAAATTCAGTGTCTGCTCAGTTCATCAAACAAAAGGAAGCATCAGATTATGCAGCCCACAGATTCAATAGGCTTATTGGAACATTGGCTGATGCCTCCCTTGAACTAAAGGAGCATCAAGACAAGTTAGAAAAGGTTCTTGAAGGTATTTTGCAAATTCCCAACAGAATTTATTCAACAGCCAGGAAGCATCAATCAGATATCCAACAAGACTGTCTTATGCACACATGGTAGATGATTTGGAGGGCATGAAGAATTTATCTGCTCACATTGATGAAGAAATGTCTACTCTAAAGACGGAATTCAAAACTTTGAACAGACATGGTGGCACAGCTGGTTCATCTTCATCATCACAGCCTATTCTAGCTGATTTCAGTGTGCTTCAAGAAAACATGTCTGAGAATTCTGCAAGAATGGAAAACCTCCTGCATACAAGACTCTCAACAATCCAAGCTCAGATGAAGTTCAGCTTGACTTCTATGGAGAAAAGATTGAAGGATATCGAGACTATCTTGCTGCCCATTCCTCCTCCTCCTCCTCCTCCTAATGGACTTCATATTTTGATGATGTCAAAGGGGAGAAGGACATCTATTTTGAATGAGAACTTTTTGTAATGAATGTGAATGAACAAATGTCTGTAGATTCAAACTGTGTTGGTTTTTGGTCATTATGGAAAGCTATGGTTATTAGTAACATTGTGCCTCTTGATTATGAAAATGTCAATTGTTACTAAATTGTGCTAAATGGCTTTTGATGAATGTGAACGAAATTGAATGAATGTGAATGTGTTCATTGTTATTCAGTGTGTATGTTAATGGATGTTGTGTGAATGGATACATGAAAATCACAATCCTTTAAAATTCAAACTTTCATGTTGACTTAATATTGCCATCATCAAAAGGGGGAGATTGTTGGTTGAGTGTGAATTTAACACATTTCCCCTCATGATTTTGATGATGACAAGTTGTGATTTTAATGCACAATGAAAGAACATATTAAATACATCTCACATACAATAACAATGTTCAAAAAGTATGTCTCCAACACATTATATCTCATACATTCATTAATACATTGGACTAATAATTTGTGTGTTTATTTCACAGGAACATACACTTTTTGCAAAGGTAGTGTCGACACACCCTCTACTAGTGTCGACACTAGATGTGATTCCAGAGACCTCTTTTGCCTGAATGTTACCGGTGTCGATACAACTCCAGGTAGTTCGACACTAGATCAGGTTTCCAGCAGAATGATTTCACAGTCTGTCAAGTGTGTCGACACAGTCAGGCTTAGTGTCGACACTAGATCAACTTTCCAGAACTTCAGTTTGTGGAATTTTCACAGGATGTCGACACTGTCTGATGTAGTGTCGACACACTCCGGCGATTTCTGTCAAGTTCAGTCCCACCTGGACACGTGGCTTTCTAGGGTTAAAGGGATTAACCTTGGATCATGTGCCCACATATCCCAAGGGCACTTTTGGCCATGTGGGGCTATAAATACCTCACTATTTGCCCCCAAGCCAAAAAGAGACCTCCATCACATCCAGGAAAAGGCTATTTGGGCAGCAACTCTGAGGCTCCTCCCGTTCATGCTCTCCTAGTGCTTCTTCAACCAAATGTCCATTTCTCCAAGCACAAGAAGTGAAGTCTCATCCATGAAGATGCAATGATATTTCTTCCAATGGAGCAGATCAGTTGAAGAAGCCAATTGTGAAGACTTCAAGGAAGATCCCAAAGCACAAAGTGTAGAGCATCGGCCAGGGACTTCAAGAGTTCAAGCTTCTTCACAATTCGACCTTCTACAAGGGAGTATATTTGAAGAACAAGGATTATTCATACAATTCCTCAATTCCCCTTGTCTCTTCTGAGTCATTCTGAGATTGTGCATGAGTTGTTGCACCAGTCTCTTGAATGAACTCTTGATAGATCAGATCATTGCTAGAGGATCTGGATCTTGTGTTTCTGTTCTAGCAAGTTGTTTGTGAGCCTTTGTGCTCAGGGTTTTTGAGTCGTGTACTCAGGTTGTGGTTGAGCAGTCTTGCTCAGGTTTCTAGAGTAGTCTTGCTCTAGAGTTGTATGAGTTGTAGAACTCTGTGGTTTGGAGTTGTCAGGCTCCAGTGGTGTTTGTATCCAAGTTGTGTATTGATCCTCACAGTGTGAGGGGTGGATGTAGGAATCACAAGGTGTGATTTTCGAACCACCTAAAAATCTCTGTGCAGTGGTTTGTTTGTGATTCAATTTCACTTTGCGCTAGATGTATGCATAGGGTTTTTCAAATTCACTTCTAATCAACTTGATCTCACACTCTAATCATATAATTCACACAATCACTCATCAGAACTGTAAAGTGCTCCTTCAAATTGCCTTGATTCAAAGCATTAATTTAAATTGGCTAAGCTTCCGCAGTTTCTGGCCTAGATCTATTCAACCCCCCCTTCTAGATCTGGTCCAACCTATTTCTCGATCCTACAATTAGTATCAGAGAGGTTCATATCTGATCTGATCTGAGTGTTTTCTATTTGTTCTGTGTGTTTTGCTTGCTTGCTGCTGAGTCTTCCTTCTTTGCACCATCAATTTGATTCAATGGATTCCAGAGGGTTCATAGCTGAGGGTCATCCATTAATAGACCACCCTTCTTCAATGGACTGACTACTCCTATTGGAAGAATAGAATGCAAGTTGTAAGGCCCTCGAATTTCCGTCGCATTAATTTTATTGTGGTGTGTGTATATTTGGTGCTTGTGTATGTAGTACATATTTACGTACGTATTAATTAGTATAATTACATGTGCATATGTTTATATTATGTAAATAATACATGTATTGAATGGTGATAGTATGGATACACTACCTTATAAATTTGCATGTATATATGCATGGTATGCATGGGTTTTCTGCGTATTTTAGAGTTCTGGCCGAAGGCCACCTTGGCGTCAACCCCTGGCCGCTGAGGTGGTGTCAGCGTCCAGACCTGGACGCCAATACTAACCCTGGCGTCCAGCGATATGGACGCCAATCTCTCTGGCCTGCATGCGCAGCAGAGCTGCAAGCTTCTGAAACAAGAAAGCCAACCATTGGGGGACTGTCCCCAACGGCTCTGAAGGCTGTCAAGTCACCTGGTGAGTGGGAGAGAGACTCCCTTTATGTCTGAATCCGAAATGGCCTCTTCCCACTTCTCCCTTCACCTTGCAAGAGGAGAAAAAGAAAGAAGAAAACCCTAGGAGAAAACTGTGAGAAACCCCATCCTTGCCACTCAAAAATCCACACTTCTGAAGCTTGATCCGGCGTTCCACTGCTTCAAGGAGGTTGCTGGACCGACGAGGAAGGCTTCCCCGACCTCGGCTTGCTGTGGATCTCGCTCAAGAACCGGAGGAGAGTTCATTTGGAGGCTTCTTGGGACTGCCCAAGGAGGGCTTCACCAACACCCTAGACCCTTTGGAGGAATTTTTAAAAGGCAAGTGACCTATCCATGATGTTCCCGTATGTGTCTAGGTCGTTTCTATAATTTTTATGGATTTTTCCTCGAGTCCTAGACCCTCCCATTCACCCAAGTTTGAGAGCTCGGGTCTGTGTTTCTGCACAGACCTGATTTGACGGCAAGGTCAATGGACGCCCATATCATGCTTGGCGTCCATCGTCCATGCCGCTGACCCTGAGTCAGCGGCCAGAGACCGCCGCCAAGTTCCTCTGGACAGAACAGTGAACTGTTTTGCCCTTCCTTTACATTAATTTCGGTATGGTTTCCGTGATGAGGATATATGGTAATCTTATACTCTATGTATATAGTCAATTGTGGTGTGTGGATGAGTGGGATGTGTGGTGGTGAATGTAGGAAAGTTGTATCCCTTAAACTTGTAAGCATGACGTGTTGATGATTTTACCAAATTTATGTTTCATGAGTAGGATTAGTCTGAATGCCTTGGTTTTGTCAGTTCATGAAGATTAGTAGATCAGCAGATGTATGCCCAATTTTTGGTAAATTGTTCATGCTTGTATAGATTGCAAATAAATTCGGTTCGGTAAATAGAAAGACATGCAAGAATGGTTTGTGGTGATTGATTTGTGATTGTATGATTTAGGATAGTTCTGTATTCTCAAATCATGCACATAATGGTAATCCCTGTTCAAACAGTAAATGGCAAAATTGCATGATGTGTTAAATTCCATGTAACTTAAATTGTGAATGGCATGCAAAATAAGTGTTTGATTTTCTGTAAATTCTATTTAGCTCAGAAAAATCTGAAAATTGAGTGTATGATCTAGAACCCGATGGTTAAAATTTCAGGTCATTTGGACTAGTAAATAAGAAGTTATGTATTTTCATGTGAAATGTGATAATCTACGTATATTATCGTAATGTGGTTAGTTATTGTCTAAACCCAACTGGATTAGTGAAATTTACTGTGTGTTAAACTCCTGAAATCTGTAGTGCCATGTCAGGAAACAGAGATATTCGTGTGAGTGAGAGAGTGAATGAGATGAAAAGTGTGAAGTGTAAAACCATGTGTAAAACGGTAAAATGTGTAATGTGTAACTGTGCCAATGTGACACTGCTTCCGTAGAGGGCAGTGGAGCTGTATCAGGGAAAAGTCCCCCTGAGAAAGTTCAATGTGTAAGTGACCCTAAGGGCATTAGGGGGAAATCCTGGAGGTGGACAAGTACCACTGGTTAGGGTGGAGACTTGTTCTCCCGGTCTGCGCATCCAAGAGTCGCCATTGGAATGCCTAGATGGCGTCTATGTGTAATGTGATGTGTATATGTCCTTCTTTGGTGGTTTGGACTATGTGTCACGGCACCTAAAATGTGTAATGTGTATGTGTTCATGTGTAAATGTGTAAGTGTACAAATGTGAATTGTGTATGTGTAAAGTGCAACTATATGAAAAAGGAAACTTGTGTAAAGAAAATGTGAAATTCTAAATGAGAAGGTATGATATTGAAACCCATGTGAGACAAATCTGAAATCATGTGAAATCAGTGAAATTTTGTTATTACCATCATGTTATTATGTGCAAAGATGTCTAGAATCCATGTTAGGGATAATTGGTGAAAACGGGTACAAGATAGCATGATTGTTTGTTCACATGATATGTTTTACGCAATATTGTAGCTCTCATGTGTAGGTTTCAGCCATGAAACCATGTGAAATCAGCAACCTAAAGCATGTGATAACGTTTATGTATGTGTTTAAAAACATGTGAGATCCATGCTAGTTGTGTGTTCCTTTCTTGTATGCACAATGCTCATGTTGGTAGCTCTCTTGTCTTGATTCTTTAGAGACAAAGTTTCATGAGTAAATTGAATAGAGAGCATGTGATAGGTAAATTTCATTCTTAGAAATCTGAAAGCATGATCCATGTATAAAATTGTAAAACTTTCATGATAGGTTGAAACTTTAAAATGACTAGCATGCCATGTGTTGCAAATTGTAAATGTGCATGTAGAAATCGCTAAGACTTATACGTGTATGTTATGAGTAGTGTTGCTTGCTGAGTCTTTGGACTCACTCCTTGCTTCGGCGTACAGGTGTAGTTGGTGACGTGGCACCTTTGGAGGAGGCAGCAGAGACGGACTTCGAGCGCGGAGATTAGCTAGTTTTGGAGCTTTTTGTGACTTGTGTATTTCATAGTATGTAATTTGAACACTGTATTAGAATTATCATGAAAAGGATGTATAAGTGTGGACATTATGTATTTAAATTTCAGCAATTTAAATTATGTGAACTTTAGTTCCTTATTGTTAATTGCAAACTTCATGTATGTTTAATGTGGATGATGAATGAATGAAGACAGATGTCTTTTACTTCCGCTACTCTGGTATATTCGCGTGTATCTCAGCTGTAGTATCGTTTGGGTAAATGTCCACTGTGAGGACTCTTGCTATACCGACGTGGGTTGGTATAACCGTACCGGTATAATGAGGGCCGTCACACAAGTCTTCCTTGAGCCCAAAACTATGAAATATGGAAAGTAGTCGAGGTAGGTCCCTGAGAAAACAAGGAGAGGAAGAAACCTGGACCAGGGAACAGATTAGAAGGGCTACCCTGAACTGTAGTGCTATGAATATGATCCAATGTGCAGTCCACCTAAGGAGTACTCAAGATCCATGTGCAAATCTGCCAAGGAGATGTGGGATAAGCTTGAGATACTCTATGAGGGAACATCTCAAGTAAAGAAACCAAAGCTAACATTTTTGTTTCTGAGTATAAACTGTTTACGATGAAATCTGATGAGACTATTTCTGAAATGTTTGCTAGGTTTATAATCATTGTGAATGGACTGAAGGCTTTAGGTAAGGATTATACAGATGCTGATTTGGTAAGGAAAATTTTGCGCTCTCTCTCTTCAATTTGGCACACTAAGGTCACAGTCATCGAAGATTCTAAAGATTTATCCAAAATCTCTTTGGATGAATTGATAGGATCCTTAATGACCTATGAAATAAACTGAAAAGGAATGAAGAGCACATAATAAAAACCAAACCAGTAGCCCTCAAAGCTTCATCTAGTAACAAAGACAAGAATCAAGAGAAAACAAGTTCTAATGACCAGACAATTCAGAAAATTCTTAAAATATGGAAAAGGAAAACTCTCTGGGAGAAAGAAATTCCCATCAGTAAAAAGAAACACTTCCTTTTCTAATGCCAATTCAAGTAGAAATCAGAAATCTGATGAAGTTATCATTTGTTACAGGTGCAACAAGCCAGGACATATGAAGGGAGAATGTCCTGAAAACAAGAAGGAGAAAAACAAGAAGATTCACAAATTCAAGAAGCCAAAAGCAATGGTTGCTACTTGGTATGATGAAGACTCAAGTGAGAAAGAAGAAGAAAAGTCCTCAAGTTCTGACAGTGAGGAAATTTACTTTATGGCAAACAGCTCAGATGGGAAGGTAAGTACTTCTTTCGAAGACTATTCAATTGATGATTGGCAAGATGCATATGCTGAGCTTGTTGAAAATTATTCTGAAATAAGAAAAGAAAACAAGCATCTAAAGAAGAAAATTGAAAACATTTTGCATAACCAATCCATAAATAAGAGAATTTGTGAATTAGAAAATAAAATAACTGAGCTCAATGAAGAAAAAGAAAATCTCCTAAATACAATTGATGAGCTCAAGTTTGCATCCCAGAAGGCCACTCATTAGTTTAAAGAATTGTCTGAAAAGCTGGAACTGGAACAAAAAGAAAAACAAAAAAGTGTTGATGAAATCAAAACCTTAGAAAATCAGCTAAAAGAAAAAGAATAAGTCATTGAAACCTTTACAAAAGGTAAAGATAATTTGGAGGCCTTGTTAGGATCTAGAATGAGATCTGAATCACATGGACTATGATTCAACAAACAAAAACCCAAGAAAGAAAATCTGGTGAAATAAGAGAAAAAGCACCCTTGATCAATTTGTCAAAAGTTCTAGTCTTGAAAACACAAAAAATAAGCAAGTGTCAAGTAACACAGTAAAAATTTCAAAAACCCAGAACAAAGAGAAACCAACCAGGTCGACACAATCACCTAACAGGTCGACACACAAGTTCACAAAAAGGTGGAATCTGTGACTGCTGTGTCGACACCAGTTAAGGACAGGTCCACCTGCTAAACCTCAAAACCACAAATCAATCAACCAAAATTCAAATAAAAATCTGAAAATAAGAAAAACTTAAAAGAAGCAATCATGAGAAACCTTGGACTTCCAAACAGCACATCAAGCTGATGGACTAACTCTTGGAACCAATGGTATCTCAATCCTTTTTGGTACCATCCTTAATTCTTCCAACCAAATTTTCAGTGTACCATCAAAATCCTTGGTTTGGACCTCCACAATTGAACACTCATGTCCAAATGCAAAATCCCCTTCCAAATAAGAAAAAGAATACTGGTGTTTTATTCCAAAAGGAAAGAACAAATTGAAAAAGGCAAAAAACACCACTAAAATAAAACAAAAACAAAAATTAAATCAGATTTGGGTTAGAAAAGACTTGATGTCAATGTTCAAACATTCTGATGGTCCCAAACATTCTGATGTCAATGTCAACAAAAGCACTTGTGCTTTTTCTATCCAGTTTACACCCAGCATAATCAGCATCACAATAGACAATCAAATCTAACTTACAACCAACATGATACCATATTCCAAGATCACATGTTCCAACCAGATATTTAAATCATGACTTGTCATCATCAAAATCATTCATTGTGCATTAAAATCACAACTTGTCATCATCAAAATCATGAGGGGAAATGTGTTAAATTCACACTCAACCCAACACACTAGAGGTCAAGTAGACAGTACATTATTTGTCAAATCTAAGGTCAAACATATTTTGATTGTTCTAATATATGTTGATGATATAATATTTAGTTCTACTGATGAATCTCTTTGCAAGTATTTTGAGAAGATTATGTAGGGAGAATTCGAGATGAGCATGATGGGGGAGCTTAACTACTTTCTTAGATTGCAAATCAAGCAAGGAAAATAATGCACCCACATATGTCAAGACAAATATACCAAGGAACTCTTAAAGAAGTTTGGATTCGAAAATGCCAAGCCATTATCAACACCCATGAGCACATCAACAAAAATGGACAGTGACAAAGATGGTAAGAATGTAGATCAAAAAATCTACAGTGGTATGATAGGATCTTTACTGTACTTAACTGTTAGTAGACCTGATATATATTTTAGTGTATGTATGTGCGCTAGGTATCAGGCAGATCCTAAAGAGTCCCATTTAATTAATGTCAAAAGAATATTTAGATACTTAGTTAGAACCTATGACTTAGGTTATGGTATCCAAAATCATGTCAAATTAATTTGGTAGGATACTTTGATGCTGACTACGCTGGATGCAAAATAGACAGAAAAAGCACCAGTGGTTGTTGTCAATTCCTTGTAGGTTGTCTGATATCATGGTCCTCAAAGAAACAAAATTCAGTAGCTCTGTCAACAGCTGAAGCTGAGTACGCAGCTGCTGGAAGTTGTTGTACACAACGCCTATGGATTAAGCAACAACTTGAGGATTATGGACTCCAGATCAAGACAATTTCATTGTTATGCGACAACATCAGTGCTATAAATCTAACCAAGAATCCAGTACAACACTCAAGGACTAAACACATTGAGGTTAGATATCATTTCATTCGTGATCATGTAGCAAATGTCAACATTGATATTTTATTTATTGATACAAACAATCAGTTAGCAGATATCTTCACTAAAGCCTTACCCGAAGAGAGATTTACTTCTCTTAGAAAGGAATTAGGCATGTGTAAATTGTGAAAGAATTATCTGTTTAAAATTGAAATATTAATTTTCAGAATTTAAATTATTTTTCCTCCAAAAAGTTTGAGCAAAATTCCAATTATTGTCAATCCTTTTAAGTTTGTCTTGACGGTTCATTATTTTATAAGAGTTTATTCCTATCGAACTAGTCAGTTTGTCGTTTTCTGTCATCATGGCGCCTCCAAATTCTAAAGGTCATTCTTTTAAAATTTTCTTTATATTCCAAAATCTGTGCGGCAACGATTCACATCCCTTCATCATCTTCTTCCTTCTGCCTGAGGCGATACCCTATCGACTCCGGCATCGACTCAGTGAGACTTCAAGCTTCCACCTGCTTCCCACTTGAAATTTCTTGAGGGTTCTTGTTCCATTTCTCTTTCCAGTCCTCCAGAAACTCTTTCCATCCAAAACCATGGCCTCTTATGGTGTTTCCGGCAGCGTTGGGGGCTACGGAATTGCATTTCTTACGGTCGAGCAGCAGGAAAGATTTGTTTCAGTAAAGACCAAGCTTTGCGGACACAAAGCAGTGGATGTGGCTGACTTGCAGAAGAACAGAATGGGCAGTATCGTTGCAGCTATGGATAGATTGAAGTGGACAAAGATTGTCACCCTATCAGAAGTAAGTTATCCCATCCTTGTAAAAGCTTTCTATGTATGTCTGAAGACAGAGGAAGACGAGACCTTGACTTCCATGGTCAAGGGAACTCAGATTAGGGTCACACGAGATCTATTGGCATCACTATTTTGTGTGACTACCTCCGGACACAGTGGAGTTCACACTGTGGATATCCAGGCGAAAGGTTTAGGGATTGTTGGTCCTGAATACAGATTGAAGGATGGTAAACTAGATATCAACCAGTTGAGTGCATTTAATCGCCTATTGCATTTCATTGTGTGTCAAATAGTAGTCCCTAGGAGTGCCACCTTCTCCACCTGCACCAAGGCGGACTCTGACCTGATGTTCTGTGCTGTCCAGAATCAAAGTATCAACACGACAGAAGTAATATTGGAAAGGATGAAGTTTGCAAGTGCACAAGTATGGGATACAAAGAGTAAGCTGAATGTATCTCTACCCTATGCCCATCTCCTGACAAAAAATTTTCAGCATTATGGCATCAGCGTGGTAGGAGATGTTTCTGAAAAGATGGGGCAGACAATTCGCAACAGGAATTTAAGGAAAAGTGGATTTTCTGTTGTAAATGGTGGCGGTCAAAAACCTCTGTGGCTGAGGGTGAATCCATCATTGGCGAAGCCCAAGAAGACCAGGAAAGTGCAGGAGCAATTCCTGTGATTCAAGAGGAATCAGCAGTTCCGGCAGCAGCAGAACTAGGAGCAGCAGCAGTAAAAGCACCAACTGTAGAAGAAGTAGCAACAACACCAGCAGAAAGAGCAGCAGCACCATCTGTGGAAGCAACAGCAGAATCTAGCAGCAAGATTGAGGATATTCCCCAGAGGACATTGAGCCCGTTGGGCATAGTTCAGAGGATATTCCTCCCTCTTCCCGAGTAGCCTCAGTACTCAGGGATGTACTGGACTCCATCCAAAGCAATCTAGGAGTGCCAGTAATTAGTGATGATCAAGCAACAGAAGTTGTGGCATCAGGCCAAACTGATGAGATCATCATGGAGAAAGCTTCTAGTCAGGGGGAGCAAGAGGATGCTCATGAAAATGTTCAAGTAGATGATGCTCCCATTCAGGGGGAGCAGGGAGTTGAGAAGGAAGCAGCTCCTCAGGGGGAGCACACTGAGAGTGTCCCCATGAATATTGAAGAGAATGTTGAATCTGTGGAGCCCAGTGAAAGGGCAAGAAGCAAAATGAAGAGAATTGCACATAAGAGGCCAAAGAAGAAGCAACTGAAGGTAATTTGAAACCCATTATTAAAAGGCTGAATGAGCAAGGCAAGTCTCTCTCATCTCTGCAGTCTGACATTCAGTCTCATTATCAGCTAGACCTTAGCAGCAAACGAGATTGGAGCCTTGTCCACTGAGGTACACAACTTGAGAGATGATTTCAGAATGTTCAAGCAATTATGCAAATGGATGAAAAGTGAGTTTGACAGTGTCAAGAAGCTGATATCTTCGAGGGTGCAATCCTCCTCTGCTCCTCCTGCTCACTCTCCAGTTGAGCCTGTCAGCAGCTCAGGGCCTTTTGAGGCCAGACAGCAAGAAGAAGTAACTAAGCCATCAGGGCAGATTCCAGAGGCATCTTCAGGGCCATCCGAGCCACAAATCATTGAAAAGGAATCAGTAGCAGTGGAAACAGTTGATGAAGTTGTTGAAGTCAACCCTCAGGACCAATTCAAGAGGAAGTAAGACCATCCGGGCCTGAAAATTCAGAGCAGCAGAATGAGGTTGAGCGGCCATCAGGGCCATTGATTGTTGAAGATGTGCATATTGGAAATCCAAGTGTTGCTAAGCTATCTGAAGATCTAATAGGGCCAGCTATTGTTGATCCAGTGCCTACAGTAGAGTCTAAGCCTTCAGGACAACCAGAAGAAGAGTCAGGCCATCCGGGCAGTGGAGTCCGAGTCTGAGCTGCATCAGGCAGAAGAAGAAGCTGTTGTTCCAGTGCCCCCAGCTCTTTCACCCATTCAGACACCAGCCCCTACTTCTCCCCCTCCTCCTCCATAGCACCACCAGCCCCTCACCCTTCAAACAACCACTACCTAGAGCCATCTCTTCTCCTACTCCATTTCCTTCACACACCTCTTCATCTCCTGCCTCTACCACTTTTATTCCTCCCCCTCCTCCTTTCGTTGAGGTCCCTTCAGCTTCATCATTAGCTGGAGCTTCCTCATCCTCTGGTCCCTCCTCTTCTGGACCATCTGTCATACCTGTTTCCACCTCACATTCTTTTCTTCATCCCACTACTCCTCCTTCCTTTATTACCATTATTCCGGAGAGTGCTCAGATTGATGCTCCCTTTCTTAGAGACATCAAAGATGAATTTGAGGAAGCTATCATTAGATCAGTCTTGAAAGAATGTCATCATGTCCATAGGACAGGCTCTTCTAGCCTTGCTCCTAAGAAGAGAAAAATAACCTCCACTTCTTCTATTTCCTCTGATCCTTGCTATCCACCTCTGTGGTTTTCTCTAACAGTGGACAACAAAAATAAATCACTCTACAGAGAATTCCTTCAGAAGGTTGTGTTTGCTACCATCATCAACCTTCCTTATCTCAACCTCTCTAACCATCTCAATGTCATTTTGCCTTATACTTCCCTCTCTAAATCCAAAAAATCCAAAATCTTCTCTATGGCCGAAGCCAAAACCGAAGAGCAGTGGGCTCGGAGTCATAAAGCTCTCTACAATAAGTTTCTTCTTGCCAAATCAGCCAGATTTCCTCCCAGGGATCACTCCTTGACCTTATCTAAGTGGTTCCAAATCCTTCACAAGGATACCTGGGCCCCTTTTATTCAGAAGGAAATTAAAATGATCAGGCATACCAGATGTTCAACAATTATCAATATCTCAATCACCTCCCTGAAATCCAGCTGGGTCAGTTCAAGCAGGCCATTCAAGCACTTGGATCAGCTACAGCTCACACTGAAGCTATTCAAGTTGTTTTTGCCTCCCTCCAGGTGTCTAATTCTGTGTTCCTTCCCCCTCTTCATTCTCTAGTCATGGAGTCCGCTGTAGGCTCAAATATTTTTGAGCGTCTTTCTAGAGTTATGGGAAGAATCCACGTGCAGAAAGGTTCTGTAGTCGCCTTCAACCGATTTTTGTTCAGAGAGTATCACTTGGGTCATGTCAGTACAGAAATTCTTGCTCCTCTTTTGTCAGAATGTGAAAGACTCTCTCCTGCAGATTGGGCCAGATTCTATCCCTTGTCTGCTCAGTAGCTATCTGCTCTAAATGAATCTCAAGCCAGGGAAGGTAAACCTCCATTATCAGCTGCTACATTTCTAGACATGAACTCCATTCACCTTGTTAATGATCCCTTTCAAATTTGGGTTGAAAGATACAAGGTTTATGTAGCCATGCGCCTGGACTTGAAGCAGAAGCAAATTTTCTACCCTGCCTCTATGGATCAGTTTCTTGCATGTGCTAGTATTGGGAAGATCAGCCTTTTTAAAACTTCCTTTCCACGCGATCGATATGCTGAATTCCTTGATGAGCAGTTGGTTCTTCATCACAAAAGGATGGCTCCCACCATGGGCCCCTCCTATTCTCTAGCTCCTGGGGTTTTCAGGTTGTATTTTGAGCAGCAGGAAGATCAGGCTTGGGAAGTTATTTCTCATTATGCCTCTCTTCTGTCTCCTGCTTTCTATCTTTCTGTACCCACTCAATAAAATAATCCCTTGTTCTTATTCTTTTCTCTCTTCTTTGTCTCACTCTTGTATCTTTTTGCTTAATGACAAAAATGGGGAAAAAATATAGTACTTCTGAAACATATAGATTCATTTTAGTTCATCTATGCTTATTGATAAGTTTTGTCATCACAAAAAATGGGGAGATTGATGATCAGCTTATCCCCATGTAATTTAAATTAATTACATATTTATTTCGATGATTAACAAAACTAAAACAAAGTTTAATCTAACATATTTTCTATGAGATTTGAGTACAGGAAATGAAACAAGGAATATTAAGCTGAATGGGTAAGTAGTATTTATTCTATAGCAATGTAAGTTCAAAGCATGAAATTTTCTAAGTTCACATCGACTCTTTAGTTGGTATAACTATTTCCTTTGAATTATAAGGATTTCCTCATTCACATCGATTTTGATTCTATAACGATTTCATAAGTCATTGCTATTCTATTGCAGTCTATCTCACAACGATTCGATAAGTGATCGCAACGATTTTCCCTCACAACAATTCTATAAATGATCGCAACGATTTTCCCTCACAACGATTCGATAAGTGATCGCAACGATTTTCCCTCACAACGATTCGATAAGTGATCGCGACGATTTGCCCTCACAACGATTCGATAAGTGATCGCAACGATTTGCCCTCACAACGATTCGATAAGTGATCGCAATGATTTTCCCTCACAACGATTCGATAAGTGATTGCAACGATTTGCCATCACAACGATTCGGTAAGTGATTGCAACGATTTGCCCTCACAACAATTCGGTAAGTGATCGCAACGATTTGCATCTATAACAATTTGCTAAGTATTCATAACGACCTATTTCTTTAGTGATCGCAACGATTTGCTTTCATAATGATTCGTTAAGTATTCATAACGATTCGCTTCCATAACGATTTGATAAGTGATCACATCGATTTCTTAAGAAAGAACAACGATTTTCTCTCACATCGATTTGATAAATGAGAACAACGTTCAGTGTCCAACGACTCATCAAGTTTCAAAACGATTTGATTCCTGTACGATTCGATAAGTTACATAACGACTCTGTTACTGTAACGATTCATCAAGTTACATAACGACTTGGTCGCTGTAACGATTCGATACAGCAAACAACATTCATTCACATTGTCTTTAACGATTTGATTATAACGACTTGTGCGTAACAATTTTCTTATGGAGTCACAACGATTTGTCTATACAACGATTTGGTTATTAATGCATAATGATTTATATGTGTATCAGTTTGCTTATGAGTGCACAACGATTTACATGAATATCAACTCATTTGCATAACGATTTCATAAGTCATGCATATAACGATCCATGTGAAAATAATGATTTGATTTTCGCGCTCATTTTTGAATACATTGAAAAGTCAAAGTATTCACATATATCTTTCTGACAACCATGCATTTATTATGACTGAACATATCACTGCAGTGCATGCAAACGATATCTTCTATTCTCATGCTTATTCTGTAAACATCTTTTTAGAAGAACCGAATGGAACTTCTATTTCTATATAAAATCAATCTAACGTTGACTAACAACAAGAGACAGCCTAGCTGTCTATTGTTTAAGCTTGTAATGCGTGCAAGTCTCTGACGGCACTCGTCATACAACGTTGGACAAAATAGAAGCCAAAGGATATTACAGAAGATCTTCTCTCTGTGCGTGTGCGAAGACCGTTGAATGGGAAGCTCTACAGGACCATGCAGTCTAATGTAAACAAAAGCTTAGAGAAAACGGGCACTTCAACGTTCAAATTACAAATAGAAGATATATAAAGAAGACTGAAGCTCCAGAAGAACAGCACCTAGAGTTTGAGAATACAAACGACAATCTTTCACAAGTTTTTCTGCGAGCATCTCGAAGAGCCAAGCTTCACTCCTTTGATTGTTTAGCTCTTAGCTCTCTGCATTCATTGTGTTAGTCTTGAGAGCTTATGAAAACTGAGAGTGTCCCTCACTGTAGAACCTTCCCTCTCAGTCTTAGCTTCAGATCTAGCATTGTATAAGCTTGTTCTCATTTCACAGTCTTGTGTTCTTGTGTTCCTTTCGAGTAGAAGGAAGACCTGGTGGTAGCCAGGGTGGTGTATTTCCTCTTCAGGTTGTGAAGAGAAGACCAGCTGTGACTGGGTGTGTAAAGGTCCATAAGGGGGACTGTACCCTTAGGTAGTGAAAGCCTGAGTTGTTGCTCAGGGACTGGACGTAGGACTCCTGTGGATAGGAGGTCCGAACCAGGATAAATCCCTATGTTGTCTGTGTGCTTGCTTTGCATTTACTATCTTTCTTTACTAACCCTAACACCCATCGAAGTGTGTTTTGTGTGACTGTTTTGTGAACTGGTTTAAGGTACTTAATATTTTTAAGAATCCCATTCACCCCCCCTCTGGGCTTGCTAGCTGGGCAACAAGTGGTATCAGAGCTAGTCTCTTCGACAAAGAAGAAGATCCAACGATCTGAAGAGAAAAGATCAAATGGCAGCCCAAGGTCACTCCGAAGGTCAGTCAGTCAACAGGCCACCGCTGTTCGATGGAGAAGATTACACCTACTGGAAAACAAGAATGGAATACTTCCTACAAGGATTCGATTTTAAAATATGGTCCATAGTGGAAGAAGGCGATCTAGTTGTTCTAAACAACAGAGACAACTGGACAGAAGACGACAAGAAAAAAATCTCCCTAAACTGCAAAGCCAAGAGTATTCTATGCTGTGCTCTTAGCAAGAAGGAATTCAATAGAATTTCTGCCTATAAATCCGCCATGGAAATGTGGGAACAGCTCAGGATCACGTACGAAGGCACCGACAAAGTCAAGGAAACCAGGATAGACATACTGGTGACTCAATATGAGAGATTTCAGATGCATCAGGAGAGTCAATAACCCAAATGTTCAGCAGATTTACAGACATCACAAATGGGTTAGCCAGTCTTGGAAAAACCTACGAAATGGGAGACATGGTAAGAAAAATTCTGAGATCTCTACCATCTTCTTGGACTCCCAAAGTAACAGCCATAGAAGAAGCCAATGACCCAAAGAGGATGTCATTGGAGAAACTTGTTGGGTCCCTTATGGCCCATGAAATCAACATGGAGAGATTGGGAGAGTCTTCGAGCAGGAAGAAACACTCAAATGCTCTCAAAGCTGAAGAAAACTCATCAGAAGAATTTTCAGATAACAATGAAAGCAATGAAGATAGCGAAGATGAAGGAGCAATGCTGTCTAGGAGACTACAACGAATCCTAGCCAAAAAAAAAGAAGTATCAGTCTAGTAGTAGAAGATTTCAAGAAAAATAAGGACTTTAAGAAGCCAGAAGTAAAGGATCCAAGAAAGCTGAGCCCATATGCTATGAATGTAAGAAGCCCGAACATATCAAAGCAGAATGTCCAAAGCTCAAGAAATCTGAATTCAAAAAGAAAGACAGTTCTAGGAAATTTAGAAGATATAAAAAGAAAGCTGGCAGCAGCTTGGAGCAACAGCAGCGACTCTGACAGCGAGTCTATCTCAAGTGAAGAGGAGGAAGAAAAGGCCACCTGGACTTCATGGCAAACATCGACGAAAAGGTAACATCTGATTCCTTTATTTCTTGTACTGAATCTGATTCCAACAATTTGGAAGAAGCGTTTAACGATCTTTATGAAAATTAAGGATGTGTGTAAATCACTAAAATGACAAAGAAAAATCATGTTTGCCTAGAAAACACAAATTCAGACTTAAAATCTGAAAATGAACAACTAGAGAAGCAAATCAATGAACATAAAAGAAGAAACGATCTGTTATGCGAAGATCTGAAAGATAAAATTAAACAAATTAGAAAATTAGAAAAACAAGAAACCTTAGACGAATTAAAAAGGGAAATTAAAACTCTAATAGAAGAAAATGAAAAACTATCTAGTACATTAGAAAAATTCACCAATAGGAAAAATTCCTTAATATTAAAAGGTGCTAGACGGTGAGGAAAAAGAAAACAAGGATTAGGCTATACACCCCTAGATAATGAAGACACAATAGTAAACCCTAAAATGTATCCTACTCCTAAATTTGTAGTTGAACAAGATACTTTATATAATCAAACTTTAAGTAGTTGTATGAAAGGGACTAAAACAACATGCTGTAGCCATTGCAACAGACTAGGTCACAGTAAAATAACTTGTCCAACCAAACAAAAAAATAGATAATTAAAGAGAAAAATGATGACACTAACCAAAACCAGGACCAAAAAGAACTTGGGTACCTAAAGCTTGATGTTTCATTTCAGGGAAACCTCGAGCATCCAAATGGTATTTGGATAGTGGATGCTCAAGGCATATGTCAAGTAATAGAAAGCGATTCTCTCACCTCGAAGCTGAAGAAGGCACAGTGACATATGGAGACATGGAAAAGGAACAGTGTGAGGATGCGGACCTGTTGGCAATAAAGAGAAAATATTTATTGAAGATGTACTATGCGTAAAAGGCTTGAAGCATAATCTCATCAGCAAAGCCAGCTATGTGACAGAGGACATCAAATCAAGTTCCAAGAATCTAAATGCAGCATCATGAAGGACGGAGCAGTGATTTTCGAAGCTAACAGAGAAAAGAATCTGTACGTACTTTACCTTAAAGAACTGAAAGATCAAGATATCTGTTTAGAAACTAGTAAGGAGCAGTCAACTGAGCTGGGACACAGAGATTGGGGTCACTGCAGTTTGGATGGCATGAGAAAGCTGATCAAGAGAAAACCTGGTGGAAGGTCTACCAAAGGTCAGCACAAGAATGGACGGTGTCTGTAGACCATGTGCAAAAGGAAAGCACACCAAGTCATCCTTCAAGTCAAAGACTGTGGTAACAACCTCCAAACCCTTAGAACTCCTTCATATGGATTTATTGGGCCAATGAGGACCACAAGTCTTGGAGGAAAGAATTTGGATTCGTTATAGTATATGGATATTCAAGATTCACATGGGTATCCTTCTGGAACACAAAGATGATACATTTGAAAGCTTTGTAAGTTTCAGTAAAAATGTTCAAAAAGATAAGAAGTACTGCATTGTTGGAATCCGGTCAGATCATGGAGGAGAGTTCCAGAATGAAAAATTTGGAAAATTCTGTGATGATAAGGGATAGAGCCACAATTTCTTAGCACAAAGGACACCACAACAAATGAGAGTTGCTGAGAGAAAGAACAGAACCTTCTGGATATGGCAAGACGATGCTATCGGAATATGATCTGCCAAGATTTTTGGCTGAAGCAGTCAACACAGCAAGTTACATTATTAATAAGAGTAATGATCAGGCCTATCCTAAAGAAGACAGATATGAATTGTACAAGGGAAAGAAGTCGAAGATCAGTCACTTCAGGACATTTGGATGTTCCATGTTTCATCCACAACAACGGCAAAGGACATTGGTAAGTTAGATGCAAATTAGATGAGGCATCTTCATGGGGTATGCATCTAAACCTAAAGGCTTTAGGGTATTTAATAAGCGTACTTATTAATTGAGCAATCAGTACACATTATCTTTGATGAAACTAACCTTCCTTGAAAAAGAAAGAAGTTAGTGATAATGATGATGCAGATGATTGTCCAAGAAGCTAAAGAATCATCAATTGAGGGACAAGGAGATCCACCTCTGGAAGACCTGCAACAAAAGGACATAGTGAATGAAAATCTTCCAAAGGAATGGAGATACAAGAGAGATCACCCTCCTGAAACATTATTGGTGATCCATCTGTAGGGGTAAGAACAAGAGGTAACATAATTCATGTGATTTTTAGCCTTTGTTTCTCAGATAGAGTAGGACAGTCAATGAGATATCACTGATGAATCTTGGATTTTAGCCATGCAAGATGAACTGAATCAGTTCAAGAGAAAATAGGTATGGTCAATTTTTTCCTAGACCATCAGATCATTTAGTGATTGGCACCAAATGGGTGTTTAGAAATAAATTGGATGAAGTTGGGGTGATCATAAGAAAACAAGGCCAGATTGGTAGCTCAAGGCTATTCCCAAGAGGAAGGCATAGATTTCGATGAAATCTATGCACCAGTAGCTAGACTTGAGGCTATTAGAATATTAATTGCATATGCATCTGAATTAGATATAAATTATTTCAAATGGAGGTAAAGTCTGCCTTTCTAAATGGTTTCATAAAAGATGAGGTTTATGTGGAGAACCTCCAGTTTTGATGACATTGATTTTTCAAATCATGTATTTAAATTGCACAAAGCACTATATGGATTAAACAAGCACCAAGAGCATGGTATGAACGGCTAAGTGCATTTCTATTAGATCATGGTTTCACTAGAGGTCAAGTAGACAGTACATTATTTGTCAAATCTAAGGTCAAACATATTTTAATTGTTCAACTATATGTTGATGATATAATATTTGGTTCTACTGATGAATCTCTTTGCAAGTATTTTGAGAAGATTATGCAGGGAGAATTCGAGATGAGCATGATGGGGAGATTTAACTACTTCCTTAGATTGCAAATCAAGCAGGAAAAGAAGGCACCCACATATGTCAAGCCAAATATACCAAGAAAACTCTTAAAGAAGTTTGGATTCGAAAATGCCAAGCCATTATCAACACCCATGGCACATCAACAAGAATAGACAGTGACAAAGATGGTAAGAATGTAGATAAAAAAATCTACAGAGGTATGATAGGATCGTTACTGTACTTAACTGCTAGTAGACCTGATATATTGTTTAGTGTATGTATGTGCGCTGGTATCAGACAGATCCTAAAGAGTCCCATTTAATAATGTCTAAGAATATTTAGATAGTTAGAACCTATGACTTAGGTTTATGGTATCCAAAATCATGTCAAATTAATTTGGTAGGATACTCTGATGCTGACTATGCTGGATGCAAAATAGACAGAAAAAGTACCAGTGGGTTGTCAATTCCTGCGGTTGTCTGACATCATGGTCCTCAAAGAAACAAAATTCAGTGCTCTGTCAACAGCTGAAGCTGAGTACGTAGCTGCTGGAAGTTGTTGTACACAATCTACGGATTAAGTAACAACTTGAGGATTATGGACTCCAGATCAAGACAATTCCATTGTTATGCGACAACATCAGTGCTATAAATCTAACAAGAATCCAGTACAACACTAAGGACTAAACACATTGAGGTTAGATATCATTTCATTCGTGATCATGTAGCAAATGTCCAAAGATATTTTATTTGATTGATACAAACAATCAGTTAGCAGATATCTTCACTAAAGCCTACCGAAGAGAGATTACTTCTCTTAGAAGGGAATTAGGCATGTGTAAATTGTGAAAGAATTATCTGTTTAAAATTGAAATATTAATTTTCAGAATTTAAATTATTTTTCCTCCAAAAAGTTTGAGCAAATTCCAATTATTGTCATCTTTTACGTTTATCTGACGGTTCATTATTTTATAAGAGTTTTTCCTATCGAACTAGTCAGCTTGTCGTTTTCTGCCATCATGGCGCCTCCAAATTCTAAAGGTATTCTTTTTAAAATTTTCTTTATATCCCGAAATCTGTGCGGCAACGATTCACATCCCTTCATCATCTTCTTTCTTGTGCCTGAGGCGATACCCTATCGACTCCAGCATCGACTTCCTGAGATTTCAAGCCTGTCACGACGAGAGTGTGCGTCGTGTTCTTATCGGGCCCGACTTCTCCGTCGCGTCTTCGTGTCACGCCCGGTCAACGGGTCGCGATAGCTTTCTATCGTTTCAGTCGTCTGACGCCTGTCAGGGTGGTAGGTGTGTCAGTACGACCTGTCGCGTTGTCGTGGCATCCTTGGGGGACGCATTCTTGTCGCGGTGTGTTGACCCATCGCGTTAAGATCCTTAACGCGATACGTCGCCCCGTCGCGTCTTGGGTGCGACAGGCATAAGGCCTTGGCTGGTGACCCCTTTCCCCCTCTCTCCCTCTTTCCCCTCTCTTCTCCCCCTCCGGCGGTGCTCCGCCTCCCTCTCTCCTCTTTGTGTGTTTCAGGCGAGGAGGAGGGTCGTGACTGGTGTCCCGGCGTCGTGGAGCTTGCGTGGAGTGAGGAAGAGGTGGCCAATCCGATGTGAAGGGCCCTATTGGGGTTTGTTCTTCGTTTAAGGTAGGGATTGCTTGAATGCTTCTCGATCCGGGTGGATTGCGAGCCCCTCGAGGTTTGTAGTTAGTGTTTACTGCTTCTCCATGCTCCCCTCCCCCGTGTGGTGATGTGTATGGCTTGTGGGCGGCCCCGGGATGGAGCATCCCGTGGGTCTGCCTCTCTGCTGGTGTCGCGACCACGGTGTGCGTCGCGACACCAGAAGAGGCGTCTGTCTGGTCGGGCACGACCTTATCGCAACGTGTTTTTCGGTCGCAATAAGGATCGCTGTCGCAACGCATTTTTCTGTCGCGATAGGGTTGCTGTCGCGACGCTTCACCCCGTCACGACAGGGTTTCTATCGCGGTGCCTTTCCCCGTCGCGATGGTATCGCGACGGCCTTGGAGGTCGCGACAGTACCCATGTTGTCTCGGGTGTTTCCGTGGCCCCGGTTGGGGTGTCGACGTGTGCCCCAAGGTAGGCTTTGCCCTTAGGACCTTTTGGTGAGGAACGCGGCAGGTTACCTCCCTACGTTCAGTTACCGAAGGTGACACCTTTGTAGC
This sequence comes from Colocasia esculenta, assembly GCA_014218235.1. Classification (NCBI taxonomy): domain Eukaryota; kingdom Viridiplantae; phylum Streptophyta; class Magnoliopsida; order Alismatales; family Araceae; genus Colocasia; species Colocasia esculenta. The sequence continues at coordinate 29,074,845 of CM024762.1, forward strand.
CGTGTCCTGGCAGTAGTGCCAGGAGGGTCGTGTCTGCCTAATAATCGATTGACCGGTGGTCAATCGATTATTAGCAGAGCGACAGGTTTTCCATACCGACTGGTGGTGTTCCGAGGTTCTGGCTCGTCCGTGTGTGCCTCTTGCTTGCTGGGCTTGTCGTGGGTTACAAGCCAGCGGTTCGCCATGGTTCTTGTTGTGCGTGCCCCGCCTGTTCGCTCGGTCCTTGCCACTTGAGGGCTTGTCCTGTTCAGAGGTTGTCTCTGTTGCATGGGACCCCCATCCTCGGGAGCCTATTGAGGGAGTGCTCTGTTCTACGAGCGTGCCCCAGTTGGCAGCCGACTTGGCGGACTCTAGAGCTGAGTGGAAAACGAGGTTTGGATAGCAACGCTGAGTCGTTTGTAGAGCTCTCTTGTCTGGGGCGGGACGCCGAGGTTGTTGAGGTGTTTTCTTCCCGGTGCGGCCTAGATAGTCCTTTGTCTCATTACCTCTCTCTGTGTTGGTTCCGAAGCCACGTAGTGGTGCTAGGCGTGGGGCCGCAGCTTGGCCAGGCTGCAGTGTTGTGTGCATTTGTGTGTTTCTGTGGCGGCTCTGTCTCACTCTTCCGCGAAGGGGAGGCAGGAGCCAGGCTGGCGAGCAGAGGGCGTGGACGGCGTGTCCCCCTCTTGGCTGCTAGAGGCGGTGGCCTGGTTGCCGTTGTTGTGACGATGTTTCCTCAAGACGTTTGCAAGTACGACTCGTTGCCCGAGCTTACACGGCAGTTATAGCCTGGCTGTATCTAGTCTATGTGGGTGTCGTTGGTATGGCCTTGTGCGGACCCATGCTTCTGGTGGTTTCCACTCAGTATCCTCTCGGTTCCGTAGTCCCGTTCGTGGGTGCCAGTTCGTGGTGGTTTTGTTTGTCGGCCCTCGACCTTGTGGAGGTATGAGGTGGTCGTGCTTGTGGTGAGACTTCGTTCTCACCTGGTTGTTGCGTGGTCTCGGCGGGTGTGCTGAGGGTTGCTTCTGCTTTGTGCCTGACTCCGTTGGTTTCTGCGGGAGTCGTGTGTGTGTCACGACCTTGGTTGGTGGTCGTGGTGTTGCACTGTTCTGTTCCGCTGCTTAGTAGTACCCTACTGTAGGTGTTCCTCGCTTTTCAACTTTCTAGGGTAGTTTCCTATTTTCGGAGTTCCTGATGCTCTGGCCGGTGAGGGACTGGTAATCCCTACTAGGCCTTGTTCGCGAGGCTCACCCCCCAAATTCCTTTAGCTAGGGGCTCTTCGTCGCGGGAGCTCGGTGTCGGACGGGTTGCGGAGGTGGCTGTGGCGCCGTGTGTTGTCAGCAGCAGTGTGAGCGAGTGTTGTGAGCTCTTGTACCTGAGTGAGTAGAGAGTTGTGCTTTGCAAGTTCTCGGGGTATGCTCCTTAAGGACTGCACCTTTCTTCTTGTACCTGTGCTTTTACTTGGGACACGTTGTATAGTTGTTATATTGTTATAGTTATTTAAATTTAGTACATATCTCACTAGACTATTTCTTCTAACCCTTCCGGGTCTTTGGATCCGTGGGTGGTGACGCGAACTTTGGGGTCCCTGGCGGGGGTCCGGGAGGTCGGGTCGTTACAAAGATGGCTCCGGTTGCGGACGATCTCCTCCTCCGCTGGTGCTCTAGCAGTTCTCCTCACGACCCTAACTAATGGTAAACTCGTCCCCAAGGGTCTTAGGAAGAGTATTTAAGTGTTTAGGGTTGTTTAGTAGTCCTAATGTGTCTAGGAAATGGAAATTCTGAGTTTTGGTTAATCCCCTGCTTAGTTTGAAGATTCCCATTCCAATTAGAGTGTGTGAGCTATTTGGAAACCTCCGAGTATAGTTAGGCACGAATTTGAGTTGCTATGTAAGGCTAATTACCTTAGAGTTATCCCTAATTACAACTTTTTATTTTCTGCTCAGTTAGGGTTACAAATTTTTGGGGATCTTTCTTGTTGGGTTCTTATTCTTTGGGCTAAGAGAGTTTGTTTGGCACAACAATTATCCACTAGTTGTCTTGTCTCATTAGGAGACTAATTATGGGATTTATTTCATTCTAATCTCACCTTTCACACATACGATCATGGCACGCATGTTTTAACCACCTTGAAAAATATTAAACTATTATTTCCAATTTATCCTTTATTTTTAAATCGCTAAATTTTTGGGGTGTTACAATAGCGAATCATGTACTGACTTTTATAAGCATTGGATGAGGAATTCCAGAGAGAACATATCATATGAAAGGAGACTAGCCATATCACACAATAACACATATTCACATGGTCAAACATATCATATCACACGATGGCATATTCAAATCTTGCGCACATACCGGTGTCATGCCACACACCACAAGTCCATACTCCCGCGGTTAATAAGCATGTTGGGGCGCTCCTCCCTAAGACCAGACAAGGCCCTTATTTGCACAGGCATTAATCAAATGGACCGAAGTCCCACATTGTGCCGATCAAACATTTACATATTATGGCCACAGATTTCCAAGAACAAGCTCATAGTAACAAGGACATGATCGTTCACGGAGTTCAAAGATATGACAATATCTCAAAAGATCAATTGGACAACATAACAACTTATTTTTAACTTCCATAAACTTTAATGTCATTGACCAAGATATGATAGGACGCATACGGAACAAAGTGCTCTCTAACCCCAAGGAACTTCATGGTACAACCAGCTCGATCTCTATGAGGGAATCCACAGAGTATGAAGACTTACAGAGGTCTTAGTGGAAAGCTTGCCAGTATGCCAGAACGGAATGTCCAGCAGAGAACTTCCAATCCCCCAAGAAGGGTGTGCCTATTGTGCAAGCGTGAAAGTGTCGTGACTCGGAGACTTTCCTAACTATGCGCGCAAAGAATGGTAGTATATGCAATAATTGGAAAGCATATCAAATAAGAAAAGTCCAAATTTGAAAATTCACAAAATAGCAAGGATCATTAAAGAAAAGCTTTAAAACAGAGCATGTCCATCTCTAAATATAGCATGTTCTCTTCAAGCAGGTTTATATCACAACTTATAGCATGACATGTTTAACATTAAGCTAGATCATAAGGACACAGAAGCATAATCAAAGGAAGAGTATGATCAATCAATTTCATAAAGAGCATTAGAATCATATTCAAGTTATTAACATCTTTTATCATGTGGTGAATTTTTTTTAGGGTCTTGGGTGCATAAAGACATAAAGGACACTGTAAGGAGGCATGCAATAACCAGAAAATCAAGGTTGTCAAAGTAAGAATTCTTTGGTACACAATAAAATCGCGTCGGAACTAGTTGACATGCTTTAAGGATGATTCACATTAAAATTGGATGAAATTAATTCTGGGTCTAAATCGTGACCACTTGACCGGACGCCATTTTCTAGTCTCACATTGGACCCCAAACTCAAACCTAAACGAAAATCGAGGGGTTAGGTGGGCTGGAAAAATCGTTAAAATCGCATCCACTAAGTTGGACGTGGTTTACATATGACCCGAAAACCAAAACAGTGTGCAAAACAATACATATAGGAGTTAGGGTCCACTTTAAATTCACGTCTGGATGACTAAACGTGGTTAAAAACACTTCAAATTCGAGACCACTTTAGTGGATGCGTTTTAGAGGCCTCAAGTGCTTAACTCGGACGCGAACTGGGTTGTACGATCTCATGGTTTGGCTTAAAACTCGAGGTTCTAGGGGTTTTCTGATGAAAGGCTTAATATGAAACTTGTTGGAAACTTGGAGGAAAGAAAACCTATGACTTTGGTTTCATCCAATTTGACCTAGGAATGCATAAATCATGAGGTTAACAAGAAATGCCCTAAAACTTCACGACTATCACAAAACGCTTAATACTCTTTACACACAGAATAAAAGTTGGGAAAAATATAGGCAAATAAAATTAGACTCGAAGATCTTTCATATGGCATATGCCATATTAAGTTTGAGCCTAAGATCACCTACCTTTGGTTGCTTCCAACACCAAGGTCCTTACAGGTCAAAGTAGATGCTAAGGGGATGAAGACTCCTCGAATTCTTGCTCCTAGCTCGTCCCCCTTGCTCCTAGAAGCTCTTACCACATCCAGCAACAAAGAGAGAGATCTAAAGTCCGCCATAGGGGTCTTGTGATGGTTTTATAAAGCTATGATGGTTCAATTTCAGGTTTGTACTTTCCTAATCTCATTGTAAAAGTCCTACCATGTCTAGAACTTCCATAAGAGTTATTTCCCTATCAAATTCATTCCTATTTGGTAAGTTTTAGGGAGCAAATTCGTGCTCCCATGTTGGACTTAGGTTTAGACATGATTTATGGCCCATTTTCCCCATGTTTAGGCTTAATTGAACCTTTTTACTATTGGGTATGGGGCCCCTCGTCCTTCTCCAAGCTCCTCTCCCCCGTGTGACGTGTTTATGGCTCGTGGGTGGCCCCAGGATGGAGCATCCCACAAATTTGCCTTTCTTCTGGTGTTGCGACTGCCTATTGGTTCCATTGCTTATCCACCTATTGTTTGTTACATCGACACCCCAATCGGAACCACGGAAACACTCGAGGCAACACAGGTACTGTCGCGTCGTCCTCGGCCGTCACAATACTATCGTGACAGGTAGAGGCACCGCTACAACCCTATCACGATGGAGAAACGAGTCGCGACAACAACCGTATCACGACGGGGAAATGCGTAGCAACATCAACCCTATCGCGATGGGGAAATGCGTCGCAACATGATTCCATCCGACTAGGCAGACGCCTCCTCTGGTGTCACGATGGGCACCACGATCGTGACACCAGAAGGAAGGCAGATCAGCGGGATGCTCCATCTCGGGGCCACTCACGAGTCACAAACATGCCACACGGGGGAGGGGAGCATGGAGAAGCACGAGGGGCTCCCAATCCACCCGATAGTAAAAGGGTTAATTACCTTTGTTTGTCCACCTATTGGACTATTGATTCCATCATTTATTAGTTTACCAATTTATTTATGTGTACAACTTGGGTTTTCTTTCATTTTTCAAATTATTGAAAATAGTGGGTTGCTACAAATGGTGTGTGTGGTGTGGGTTGTGCACTACACATTGAGTTGCCTCATCCTTGAACATGAGCTGGGGTTGGTGTTGTCCCCAGAAACAACAGTGTGTGTGTGTGTGGATGGTTTATTAGCTTGAAACTAGGGAAACAAGTTAGGAAGGAAATCCTCACAGCGGTGTGAGGTAGTGGACATAGGCACACATTTGTGTGTTGACTGAACCACTCTAAAAACCTGTGTGCACTCTGTGGTTTGCTTCCTTGTCTTCTACCTCCTTTCTACACACATTATGATAGTTGGTTTTTCCTGAAAGTAATTTCTATTTTCTCTATGCAAGTTTCATTGTTTAATCTAAGTTTGATAGGCACAAAGAAGTTTTATTGGACATAGCAATTCACCCCTCCCATCTTGCTTTGCCGACTAGCCATACATTTCACTTCACATATGTTCCTACATTCTAGTATCTCTTGACTTGTTAATGGCTATATCTTTATCAATTTTATCATAACTATTATTCATCTTGTTATATTCCCACTTTCTAGAGCTAAAATACTAATCACTTATACATCGCTATGAAGATTTAGATCCTACTGGGCGAATGCACTCATACCTACTCTCTTTAACATTTTTAGGTAGCAAGGATAAAGAATAAAACTTAATAATAGCACTTGTGCATTGAGCGTGGAGTACACTTTGGAGACTCATTCTTAATTCTAATTAGTTAGTGAGAGAATGGTCATAGTTGTAATTTTTACCTTTCTTTGGAGATGGATAGATTAGTAAGTAGAGAGTAATTTTTAATTTGATATTCGAGATTGTAATATTCACTTATGATGAATAAATAAAGAAATTTTGATTAATTGAAGTTTGGGCCTACTTGTGTTAGTTGTTTACCAATAGTTCTTGAATGCTTGCTTGTTGCATTTCTTGATTTTTGTTGCAAATTAGAGGTGTGACAAATAGAATGTTAAATTTATAAATGTCACATAATTAGAATCCCATGAGAGAGAGAGACAGAGGGAGAGAGAGAGAAAGACTGCCAAATATATACTCCAACAGCCCTTGTAACCAAACAACCACTATCAATACATACAAAATCATATTGAAAATAAGGTGTCTTTTAGGGATGAATTTCGTAGAGAGAGAGAGAGTTGAAGAGAATGAGAGAGAAAATTATCGATGTTGGAGATGTCGAAGAAGCAAATAGAGGCATTGGCGAGGTAGCAGTCAGAGAGGGTGAGGCGACGGTAGGAGAAGACGGTGTAATGGAAGTAGTTGCGATAGTGGAAATTGTGGCTGATGTAGCGGTAGCAGGCATACTTGGGAGAGCTGCGCTTAGCATAGCGGCCTCTTTCCCTACCTAAAGGAGGGGAGGAGGCGGGAGGGCGTGGGATATGAACCCACGCCCTCCCCTCACAATTCCCCTCCCCACACCAACTTACCTATCAAAAAAAAAAAAGGCGAGCAAACTTGGCGTGCCAAGTGGGGAGGTGAAGTTGTGTCTAGTGCGGTGACTACATGCGTACTTGGTGCACCAGGTGGTGAAGCGTTAGTGTTCATAGGCCCAGATTTGTTTTCGTTGGCATCCCAAGTTGAGAAATGATTGCAGAGCAGAGAGAGAGAGTTTTAAGAGACGTGGGTTGAAATTACCAAACAAATTTTTTTGGTAGTTAGTGTCTTTTTAAAATAAATGAAAGCCACTACACAGGAGAGAAAGAGAATCATGAGAGAGAGAGAGAGAGAGAGAGAGAGAGAGAGAAGAGTGAGTGTGGAGGATTAAAGACACAGGATTTTAAGAAGATGACACACACATGGCTTCTTAGAATGGTAGGGTTAGGATTGTGTTTTAGTAATATATATATAGATATAGATATTATATTTGCAAGATGGAGAATACTGGACAATAATATTCAAGTCTACTAGGAGTGTGTAACATTCAGATTTAAATTCATGCACAACGGAACAATTCAATAAGTAGAGCATTTTCACCATCAAGGTTAGTTAGGATATATACATTGTTGATTTAATTAGTTGTGAGATCTAAGTAGGACATCCAGGAAATGGAAAGGAACTATTGGGATTTTTAAGAAGAAACCCTATAATTCAGGCGTTTATTCTCAAAAGCATACAACAAGACTACTTCAGAGGAAGCTTTCGTGCTTGGAACATTTATCTATTCAAATATATAGGAAACAAGTCATAAGACTCATAACATAGATACCCTCGGACCCCATAAAAAGAAGATAAACATCTAGATAAGCAACATTAATTAATTTGTACGTCCTTCACTGCCACACTCGAAGCAATCAGCTTAATTCTCTTCCTCTCTACTCCGCAAGTCCACCTCTCTTCCACAGCAGTGGTTGGTGCTGCTGGCTGTGTCTGCTCTCTACCTTTGTCCATGGCAACTTGTGCTTGGCCAGCCTTCGCTTCTTTGCTATGACACCCACGATACCTCCTAATTTCTAGAAAAAAGTAGAAGACAGTTTTAAGAGATAGTTTATAGGGAGTGCATAAGAAATTAAATGTAGACAATGCACGTATATCTTTGCATTCATGTGATGATTAACTTGAAAGAAACCCAACCTGAAGACAAAGGCCCTCTTCCAAATCACAGATTGGATAATCATGGGGGCAACAGTAGCTACTGTCGGCGCAACATACTGCATTCTCATAGTCACAACAGCCATAAATGATGCAAGAATCGCCGAACTGGAGGAGGCAGCAACACGTCTCATCTTGTTCACAGTATGAGAAATCTCCGCATTGTTGCGGTGAAGGGGTGGGAGGAGGGGGTGGAGGAGGGAAAGACGGGAAAGGAGGAGGAGGTGGAATGACGGGAGGGTAAGATGGGGGCGGAGGACAAAAATGGGGAGGAGGAGGGAAGGACGGGGGAAGAGATGGAGGTGGAGGAGGAGGCACCGGAGGAGGGAAGGATGGAGGAGGAGGGAAGGACGGGGGAAGAGATGGAGGTGGAGGAGGAGGCATCGGAGGAGGGAAGGATGGAGGAGGAGGGAAGGACGGGGGAAGAGATGGAGGTGGAAGCACCGGAGGAGGGAGGACGGGGGAAGAGATGGAGGTGGAGGAGGAGGCATCGGAGGAGGGAAGGATGGAGGAGGAGGGAAGGACGGGGGAAGAGATGGAGGTGGAAGCACCGGAGGAGGGAAGGACGGGGGAAGAGATGGAGGTGGAAGCACCGGAGGAGGGAAGGACGGGGGAAGAGATGGAGGTGGAGGAGGAGGCACCGGAGGAGGGAAGGATGGAGGAGGAGGAGGGAGAGGAGGAGGAGGAGGGGGAGGAGGAGGAGGAATTATTGAAGGAGGGAAGGACGGGGGCGGTGGTGGTGATGGCAACACAGATGGCGTCGGAGGATCGGCGGAAAGAGAGGACACTTGATGATTGGGGAAGGATGCCATGGCATTGATGGCACAGATGCCATAGGGTAAAGTTGTGTTTCTCTCGATGTAGATATATCCTTGCATCCCCCAGTCTGTTCCCCACGAATTCTTCACAATCCAATAGTCGATGCCTCCCTCTTGGCCATAGCCGACGATGAGCACGGCATGGTCGATGTCATCCGGGTTGCCTGAGCAGTCGCCATTGTAGATCCCCTGTTGATCCCTTGCATGTTCAATTGTTAGTTCATATCTAGTAGCTAGAATAATTATGGAGGGAACGTGCGCTTGAAATATTACACCAACAAGAACAAACTTGCGGCCGGGTAATCTGCAGAGATTATAATATTAACGATTTCAAAAGTATATGAATAAAGAGGGCCGTGCTAGCTTACACCCGTGTATAGTTGGAAGTCGAGTGTCGACCCTTCAATGCCAACACTGATCGGTTGCTCAACCACGGCACAGAGGAGAGAATTGTCGCTTGGGGTGACATCAGTATAACCATCGATTGACATCACTTTCATCTCATCCTGGTAGAAAGAAGCACATATACACCTCTCTTCAACATATATAATTATAATTAAGACTCAGATTGCTCGGCTAAGGAGCTTATATATATATATATATATATATATATATATATATATAGAAATTGTGAGGGGAGGCGCTCGATCGTCATGTTCTTTGTTTTTGCTTTAAACTTGTCACTGGTCGAGAACCGTGGCTTAGGGTGACATCAGTACAGCCATCGATTGATACCACTTTCATCTCATCTTCATAGAAAGAACCACACAACTCCCCTCATGCATCGCCATAATTATTATAAGTACACTGTACGGATTGCTATGGTTAGAGGCACAGAATTTGTGAGGGGAGGAATTTGTCATGTTCTTTGTATTTGTCCACTTGAGACATTTGTTCAAACTTTAAACTTGTTACTCGATTGTAGAGGAGAAGGTGCAGCCTATATATGTTACTGAATGAAAGGGGACGAAGAGGCCCTTCCACCAACCTTTGTGGCGTCGCAGGCGCTGTCCACACCAATGTAGGGGTAGCTCTCATCCGTGTTGATTCCTCCATTGTTGATTACCCACTCAAACGCATAGTTCATGTAGCCTCCGTTGCAGCCATCGTTGGTGATATCGCAGTCGATTAGTTTTTGTTCAGAGAGGCTGAAGAGCTTCCCCATGGTGATGGCATTTACTCCTTCCATGGCCCCAGTGGAGGAAAACGCCCAGCAACCCCCTGAAATGGTAGTATTCGCAATGTATAAATTGCAAGTACATTATATATATATATATATAATATATATATATAATATATATATATATATATATTGGCGCGTGGAGAGAGAGAGAGAGAGAGACGTACCACCACAGTCTCCTTGGTCTTTCACCGCCGTAACGGCACCCTTCTCCTCCAATCGAACGACGCTGGCGCGTCGTCGCACATTGCCACTCTCCGCTCCGCACTCTCCATTAGCCTCTTCCTCCCCCCCCTCTCCAGCGCAGCCTTACTCTTCAGTGCCCGTGACGAGTACATCTCCTTGAACTCCTCGTTGCTGAGGTCGGCGAACACGTTCAGCCCCACCCGCGATCCGCTGGCGACCTCCGCATTCCGCTTGCTCACAAACTCGAGGTTCCTCAGGAAGTTAGAATACCTCCTGGCTTTCTCCTCCGGATCTCTGTACACCTTCCGGTGCTTCGCCACCCATCGATGGAAGAGCTCCAGGCCTCCCGCCGCCGCAGAGGCTGCAGCCACATCCTCGACCTCGTTCTCGGCGGCACGGCACCGGGAGGAGCAGAAAGCACAGAACCAAAGAAGGTGGAGGAGCAATACTATGATTTTAGCGTAGCCCATCTTGCCACATGGGCTCCGGGGTGCACCTTCTCTGTGCGCTGCTGCCGCGGTGCTTGCTTGCCTACATATGTTTACCTAGCTATCGAGGATGAAGGCGAAGTTAATTGGGAAGCTAGCTGTGGGCAATAACTGTTGTAGTGGGAAGAGTAGCTGAGGGTGGACACATTGAATGGTTGGTGTGACTGCACGAGGGAAGCTGATACTAAGGGTCCGTTTGGTTGTATGTAAAACAGTTTCAGAGGAAAATAATTTTTCACGGAATAATTTTTCGTAAAAATGAAAACGTAATTATCTATTGGTTGTTAGGAAAATATAAGTTGTATGGAGGGATATGAGATCTTATGATCTAATCAAACGAGAAAGAGTCATATATTCCTTGTGTATTAATACTATTCATCAATTTTATTTTATTTTATTTTTTATTTTTTCATATTTTTAAAAAATAAAATAAAATTAAATAATTAATGAAAAATAAGTAATTTTGACAAAGATAATTTAAAGTTGGAGAAATAAAATAAAATTATAATTTGAATGAATAATATTCTAAATATATTTTAATAAAAAAGTAAAAAATAAATTAACTATTGAGAAATAATTAAATTTGACAAATACTATTTAAATAAGTGGAAAAAAAATAAAAACACAATTTACGTGAATAGTAACTAAACTGTTACTGTAGCAACTCTGCTTGGAAAATGGCATCGCGGTTTTGCCGCGGATGCCAATTCCGGGATTTGTGAGATTCTATTTCAGATTTTATTTTTCACCGTTATCAAACGACTTGAAAAATAAAATTTTCCCGGAAAAGTTTTCCTAACACGGGTTTTCCGCTCAAACAAACAGACCCTAATTCTTCATCTTTTTCCTTTGGCATTCTCCATGAACTGGCAGCTGGGTACTAATTCAGAAGAAATAAAGCTTTACCGAAATCAAAATATGTTCGGAAGGTGAGAAAATAATCGACAGGAAAACATAAAGTATTTCAAACATATGAGGATTTAAATAAACACCAACTAAACATTTTCATGCTTTTGCAAAACATGATAAAGCCCCAGCTATATATTGTTATATTACGCGATCGTTTGCTATATATGTGCAAGTTTGCTAAGAAATTTAATTACTTTTTAGTTGGAAATTTACTAATCCGTGCCCGGAATATTAATCTCCATTTATTTGAAAGCCCTTTTCCCACCCACCTTATGGGGAAACATTTCTTGGAAAATATGTTCCCACCCGTTCGAAAAAATAGCCAAAATATTTTTATAAATCCTCCCCACCTCCACCCCCACCCCCCAGTAATTAACAGGTGGCGTTCCAGCTGGACCTGTGGTAGTTCAGTCATTCCCCCGACTACCATTCTGGTCTGTGGTTAAACAGTCATGCACGCACGAGTCTTGCGGAAAACTTGACTGTTCAGCTTTTGAACCACCAGCAGCAGGGAATGCCGGTGAAGAAGTCGAATGGTCAGGGAGTGCATGAAACATGAGGACCTGTGCCTTTTTTGTTTACTTAAGAAAAAACGTAGTGAAGTTTTCTATTTATTTTTATTTCCAGTATTTTGATATTAGCCGCTACTTCATGTAACATCATGGTTATCCGCATTCTAGTTTAGTGAATTTTACGTGATTTTTGAGCCAACATGTGGCTATTGAACTGTATTTTAGATTTTAATGTATTGTGTGAGTGTTGTCAGTCGAAAATTTTGGCTCACATAGCACTCGAATTTTCTATATGAGAACACAACTGGAGAGGGTGTCGTATTCATAACACGGTCTTCACCCATGTCGCATTTTCCGAATTGTCAATCTTGGTTCTTCGACAACATGTGCAATGCGTGCAGACCTGCCATGTGGTGTTGCATTCAAGAACACGATTGCTCGATAGATTGCATTTTGAGCATGACAGTAAACCCTGACGTTCTCTATATCCTGAGTTTTAAATCTCTCTTCGCAGACCAATAAGGCAAATAACTCTATTCGGCTGAGGAGAGGCTTCTAGAAGGGCATTTTGTCGATTTCGGCTAGAGAGCTGATGGTTTTGCGCAATTTCGATGTGAGGAGGGTGACAGGTGTGTGGGAAACGCGATCAATCATCGTTCTTTGTGTTATTCATGTTGGTAGGAGAGTTATGTCACTGTTTTGCATTATTTGTATGGTTTAAAGCATGCAAATAGATGTTTTCTATCATATGAATATTTTTATGTGGAAATAATCGATTATAGTAGATTGAGGAATGAGAAAATAGTGATTTCTTGGGGTTTCCGGTTGGATCTATTGCTTTGTATGAGAACGTGACGAGCCGAGTGGTTGCGTTTAAAACACGGTCTTTACCCACGATGCATTCTCATTTAGAATGCTATGTATTGGGGCATCGTGTTATTAACGTGACTGTTACACCTGTCACGTTTTGGTTCCTAAGGCCATTCGGTCTCCAATTTGCAGCATGGATCCAATGGGGTCCTGGTTTTTGGCATTGTCTCATTAGATAAGTGTATTCGAATATTCACTTGAATGTGTGTAGCAACCTTGATTTTTAAATTCAAATAAAATAATTTTTTAATTTAATAAATGAATTAAATATATTTAATTAGAATAAAGAGAGAATAAATGGAATAAAAAGAAATTAAAAGTAATACCCATTAAGCTAAATTGGAAATGGGTTGTATTAATGGTCCTAACATAGAGTGTTGGGCCCAATTGAGAGATGCCCATCATGGGATGGGGAATAATTAATTAATTTCGTATGTAATTAATAATATATAGAAAAGGATCAAAATAAATACTAAATAACCCATAAATATCCAAAACAAGAGTCCTTACCCCAACCTAAACCCTTGGCCACGAAATTGGACCTCTTCCCTATCCTATTAGGTAGATAATGGCTAGAAAATAGGGAGATAATTGGGAAATTTCGGAGTTTGAAGTGGATAGAAGAGTTTTAATGTAATAGGACTCTTAAACCACCCTATACACCTCTAATTCGGTCCTACCAAGTCTCATTTTCGTTGCTGGGACTTTGGAGGACGAGGAGAGGAGGTTGTGGACGAGGAGCAAGGAGGGGAGGAGCTTGGAGCAAGGGGCTTTCTTCTTTCTCTTCGTCATCAACCCTAGCTTTTCATTACTTCAACAAAAGGTAGGCAATCTCTCAAGCTTAAACCGTGTAAAAATTACCCTAAGTAGTCTTGATGATCCCCTTTGAAAGCCCTCTTGTTTCGCTCTTTTTCGTTCATCCGTGAGAGCGAATTAAATGTTGCAAACCCTGTCATATCCATGCACCAGAACCCCCTTGTTTGCTTTGAAACCTTGCGTGTACTCGATTCCATGTCCTGAATTAAATCTCATAAATACTACTTGCTCTTAGCTTTCAAATGCCCCTATTTGCCCCAATTTTCATGTTGTATCGGATGCCAATTAAATCATTTTTCTATGTTTGTGCCTATTTAGGTCATCGTAATGTAACCTGCTTAAAGCATGACCAAATCATGTTTATTTTCTAAGTCATTATGTCCAGGGATAGATCTACATGTTCAGATTCATTTAAAATTGATTTCGTGATTTTTGAAGGTATATGTGATTTTATACGGATTTTTGATCAGCTTTGTGTCATGATATGGAAGGGTTGTACCCACCTGGAAAAAGGGAAAATCCTCTTTTCTGGGCTCGGGCCACCCCCTGAAATCGCGACAGCCCGATGCCTCGCGACCTCAGGAGGGGGTTGCGACAAGGAGGACCGTCACAATCTGATCGCGATGGGCCGACATGTCGCGACATGCCCCGGTTCACCCCAGCGTCGGTTCAACAGATCGTGCCTTGCAAGGGCGTCGCGATAGCCTTAATGCGACACCCCTATGGGCCGCGACCTGGATTCTCTGATCGCGCCAGCCTCTGGCGTCGCGACCTGATTCCGATACCCTTGTGCGTCGCGACCTGACTATCGTGGTCAGAACCTGGTTTTGCTTATATACCCTTGCTCTAATTGCTATTTAGCCATTGTTTAGCCTCAATTAAACACTGTTATGAATAATCCGATCTGAATAATTATTAATGGGTAATAATATTATAAATTTAATCAATTTAAAAGCTATGTGCACAATCTTTCTTGTCCTCTTGATTTCTTACACATGCACACACTAAACATTCATGTTACGCCATGAGACCTTATTAAATTACTTAATAATATATCTGGTAATTTAGCGAAATAAATTACTAAATTCCCTATTTTAAATAATTACACTTGTCTTCGATTTACTCGCATGTTTTGTACACCGTTACCATTTTCCCTCGGCCTTCGAACACTCGATGCACGACGGACCAGTTTCTAGACACTTTCTCTTGGCATGGACCACCGCTCCACCGGGAAGACTCTTGACTAGACTAGGGAATCCTTTTCAAGGCCTCCATAAGTCTTCTTGGCTTTGGTGCATGTCCTTAGCCGACAAGCTGGTTGTACCCTAAAACCCGTTACACCCTGAGGGATCAGTACGACCCAAGCAGCCTTAGTGAGTTCTCTCTTACCTCGTGATCATGCCAGACCATCTAGCTTGTGTTCATAGCACGGCTAGTGGGCGGTGGTGACTTCTACCAGACTACCGGTACCTGACCTGGTGCTGTGCAACTGTTACTATCATGGTTTAACGATGTTTTACGATTATGCTCCTGTCTCATCTACTATCACGTTACTCTCATCTGTTCACTTTCACTATGTACTCTTATCTATTTCGTCTATTACTCTCATCTCTTCTTGGTACTCTATTTGGCCATACAATTGATTGTCAAGAATAACAAACAAGTGCTATATGCCAGTGCAATAGGGCCCGGTCTGATCTTGGGGAGAGCTCCCGAAGAGTGCTATTTCCTTGCAAGGGTTACATGATCAGGATGTGTATAGCATGCATTCAGTGCCATTTAATACTATAACAGTTAATCATTGACAATCAAAGTGCTATCTATTCAAGTGCTATACAAGTGCTATTGTCGTTACATGGCCATTCTATTATCGTTATCGTTGTGCTATTTTCATTATACCAGTGCTATTGTTCTCTTGCTATCGTTACTTGCTCTACATGACTATACTCTTTCGTTACCCTGCCATTTAAGACATTAATTACTTAAGCATGCTTGTTCTCATTAGATGTTAAGTCCTACTGGGCATTATTCGCTCATCCTGTGTGTTTATTTCATGTGTTCAGTTGAGTCGGATAGATATGACCACGCTTACGAGGATGGGACTGATGAGGATGTTGCTCAGGAGTGACCCGATCAGCTGTCATGGCATAGTAGTTAGTTAGTTTAGTAGTCAATCAGTCAGTATGTATTAGTTGAAATTGAATAAAGTACTTTGGGCCCTAGTTATGGCTATAATGGATGAATGTAATCGATATTGGATGGATTATTTATGAAAATGGAGTTATTTGTTGTTATTCCCATTTGTGCAATGGTTTTTTATTTACTTCTCACTCTGTACTATTTAATAACTGTAATTCCGCTCCGATATTTCGCGTCGGGCGTTACAGTTTGTAGTATCAGAGCCTAGGTTATTCTTAAGTATAGGATGATCTAGGTTTGACCTGCCTTGACTTAGAGTCTAAATTCTATACCTATGTGAGATGGGTAGAACCAAGGGTAATAAGATAAAATAAACACACACAGGCACAAACTTAGTGCAAACTCAATATCTTATATTTTAATTCTCTTTTGAAGGAACATAAACAATAGCAATGGCAGCGGAGCGTGCTCAACTCCGTGACATGCAACACACAATCCAACATCTTACTCAGGCATTACTCCAGGCTGTTGGAGCTAATAACAACAATAACCGAGGAGATGGTGAATTACATCGGAACTTCCGTAATCTGAATCTGCCTCGTTTTAGTGGGACCACCGACCCTTCTGAGGCAGAGAACTGGCTCAAGGAAACTGAGCGTATCTTCCGCGTTATGCAATGTGCGGATGGAGATAAGCTTTTACTTGACACATTCCAGCTTGAGAGGGACGCCCGTGCGTGGTGGGAGTCCATTGAGGCAACCAGAGCAGATGCACAATTCACATGGAATGAGTTCAAGGAGCACTTCAACTCCAAGTACTTTTCCAAACGGGTCCAAGAAAGGAAGGGCGCTGAGTTCGCAGCACTAAAACAGAGGAACCTGACTGTCGCTAAGTATGAGGCTCAGTTTTCCCCGTTGGCACGATATGCCAATCATCTAGTGAGCACCGAGAGGATGAAGGCGAAGAGATTTCTTAATGGGCTCAGACCCGCTTGTATCACACAATTGGCACCATTTGATATTCAGACCTATCCGAAGATGGTCAAGAGAGCACAATGTCTGGAGGATGCGACTGAACTCACCGAACGCATCAAAGGTAGAATGGTAAAGAAGGAGCTGACATCCGGAGCACCGAGCAAGCCCATTAACGGCAAGTAAAGGTCGTTAAGCATCACCGACGGGCCAAGTCAGGAGCGAAAGCCCAAAGTCCCCACTCCTATTGCTCCGAACAACAAACCGAGATGCAAGCATTGTGACAAGCTAGGTCACATAGCAGAAGAATGCTGGAGGAAGGTAGGCATATGCCTATGTTGCGGGAGCCGTGATCATCGTATTCTGAATGTCCCCTGCTTAAGGAGAACAAGAAGTGTTCTGCGGGACAGAAGAACCTAGGCAAACTCCAGGCTCTGCAAGAGGTTGAAACCACCGAGGAAGGTGGAGTTGTTGAAGGTACTCTACCAGTCTTTTCTCAATCAATATTTGTTTTGCTTGATACTGGCGCAACACATTGGTTTATATCACAAGCATTTTCTGATACATTAACTGAAAAACCTACATCCATGGAATTTGAATTGCCTGTCACCACACCATTGGGAGAAAAAGCTCAATTGAATAAATATTTTCCATTAGCTGATGTTAAGATTGGTGACCTCAATCTGAGAGCCGATCTGATCTGTATGCCCATGGAGGGTTACGATGTCATATTGGGAGCCGATTGGCTATCCACGTATGGGGCTATCGTGGATTGTAGAAGAAGGAAATTTTCTTTTAGTTAATTCCCTAAGTTGACCTACACGGACGTAGACACAAGAGGCACTTGTCTCTCGTCTCTACTTTTAAAGCACAGAACATGATAAGAAAGGGCTGTGTGGCATTTCTCACCGCAATTGTGGTAGAGAAGAAATCATCTAAGATATCAGACCTCCATATAGTACAAGAATATCCCGATGTGTTACCCGATGAGCTGCCAGGCATACTACCTGAAAGAGATGTCAATTTCTCAATTGACCTCATACCTGGAGCCGCACCAGTTTCACACCAACCTACAGGATGTCCCTCGCTGAATTGAAAGAGTTGAAGGAGCAATTGATGGAACTTCTGGAAAAGGGATTTATCAGGCCAAGTACTTCTCCTTGGGGAGCACCAGTGCTGTTTGTCAAGAAGAAGGACGAATCCATGAGATTATGTATCGACCACGGGCAGTTGAATAATCTCACTATCAAGAACAAGTACCCTCTGCCACATGTTGATGAATTGTTTGATCAGATATCAGGAGCAAAGTATTTTTCTAAGATTGACTTTAGATCAGGATATCATCAGATGAGGATTGAAGATGTAGATATTTACAAGACGGCTTTTAGGAGCAGGTACGGTCATTACGAATTTGTAGTTATGCCTTTTGGACTAACCAATGCTCCTACAACTTTTATGCAACTGATGAACAACATATATCGGCCCTACCTCGACAAATTCGTCATGGTATTCATTGATGATATTCTCATATACTCGAAGAACAAGGAAGAGCATGAGGAGCATCTGAGGATCGCTCTACAGATCTTGCAGGACAACAAGCTCTACGCCAAATTAAGCAAGTGTGAATTCTGGCTCGAGGAGGTGTCATTCCTAGGCCATGTTATTTCCAAGGATGGTATCGCTGTCGATCCTTCCAAGGTAGAAGCCAGGCTCAACTGGGAAAGGCCAACTAATGTTACCGAGATCAGAAGCTTTCTTGGACTGGCTGGTTACTACAGACGATTCATAAAAGACTTCTCCAAGATAGTTGTACCTCTTACGCGTCTTACGCGGAAAGAGAACCCCTATGTCTGGAGCAAGGAGTGTGAGTAGAGCTTCCAGACCCTGAAGCAATTGTTGACATCTGCACCTGTCCTCTCATTACCAGTCGAGGGCGCAAGATTTTCAGTCTACACTAATGCATCTGGAATCGGTCTGGGCTACGTATTAATGCAGAATGAAAAGGTCATAGCTTATTCTTCAAGGCAGTTGAAGCCACATGAAGTTGATTATCCTGTCCATGACTTAGAATTAGCTGTCGTGGTATTTGCGCTCAAGATATAGAGGCATTATCTGTATGGGGAACAATTTATTGTCTACTCTGACCACAAGAGCCTGAAGTACTTATTCTCTCAGAAGGAGCTTAATATGAGACAAAAGAGATGGCTGGAGTACTTAAAGGATTTTGATTTCAACATTCAATACCACCCAGGCAAAGGTAATGCAGTAGCTAATGCACTTAGTAGAAAGCCAGTAGCTTCTTTATCATGTTTAGTCATGGGCGAGATGCAATTACTTGAACAGTTCGCCAGTCTGGATCTGAACATTGAGAAGAGAAGTGATAAGATGATAGTGGCTAATCTTAGAGCTCAACCTGACATTTTTGTCGAGATCAGAAAGCAGCAAGTTAATGATCCATTCTTGGTCCGAGTCAGGGAGACCATAGCTGACAAGCTGGAATTCTCCATCGCTGAGGATGGAAGAATATTATTCCAAGCCAGGACATGCGTGCCTAACAATGAGGAGCTGAAGAGAAAGCTAATGGATGAAGCCCACAAGACCAAATATACCATTCATCCGGGCACAACCAAGATGTACCAGGACATGAAAAGGTCATTTTGGTGGCCAAAATGAAGCATGAGGTGGCTGAGCATGCCGCGCACTGCCTCATCTGTCAACAGGTAAAAGCTGAACACTGTCGTCCTGCGGGTGTACTCAGACCCCTGGACATACCCGAGTGGAAGTGGGAAAGCATCGACATGGATTTCATCATGGGTTTACCCCGAACTCGTGGTGGACTCGATGCTATATGGGTCATTATGGACCGATTAACGAAGTTTGCACATTTCTTGGCTATCAAAAGCACTTGGAGTGTGGATGTGTTGGCAGTTTTATATATAAAGGAAATTGTAAGATTACATGGAGTCCCCGTATCCATTGTCTCAGATCGTGACCCTAGATTCACATCTAGGTTCTGGAAGGGACTTCAGACTGCATTAGGCACAAAACTCAATTTCAGCACTGCCTTCCACCCACAGATGGATGGATAGACAAAAAGGACAAACCAGATAGTGGAAGACATGCTACGTGCGTGTACTATAGATTTTTGTGGGGTATTGGAATGAGCAACTATCCCTGATCGAATTCGCCTACAACAACATCTATCAGGCGACCATTAAAATGGCACCATTTGAAGCGCTATACGGAAGATTGTAGATCACCTGTGTGCTGGAATGAAGTTGGTGAACAACAATGGCTGGGACCAGATATGGTGCAGAACACTAGCAGGGATATACAGATTATCCGAGACAAGATTAAGATAGCCCAGTCCAGACAGAAAAGTTATGCAGACAAAAGAAGAAGGGATTTAGAATTTCAAACTGGAGATCATGTGATGCTGAAGGTATCCACGACAAGAGGATTCCAAAGATTTGGGATGAAAGGTAAATTGAGACCGCGATTCATAGGTCCATTTGAAGTATTGGATAGAGTTGGCGAGGTGGCGTACCGACTAGCACTACCTCCCCAGTTCTCCACCATACATAATGTTTTCCATGTATCAATGCTGAGGAAGTACGTGTATGATCCGTCACACGTAATCAGTTATGATGACATTATTTTGAACAAAGATATGACCTATGAAGAAAGACCAGTGAAGATATTGGACAAGAAGATGCAACAGCTTCGGAATCGAGCTATACCCATGGTCAAGATACTATGGAGAAATCATGAAGTTGAAGAAGCCACATGGGAACCCGAAGCAACCATGCGACGGAATTACCCGGAGTTGTTCAGTAAGTCAATCTTCCTCTTACGACCATATGAATTTGGGGACCAAATTCTTTTTAAGAGGGGGAGGATGTAGCAACCTTGATTTTTAAATTCAAATAAAATATTTTTTTTTAATTTAATAAATGAATTAAATATATTTAATTGGAATAAAAAGAGAATAATGGAATAAAAAGAAATTAAAAGTAATGACCATTAAGCTAAATTGGAAATAGGTTGTATTAATGGTCCTAACATGGAGTGTTGGGCCCAATTGAGAGAAGCTCATCATGAGATGGGGAATAATTAATTTAATTTTGTATGTAATTAATTAATATATAGAAAATGGTCAAGATAAATACTAAATAACTCATAAATATCCAAAACAAGAGTCCTTACCCCAACCTAAACCCTTGGACACGAAATTGGACCTCTTCCCTATCCTATTAGGTAGATAATGACTAGAAAATGGGGAGATAGTTAGGGAATTTCGGAGTTTGAAGTGGATAGAAGAGTTTTAATGTAATAGGACTCTTAAACCACCCTATACACCTCTAATTCGGCCCTACCAAGTCTCATTTTTGTTGCTGGGACTTTGGAGGACGAGGAGAGGAGGTTGTGGATGAGGAGCAAGGAGGGGAGGAGCTTGGAGCAAGGGGCTTTCTTCTTTCTCTTCGTCATCAACCCTAGCTTTCATTACTTCAACAAAAGGTAGGCAATCTCTCAAGCTTAAACCGGTAAAATTACCCTAGGTAATCTTCATGATCCCCTTTGAAAGCCCTCTTGTTTCGCTCTTTTTTGTTCATCCATGAGAGCGAATTAAATGTTGCAAACCCTATTATATCCATGCACCTGAACCCCCTTGATTGCTTTGAAACCTTGCGTGTACTCGATTCCATGTCTTGAATTAAATCTCATAAATACTACTTGCTCTTAGCTTTCAAACGCCCCTATTTGCTCCAATTTTCATGTTGTATCGGATGCCAATTAAATTGTTTTTCTATGTCTGCACCTAGTTAGGTCATCATAATGGAACCTGCTTAAAGCATGACAAAATCATGTTTATTTTCTAATTCATTTTGTCCAGTAATAGATCTACATGTTCAGATTCATTTAAAATTGATTTTGTGATTTTTGAAGCTATCTGTGATTTTATACAGATTTTTGATCAGCTCTGTGTCATGATATGGAAGGTTTATACCCACCTGGAAAAGGGAAAATCCTCTTTTCTGGGCTCGAGCCACCCCCTGAGATCGCGACAGCCCGATGCGTCGCGACCTCAGGAGGGGGTCACGACAAGGAGGACTGTCGCAATCTGATCGCGATGGGCCGACATGTCGCGACATGCCCCGGTGCACCCCAACGCCGGTTCAACAGATCGCGCCTTGCAAGGGCAACGCGATCGCCTTAACGTGACACCCCTGTGGGCCGCGACCTGGATTCTCTGATCGCGCCAGCCTCTGGCGTCGCGACCTGACTGTCGTGGCCAGAACCTGGTTTTGCTTATATACCCCTACTCTAATTGCTATTTAGCCATTGATTAGCCTCAATTAAACATTGTTATGAATAATCCGATCTGAATAATTATTAATGGGTAATAATATTATAAATTTAATCAATTTAAAAGCTATGTGCACAATCTTTCTTGTCCTCTTGATTTCTTACACATGCACACACTAAACATTCATGTTACGCCATGAGACCTTATTAAATTACTTAATAATATATCTAGTAATTTAGCGAAATAAATTACTAAATTCCCTGTTTTAAATAATTACACTTGTCTTCGTTTTACTCACGTGTTTTGTACACCATTACCGTTTTCCCTCGGCCTTCGAGCACTCGAGGCACGACAGACCAGTTTCTAGACACTTTCTCTTTGCATGGACCACTTTTCTACTGGGAAGACTCCTGACTGGACCAGGGAATCCTTGTCAAGGCCTCCGTAAGTCTTCTTGGCTTTGGCGCACGTCCTTAGCCGACGAGCTGGTTGTACCCTAAAACCCGTTACACCCCTAGGGATTAGCACGATCCAAACGGCCTTTGTGAGTTCTCTCTTACCTCGTGATCATGCCGGACCATCTAGCCTATGTTCATAGCACAACTAGTGGGCGGTGGTGACTTCTACCAGACTGCCGGTACCCGACTTGGTGCTGTACAACTGTTACTATCATGGTTTAACGATGTTTTACAATTATACCCCTGTCTCATCTACTATTACGTTACTCTCATCTGTTCACTTTCACTCTGTACTCTCATCTATTTCGTGTATTACTCTCATCTCTTCTTGGTACTCTATTTGACTATACAATTGATTGTCAAGAATAACAAACAAGTGCTATATGCCAGTTTAATAGGGCCCGGTCTGGTCCTGGGGAGAGCTCCCAAAGAGTGCTATTTCTTTGCAAGGGTTACATGATCAGGATGTGTATGGCATGCATCTAGTGCCATTTAATACTATAACAATTAATCGTTGACAATCAAAGTGCTATCTATTCAAGTGCTATTGTCGTTACATGGCCATTCTATTATCGTTATCGTTGTGCTATTTTCACTATACCAGTGCTATTGTTCTCTTGCTATTGTTACTTGCTCTACATGACTATACTCTTTCGTTACCCTGCCATTTAAGACATTAATTACTTAAAGCATGCTTGTTCTCATGAGATATTAAGTCCTACTGGGCGTTATTCGTTCATCCTGCGTGTGTATTTCATGTGTTCAGGTGAGTCAGATGGATATGACCATGCTCACGAGGATGGGACTGATGAGGATGTTGCTCAGGAGTGACCCGATCAGCTTTCATGGCGTAATAGTTAGTTAGTTTAGTAGTCAATCAGTCAGTATGTATTAGTTGAAATTGAATAAAGTACTTTGGGCCCTAGTTATGGCTATGATGGATGAGTGTAATCGATATTGGATGGATTATTTATGAAAATAGTTATTTTTTGTTATTCCCATTTATGCAATGGTTTGTTATTTACTTCTCTCTATGTACTATTTAATAACTATAATTCCGCTCCGATATTCCGCGTCGGGGCGTTACAATGTGTTTCATCGAGAATGACCAACTTTGCTAGTAGGTGTTTTATGAGCGACAAGTTTCATCTAAGGAATTTGATGGTTTGAAATAAGGTTTAAATGATGGAATGGTCAGTTTCATGCGCATTTTATGATCTATAATGGTTCAGTTGTTGGATTTGGGCCTTTGTGGCCCATTTCGAGGTGCTCTTTGTGAGACCCATAGGTTGGGAGATTTATCTGAGATCGAGTCCTAGAAATATATAATATGGGTACAAATAATTGCAGCAAAAATAAAATACCAAATCTGAAGTTTCCTCGAATCCCATCTCATCGGGGCGCGACATTACAATTCAAATCTCATGGATGTAATAGAAGGCCAAGCCTTAACAACACAATTAGGGCCCAAAAATTTTATTAACTCAATTGGAAAAACTTCTCAACAGGAAATGCTCATGATACACTAATCAAATTTCAGCTAACTTTCAGTCATCTAACCAAAGTATTAACAAGAGGCCAACTTACACTTAAGGCCAATCAAAAATCAACTTTCTGTGAAGCGTTGGGGAAAGAATCAGTCGACAGACAAGGGACAGACTGTCGATAGATCTTCTGAGTGTCGACAGATAGAAGGATAAATGTCGACAGATACAGCCAAGTTGGTTTGGCGGAGACTTACCACTTTCAGATTTACCTTTTCTAACACATGTGGCACCATGCCATCAACAAAAGCTCCTTCATCACATAATCCACAATAAGATTAACCATAACTTGATTCTTTCATTCAAAAGGGGTTATACAATTTCTAATTCAAAAAGAACATTTCTCACAGATCCACCCCTCAAGGGTTACATGAATTTAACATGATATGTCCACACATCTTGTAACAAGATAATTAAGACTCCTCTAAGGTGCTTCATGCTCCACATGCTCATCTCGTTTTCAGATTTCCTGAAAATGTTAGATAAGTTTATGAGCAAACTAGCCTAGTAGGAATTACATCTCAAGATGAGGGAAAAGTAGAAGTAATTACATTTTAACAAAATAGGAATTTCAAGGATAATAGAAAGAATTTCGTGTATGATTAGGAAGCATGCTAACATCGAGTCAAGAGTTGCATATTGCAAGATATCAATTCAGTTATGTTGTTATCAAGACAGATCCGAAGGATCATTAAGTCATAAGGATAATAAAATATCCATACAAGGATTTCCAACTGAGTATATGACAATTGATCAAGATGGTCATTTTCAAACGAATCCATCTTATCAGTCAAGCAAACAATCATGTCAAGTCAAATAAGTCATCTCAGGACTTAATCTTAATATGTAACAAGAGGCACTTTCAAATTGCATATACAGGGAATGTCAATGCTAAGCACCGCTTATAATGATCCATACTCCCCAGGTTATCAAGTACGTCGGGATGCTCCTCCCTAGTGTTGTACTCTGTAGATTTTGATGATCACAAAAACACTAAGTTTAACTCATGTTCAGAAAATCACAAAGCACATAATATAATTCATGTTCATGACCAAGCATTTGATTTATTTTTATTTAATTTGAGGGTCTACTTTGTGTGTTAAGTGTGCAGTAACTTTGTCCAAAAATTGCATTTTAAGTGGATAATACAAAGTACAAAACTTGGACAAAACAACAAAGCCAAGACTGGAAGGTTAGCTGCAAAACTGACAATTGGACGACCAACTTGTAGAAATCGATCGACCAATAATGAAAGCCAATCGATGCCAGATCGATTGTGAATCAAGGGGAATAGATGTCAGATCGATTGTGGATCAAGGGGAATCAATGCTAGATTGATTGTGGATCAAGGGAATCGATGGACGATCGATTACCAGTCCAAAGTCGGACGACCGATTTGGTACGTTCGATCGACCGACCTAGCCATAAGGTTTTGCAGTGGGACAGTCAAAATGTGGGACAACTAACTTGAAGAAATCGGTTGACTGATTCGTCAGTCAAAGTAAGGTACTTCAGATGTTCACGTTGTATCTTCTCCAACTAAAGCGTCGGTTGAAGCTGAGACAGAAATCGGACGACCGATCTGATGAATTCGGTCGACCAATTTTGGTGTTTCTCCATACGGACTTTCCTAAACAAAGTTCGATGAAGATCCAACTCTTGTCCAACATAGAGGGACTCTTTGGGATTATAAATACAACATGTTCCCATGTTTTTGAAGAAGATAACATGCCTCCAAGAATTCAACTCGAGCTCTAGAGTTCAAGAGAGGATTGTGCTGTCCTAGGTAGAGCCAATAGATGCTCTGAAGTTGTAGAAGTTTGAAGAACGAGTCTTCATCATCTAGAAGGCTTCTTGACATACCTGAGAGGTGTTTCTTCATTTGAAGGGTGAGGACCTGGTGCTGCTACTTGCAAGATCTCATTCAAAAGTGTTCTACATTGGCCAGTTCTTCAACTGCACATCGTCAGGCAAAGACAAACACCAATGCCGGATCTTCTGTGATAAGAGAACTCTACACCTTACTATTTAGATTGTTGTCCTCTTGTTCACGCTCTTTTTGTTCTTTATTAAACCCTGATCATAATGTATGTGTGCTTGGTTTGTGAGCATGTTGGTTGTTGGGGTGTAGTACGTGTGCATATACACATCAGGTTGTCTCGTCCCCGGGAAATGAGGTGGGGTTTGTGTTGTCCCTGTAAACAATCGTGTGTGTGGGTTATCGCTTGTACCCTGGGAAACAAGCCAATGGAAATCCTCACAGGGGTGTGGGGTAGTGGGCGTAGACGCACACATGAGTATGTTTGTTGAACCACTCTAAATTCTACGTGCATGTGTGGTTTGTTCCATCTTTTCTACCTCCGTTCTACACACATTAGGATAGTTGGTTTCGTCTATATACTTGTTATATTTCTTTGTGCATATGACATAATAGATTTGATTAATTTAGTCTAATCTATTTTGAGTTAAAAGAATTTTTATTGGATGATAACTAATTCACCCCCCCCTTGGTTGTCCATCGCATCGCTGCACATCACCCATGACCCGATCAGACCCCATTACACAGGCATTTGATCAGTGGACTGAAGTCCTAAGTAGTGCCAATCTCAAAAGCATTTTGGCCATTGGAGTCAAAAAGGACAGAATTGTAGGATATCATAGAAGCCAAAAAAATAAGCTCAGTTTAAGGATTTAAAGTATAGATTGCCAAGGATTTAGTGAACGAAGTGAAAGAGAACTTGACAGATCAAGGGGTCAAGTGGGTTCCCTATACATTTTTCTTGGTTTCAGATTCATGGCAAGTAGATTCAAAGGTGGAATTTCAGTTGGATCACAGAGGGAATAGAAATCAAGTAATTAGGAGTCATTAGAATGATCTTCACATTCTTACCATTTTTAACATGTACAAGATACTTATTTTACTGTCGTGTTATCTACTCTTCTAAGGGACAGATTACAAGGCAGTCGAAATTGGTCACAAGGGCCAATCGAAGTGTGACAAAGGGCCAGTCGAAGTGCCACAAAGGGCTAGTTGAAGTTGACAAGAGAGAACAGTCGAAGTTGACAAGAGGGAACAATCGAAGTTGACAAGAGGGAACAGTCAAAGTGGCCAGAAGGGCTAGTCGAAGTTGACAAGAGAGAATAGTCGAAGTGCCACAAAGGGTTAGTAAAAATGTACTTGAAACTGAAAGGGAAATGGGTCTATAAATAACTCAAGGATGCATCAGACCCGATGACTCCAATAGCAAGAGTTCAATGGTGGACAGAACATGATATTTTTCAGAAGAATCATACTAGGTTTCCAATAAGGAAGTTGTTTAATTCTGTACATATTGTTTATGATTCTTCAAGAACAGAAATACTTCCAGTCTAATGGTTCTAGAAATACATGGATAAAGACAAATCAAATGGGTTCCTTTATGGGAAAGATCTAGGAACTCTACACACTCTTAGTCAGAATGGGACAAACAGTGGGGCTTACGATGGTGTGAGAACCAGAGAATCCTAAACACCTTACTGACAAAAATTAGGCAAATTATGAAAGATGTGCAGAATATCCAATATGGTAATCTAGAAGGGGGGTTGAATAGATTACTATCTGTTAGATAACTATGACCTTCTTTTTGATGGAAACATAGACTTTTGATATTTCAACAGAGTTTAAAACAAACTAAGTTGTGTGTTAATTGTAAGTAGATAGAGTAGCAATTTATCTAGCATGTGAAAGATCAACGTGCCTACCAAACATCTAACGTGAAACGTTCAAACCACAGACACGATGATTTAAGGTGGTTTGGAGTACACAACATGTGTATCCTACGTCCACCGTCCACACACACATGCAGAAAGACTGCTTATCAGCAAGTTCACTCGCTACAACACACACACACTCACGTCGTCTGATGTAAACCACGATCAGAACAACATGACAAACGCGAATCAAGCACAAGGACGCTTGACTCAACAACACACACACACACGAGATATGAGAAATAGAGATAAAGAAGAGTTCAGAGTTGAGATTTCAAATCCTGATATGGAACTCTTCAGATGATCGTCCCAATGTGCTTCAAGCTTTGTCTTGACAGGTATCAGTTGATGGAGAAGCTTGAGAGATAGACAATCTGGCTTCAATCCCGTTCAGAGGATGTCTCTTTGGTTGCCTGGACGGACGGTTGAAGCATAGCAGCAGAAAGATCTTCTCTCTTGAGACTTTGCTAGGGTTTTTGTGTGGTGGCTGCTTCTGTACGAAAATAACTCCAAAGAGTTCCTTTTATATGGGTGTTTAAGTATGGAGAGTCGTGACAATTGGAAACACCCAACACGGAAACGTATGGAGATCTCGTATTGAGATTTTCTCTTCGTCTGTCGACAGCAAGAACAGCATCTGTCGACAGATATAGACAGACTAGTAAAAGGCAGAAGGCTGGGCTTTCCGGAGACAGTTCCTGTGTGGATCTGTCGATAGGCGACTTGAGTCTGTCGACAGGCACACCTTGCCAGGAGCCTGTTGGTTCTGTCTGTGTTGATCTGTCGACAGGCATCAGTGGGGCTGTCGACAGGTACATCTTTGCCAGTACCCTATTAGATCTATCTGTGTAGGGCTGTCGACAGGCATCTTGGGGGCTGTCGACAGGTACTTGTTTTTTGTGCTTTTCTTGATCTTTTTGCTCTTATTTTGGTACATTGTCTTGCATGCAATCTCACCTACATTTAAGAGCATTGTTAGTGAGATAATGTGAACATTTAGATGATCAAATTAAACATGTGATTCTTGATTAATCATTTGCTTGACTTGTCATTCTTATCATGTTGCACACATTCATATCACATGAAATTGTATTGTTCATGAAATGCTCATTGATTGCTCATCATAAAAAACAAACATGTCAAATATAAATCTATGTAAACCCAACATTCTCCCCCTTTTTGATGATGACAAAATTTCAATTAATGCACGATTAATACAATTGCTTTTTCTCCCCCTTTTGACAACATCCAAAAAGACACGTCATGGACGCAGGAATAGAGCAAATAACTGTGATTTTCATTGAAGTGGCAAGCATTACACACAGTTACAAAATTAAGTGACAACGTGACAAAAGGAATTGCAAGGAAGAGAATAACATGACCAAGAAATCAAACTAGTACATCAAGAACAAGACCATGACCATGACCAAGATCCAAACACAGTGGACACCTAAACTCTCTAAGCAGCATCGTTGCCAGGCGGTGCAGAGGCCTGACGAATGTCATGAATCTCTGTAGAGAGTCTAGTAAGTCTGAGCTGAAGCTGAACTTGAGTATCAGCTATTGCTTCAATGCTCGTATCAACAGTGTTCAATTGTTCATTTAGGTGCTCAAAGCCTGTGGTCATTTGAAGCTGCATTTGTGCCATTTGAGCAGTTATGAAATCTCGAAGAGAGAGCTCAGCAGGCGCTTGTTCATCAACAACATCTTCATCTTTAGCACCCGGAGCATCTATTGGCTCGGACTGTGAGTCATCACCAGCATCATCTTCATCAACGTCATCTTCTTCATTTGCCTCAGCAATTGCCGGTCCCTTACCCTTGAGTTCTCGTGACACAACCCCATCAACCAATTTGTAGCCCATCCTATGAGCAGCAGTGAGATCAAAGGAGCTACAAGGCTTGAGGGTTGTCATCTCTTCTTTGGAGATTTGGATACCGATGAACAAAAGAAGAGAAGTGATTGGACATGCATAAGGCATAGACCTATTGGAATTGCAAAGGCATATCCAGATGTGAGAGAGTAAAAGGAGTGGTAGGTTGACTTGTTCACAGTTTAGAAATGCGTGAAAAAGGGATTTGTCAATGGCAGTCACAAGTTCCCGACTACCATCCTTGGGGACTATGATTGTGGTAAAGAGATGGTGGATGAGACGATGAAGGGGAGTGAAGGAGTTGGCATTCCGTTGCACATGATCTTTAGATGAATCGTATGGCTGCCGAGTGATGAGTGTGTAGTACTCAGATGCCAATGGGTGATGTTGCATGATATCAATGCCAGTATTCAGAATTTGAAGGGCAACAGAGAAAAGATTGGGAGTGATCAGAAACGGGGTGCCTTTCACCTTGATATAAAGATCACCGTGAGCGGTTTCCCGGAGGTTGTTGTAGAACTCCGTCACAACGGTTGGAGAGTACCGCTTGTGAGAATAGCAGAAGGGAGACCAGCTCTTGGTGTCAAAAAGTGGCTGCAACCTGGGAAACATGGCTTCCAGAGACACGAAATCAACGTATCTGGGCTGCACGAACTTGGTAAAGGTGCCATGAACATTGAGAAGTTGCAGATTTGGAGGAATAAGGAGCTCTGGCAAACGATCATCCTGATGCTTTGTGCGGCGCTCGGTATGATCCCTGGAACCCTCGCCGACCTGGGGAGAACGAGGACGGCGACGGAAGACAAGCTTCTTGCTCTTGGGAGCCATCAGAAAGAAGGATTTCGGAGTAGAGAGGGATGTGAAAGGAGGAAGAAGACACGAGAAGGGGGAAAGACACAAAGAGGCAGACTCTCCTCTATCGCCCTGGGGAAGGAGGGTTTTGGTGAAGAGGCAAGGAGAAGGGATTTTTTGGAAGTGGGAAAGGGGGAAAGGGGTCGGGGGTCCTTTTAAAGAAAGTGGGAAGGGATTTGAAAGGATGGGGACCCACGAAATCTGCCCTAGATGGCCGCCCGTTGGGCTTCCAAAACAAGTCCTGCCGCCGGCTGTCGACAGGTGAACAGTGCCCTGTCGACAGGCACTTGTAGAAAGTGTGCCAGTGAAGTATTTTGACAGGATTTTTCAAGGCAATGAGCGTCCAATGTGTATATAAGATGGAAAATAGGTAAATACACATTATAAAATGTCATACCCACTAATAATTAGGACATGTCAATTATCGACAATGGTTGTGAAATAATATTCCCCGGACTCTCAAGTTGCAGCATAAGGAGTACACTGAACAAAAAGACATAGGAGAATAAAATTGACCGCTTGAATAAAACCATTGCAAAAGAACATATATCTTAGTATGTGACAGTCAAAAGGTGTATGAAAAAGATGTCTACATGGGCAATGTTTCATTAACAACAGCTTCGCCTTGAAAATAAAAAAATTAAGGAAACTACACTCTATTTCTTCTGTTGTGATTTGTTTCTGAACAAACAGTAAGAGAGAAAGTGGTAAGTAGGATCACTATGACCTTTTGACGTGAATATAGACTTGGGTAATGCCGGTATCCCAAGTTACTCAGTAGAAGTGATCATCAGACCATTATACAGAGATAAGGAGTAAGCCTTTTGACACGAAGACACATTTGTGATGCCCATATCCCCGGTTACTCAGCAGTACTCATCATTGATCTGCCTTTATTCCCTTATTGAATTTGATACACTTTGATTTTTTTTTTTGTGTTTTTATGAAATAGGTAGCTTTTCTCTTATGTGAGTGTGTGTTTTGAAAATCAAGGTCAAGAGTTAGATAAAGCATAGAAGCCAATGCAAGACATGTCATTCAATAACCTTTGGACTTAGCACATTACTTAAAAAACATGATATTCCACAAGGGAGTTATTCAAGTGAGTTAGGGTAGACTCATGTATTTTGTTAAATGTACTCAAAATGATGCAGCCTAGACTCACAAGATAATGGTATGTCAAAATCATTGTGATTGGGACAATGTCGTTGATATTATGTGGATATGAAAGATTATAGCATAAGTAAGTCACCAATTTACACCTTAGATACATTAGAGAAGCATGCTCATGAAGTATGTTGAGACAGGACAAGCAAAAACTCAGCAAGAGGTGCATCTATCGACAGCCATTGGGTGCCTGTCGACAGATTCAGACAGTGTGAATTAACTGAGTTTAGGTAGGTGGTGTCTGTCGACAGATACAGAGTGGTCTGTCGACAGAGTTGAACAGACTGAAGGATTGTGAGTTCGGGATGAGGAATCCTGCTAGGGGCTGTCGACAGCAAGGAGTGGGGCTGTCGACAGGAGCTGTGAGAAGGGTTTTGACAGTAGATATGAGAGATATCATTGGAGTTCCATGCCAAGGAAGTGAAGCAGTGAAAAGTGGATATTTTCCCTTAAAAATCACTCAGCTACCTGAACCTAGCTCCCCCATAGTATGTGTATGTGAAGACTCAACAAGCAAGCAATTCAAGACACATTTGCACAAGTTTAGCAAGTAATTGCATACAAGTTCATGAATAAGGACAGACCATCACAAAAAGAAAAAATTCATTTGTGTGCAAAAGTGAATGGGCAAATTGAAAAGAATCCATATACCTAATTCAAAGTAGATGACCCTTATTTGCAACTTGACTATGGATACGTGGCGGAGAATGTTTTCTCACGCATAATGATAGTTTCCAAACAAGCATAACTTGTTCTTCCACAGATCACCATTTGATATACCTCATAGTCGGTGCACATAAAGAACATATACTTCAAAGTTTGGTATGGGCTTCATTGTATTTTTCACAATCTTAATTCTCTTCTCAATGTTGTGAATCTATCCTCAGCCAATGGTTTTGTGAAAATATCAGCTAATTGCTTATCAGTGGGTATGAAGCTGAGCTCCAAGGATTTGTTGGCTACTTCATCTCTCAAGAAGTGATGTCTAATCTCAATGTGTTTTGTCCTATAGTGTTGGATTGGGTTCTTTGAAAGATTGATGGCACTAGTATTGTCACATAAGATAGGTGTGCATCCAATGTCAATATTGTAGTCAGACAGTTGACTTTTTATCCATAACACTTGAGCCGCACAACTCCCCGCAGCAACATACTCTGCCTCTGCAGTGGAGAGTGCAACCGAGTGTTGCTTCTTGGATGCCCACGAAACCATGCAACCACCAAGTAATTGGCAGTACCCACTAGTGCTTTTCCTGTCTCTTACATCCAACATAATCAGCATCAGAATATGATATCAAGTCAAAACTACTTCCTGCTGGATACCAAAGACCCAAATCATACGTACCTGAGAGATATCTAAATATTCTCTTAACTGCAACCAATGGCTTTCCTTTGGACTAGATTGATATCTAGCGCAAAGGCAAACACTGAATTGTATATCGGGTCTACTTGCAGTAAGATAAAGGAGTGAGCCAATCATACCTCGGAATTGTTTTGCATCTACCGGTTTACCTTTCTCATCATTTTCCAATTTTATGCTTGTGCTCATTGGTGTTGAAGCAGGTTTGGCTTGCTCAAACTGAAAGCGTTTCAAGAGCTCCTTTACATATTTTTCTTGATTAATGAAGAAGCCATCTTCATGTTGCTTCACCTGCAGACCAAGAAGAATTGAAGCTCCCCCATTAGACTCATCTCAAATTCGCTGCATATGTTTGGAAAACTCCGCACACAGTGATGGGTTAGTGGAACCAAATATAATGTCGTCCACATAAACTTGAACAACAATTATGTGATTGCGAACTTTCTTAGTAAATAGAGTTTGGTCCACTTTACCTCTTGAGTAGTTTTTACTCACCAAAAAGTTGCTCAGTCTGTCGTACCAAGCTCGGGGTGCCTGTTTCAAACCATAGAGAGCTTTGTGCATTTATAAACATGGTTAGGCATTGCAGAATTTTCAAAACTGGGTGGTTGAGAGACATAGACTTCCTCTTTGATGTACCATTCAAGAAAGCAGTTTTAACGTCCATTTGAAAAAGTTTAAACTTATGTGAGCATGCATATGCTAATAAGATTCTAACTGCTTCAAGTCTAGCTACAGGGGCAAGGATTCTTCAAAGTCCACACCAAATTCTTGATTGTATCCTTTTGCTACCAGTCTAGCCTTATTTCTCACCACTTTACCCTCTTCATTTAGTTTATTCCTAAAGACCCATCTTGTTCCTATGACAGAAATTTCAGGGGTTCTAGGAACTAAACTCCAGACATTATTTCTTTGAAATTGACCAAGTTCCTCATGCATAGCATCAATCCATGAATTTTCTTTTAAGGCCTCTTCAACATTTTTAGGTTCCACTTGAGAGACAAAAGCTGACTGATCTTATTCAATTATTTGTCTAACTTGAGATCTAGTTTGAACTGAATCATTTACATCTCCTATCACATTCTCAAGTGGGTGATCTTTGGAATACCTCACATTGGTGATTGTTGAAGGACCGGGTTGATCTTGGACTTGTGGAGTTGATCTTGTGGAGGTTGTTCTGGAGGAGGGTGTGCTTGAGGAGTTTCATCTTGAGGCTCTTCCTCTTGTGGATCTTCTTCAGATTCAACATCTTGTTTTCTGAACAGATTTTCGTCATCTTCATCGTTGTACCTGCGAAGATATCCACTTTTATTTTTAGAAACTACTTTAGAATTTCCTTTTGCTTTTGCTTGTAGTTCCTCAAGTGTTGTTTCTGCATCTCCATCTTGAGTCCTGTGTAGGTTTTCAGTGTTAGTTTTTGCATGATACTCATCAAAAACAACATGTGGAGTTTCTTCCACTTTTATTCTTAACGTTAAACACCCTATATGCTCTAGAGTGTTCTGAGTATCCAAAAAAATACCTTGATCACTTTTGGCTTCAAATTTGTCTAAATCAACTTTATCATTGTTATGAATAAACACTTTTGAGCCAAAAACTCTAAAATACCCAATACTGGGTTTCTTACCTTTTAGCAGTTCATAGGGGGTTTTCTTTATCATGGGTCTTACCATGGCTCTGTTGAGAATGTAGCACGAGGTGTTTACCGCTTCTGCCCAAAAACTCCTTGGGAGTTGACTTTCGATCAGAAGAGTACAAGCCATTTCCACCAGTGTTCTGTTCTTTCTCTCCACACCATTTTGCTCCGGAGTCCTTGGAGAGGAAAACAGGTGTTCTATTCCTTGGTGCCTGCCAAAAATCAGAAAATGAGTTGTTATCAAACTCTCCCCCGTGATCAGTGCGGATTGAGCATATCTTATTAACATTTCCATGCTCAATCTTATTAAAGAATTCTTCAAAGATTTTCAGTGCTTCATTTTTGTGAGCCAGAAATTTTACCCAAGTGAACCTAGAAAAATCGTCTACAATGACAAAACCAAATCGTTTGCCATTGAGACTCAGTGTTCTAGTAGGTCAAAAAGGTTCATGTGCAACAATTCATAAGGTTTAGAGGTACTTACCGGTACTTTTGATTTGAAGGATTTCCGGGTTTGTTTTCCCTGTGCACATGCATCACAAAAATTTTCATTCTTATTGAAGGAAATTTCAGGAAGTCCATTTACTAGTTTCAGCCTCATGATCTTGTACAAGACATTGTAGCTTGCATGCCCAAGCCTACGATGCCACAAGGTAAGCTCATCTTGTTTACTTGCAACAAGACACAAAATTTCATTTTCTGGATCATCTAGATCAACCAAGTAAATGTTGTTAACTCTTTTTCCAGAAAATTTAAGACTTCCTGTTTCCTTATCAACAATTTGACATGAATTTGATTCAAAGACAACTTTATGACCTTTATCGCACAGTTGGCTTATGCTAAACAAGTTATGGTGAAGACCATCAACTAACAGTACATTGTCTATTGAGTTGGAGGCATACTTACCAACCTTGCCTGAACCAATGATCTTGCCTTTATTGTTACCTCCAAAAACAACTTGACCTCCGTCTTTTTCCACTAGCAAACAGAATTTATCTTTGTCGCTCGTCATGTGCCTTGAGCAGCCACTATCCAGGTACCATTTGTTTTGATTTTGGGCTGCTAGGCATTCCTGCATATGTGGATCAGACAAGAGGTTTTGGTACCCAAATTACTTTGGGTCCCAATGTATCATTCATGCCAAAAAGTAAATGCTTCGGATCCAAACTTGTTTGATTTTCAGTTTATTTGGATTATTCCAACATTGTTTTGCATTGTGCCCAACTTTCTTACAAACATTGCATGATAAAGATTTTTCCAAAGCAGTGGGTTTGTTATTCTGAGGAACATGCATGGGCATTTTACCCTTATGTTGCTGGTTAGCTTTTCTTTGGAAGCATGTTTCAAGACCTGTCGACAACCCTCTTTGGGGCTGTTGACAGACTCTTAGTTGTGTTAACAGATGAACTGATTTTCTTGGGTTCCTGTTCTTACCCTTGGCTTGACCTTTCTTATTCTTGGAAGGGACTTGATAGCTTGTGCTTGGGCTAGAATCAACAAAAGAAGTTATCAAAGTCTCTCCATTTTCTTTTGTTTTGCTGGTTGATATCCAATTCCATGTTTTGCAACAAAGATGTTTGACCCCAGAATTGCATCAAGATTCTGTTTTCCCTTAA
This sequence comes from Colocasia esculenta, assembly GCA_014218235.1. Classification (NCBI taxonomy): domain Eukaryota; kingdom Viridiplantae; phylum Streptophyta; class Magnoliopsida; order Alismatales; family Araceae; genus Colocasia; species Colocasia esculenta. Next base: position 29,110,929 of record CM024762.1, read on the forward strand.
CGAACCTTTTAAGATCTTCAGATTTACTTTTAGATCTTTTTCAGCCTGTTCCAACTTTTCTTAATTTCTTGATGTTCATTTTGAAGACTTTCAAGAGAGTTGGTTAGACTTTCCTTTTCTTTTTTACTTTCTTGCAATTTTATTTTCAAGCAATCCATTTCCTCACAGTGAGCTTCCTCATCAATTTTCATCATTTCAATTTCTTTAGTTAAGGCAACAACTTGTTCATCATTGTGTGTGTTATGAACAAAAGAATTGATTTTCTTTTTCAATGCCTTGTTTTCAGATTTGAATTCACAGAATTTTTCAAATAGGACAGTGTATGCTTCTTCCCATTCATCAACAGTATAAGTTTCAAAGGAAGAATTACCTCATTGGAGTCGTCGCTTCTAGCCATTAGACACTGAATTTCTTCATCTCCATAGGCTTCTTGTGCGTCCTCGTCTTCATTCATCACTCCAAGTTGCCAACATTGCCTTGGCTTTCTTGAAGGTGAATTTCTCTTTCTTCAACTTTTTCTTGAGTTCGGGGCATTCTCCTCTCATATGCCCTTGTTTCTTGCACTCATAGCATACAATGTCAGATTTTTTGTTAGACTCAAATTTATTGGACAAATCTTTCTTTTGGAAGGATTTGGAATTACCTGAGCCTTTCCTTTTGAATTTGAGGAATTTCTTGAATTGTCTAGTGAGCATGGCCATTTCATCATTTTCACTATCACTAGACGTTTCAGGTTCATCACTTTCCTGTTGAACATCCTTTTTGGATCTAGAGGAACTTTTGCTTGAAGCCTTTAAGGCAATTGACCTTTTTGGGTTTTCTTCAGTTTCTTTCCTTTTCACATTTATTTCATATGTCATCAGGGAGCCAATCAGTTCATCCAATTTCATCTTTGAGAGATCTTTTGAATCCTCAATGACAGTGGCCTTAGTGTTCCATGAGGATGGAAGAGACCGAAGTATCTTCCTTACTAAGTCACTTTCTGAGTATTCTTTCTTAAGACCTTTCAATCCATTTATTATTAACATGAATCTAGCAAACATATCTGAGATAGTTTCATCATTATTCATCTTAAACATTTCATACTCAGAAACTAGCATGCTTGCTTTGGTTTCCCTTACCTCGGACGTACCTTCGTAGATAAGTTCAAGTTTGTCCCACATCTCTTTCGCTGAAGTGCATGTGGAGACTCTTGAGTATTCTTTGGGATGAACAACACACTACATCATGTTCAGGGCACTCCAGTTGAGAGTTACCTTTGCAATCTGGTCCTTCATCTAGGTATCTTCGTCCTCGGGAAGGGTGTATGCTCCTTTGCTGACAATTTTCCATAGCTCGAAATTTTGAGCTCTCAGAAACACCTGCATGCGATTTTTCCAATAAGGATAGTTAGTGCCATCAAAGAAGGGTGGCCTGGTCACAGAGTGTCCCTCGACCATTAACCCCTTGTTAGATTCCATAAGACCGAGAATCTCCTGATCGCGAGATCAAGCTATAAAAGCAGTAAATTAGAGAAACCTCGCTCTGATACCAACTGAAAGATGTGCGGAATTATCCAATATGGTAATCTAGAAGGGGGGGGGGGGTTGAATAGATTACTATCTGTTAGATAAACTAAGACCTTCTTTTCGATGGAAACACAGACTTTTGATATTTCAAACAGAGTTTAAAACAGACTAAGTTGTGTGTTAATTGTAAGTAGATAGAGTAACAATTTATCTAGCGTGTGAAAGATCAACGTGCCTACCAAACATCAAACATGAAATGTTCAAACCACAGACACGATGATTTAAGGTGGTTCCAAGTACACAACTTGTGTATCCTACGTCCACCGTCCACACACACACGCAGAAAGACTGCTTATCAGCAAGTTCACTCGCTAAAACACACACACACTCACGTCGTCTGATGTAAACCACGATCAGAACAACATGACAAACGTGTATCAAGCACAAGGACGCTTGACTCAACAACACACACACACGAGATATGAAAAACAGAGATAAAGAAGAGTTCAGAGTTGAGATTTCAAATCCTGATGTGGAACTCTTCCGATGATCATCCCGATGTGCTTCAAGCTTTGTCTTGACAGGTATCAGTTGATGGAGAAGCTTGAGAGATGGACAATCTGGCTTCAATCCCGTTCGGAGGATGTCTCTTTGGTTGCCTGGATGGACGGTTGAAGCAGAGCAGTAGAAAGATCTTCTCTCTTGAGACTTTGCTAGGGTTTTTGTGTGGTGGCTACTTCTGTACGAAAATAACTCCAAAGAGTTCCTTTTATATGGGTGTTTAAGTATGGAGAGTCGTGACAATTGGAAACACCCAACTCGAAAACGTATGGAGATCTCGTATTGAGATTTTCTCTTCGTCTGTCGACAGCAAGAACAACATCTGTCGACAGATATAGAGAGACTAGCAAAAGGCAGAAGGCTGGGCTTTCCGGGAGACAGTTCCCTGTGTGGATCTATCGACAGGCGACTTGAGTCTGTCGATAGGCACACCTTGCTAGGAGCCTGTTGGTTCTGTCTGTGCTGATCTGTCGACAGGCATCAGTGGGGCTGTCGACAGGTACATCTTTGCCAGTACCCTATTAGATCCGTCTGTGCAAGGCTGTCGACAGGCATCTTGGGGGCTGTCGGCAGGTACTTGTTTTTTGTGCTTTTCTTGATCTTTTTGCTCTTATTTTGGTACATTATCTTGCATGCAATCTCACCTACATTTAAGAGCATTGTTAGTGAGATAATGTGAATATTTAGATGATCAAATTAAACATGTGATTATTGATTAATCATTTGCTTGACTTGTCATTCTTATCATGTTGCACACATTCATATCACATGAAATTGTATTGTTCATGAAATGCTCATTGATTGCTCATCATAAAAAACAAACATGTCAAATATAAATCCATGTAAACCCAACAAATTAGTAGCAATAACTGATTTCTATCATGGAAATAATCAACGAAACTCAGAATAGGAATAAACATTTTAATTTGCGCACGAAAAAACCTACACTCTCTAGTCAGAAATGGGACAAACAAGAGGGTCTTATAATGGTGTGGGGATTAGGGAATTCTAAACACCTTACTAGACAAAAGTTAGGCAAATCAGAGGCAATAAAATGGAATCAAAAGATTCTAGATAATGCAAGACATTTAGTTTCTACTCGAGAAAACCTACCTTTCTGGATTGCTCTTCAGGTCCATTCCTATGTTTTGATGTAGCGGCTAGAGGAAGTTGATGAACTCCTCCAAGCTCCAAGCTTCAAGCTCCAAGTTGCAGGATCATGCCTCCAAGATATTTTTGTAAGTAGCATGTTATTCATTTACTTATGTACATACATGTTTAATTCTGTACATATTGTTTTATTTAATTCTATTCATATTATATTTAAATAATATTGTGTATAATGTGTGTACTTGATGTGTGAATGCATGTTTACTTATTTCTGTGTTCTGGCCGAAATGCCAGTTAATGTCAATATCCCTTGACGTTTATGTCAGGTTGATGGCAACTAGTGTGCTGTTTATTTCTTGTTGACGTCCAGATCGATGGACGCTGACTTTCTGTAAACGGCAGCAAAGTGGCCGTCTACTTCTCTGTTTTTGTTGTGATTTCAAATCAGGAAATGGCTACGTTTTCCCCGATTCTTGTTTAGGAAACTACCCTCCAACAGTAGGAAATCCTATGTAATGCGTACCCCGACCCCTCTAGCCTATAAAACACCTAGCTTTGGGCGAGATTAGGTCTTTTGGCTCTTGAGAAAAAAACTAGGGTTTCTGTGGAGAAAACTGAACTTTGGCGAGCTTGATCTGTCGATTGGGTGGTATTTCCGGCGATCTACATCGGCTGGAAGGAGTTTTTGACATTGAGGAAGCTTCTTCGACTCCGGAGATAGACCTACATCAACAAAAGGACCAGATTCAGGAGGAGTTTGTGCAGCTTCTTGGCTTGGCCGAGGAGAGCTTCTTCGACCTAATTAACCCATTGTAGATTTTATTCAAGGCAAGTAATCGAGGGATTTCATCCCTACACATGTCCTTTAGGTCCTAGGCATTTTATGGATTTTTTCTCGTGTCCTGAAACCCCAATTTCTCCATGTTATGTGCGTTCAGTCTACACTATCTGCAGATAGGAACTTGATGGCAAGCTTGTTGCTGTCAAGATCTTGAGTTGGAGGCAACATCGTGTGCCATTAACCTATGTTGGCGGCAAGGCCATTGCCGCCAAGTTCTTTAGGTTTTTCAGAAATATGTATTTGAGCCATGTGCTGTAATTTTCAGACTTATAGTTATCTGTTCATGCTGTAAATTTTATGGCTAGTCAGGTATGGTTAGTAGGTTATATCATAAAGTTCAGTCAAATTTTTGTGCATAGTTTTATTTAATATAATTTCTGTATTAGAGAAATGAGCATGATTTGACCATGTTAAATTCTGAATAAATGAAATTGTCGCATGTTAGGGTTTCAAAAAATTTCCATGTTCTTATGATTACTATTTACAGGTATTATAACTGTTGGGTATGACTGTTTTGCTGTGAACCATGTTTAAATGAATAAATTGCTAAATTAGCATGAAGTCTGTTAAAATTATGAAAATTCACTTTACTGTGCAAAAAATATGAAAATTTAGGTATGTGATATATATCATGTGTGAAGCCTGTGATAAAAATTTCATACTGTTTTGACAATAGTAGGTACTGTTCTTAGTTTAATAAGAGCAATTGACCATGATAAGCATGTTTAAACTTAATCATGTGGAATTCAGTGATTAGCAGCATGATTAGGGCTCTGTTATGATTAATTATCATTGTGAAACAGCATGATTAAATTCTGTAACCTGTGGTATGAATTTTACTAAAAGTGCATGTGAAAAGGAATAAATTGTGTATATAAGTGAATGTGATAAAGTGACAATGTGTAATATGTGCCGATATTGACACTGCTACCATAGAGGGCTGTGGAGCCGTACTGTAGTAAAGTCCTTATGAGAAGGCTCAATGTGTGTGATATTCTATGGGCATTAGGATGAAATCCTGGAGGTGGACAAGTACCACTGGTTAGGGTGGAGAGGGCTTCTCCCGGTTCTGCGCAGTTAACAAATATTCGTCACTGTGTTGCCTAGGTGACGAGTATGTGTATGTGATGTGTGTCCTTCTTATGGTGGTTCGGACTATGTGTCATGGCAATTAAGTGTAAAAAGGGTGAATATGTGAAGTGTAAATATGTGAAAATGTGCAAATGTGAAATATGAGCATGTGATAGTGTAAAGTGAATGTGGTATCATATGAAAGATGTGAATTTGTGTAAATGTGATTTAATTATAATAAAATAGCAAGCTAAACATGTGAATAAGTGTGATAATAGCATGTGAAAATGTCTAGATATCATGCTAGGTGTGTTATTTACCTTGTACATATTCTCATGATATAAAATTGTAGAATTGTGCAATAATATGAATAGAGTTTGAACTCTGAATCATGTACATGTTATGTGTAGAAAGCATGTGTAGGTTGTTTATGGTTATTGTAAATTGTTATAAACATGTACCATGTATTCTTCCTTATTGTTAAAAGATAGCATGTGTATGTGATATATGTAAGGGTGTATCTTTGGATTGCTTGCTGGGTCTTTTAGAAGACTCATACTTGCTTTGGTGTACAGGTGAGACAAGTGTCCCCGTTCTTGATGAGGACATAGTGAGGAGCGACTCCGAGCGTGAGGAGTAGCTTCACTTGTGGACATTGCTACTTAGTTACTTTTCTTTCATAGTATGTAATCAAATGTGATGGGCAATGTATTTTATTTGGAGTTGTAAAAATATGGACATTGATATTTCTTTTATTGCTATATAGACTGTGGATCATGTGATGATGATGGAATGAGAATAGTTCTTTATTTCCTCTATACTCTTTTGATATTTAAGTACATCTCAATCTATTTTTTAGTGTTGGGTAAATGTATCACTGTGACGGCACCCTTTGTACTGACGTGGATTGGTATAATCGTACAGGTATAAAGAGGGTCGTTAGAGAGATTGGTATCAGAGCCAATGTTGAGATTGTACATGAATAAACCATCATCTTCACAATAATGTAAAGTCTTTATAGAATTTGTCCATATATGTAGAAAGTACTAATAATGAATGAAAGATAGTTAAGAAAATGGTTAGGACTAAATAACTTAGTTTCTAACTAGATTAATTTGTTTTACAGGCTATGGATACCCGTGGTAGGCGTGGTGCTCAGACCAGGGAGGATGAGCAGAGGCGTGAGGACAGGGGTGAGCAGCAGGCTCCAGCACCCTAGGGTCCTACTGTACTTCCTCCACCACCACCTGTGGATTATGGTGTGTTCATGGAAGGCCTGGTCTAGGCGATGCAGACCCAGGCCCACACTCAGGCGGCACTGCAGGCTCAGTTGCAGGCTCAAGTTAGAATTGTTAAATAGGAGTAGCCTGTTTTTATTTAAATGTATGATTGTTATGTTGCTTATATGTTGCTTGTTGTCTCAGGCTCAGGCTCCAGCTCCAGTTCCCCAAGAGCAAGGCCATGGTGGTCCTTCCATCGTGGAGAGATTCAAGAGGATGGCTCCGCCCTCTTTTAAGGGGGAGAGTCAACCGCTTTTGGTGGAGAGCTGGATGCGGGAGGTAGAGAAGATCTTTCAAGCCACCAGGTGTGCTGAGGAAGAGAAAGTTAGTTTGGCCACCTATATGCTACAGGTACTTAAAATATATCTATGTACTTGTGTTAAGTTTAGGTTTTGTCTAGATTGGTGCTTATGAGTTGTGCTTTGCAGGAGAGAGCCGATGTGTGGTGGGCCTCCTTACTTTGCACCAGGTTCGAGGATGGTGCGATTGAGGTGTCTTGGGATGAGTTCATGAGGCTTTTCCGAGCCAAGTTCATCCCTGAGCATATCTAGGACAAGATGGAGCAGAAGTTTCTCTCACTCACTCAGGGCTCCATGACGGTTCTGGAGTATGAGGCCAGGTTTGCCGAACTGTCTAAATATGCTCCACATATAGTTGCTGATGAGCGCAGAAAAGTGAAGAAGTTCGTGATGGGTCTTAAGCCATCACTAAGGTCGAGGCTTGTGGCATTTGACCGCTGTACTCTGAATGAGGCTCTCAGCACGGTGTACAGGCAGGAGAGCGAGATGGATCAGTATCTCAAGGAGAAGTAGGCATCGCAGAAGTGGTCCGTGCCACCTTTCCAGTGGCAGGACAGAAAGAAGGCCGTGTACCAATTACTGCAGCGTCCAGCAGCGTCTAGTCAGTAAGCTGTTGCACCGCAGTCCCCCAGCTTCTGGCCAAGCGATAAGAAGATGTGTCCTCACTGTGGTAGAGCACATGGCGGCACCGAATGTTGGAAGCTAGCAGGGAAGTGTAAGACCCGGATTCCCAGCTTTCCATCAGGCATCTGGGATGACTGGCCACTAACGCATCCAGGTTGGGTGACGCATTAGTGTCACGTCGTGGGTGTCTGCCACGACAGTCATCCGTGTCGCGATGCGCGTGTGCGTTGTGTTCTTGTCGCGCCCGGGGCTCCCGTCGCGTCTTGGTGTCACGACCGGTCAATGGGTCACGACTGATTTCTATCTTGTCGGTCATCTGACGCCTGTCAGAGTGGCAGGTGTGTCAGTACGACCTGTCACGTTGTCGCGGCGCCCTTAGGGGGCACGTTCTTGTCGCGATCCGTTGACTCGTCACGTTAAGGTTCGTAACGCGACATGGGGGCCGTCGCGTTCTGGGTGCCGGGGGCTTAAGGCGATGTCCGGCTACCCCTTTCCCCTCTCTCTCCTCTTCTTCCCTTTCCCCTCTTCTCCGGTGATGGGGAGGCTCCCCTCCAGTGATCCAGGCGTGGAGCGGCCAGCGGCTCGTGGCGGAGCATGGGAGCTGCATCGTGGAGTGAGGAGGAGGTGGCCATGCATCCTGAAGGCCCTTCGTGGGTTCGGTTCTTTGTGAAAGGTAGGGATTACTTGAACTCTTCTCGATCCGGGCGGATCGAGAGCTCTTCGTGCTTTCTAGCTAGTTTAGATAGCTTCCCATGCTCCCCTCCGCCGTGTGTGCATGCATGTATGGTTTGTGGGTGGCCTGGGATGGAGCATCCCGTGGTCAGACTCTCGACTGATGTCGCGACCATGGTGCGCGTCGCGACATCAGAGGAGGCATCAGCCAGGTCGGGTGTGACCTTATCGCAACACGGTCGGCGGTTGCGATAAGGGTGCTGTCGCGACGCACTTTCCGGTCGCGATAGGTTTGCTATTGTGACATGTCTCCCCATCGCGATAAGGCTGGCATTGCGGCGCCTTCCCCGTTGCGATGATATCGCGATGGCTTGTGGGGGTGCGACATCACCTGCATTGCCTCAGATGTTTCCGTGGCCCGGTTTGTGTGTCGGCGTGTGCCCCAGAGCAGGCTTTGCCCTTAGGACCTTCTGGTAGGGAACGCGGCTGGTTACCTCCCTGTGTTCAGTGACTGAAGGTGACACCTTCGTGGCCGTGTCCTGGTAGTGGTGACAGGAGGGTCGCGTCTATCTAATAATCGATTGACATATCGATTGACTGGCGGTCAATCGATTATTAGCAGAGCGACGTATTTCCATGTTGGCTGGTAGTGTTTCGAGGCTCTGACTTTTCAAGGCATGTTTGGTTGGCTGATGGCCCTCCTGGGGGTCTGTGCGTGACTCGTGCTCGCTGGGCTTGTCGTGTGTTACAAGCCAGCGATTCGACATGGTTTTTGTGTGCTGCCCCGCCTGTTCGCCCGGTGCTAGGCACTTAAGGTCTTGTCCCTGATCTGAGAGGTTGTTACCGTGACCTGGGACCCCCGTCCTCGGGAGCCTTTGAGGGAGTGTTCGAGGCTACGAGCGTGCTCGAGTTGGCAGCCGACATGGCAGAATCTAGAGCTGAGGGGAAAACGGTGGTTTGGACAGAGGCACTGAGTCATTTGTAGAGCTCTCTTGGTTAGGCCTGGGACACCGAGGACGGCCGGAGTTCTACCCGGTGCAGGTTAGCCAGTCCTTTGTCTCACTGCCTCTCTCTGCGTTAGTTCTGGAGCCATGTAGTGGTGTCCGGCGTGAGGCCGCAGCTTGGCCAGGCTGCGGTGTTGCGTGTGTTGTGTGTTCTTGGCTGCTCTGTCTCACCCTTCTGCGGGGGCAGAGGCAAGAGCTAGGCTAGAGAGCAGAGCGTGTGGACTGCGGGTCCCCCTCTTGGCTGCTAGCGGCGGTGGCTTGGTTGTTGTTTCCATGACGACGTTTTCCTCACGACGTTTCCGAGTGTTCCTCATTGCCAGAGCTGCACAGCTGTTACAGCCTGACTGTGTCTAGTCTTGTGCAGACCCGTGTTTCTGGTGGGTTCCGCTCGGTGTTCTCTCGGCTCCGTGGTTCCGTTCTTGGGTGCCAGTCTGTGATGGCACCGGCGTGTGTAGCATCCCGACCTTGCGGTGTGTCCGGGGTCTAGGGTGGTTCTGCTTGTGGGCCCTCGACCCTGGGGAGGTCTGAGGTGGCCGTGCTTGTGGTGAGATGTCGTTCTCACCTGGTTGTTGTGTGGTCTCGGCAGAGGTGCCGAGGGTTGCTTCTGCTGTGTGCCCGACTCCATTGGTTTTTGCGGGAGTCGTGTGTGTTTCCCGACCTCGGTTGGTGGTCGTGGCGTTGTGCTATCTCTTCCGCTTCTTTGTAGTATCATGCTGTAGGGGTTACTCACTTTACAGCTTTCTAGGGTAGTTTTCCTATTTTTGGAGTTCCTGCTGCTCAGGCCGGTGAGGGACTGGTAATCCCTACTGGGCCTTGTTCGCGAGGCTCACCCCCCCTACTTCCTTCAACTAGGGGCTCATCGTCGCGGGAGCTCGGTGTCAGATGGGTTGCGAAGGTGGATGTGGCGCCGTGTGTTGTCAGCGGCAGTGAGAGCGAGCGTTGTGAGCTCTTGTAGCCGAGTGAGCTGAGAGTTGAGCTTTGCAAGTCCTCGGGGTATGCCCCTTAAGGACTGCACCTTTCTTCTTATACCTGTGCTTTTGTTTGGGACACATGTACATACCTTTTGTATATTGTACATAGTTATAGTTATTTAAATTTAGTGCATATCTCACTAGACTATTTCTTCTAACCCTTCCGGATCTTCGGATCTGTGGGTGGCGGCGCGACCCTCGGGTCTCCTGGCGAGGGTCTGGGAGGTCGGGTTATTACAGTGGTATCAGAGCGAGGAGTCTACTGAGATTTGTAAGGAAGTAATAACTATAGTTGTCCCAAAGAAAGGTACTAGTGCGCTGCTGACACCGTCCGACTAGTGTTAGGCTTGTGTTTTCAATTGTTTGTAGGTGTGCGGCTTCCCTGCAGATTTGTAAGGAAACCACCACCCAAAATGCCAAGAGCCGTTCTGGAAACCATCAACAGAACGCAGCCCAAACAAACACCCAACAGAGAGAACACAGCACACAGTGGAAGCAACACCAACTGGTTCTGGGAGAACCTCCACCAGAACCACCAAGGCGCCGTTCTGGGAACCCCACTAGAACGCAACATCCAACACAACCGCAGCATACCTCAACCCTGAGGTAGAACAACAACCGGCAGAAACAAGCCGGAACAGTCCTGAGAGCGAACCTCACCAGGACAATAACCAACAGTTCTGGAAAACCGCACCAGAACACAGGGCAACCAAGCGATGCACCTCAACCTCGAGGGAAACGCAATGGCAACCGACCAGATAACAGAGGCCTCAAACCAAGAAGGCAACACAGCGGAAGACTTCAACAAGCACATAAGCAGTCCTAAAGGGAGAGGAACTCTCACTAGGACAACAACAAACAGTTATGGGAAACACCACCAGAACACAGCAGCCAGTGATGCACCACAACCAGAGGGCAAACGCCGCAACAACCAGAAACGAGCACAACAAAGTTTTGGGGAAAACCTCACCTCCACCAGAACCAACAGGGAAGAACTCTGGGAGCACCTCACCAGAGTTCACAACCAGTCAGCACCAGGCCGACAACAACCACAAATAGGTGTCACAACGCTCAACCAGCGGTGCAACACGACACACAAAGCATCTGCTTAGATCGAGCAAAGACCCCGACTGAGTAGAGCACAACGCCCAACAGTGCACAGGCATGCAAGGCCAAACACGCAGCCAACACAACACACACCCCAACAACAAGGGGGACATCCAACAAGGACACACCCCAACAAGAAGGGGACATCCAACAAGGACACACCGCAACAACAAGGGGACAACCAAGAAGGCAAGGACACCTTCTACCGGTTCTGCAGACCACAACCCTGCACCGGTGAAGGCCACACCACAAGCAGGCTCTCTCAGCCTTCGCGACACACCCACATGGACGCACAGGCCGACGACGAACCCAACCGCAGCACGAGCGAACCAGCAACCACGCTCGAAGCACGCGCCCCCAGCAGCAGTAGCAGCAACACACTCGGACCCTGCTGGAAAGCTAGCCACCTGCAACAAAGAGCCAAAAGCTCACCTAACAGCAACTACACATGGACGGGCCAACAGCGCACGAGTACCTTTCTTTAGGACAGTCATACTTATTAACCCATTATAAATCTCGTTGGACCCTGAGCTCTGATACCACTGTAACGACCCGACCTCCTGAACCCCCCGCCAGGGACCCTCGAAGGTCCGCACCCACAGATCCAAAGACCCAAAAGGGTTAGAATTTAGTATAGTGAGATAAGCAATGAATTCAAATAACTATAACAGAAAGTTCGTACATTTAATAAAGAAATTATGTACAACATGTCCCAAATAAAAGTACAGGTACAAAAAGAAAGGTGCAGTCCTTAAGGGGTATACCCCGAGGACTTGCAAAAAGGATACTCTCAACTCATGGTACAAGGAGCACTCATTCTCACAACTCACACTGCTGGCAACGCACAGCGCAACAAACCGCCACCACGACCGTCCGGCAACGAACTCCTGCGACAGCGAGTCCCTACCTGAAGAGAGTAGGGGGGTGAGCCTCGCAAATAAGGCTCAGTAGGGATAACCAGTCCCTTACCAGCCAGAGCAGCAGGAACTCCAACAAGCGGAAGCAAAACTACTCTACAAAGTAGTAAAGCGAGAAATGCCTACCATAGAGTACTACAAAGCAGAGAAAACAGAGAAAACACCTCGACCATAACCCAGGTCAGGCCAAAGACGACTCCCGCAGAACCAGCAGAGTCAAACACAATGTGGAAGAAATTAGAGCAACGCCACGACCCGCAACCAGGGTCAGGCCAGAGCAACAGAATGCGGAAGCAAACCCTCGGCACACACTTGTCGAGACAAAGAAGCTCACGGAACACCGGAGCAACCACGAGAGACCAGAGTCTCATGACACAAGCAACAACATCCTGGACCTCTACGAGGTCGGGTAGGAACAACCAGGTGTCGCCCCGAGAGGCACCATGCAACCAAGTGAGAACGAATGTCTCACCACAGGCACGGCCACCTCAGACCTCCACAAGGTTGAGGGTCCACAAGCAGAACCAACCTGCACCTCAGACACTCCACGAGGTCAGGGAACTACACCTATCGGTGCCACAACGAACGGCACCAAGGAACAGGTTATCGAAACAGCAGTCGGGTGTCAGCACTTGACACCCTGAGAGAACCCGCAGAATAGAAACCACTAAACTCGGCCCACAAGGCCAAACTAACCAAGCCCATGGAACTAGACACGGCTAGGGTACAACCACCGTGTAAACCAGGGCAACGAGAACACAAGCTCGGAAACAGTGTAAAACATCGTCACAGCATGACAACCAAGCCACCGCCACAGGCAGCTAAGAGAGGGACACAAAGTCCACCCCTCGCTCGCCAGCCGCTGACTCCTGCCTACGACCTCCCTAGGTAGAGTGAGGCTAGCGAGTCATAGCAAAGAACACAAACACAAACCACAGTCCAGCCGAACTGTGGCCCCACGCCTGACCTCCCTACGTGGCTCCAGAACCAACGCAGAGCGAGGCAGTGAGAAGGACTAGCTAGTCCAAACCGGAAGAGCGCTGAACCACCTCGGAGACCCAAACTAGCTAAGAGAGCTCTAGAAACGGCTCACGCCGCTGCCCCACTGTTTTCCCCTTTTGCTCCAAGTCAGAGACTTAAGCACATCCGCCGCCCGGAGCTACACCCTCTGACACAGGCACGTGGGGCTAGGGCTCCTAGGAAACAGTAACAACTTGTCTCGCGGATAAGCTCTCAAGTTTTCGAGCACCGGGCAAAAAAGAACACTGGCGTGGCAACCACCACAGAAACAACATAGCTGGCTTGTAACCAAGACAAGCCCAGTAGGCACAGGCACGCACGGTACCCCTTCTAGAAACCCCCAGAAGGGCCGTCGGCCAACGCCGGAACACACAGCACAGCCCGAGAACCTGGAACACCACTAGGCAGAACAGAAACCAAGCAACCAGAACGCGACCACAGGTGCGTCGCCTTCTTGAGCAAGAAAGCGACGGCCAACCTGTCACCAACAGGTAGCGGCGAACAGAGTGTCGTCTTCTGACCTGAATGCGACGTGTCGAACCGTCGCGTTCAGCATCAGAAGGCTGGACCCCAAGCAGGGCCATCATCCTGCAGCCAAATGGCACAAAAGCCAGAAGGCAACAAGGAGATCGTCGCAACCCAACAGCAGAAGACGACGAGAATCCTGCCGCAACCAGATAGCGACACCTAGGGTGTCGCCTTCAGATTCAGAACGCAACGTATGTATCGAACTGTCGCGTTCCTCATCTGAAGGCAGGGCCCTCGGGGAAGAACCACCCCAAATCCCACACCCCAAAGAGCCACAAGGCCATGGCCCACATAGGAGCACTGGCCTCGTGCCAAGTTGGAGAGAGCTTCCTCTAACCACTTGGACACGAGCCATCCTCCGCCACGATCGGAACTCGGAGACTGAAGAGCAGAGGGGAACGCGACGAACAACCTGTCGCCACCAGAATGCGACAGGTTGCACGTCACCTTCTGTCTGGTGTAGTGACAACTAACCTGTCGTGACCCTAGACAGAAGCTCGAATTGAGCATTGGGGCCATACCATGGTCCCACATGCTACAAAACTACCTCCAAATGAAAGGGGGAGGGGAGCATACCATGAAAGCAAGTAAAAGAGGGCTCGAAGGGCAACACACCACCTCTCCTTGCCCACACACAACATGCACGAAGCTTTAAACACGTAGATGGAGCACCACCGGCAAGCGTCCATCCGTGCGAAACCATAAGGGAGCTCACGAGCACGGAATGGACTGCCCAAAACTAAGCTCCATCTACACTAACAGGTAGGGGAACAAGAGATCCCTACCGAGAATGAAGAAGCAAACCCAAATGGGCCTTCACAAAGCCTCGACCGCCTCCTCCTCGCTCCACAACGCTCTGTCGCTCCGCCACGAGCTCGCCGACGACTCCACCACGCCCAAGCGACCGGAGAGAGCACGAGGGGAGGAGGGAAGAAGAAAGGAAAAGAAGGAGAAGGAAGGAGGGTCGCCTGGCTTAAGTCCTCGAAACTGAGGTCGCGACAAGCTAGGCATAGCATTCCTAATAAGAACGCGACAGGCAAGTAGTCGCCTTCCCACAAGTTCTGACAGACTTGCTGACAGGCAAGAAGCCTCCAGACCATGTGTCACACATGCAGACGACTCAGGTGAACATGACAGCTGACACGTCGCCTTCACACCTACGCTGCGGACATGTGGCACACAAACCAACAGGCAACGGGAATGCTACACAAGGGTCGTCGCCTTCTCAACTAGAAGGCAACAGGGAACATGTCACGTTCAGAACGCGACACCCCGATCCGTCGCGATCCCAAGGACAACACCATGGAAGCTAAAACCCAGAATGTTACAATACATCCAACAAAAAAAAAAAAAAATCGTCCTCGAAATCAAGGGTGAAACCCAGTCAGAGAAAACAACAGGTGCAAAGGACCACTAAGTCGCACTGCGACTTCCCCGTGGTCACCACCACGACCCTGCCACAAGGGAGTGCCTAACCAGACATCCGATGGCTCCTAGGGTGCACAACAACGATGCAGAGTACACAATCGGATGTCGACAACTCCACAGGCGCGGCGCGTACCAAGCCGACCAGAAAACACTGAAACCGCCAGCCGAAAACCACGCGACCTTGCCCTCAACAAACCACGTCGTTGAGACCAACTGGTCAGTAACTCACTCTGTCGCCAACGACAAGACAGAGGTTCCAGCTACTGACGGCATTCGAGAAAAACGCCAAGAGGTCATCTACAAGACTCCGTTGAATGGCTCCGCACAACTAGCAATAGCTAGCACCTACGGCAAGGCCAAACACAAGCTTCTTAATGGTGACCCATAACCAAGCGGAAAACACGCATGTGGAGAACCCACGACGAGCAAGACAGTGTCTGCCGGCACCACTATATCTCACCTAGATCATCCTCGTGGTTCGACAAGGACACACAACAACTGTGGAGCCACAGAAAGCTAAAACACCTGCCCCACAGGCACACGCATAGAGGCAAAACCAAAGAAGACGTCTGATGTTGGTAAGGCCAAGCATCCCGAGATGTCGGCAAACCGCACGAAAATCGAAACAGCAACAGATGTCGAGGACAGCATGTCGACCTCAAAAGGATCCAAAATGAACACCCTCTCTCCCAAGCGAGAGGGGAAACTCGAGCTCAAGCCGAGGCCAATACCTCGCGTACCATCGATAGGGCTATCTAGACAAAGTAAAGCAGCCACCCCACAGCGGTAACGGTACAGCCACAAGGCATGGCCAACACGAAGTGTCCCAGAGGCGGAAAGCTGAACGCCTCGAACACCGAGCAAACTCGCGAAGCGACGCACGGAGCACGCGACTAGGAAATACAACACAAAACATGGTGCTCACACAAGCACCAGGAGCCACCCAAAGTGCAACACAATGCACCAGGGCTTCTGATGGTAAGAAAACAAACCACTCAAGCACGAGCACAGGGTGCCACCACAAGCACCAAAACCAGGCAAGGTGCAACACAGTTGCACCACAGGCCGAAATAACACGGGTAAAAGGGAGGAATCTCCACAGGAGACCTGCCAAAAGCCACACACAAGGAGCTGCAAGCCAAAAAGGGTAGGACAGGTCACACCGGCCCTGAACCCCTTAAGACACAAAGACACGGAACATCGAGACAGAACAACGCTCAAGGTGCAGTACACAACTGCACCAACGACCTGAAAAGACTCAAGGCCAACGAAAGGGACTCTCCACTAGAGACCCACACAGGCAAAACACGTGGAGAACCAGCAGCTTCAAGAGCGCAACCATCACGTTGGCTCTTAGAAGCACACCACACAAGGCACCGCTCCCACACGCAGGCGGAGAGGTCCACACACCAAACCGCAACAAGTGCCTCCAAGCACAGCTGAGGCAACAAGAGAAAACACCCACCGGGACGTTGCTTGCTTGCGCAAGCCAAACCACAGAAAACCGGTGTTGCCTCACACTGAACATAGGGCACGCTGCCCTACATCATCTAGTCAGGCAACAAGAAACTAGCACAGCAAGAGAAGGCGCAATGGGTTCCCACAACTCATCGTGCCACAAGGAAACAAAGTGCACGAGGGGAGCAACCAGCTCAACCTCAAAACATCTCAACAAGGGAGGGACCTTCGCCACGATGGTCGCCACGGTGCGCAACACGGCACCAAGGCCATGGCAGAGCACCACCACCCTGAGCAACCACGAATAGTAGAGGAAGAAGGCACACAACCGGCTTCTTCCTCATCCAAAGGAGAAAACAGCATGCAAGGCTAGCACTCACACGTGAGTCATAGCCAACCAAACACCCACTACACTCACCAGACTACCATCTGGGAGAGCACGCAGGGTGCAAGAAACGAAGCAAAACACCCGACCACAGGGACACACGGAGTCCCACCAACGCAACCGAGAAACGCACGAACGAACTGGAAGGCAACCTGGCCAGCACCACGGCCAGACCCACGGTAAGAGGCACCACACCTTGACCGACAGCACCAAGGCAGACTGCAAC
Source organism: Colocasia esculenta (assembly GCA_014218235.1). Lineage (NCBI taxonomy): Eukaryota > Viridiplantae > Streptophyta > Magnoliopsida > Alismatales > Araceae > Colocasia > Colocasia esculenta. The sequence continues at coordinate 29,127,939 of CM024762.1, forward strand.
AAGGGCAGTCCGACTGGCGACAACGACAGCTCATCTCCACCGAGAGAGCAGCGACAACCAAAACAACACAAGGCAGCTTTGGGGGAAACCACCACCCAAAATGCCAAGATCTGTTCTAGAAACCATCACCATAATGCAGCCCAAACAAACGCCCAACAGAGAGAACATAGTAGACAGCAAAAGCAACACCAACTGGTTCTGGGAGAACCTCCACCAGAACCACCAAGGCGCCATTCTGGAACCCCACCAGAACGCAACGACCAACACAACAGCAGCATACCTCAACCCTGAGGTAGCACAACAATTGGCAGAAATAAGCCGGAACAGTCCTGAGAGCGAACCTCACCAGGACAACAGCAACACGAAAATCACGAAAAACTGCACCAAAACACAGGGCAACCAAGCGATGCACCTCAACCTCGAGGGCAACGCAATGGCAACCAACGAGACAACAGAGGCCTCAAACCAAGGAGGCAACACAACGGAAGACTTCAACAAGCACAGAAGCAGTCCCAGAGGGAGAGGAACTCTCACTAGAACAACAATAAACAGTTCTGGGAAACACCACCAGAACACAGTAGACAAGCGATGCATCTCAACCAGAGGGCAAACACCGCAACAACCAGAAACGAGCACAACAAAGTTCTGGGGAAAACCTCACCTCCACCAGAACCAACAGAGAAGAACTCTCGGAGCACCTCACCAGAGATCACAACCAGTCAGCACCAGGCCGACAACAACCACAAACAGGTGTCAGAACGCTCAACCAGCGGTGTAACATGGCACACAAAGCATCTGCTTAGCTCGAGCAAAGATGCCGACTGAGCAGAGCACAGCGCCCAACGGTGCACAAGAACGCAAGGCCAAACATGCAGCCAACACAACACACACCCCAACAACAAGGGGGACATCCAACAAGGACACACCCCAACAAGAAGGGGACATCTAACAAGGACACACCCCAACAACAAGGGGATAGCCAACAAGGCAAGGACACCTTCTACCGGTTTGCAGACCAAAACCCTGCACTGGTGAAGGCCACACCACAAGCAGGCTCTCTCAACCTTCGCGACACACCCACACGGACGTACAGGTCGACGATGAACCCAACCACAGCACGAGCGAACCAGCAACCACGCTCGAAGCACGCGCCCCCAACAACAGCAGCAACACACTCGGACCCTACTGGAAAGCTAGCCACCTGCAACAAAGAGCCAAAAGCTCACCTAACAGCAACTACACACGGACAGGCCAGCAACGCATGAGTACCTTTCTTTGGGAGGCCATAGTTATTAACTCATTACAAATCTCGTTGGATCCCTGAGCTTTAATACCACTGTAACGACCCGACCTCCCGAACCCCCCCGCTAGGGACCCCCGAAGGTCGTGCCGCCACCCACGGATCCTAAGACCCAGGAGGGTTAGAATTTAGTCCAGTGAGACAAGCAATGAATTCAAATAACTATAACAGAAAGTTCATAAATTTAATAAAGAAATTATGTACAACATGTCTCAAATAAAAGTACAGGTACAGAAAGAAAGGTGCAGTCCTTAAGATACCCTGAGGACTTGCAAAAAGGACACTCTCAACTCACGGTACAAGGAGCACTCACGCTTACAACTCACACTGCTGGCAACGCACGACGCAACAAACCGCCACCACGACCATCTGGCAACGAACTCCAGAGACAGCGAGTCCCTACCTGAAGAGAGAAGGGGGGGTGAGCCTCGCAAACAAGGCTCTGTAGGGATAACCAATCCCTTACCAGCCAGAGCAGCAGGAACTCTAACAAGCGGAAGCAAAACTACTCTACAAAGCAGTAAAGCGAGAAACGCCTACCACAGAGTACTACAAAGCAGCGAAAACAACGAAAACGCCTCGACCACAACCCGGGTCAGGTCAAAGACGACTCCCGCAAAACCAGCGGAGTCAAACACAATGCAGAAGCAACTAGAGCAACACCACGACCCACAACCAGGGTTGGGCCAGAGCAACAGAATGCGGAAGCAAACCCTCGGCACACATCCGCCGAGACAAAGAAGCTCACGGAACACCGGAGCAACCACGAGAGACTAGAGTCTCATGACACAAGCACTAACATCCTGGACCTCCACGAGGTCGAGAAAGGAACAACCAGGTGTCGCCCCGAGAGACACCATGCAACCAAGTGATAACGAACGTCTCACCACAGGCACGGCTACCTCAGACCACCACAAGGTCGAGGGTCCACAAGAATAACCAATCTGCACCTTGGTCACTCCACGAGGTCAGGGAACTACACCTATCGGTGCAACCACGAACGGCACCAAGGAACGGGTTACAGAAACAGCAGTCGGGTGCCAGCACTCGACACCCCGAGAGAACCCGTAGAACGGAAACCACTAAACTCGGCCCACGAGGCCAAACTAACCAAGCCCACGGAACTAGGCACGGCTAGGGTACAACCACCATGTAAACCATGGCAACGAGATCACAAGCTCAGAAACAGTGTAAAACATCGTCACAGCAAGACAACCAAGCCACCGCCACATGCAGCTAATAGAGGGACACACAATCCACCCCTCGCTCACCAACCGTTGACTCCTGCCTATGACCTCCCTAGGTAGAGTGAGGCTAGCGAGTCACAGCAAATAATACAACCACAAACACCGCAGTCCGGCTGAACTGCGGCCCCACGCCTGACCTCCCTACGTGGCTCTGGAACCAACGCAGAGCGAGGCAGTGAGAAGGACTAGCTGGTCCGCATCGGAAGAGCGCCGAACCAGCTCGGAGACCCAGACCAGCTAAGAGAGCTCTAGAAACGGCTCATGCCGCTGCCCCACCGTTTTCCCCTTCTGCTCCAAGTCTGAGACTTGAACACGTCTGCCGCCCGGAGCTACACCCTCTGACACAGGCACGCAGAGCTAGGGGTCCTAAGAAACGGTAACAACCTGTCTCGTGAACAAGCTCTCAAGTGCCGAGCACTGGGCAAAAGAGAACACTGGCGTGCAACCACCACAGAAACAACACAGCTGTCTTGTAACCAAGACAAGCCTAGCAGGCATAGGCACGTACGTTACCCCTTCTTGAAACCCCCAGAAGGGCCGTCGGCCAATGCCGGCACACACAGCACAGCCCGAGAACCCGGAACACCACTAGGCAGAACAGAAACCAAGCAACCAGAACGCGACCACAGGTGCGTCGCCTTCTTGAGCAAGAAGGCAACGGCCAACCTGTCACCAACAGGTCGCGGCGAACAGGGTGCCACCTTTTGACCTGAACACGACGTGTCGAACCGTCGCGTTCAGCATCAGAAGGCCGGACCCCAAGCGGGGCCATCGGCCCGCAGCCAAACGGCACAGAAGCCAGAAGGTAACAAGGAGATCGTCTCCACCCAACAGCGGAACGCGACGAGAATCCTGCCGCAACCAGATAGCGACACCCAAGGTGTCGCCTTCAGATTCAGAATGCGACGTATCGAACCGTCGCGTTCCTCATCTGAAGGCAGGGCCCTTGGGGTAGAACCACCCCAAATTCCACACCCCAAAGAGCCACAAGGCCATGGCCCACACAGGAGGACTGGTCTCGTGCCAAGTTGGAGAGAGCTTCCTCTAACCACTTGGACACGAGCCATCCTCCGCCACGATCGGAACTCAGAGACTGAAGAGCAGAGGGGAACGCGACGGACAACCTGTCGCCACCAGAATGCGACAGGTTGCACATCGCCTTCTGTCTGGTGTAGCGACAGCTAACCTGTCGCGACCCTAGACAGAAGCCCGAACTGAGCATTGGGGCCATACCATGGTCCCACAAGCTACAAAACTACCTCCAAACGAAAGGGGGAGGGGAGCATATCATGAAAGCAAGTAAAAGAGGGCTCGAGGGGCAACACACCACCTCTCATCGCCCACACACAACATGCACGAAGCTTTAAACATGTAGACGGAGCACCACTGGCAAGAGTCCATCCGTGCGAAACCACAAGAGAGCTCACGAGCACGGAATGGACTGCCCAAAACTAAGCTCCATCTACACTAACAGGTAGGGGAACAAGAGATCCCTACCGAGAACGAAGAAGCAAACTTAAATGGGACTTTACGAAGCCTCGGCCGCCTCCTCCTCACTCCACGATGCTCCGCCGCTCAACCACGAGCTCGCCAACGACTCCACCACGCCCAAGACACCGGAGAGAGCATCCTCGGAGAGGAGGAGGGAAGAAGAAAGGAAAAGAAGGAGAAGGAAGGAGGGTCGCCTGGCTTAAGTCCTTGGAACTGAGGTCGCGACAAGCTAGGCGTCGCGTTCCTAATAAGAATGCGACAGGCAAGTTTGTCGCCTTCCCACAAGTTCTGACAGACTTGCTGACAGGCAGACAGCCTCCATACCATGTGTCACGCATGCAGGCGACTCAGGTGAACGCAACAGCTGGCACGTCACCTTCACACCTACGATGCGAACACGTGGCACACAAACCAACAGGCAACGGGAACACGACACAAGGGCCGTCGCCTTCTCAACTAGAAGGCGACAGGGAACACGTCGCATTCAGAACGCAACACCCCGATCCGTCGCGATCCCAAGGACAGCACCAAGGAAGCCAAAACCCAGAATGTTACAGTTACAGTCTGCTTGGGCGTTGTCGGTCGAGGGGTCGTGCCCTTGGCCATGCGTCTGGCTGCTGCGTTGGCCAACTTGTTTCATGTTCGATTCTGTGTTTCTCGGCTGCGCTAGTGGGACTTTGTGTGTCCCCGTGGCTCAAATGGTTTGCTTCATTTCTTGCGCCCTGCGTGCTCTTGCAGATGGTGGTCTTGTGAGTGCCGTGGGTGTTTGGCTGGCTGTGCTTCTTGTGGAAGCGTCAGTCTTGTGTTATGATTTTTCCTCTTATGTGTGGAAGAGACTCGTTGTGGGTGTCTCCTTCCCCTACTTTTCGTTGGATGCTCAGGGTGGTGATGCTCCACTGTGGTGTGTGTTGCCAGGGTGCGCATCGTTGTGACCTTCTGGTGGAGTCATCTCCTCTGAGTTGTTTTTGGGCTGAGCTGCTTGCTCCCCTCGTGCTGTCATTTCCGTGTGGCACCGTGGGTCGGTGGACCTATTCGTGCCATTTGTCATTGAGATTGTTTCTTGCTGCCTACCTGGACAATTTGGGGCATTGGGTCCCTGTTGGTCTAGTGCGAGGTAGTTCTGTGTTCTTGTTGGGTTGCAGGCGTGAGCGTTGCCCTGCTGTGCACTAGTTTTCTGGTTGGCTTGCTCGTACAAGTGTTGTTCCGGTGTATGCTCGATTGTGCCTTGGCTTGTGCCTTGGAGGTTTTTCGTGTCATCGTTTTGGTGTTTGGCCTCTCTATCGGTTGCGATAGAGGTGGTGCTTCTTGCTCTTGCGCGCTAGGGAGTCGTTGTGTTCTTTTGCTCCCCATGCGGCAGAGTCGGTGCTCCGTGTTTTGTGTGCTTCTTGGAGCCGACATGGTTGTTGCACTCTTGAAGTTGTCGGCTTTCCATGTGCTTCTCTTGTGGGTCTCTGGTGGAGAGTCCCCTTCGTTGGGCCCTGTATCGTCTTGGGCTGTTGGTGCAGTTGCACGTGCTACACCCTGAGCGCCTTTCGATGCTTCGTGTTTCTGTGCCTCAAGGGCTGGGGCCGCCGTGGCCTGTTGTGCCCTTTCAGGCTTGTGGTTCTTTGCGCATGGCTTTTGGTAGGTCTCTTGTGAGGAGTCCTTCCTATTAGCCCGTGTTGTTTCTGCCGTTGGTGCACTTGTGTTGCACTTGGTTTAGTTTTGGTGCTTGTGTAGCACCGTGTGCTCGTACTCGGGTGTTTCGATTTTGTGTCGTCTAGAGCCTTGGTGCATTGTGTTGTACCTTGGGTGGCTCCTGGTGCTTGTGATAGCACCCTGTGTTGTGCTGTATGCCTTGATCGTGAGTCTGGAAGCCGATGGCGAAGTCTCCTGTCGGTTCGTCTGGTGACAGTGAGGCTTATTGGCTTGCTAGTGCTCGGCCACATGGTTTATCGACGTCGTGAGGTGTCCGGTTTCGGCTAACCTTAGATGTCTTCCGTGCTTCTGTTGCGATGTGTTGCGCTGTGGAGCGTGTGGTTTCCCAGTCTTGTGGCTCCGCGTGGGTTTGCTGTCCCTGTTGGACCGCGAGGAAGGTCTGGATGAGACCTAGTGGTGACAGTGGACGTCGTTTTGGGTGTTGTGGATCCTCTGTGAGTGTGACGTTGCTCTAGACCTCGTCACTTGCGTGGCTTCTCGGTTGAGCCGGTGACCAGTGCTAGCTGCTGCTAGTAGCGTAAGGCTGATCCCCTGAGTGTCGTGCCTGACTCTCAGGCATTTCTCGTGTGGTTGTTGGCAACCGCATTCTCTGTCGAGTATTGTCGGCGACATAGTGGGTTGCTGATTGGTTGGTCCCAACAGTGAGGTCTATTGGTGGCTGCAGCCGTGTAGTTTTTGGCTGACGTTTTCTACTGTTCAGGCCGGATTTGGCGTCGCTCGGCACGTGTGGGGTTGTTGTTCCGTTTGGGCGGCCCACGTGTGGCTGGAGAGAGCCGCCAGTTTCTTGGCTTGGTGCTCCACTCGTGGTTGGAGCGTGTGGTGAGTCGTTCGATTTTAGTTGTGTGCCCCCATGTGTTGGGAGCCCGTTGTGTGAGCCGTTGGTTTTTCGGCTTCATGTACCAGAGCGCGTTTGGCTGTGTGGTTGTTGCCACGAGGAAGTCGTGTTGAGACTTATTGGCTTATTCGCATTGGTCTTACGTTTGCTCCCTGTGTTTCATTTTGTGCCTTGAGATCTTTTGGGCTTGCCCCAATTTCGAGGATGAAATTGTTTTAAGGGGGGTAGAATGTAAGACTCGGCTTCCCGACTTTCCGTCCAGCGTCTGGGATGACTAGCCACTAACGCATCCAGGCTGGGCGACGCGTTAGTGTCGTGTCATGGGTGTCCACCACGATAGTCATCCGTGTCGAGACGCGCGTGTGCGTTGCCTTCTTGTCGTGCCCGGGGTTCTCGTCGCGTTTTGGTGTCGTGACCGGTCAACGGGTCACGACTGCTTTCTGTCCTATCGGTCGTCTGACACCTGTCAGGCGGGCCTTCGCGTTCTGGGTGCCGGGGGCTTAAGGCACTGGCCGGCTACCCCTTTCCCCTCTCTCTCCTCTTCTTCCCTTTCCCCTCTTCTCCAGTGATGGGGAGGCTCCCCTCCGGCGATCCAGGCGTGGAGCGGCCAGCGGCTCGTGGCGGAGCATGTGAGCAGCGTCGTGGAGCGAGGAGGAGGTAGCCATGTGTCGTGAAGGCCCTTCGTGGGTTCGGTTCTTCATGAAAGGTAGGGATTACTTGAACTCTTCTCGATCCGGGCGGATCGAGAGCTCTTCGTGCTTTCTAGCTAGTTTAGATAGCTTCCCATGCTCCCCTTCCCCGTGTGTGCATGCTTCTATGGTTTGTGGGCGGCCCGGGATGGAGCATCCCGTGGTCAGCCTCTCGACTGATGTCACGACCGCGGTGCGTGTCGCAACATCAGAGGAGGTGTCAGCCAGGTCGGGCGCGACCTTATCGCGACGCGGTCGACGGTCGTGATAAGGGCGCTGTCATGACGTGCTTTCTGGTCGCGATAGGTTTGCTGTCGCGACATGCCTCCCCGTCGAGATAAGGCTGGTGTCGCGGCGTCCTTCCCCGTCACGATGATATCGCGACGACCTGTGGGGGCGCGACATCACCTGCGTTGCCTCGGGTGTTTCCGTGTCCCGGTTTGTGTGCCGGCGTGTGCCCCAGGGCAGGCTTTGCCCTTAGTACCTCCTGGTAGGGAACGCAGCTGGTTACCTCCCTGCGTTCAGTGACCGAAGGTGACACTTTCGTGGCCATGTCCTGGCAGTGGTGCCAGGAGGGTCGCGTCTGTCTAATAATCGATTGACTGGTGGTCAATCGATTATTAGCAGAGCGACGTGTTTCCGTGTTGGCTGGTAGTGTTCTGAGGCTCCGGCTTTTCCGTGTGTGTTTGGTTGGCCGACGGTCCTCCTGGGGGTCTGTGCATGCCTCGTGCTCGCTGGGCTTGTCGTGTGTTACAAGCCAGCAAATCGGTGTGGTTTTTGTGTGCTGCCCCGCCTGTTCGCCCGGTGCTAGGCACTTGAGGGCTTGTCCTTGATCTAAGAGGTTGTTACCGTTACCTGGGACCCCCATCCTCGGGAGCCTTTGAGGGAGTGTTCGGGGCTACGAGCGTGCTCAAGGTGGCAGCCTATAGGGCGGACTCTGGAGCTGAGGGAAAAATGGTGGTTTAGACAGCGGTGCTGAGTCATTTGTAGAGCTCTCTTAGTTAGGCCTGGGACACCGAGAATGGCCAGAGTTCTACCCGGTGTAGGATAGCCAGTCCTTTGTCTCACTGCCTCTCTCTGCGTTGGTGCCGGAGCCACGTAGTGGTATCAGGCGTGAGGCCGCAGCTTGGCCAGGCTGCGGTGTTGCGTGTGTTGTGTGTTCTTGGCGGCTCTATTTCACCCTTCCACGGGGGCGGGGGCAGGAGCTAGGCTAGCGAGCAAAGCGTGTGGAATGTGGGTCCCCCTCTTGGCTGCTAGCGACGGTGGCTTGGTTGCTGTTGCCATGACGACATTTTCCTCATGACGTTTCCGAGTGTTCCTCGTTGCCCGAGCTGCACGATGGTTATAGCCTGGCTTTGTCTAGTCTCTGTGGGCGTCATTGTTCTGGCCTTGTGCAGACCCGTGTTTCTGGTGGGTTCCACTTAGTGTTCTCTCGGCTCCGTGGTTCTGTTCTTGGGTGCCAGTCCGTGATGGCACCGGTGTGTGTAGCTTCCCGACCTTACAGTGTGTCCGGGATCCGGGGTGGTTATGCTTGTGGGCCCTCGACCCTGGGGAGGTCTGAGGTGGTCGTGCTTGTGGTGAGACGTCGTTCTCACTGGTTGTTGCGTGGTCTCGGCAGAGGTGCCGAGGGTTGCTTCCGCTGTGTGCCCGACTCCGTTGGTTTCTGCGGGAGTCGTGTGTTTGTCCTGACCTCAGTTGGTGGTCATGGCGTTGCGCTGTTCTCTTCCGCTACTTTGTAGTATCATGCTATAGGGGTTACTCACTTTACAGCTTTCTAGTGTAGTTTTCCTATTTTCGGAGTTCCTGCTGCTCTGGCCGGTGAGGGACTAGTAATCCCTACTGGGCCTTGTTCGCGAGGCTCACCCCCCTACTTCCTTCAGCTAGGGGCTCGTCGTTGCGGGAGCTCGATGTCGGATAGGTTGCGGAGGCAGCTGTGGCATGTGTGTTGTCAGCGGCAGTGAGAGCGAGCGTTGTGAGCTCTTGTAGCCGAGTGAGCTGAGAGTTATGCTTTGCAAGTCCTTGGACTATGCCCCTTAGGGACTGTACATTTCTTCTTGTGCCTGTACTTTTGTCTAGGACACGTTGTACAGACCTTTTGTATATTGTACATATTGTTATAGTTATTTAAATTCAGTACATATCTCACTAGACTATTTCTTCTAACCCTTCCGGATCTTCGGATCCGTGGGTGGCGGCACGGCCCTCGGGACCCCTAGCGAGGGTCCGGGAGGTCGGGTCATTATAGAAGTGTCTCAAGTGTAACAGCACCGAGAATCAGATCAGAGATTGTCCCAGACTGCAGTAGGGTGTTCAGCATGGAGCGCCAGCCCCAGCAGTAGTAGCAGCAGCAGTGCTAGTGACAGGAAGACTAGGACGGCCTCGAGCCCAAGCTTGAGTGTTTGCCCTTGCACGAGAGGATGCAGACCAAGACGAAAACATCACAGAAGGTATGGCTCTAATCATGGGTGTGCATGCTCAGGTATTGTTTGATACAGGTGCCACACACTCGTTCATTTCCGAGCAGATTGCGAAGCAATTAGTAGCAGAGTCTGGGGTAGAGGCTGAAGAGTTAGAGGTCTCTTTATCTGTGCACACACCAGCAAGAACAGTATCGACTAGGAAGTGTTTTCTGTCTTTACCTGTGTGCATTGAGGACCGAGGCTTATTTAGGTGCTTTATTACTCAAGATGAAGGACTATGATGTTATTCTAGGTCTGGATTGGCTTGAGGCGCACTATGCTTTGGTGGATTGTAGAGGGAAGAAGATTACTTTCCGTATTCCTGGTGAGGATGAGTTCTCACATCCGTTGCCAAGGAACTTAGCAGGAAGGTTTGTGATCTCCGTCATGAAGGCGATGAGGATGGTGAACAAGGGGTATGACGCATTTCTGCCAGTGTGGTCTTAGTACCAAAGGCTGATCAGTCACCTACCCTTGAGGAGATTGAAGTAGTGCAGGAGTTTCCAGATGTGTTTCCTGATGATTTGTCTGGATTGCCACCGGCTAGGGAGATAGAGTTTACTATATAGTTGCTTCCAGGCACCTCTCCTATCTCTAAGGCTCAATATCGGATGGCACCTGCGAAGTTAGCTGAGCTGAGGAAGCAGTTGCAGGATTTGCTGGATAAGGGATTTATTCGCCCTACTGTGTCACCATGGGGCGCACCTATATTGTTCGTGAAAAAGAAGAATGGGTCACTCAGGTTGTGCATTGATTACATGAAGCTCAACTAGGTGACAGTGAAGATAGGTATCCCTTACCGCAGATTGATGATTTATTTGACCAGCTGCAGAAGCATCAGTGTTCTCTAAGATTGATCTGCGGTCCGACTATCACTAATTGAGGATTAAGGGAGAGGATGTGTCCAAGATGGCTTTCAGGACTCGTTATGGACACTATGAGTTTCTTGTGATTCCATTTGGTCTGACCAACGCCCCTGCAGTGTTCATGGATCTCATGAACAGGGTGTTTAGGCCTTATTTGGATAGCTTTGTAGTGGTGTTCCTCGACGATGTGCTAGTCTATTCTCCTGATGAGGCTACACACCGTGAGCATTTGAGGGTTGTTCTGGAGGTTCTCCGAGAGCACAAGTTGTATGCAAAGTTCAGCAAAAGCGATTTCTGGATGCGCGAGGTTCATTTCCTTGGGCACGTTATTTCAGGTGCTGGAGTTACAGGTGATCTGGCGAAGGTCCAGGTAGTGTTAGATTGGGAGATTCCAAGGACCCCATCGGAGATTCGGAGTTTTCTTGGTTTAGCAGGCTATTATAGGCGATTCATTGAGGGATTTGCATCTATCGTCGCACCTTTGACTAAGCTAACTAGGAAGGGTGTGAAGTTTGTGTGGTCTGAGGATTGCAAGAGTAGTTTCCAGTAGTTGAAGAAGAAGCTTACATCTGCACCAGTGTTGATCTTGCCGAGTGGTGCAGAGGGTGTTGCTATCTATTCTGATGCTTCTTAGATTGGTCTTGGCTGTGTGTTGATGCAGCATGGTAGGGTAGTTGCATATGCTTCTCGCCAGTTAAAGGAGCATGAGTGTAACTATCTGACCCATGATTTGGAGCTTGCGGTAGTGGTTCATGCACTGAAGATCTGGAGACACTATCTTTATGGTGTCCAGTTCGAGGTGTTCACTAACCACAATAGTCTGAGGTATCTCTTCTCTTAGAAGGAGTTGAACCTGCGGCAGAGGAGCTGGATTGAGTTCCTTAAGGACTACGACTTCGAGCTTCAGTATCATCTAGGGAAGGCGAATGTCGTAGCAGATGCGCTTAGCAGGAAGATGTCATTGCTCCAACAAGATTGGAAGATGCTTGAGATTGCAGCATGTGCGATGACTGAGTTAGAGCCATTATTGTGTCAAGCTTTCGTAGCTCAATTATCTATCCAATCTACGGTTTTGAATGAGGTGTTCGAGCAGCAGAAGGCTGATCCTAGACTTCAGGAGATGGTGGGCAAGGCAGGCATTACTCGAGATGAGGACGGTGTGATTAGATTCCAGCACCGAGTTTGTGTTCCCGATGTTGTGGATGTTCATGAGCATGTTCTTGCAGAAGCTCACAGGTCAAGGTTCTCTATTCATCTTGGAAACACTAAGATGTACCAGGATTTGAAGAGATCTTTCTGGTGGTCTGGCATGGAGAAGGATGTGGCCGAGTTTGTGTCTAGATACTTAGTGTGCCAGTAAGTGAAGGCCGAGCGTCATCGACCATTTGGGCTTATGCAGAAGATGGAGATATCAGTATGGAAGTGGGAAGCAATCACTATGGATTTTATGACTAGTTTGCCCAGATCAGTTAAGGGCAATGACTCGATTTGGGTGATTGTTGATCGTTTCTCCAAGATTGCGCATTTCTTGCCTATGAAGAAGAAGCAGTCTGTGGAGAGCTTGGCTAGGTTGTATGTTGGAAGCATTGTGAGGTTGCATGGTGTGCCGAAGTCCATTATTTTGGATAGAGACCCAAGGTTTACTTCGAGGCTGTGGCAGGGTCTTCAGGATGCTTTGGGTTCTCAGTTGAAGCTTAGTTCGGCGTTCCATCCCCAGACAGATGGCTAGTCTGAGAGGACTATCCAAACGCTCGAGGATATGTTGAGAGCATGTGTGCTAGATTGGAAGGGTGATTGGGAGCGTCATTTACCTCATGTGGAGTTCGCCTATAACAACAGTTTTCATGTGAGCATTGGCATGGTTCTGTTCGAGGCTTTGTATGAGCAGCCCTGTAGATCTCCTTTGTGCCGGGAGGAGACATGCGATAGGCAGTTGATTGGTCTAGAGTTGGTGCAGTAGACTTCAGATAAGATTCAGCTTATCAGGCAGAGGCTTGTTGCGGCGCAGGATAGGTAGAAGAGTTATGCCGACAACAGAAGGAAGGATTTGGAGTTCGAGGTTGGCGAGCATGTTTTTCTTAAGGTTTCACCTACCCGAGGCGTTGTCAGGTTTGGCAGGCATAGCAAGTTGAGTTCTAGATTCATTGGCCTGTTTGAGATTCTTAGGCAGATGAGCATCGTGGCATATGAGCTAGCTTTACCCCCAGCGTTAGCTAGTGTACACCCAGTTTTCCACGTATCTATGCTCAGCAGGTATGTGCGAGATCCGTCGCATGTTATTAGTCACGAGCCAGTGGGGATTCAGCCAGATTTGTCGTATGTAGAGCAACCAATAGCTATTCTAGACGGGAAGGTTCAGCACCTCAGGAACAAGAGCATTGCGTCCGTGAAGGTGCTATGGAGGAACTTCTCGTGGGAGGAGGCTACATGGGAGCTTGAAGACGCCATGAAGAAGAAGTATCCCCATTTGTTTGGTTAGTATTTTCGTTCTAACTTTGAGGACGAAGTTTTCTTTTAAGGGGAGAGGGTGTAAGGCCCTTGAACTTTGTTCATGTTATGTTTGTATATATATATGATATTTGTTGTAAGTAGCATGTTATGCATTTACTTATGTACATACATGTTTAATTCTGTTCATATTATATTTAAATAATATTGTGTATAATGTGTGTACTTGATGTGTGAATGCATGTTTACTTATTTCTGTGTTCTGACCGAAATGCCAGTTAACGTCAATATCCCTTGACGTTTATGTCAGGTTGACGACAACCAGTGTGCCGTTTATTTCTTATTGACGTCTAGATCGATGGAAGCTGACTTCTTGTAAATGGCAGCAAAGTGGCCATCTACTACTCTATTTTTGTTGCGATTTCAGATCGAGAAACGACTGCATTTTCCCCGGTTCTTGTTTAGGAAACTACCCTCCAACGATAGGAAATCCTATGTAATGCGTACCCTGACCCCTCTAGCTTATAAAACACCTAGCTTTGGGCGAGATTAGGTCTTTTGGATCTTGAGAAAAAAACTAGGGTTTCTGTGGAGAAAACTGAACTTTGGCGAGCTTGATCTGGCGATTGGGTGGTATTTCCGGCGATCTACATCGGCTGGAAGGAGCTCTTGACATTGAGGAACCTTCCCCAACTCCGGAGATATACCTACATCAACAAAAGGACGGATTCGGGAGGAGTTTGTGCAGCTTCTTGGCTTGGCCAAGGAGAGCTTCTTTGACCTAATTAACCCATTGTAGATTTTATTCAAGGCAAGTAATCGAGGGATTTCATCCCTACACATGTCCTTTAGGTCCTAGGCATTTTGTGGATTTTTCCTCGTGTCCTGGAACCCCAGTTTTCCATGTTATGTGCGTTCAGTCTGCACTGTCTATAGATAGGAACTTGACGGCAAGCTTGCTGCCGTCAAGATCTTGAGTTGGCGGCAACATCGTGTGCCGTTAACCCATGTTGGTGGCAAGGCCATTGCCGCCAAGTTCTTTAGGTTTTTCAGAAATATGTATTTGAGCCATGTGCTGTAATTTTCAGACTTATAGTTATCTATTCATGCTGTAAATTTTATGGCTGGTCAGTAGGTTATATCATAAGGTTCAGTCGAATTTCTGTGCATAGTTTTATTTAATATAATTTCTTTATTAGAGAAATGAGCATGATTTGACCATGTTAAATTCTGAATAAATGAAATTATCGCATGGTAGGGTTTCAGAAATTTTCCATGTTCTTATGATGACTATTTACAGGTATTAGAACTGTTGGGTACGACTGGTTTGCTGTGAACCATGTCTAAATGAATAAATTGCTAAATTAGCATGAAGTCTGTTAAAATTATGAAAATTCACTTTGCTGTGTGAAAAATCTGAAAGTTTAGGTATGTGATATATATTTTGTGTGAAGCCTGTGATAAAAATTTCATACTATTTTGACAATAGTAGGTACTGTTGTTAGTTTAATAAGAGTAACTGACCATGATAAGCATGGTTAAACTTAATCATGTGGAATTCAGTGATTAGCAATATGATTAGGGCTCTGTTATGATTAATTATCATTGTGAAACAACATGATTAAATTCTGTAACCTGTGGTATGAATTTTACTAAAAATGCATGTGAAAAGGAATAAATTATGTATATAAGTGAATGTGATAAAGTGACAATGTGTAATATGTGCTGATATTGACACTGCTACCATAGAGGGCTGTGGAGCCGTACTGTAGTAAAGTCCCTATGGGAAGGCTCAATGTGTGTGATATCCTATGGGCATTAGGATGAAATCCTGGAGGTGGACAAGTACCACTGGTTATGGTAGAGAGGGCTTCTCCCGGTTCTGTGCAGTTAACCAAGATTCGTCACTGTGTTGCCTAGGTGACGGGTATGTGTATGTGATGTGTGTCCTTCTTATGGTGGTTCGGACTATGTGTCACGGCAATTAAGTGTAAAAAGTGTGAATATGTGAAGTGTAAATATGTGAAAATGTGATTTAATTATATTAAAACAGCAAGCTAAACATGTGAATAAGTGTGATAATAGCATGTGAAAATGTCTAGATATCATGCTAGGTGTGTTATTTACCTTGTACATATTCTCATGATCTAAAATTGTAGAATTGTGCAATAATATGAATATAGTTTGAACTATGAATCATGTTACATGTTATGTGTAGAAAGCATATGTAGGTTGTTTATGGTTATTGTAAATTGTTATAAACATGTACCATTTATTCTTTCTTATTGTTAAAAGATAGCATGTGTATGTGATATGTGTAATGGTGTATCTTTGGATTGCGTGCTGGGTCTTTTAGAAGACTCATACTTGCTTTGGCGTACAGGTGAGACAAGTGTCCCCGTTCTTGAGGAGGACATGGTGAGGAGCGACTCTGAGCGCGAGGAGTAGCTTCACTTGTGGACATTGCTACTTAGTTACTTTTCTTTCATAGTATGTAATCAAATGTGATGGGCAATGTATTTTATTTGGAGTTGTAATAATATGGACATTGACATTTCTTTTATTGCTATATAGACTGTGGATCATGTGATGATGATGGAATGAGAATATTTCGTTATTTCCGCTGTACTCTTTTGATATTTATGTACATCTCAATCTATTGTTTAGTGTTGGGTAAATATCCTACTGTGACGGCCCTTTGTACCGACGTGGATTGGTATAATCGTACCGGTATAAAGAGGGTCATTACATCATCAGAGGTCTAAGCTTCTCTAGCAGGTCACATTCAAGGATGAGCAAAAGAGGAGCTCTAAAGCTCTAAGATCACCTTCGGCTCTTCTCAGGTCAAACCAGAAATGTGCAGAGAGGAAAGGCTCTAAATGAACTTTAGAGACAAGAAGAAAGTATAAGGTTCGGCCAAGAAGGGTCTTATGGCTTATTTAAGGGGTCTTGGTCCAGTTTAAGGCCTTTCGTTATTCCATATAAGAGGACAAAAAGGACAGTTAGGTCCAATTTGGCCACACATGTGTTATGCGGCTATGCCCAACCCCTGCCATGTCTTACCTAACCTTGAGTTGGTCTAGGTAAAGAGCAGACCCACCATACCTAGGCCATATCTATGTTGACCTTTTTGGGGAAAGAACAGTGGTAGGTAAGAACCATCCATGCCCATTCTAGAGCATTTGTCCTTATGCTGTCATTGATTGGAGACCAAGCTTCAAACCAATTGCTGTTCAATGGCTACATCGATTGCCGATGAAGCCATATATTGATTGTGAAAAGAGCTTCATATCAATTGGTATAAGAAAAGACACTCGATTGGTGACTAACAGGGCAATCGATTAGTGTAGGGACAATCGATTGGTGACTAATAGGGTAATTGATTGGTATACAGACAATCGATTGATGTTAAAAAGGCAATCGATTGGTGACCAAAAAGGCAATCGATTGGTGAAGGATATATTGATTGTTGAAAGGAATATAGACTGGTCAATAAAACCATCGATTGGTGACTGAGGGCATCTATTGGTGAAGGAAATTCTGATTGGTGAAGGGAATGGTCCCAAAACCATCCGGTTTGTGTTATGAGGTATCGATTAGTGACCAAATCTGATGGGTCTTCCGATTGGTGATCATTCTATCGATTGGTCTTCTATCATTTCTATTGGGATTGTAAATGGGAATCAATTGGTGACTAAATGTTCCAATTGCTGAACAAAACATCAAACAACCCTTCTGTTTGGTGTGTACTCACACAAATTGTTGAACAAGGGCCTAGAAATCATCTGTTCAACGTTACAGATGAACTGATTATTGGACAAGAGCTTAGTAAGATCTCAATTGGTTTTCCAACCAATTACTTCTCATGGTTCTTTGGTCTTTCTTAGTGGGTTCTCCTTTTATCTAATCCTAAGAATCTAGCTCATTAGACTTCCATGGTTTGACCCAAAGACCTCAAGTTCTCATTCCCTTTTACGAAATTCCCACATATTATAAAATTTCATCCATTGGGGCTCTTTTACTTTAAATACCCTAATTGAACCATTACTCAATTGTCTCTACCAATTTATTCTCATTTATGTAAGATTTAAAAATCCAAGTTGTTATTGTATATGACGAAGTGAAGCTTCGACTAGTCAGTTTATAACGTTGTCGGTCGAAGTGGAACTTTGTATATAATGAAGTGAACCTTCGTATATTATGAAGTGAAGCTTCGACTAATCAGTTATAACGTTGTCGATCGAAGTGAAACTTCGTATATGACGAAGTTAGCTTCGACTGATCCCGACAAAACTGATATGACAATGTTACTGAATGGTGCAAGTCTTTTCATGAAGCTATGAAAAACATTATATTCATGAAATAAAAGTGATATTAAATATATTAAGGATTTTATGATAAGCATGAAGTTTGTCATCACCAATATTAAAAGGTTAATACTTAAGAATGGTTCATGTTTTAAGGGTTCAGGTTATTACAATGTGTGTTTGTCAACAATTCTAGGCTTGGTTGTCGACAGGCAACTTATCTGTCGACAGGCACACAAAATCTGTCGACAGATATGGTCAGGTTTCAGGAACCAACATTCCAATGATTAAGCATTTGGCATTTTAATTGAACACCTACCCTAAGCTCCACATGGTTTACTTATGCCAAAGGTTTATCTTACTATTTGTGCCCCTACAACATTATAGTTTACCATCCCTCGATAAATCTTACCACCTCTTTCCTTATCAGTTTTCCCAATTAAGACTTTTCTTATTGGCTCTTTCTCCTAAAATTCCTACTTGAATCCTTACATAGTTATTTCCATCCATTTATGACATTTGTTTATGATTTCCAAAAATCTGGGTTGTTACATGATGTGTTTCAATTTTCTGTGAACCGAATTTCTTGTTGAACTTGAGGGTTGACCTTTGGGTCAACAATACTCAACTTGTGTGCCTGATAATTCTATTGTATTATGAGTCTGAGGATAGTAATCATTAGCATTTTGTATAAAGGTTCAGTAATGTGACAGTGGCTTACCGAGTTTGGTGGTCTGACACTTATCAAGAATGCCTCTTTACTCGAGTACCTCAAGTTCTCTCTGTGTCAGGCACATTAGTGCTCGGAGTTTGTCCTGGTACTGTGTACTATAGAGGTCCGTGTCATCTTCCTAGACACCATCACTCATTTGTCGAGTTGTACGTCCAACTGAGAGAAAGACGACAGTGAGGCAACGACTTGTGGTGTGGTTGGTTTTCAGTTCGATCGCAACATACTCTTGGTTGTGGGTACGGATACCAGTAGACGTAGTGGGCCACAGCTAGTCCCTTGTTCCCACTTGCCTCACTCTTTGGGTCCTAAAACATTTAGAGGTGTGACAGGTGTTGGTCTTCAGTCTGGCCAGACTGCAGGTGGTGTTTGTTGGTCTTCACAATTTATTTTTACTTGTCGAGGTAGAGCTGTAGTTAGACCTTTAATCTGTGGCTGTGAGATTGAGTGGTAGTGTCATTCCTTCTGACTCAGGGTCTTGGTCTTCCTTGTAACATATGGTGTGGAACTTGAAAGAGTACTTTCCGGTTACATTTCCTGTTTATAGTTTTCTACTCTCTTTTCAGTGGTTTTTTTTTCAGTACTTGACGTGCCTTAGTGATTCTTAAAGTAACAATTTATTTCTAAGTAATTACATTGTTATTTTTATTTCTATTGATTATGAATCTCCTTTAGTTAGCATAGTTGCTTAACTGTCATTGATAATGGGTTTACTTTTGTTAATTGTAATCATGCTTTAATTCATGTTACTTGTAAGTTTCTTGTAGATGGTTGTATGTGTGTCGACCGATGAGATTTTTCGATTCTCTTACTACGCTTTTGTTACACGTGATTTGTGTACATCTTTTTGTGGAGTTTCTCTATTGATCTGGCGACTTTGTAAGGCTCCCACCCCTACATCCACCCTCTTTTAAGGTGTTTTAACTAATGTGATTCTCAGAGGTGGACCTGTACCACTAGTAGTAGTATGAGTCTTTGCTTTTATTGTACATCTCAGGGCATTCCCTAGGTTGTTATATTTTTTCTTTGGACATGCATTAATATATTAAGACAATATAATTTTATGAAATTACGTATAAGATCATGTACTTGTCATATATCTTTATATCAATGTAGTTATCTTATATAATCTTACTGGACACATGTGTGATATATATCCCTGACAAGACTTTGATCTATTCGTGGAGGACAGACCTAGATATGGAGACTATTCAAACATAAATATCTAGGACCGCTACACCTCACCATATGAATTATTGGATTGTTTGTAGGGAATTTTTTATAAGTCCCGACTTTTCTTAATCTATCATGTATATATTTGTAGTCTTGTCCTCCAATAATTGTCAAAAGGATACCATAGAGTACATCCCAATGATTGTGCAAATTAATTTTCTCTTTAGTTGCCTATTTCAAAGGAGCATTTTTTGTCAATAGATGCTAGAAACGTTGCAAAATGTGAAAAAATTAAAAGCAAATTTAAGACCAGAATGATCTCATCAAGTCACAATACTATCAAAAATTTACAGAAAGCTGACTTGGGGACAAGTTCATCTTTTTCTATGCTTAAACCGCAGCAATTAACATTTTTGAAAGATTTATTTTATGAGTTTTTCAGTCAAGATATGAAAAATGGTGATAATTATGACACTGACACATAAAGATCTAATACTTTCTTAATGGGAAGAGGTAGATATGAAACATTGACTAAACAACATGTCACATCATCAGACGATGGACTGCTTACACAAGTCCAAGCAAGCTTATCACAAATGACTAAATAAAGACAGGAGCGCAACACTATGTTATGTTGTATGTTTGGTGACCTTATTAAAGAGTTTGAGGGATTCCAGATTGTCTAGAGATGTGAGAGCAATCGAGGCTTCAATATGGTGATACATAGGTAATGAGGCTAAGGGCCGAAACTTGAAGTTCAATTAGTATATGATGGACCCATGTCACTCTACGGCTGAACACTTGAAAGTGATATCCTTAATGATCTGAGATTTAAAGGTAGCTAGAATTGAGTTTTCTAATGAATAATAGGTTCCTATCGTGCTAATGTCACTGTTTGACTCTTATTAGGAGAAATATCAAATTGTTCCTAACTCATAAAGGACTTTAAATAACATCTCATCATCTTAAGTTGGAGGCCTAGAGCACAAGGAGGTGATCTATAATATTGCACTTGTCGTAAATACTCAGAGCAATAAGGGATAGCCCAGCAGTTCACCCTCTCCCTTGCGAGGGAGAGGTCATCTGAGGTGATTTCCCCAGCTTGCACACTGGTGCAGCGGACCAGCCCACCTCACCCCTGTTGTGGCATCCCCTCGTCACGAATGCGGATGCAGATATGTAGTTCTTTCCCATTGAGGTGACCTCCATATTTCGAGGGCTTTGTTCTCATTAATTAGTTGTAGTCCTCCCTCCTCTCAGCCCCCTCCCACTGTTCCATTCCTTGCTCAAATGGAAAAAAAAAATCTAGAATAAGAAGAGGCATGTTGATTGATTAATGAAAGGTTAAACCAACTAGAACCTAATGCGAACCAAAACAAGTAGTGTGGCAAACGAGGTAAAGAAAAATAAAAAAAAAAGGGATCAAGTGCTTCAAGTGTCAGAAGATGAGACATTTTGCTAGTGATTGCACGGAGACTATGGAAGATTTCTCTCATTTCTTACTCTTCTATATATTTATGTCTTATCTCATGTATTCGTCCCTCGTATTATCTCTCATTGGATTGTAGACTTAGTAGCAACAAGCCATATAGGAAGATAGAGCATATTTTCTAGATTATCGTGGATTACTAATAGGGAGCCATTATGTCACTATGAGGAATGATGTTAAGAAGATGTTCCTAGAGTTGGCTCGTACAAGTTAAAGATACAAATTGACTGCATTTTTCTGTCACATGATGTACTTTATGCACTTGATCTTTAATGTAATATATTTTTTAGTTTTCTTCATTTAGATTATTCATTCAATTTTTTAGAGACTCATTTGTTGTTTAATTTTGATGAAAGTCTTTATGGTCATGGTTATTTAATTGAAAGACAATTTGTTTGTTATGGATGTTAAATATAATGAATTTATTTTTTCATTGTATTTTCTTATGATATTATCTATGATTCATGATTGCATTTTCTTCCTTTGGCTTAATATAACACTCCTCACTTTCTATATCTTTCTTCTCATGTCACATGTGCCATTGCTCATATGAAAGGAAGAGTAAGATGAGATATTTTGGAGAGACAAATGTCAATGTGTTTGAGTGGGAGATGTTGACATATTGTTATCCACATTGGTTAAATTCCTAATAGGGTCCATTTTGTGGGAATTCTTATCTTTATGCAATTAAGACTCTTGGGTCAAAAAATCTTGTACATATAAAGTCTTGCCAGATTGACAGATAGAGCTTCAATCCCTCCCCTCTCTCTCCCTAAGGCTATCATTCCTAATAGGGTCCATTCCACTTGTACTTCTGCACATCGGTGAAAGATGCATACCTTGATTCTTCGACCAACAAATGGCAATAAATATAGCAAATATAGTGTTGCTCAGATTTGTCCAGAACATGATAGACAAGTTCAAATCTTAGCAGAAACCCAACTAACACACCTTTGTTTTTTCTAAGATTACTAATTTTTTGTGTATAATATATAAATATGAATATAATTATCATAAATACATTTATAAAAACACGTCATACTAACAAGTTGACACCTCAAAGAGCACTACGACATTAAAATGAATAAATTAAAACACATTAAATAAAAATTAATAGATGGCTTAATTAATAGTCCATAATAGGGTTAATGGGTCAAAATAGGAGTTTAAAATGATAGAATAAAAGAAAATACTATTAAATTCGTAACCCCATTATTTTCTAATTAAAAAGAGGAAGGTAAATCATAAATACAATTCATATATACCCAAATTAGAGTCCAAACCCTACTCCAGTATGCTAGCCACGAAATTGGAGTTCTATCCAAACTCAAATAGTGG
Organism: Colocasia esculenta; assembly: GCA_014218235.1. Taxonomy (NCBI): domain Eukaryota; kingdom Viridiplantae; phylum Streptophyta; class Magnoliopsida; order Alismatales; family Araceae; genus Colocasia; species Colocasia esculenta. The sequence continues at coordinate 29,150,009 of CM024762.1, forward strand.
ATTTAAATGGTATAAAATCTAGAAAAATATGAAAACTCGTACTTAAAGAGAAGTTGGAGTTGTAATAGGAATTGACAACCCTAGATCTATAAAAAAACCACCAAACCCTTCATGGCCAACCCTAATGCTCTTCTGAGATTTATTAGACGTGAAAGGGAGGACAAAGGAGGAGAGAATCGAGGAGAGGAGCTCGCTTAAAGATCTACAACTTGGTTCTTCGAGTTCTATCCCTAGGAAGACCAACTCGTCCAAAGGTAGACAATCTCTCAAGAAAAATTGAATTACTCTCTTACATAGGGTTTTCTTGATCTCAGGAACAGAAGTCCCCTGTTTCCCCCAATTCCTATCATGCTATACTTGTCAATTTTATACTTGAAGTTCTATCACAAACATGTACTCGATCCATCATCTTCACCTCAATTCTTCGTTCATACTTTATCTCGTGCTATGAAACTTTTTCTGTACATACTACACGATGTCTGGTACATGTTGGTGTACTTTTTCCAATTATCAAGTGATCTATGTAAATTTCTTTTTTCTTGATCACTGTGTCATGTAATTGGTTTGTTATGAAAGAACCTGTCCATACCATGTGGTAATCCTGATTACAATTTAATTACTCTTTACTATTTATTCTCCTGCAACTCTAGTTTTGTTTAAACCAAGTTTTATAATTTTTCATCATGTATACATTGAGAGTTTCATCTTTTATGTGCACTATATCAAAACCCCATAGAAGCAGACCGCAATCCAAAGAGGTTTAAATTTCTTTTTAGAGTCGGGTAAGAACCTTAAGATCATGACATGTCGATATGTCGCCTTCTCATCACGGTCGCGACAAGCCCCCTGTCGCATTATGAACGTGACAGGCAGTATGTCGGGTTCTTCCTGTCAATCCTGAGAGGCCTTGTCACATTCTGTTAAAGGGTCTGTCGTGTTATGAAGGTACCCTATGTAAATTGAATTAAGTTAATTGCTTGATTGACTGTACATGACAAGGAATTTTTATAATGCTTGCCTGTATAGGCAGCTTCCTATATAAATTGCAATTGATCTTGACCGTTAAAAGTTATTGATTCCTTGAAATCTCAGTTCTCAAAGCAGCAATTACTTGATTGATCCCATTGAATTTTCATAATAGCATTGTCCTTGACCAAATTCCAAAATGATCCCAATGGACTGAACCTTTGAGTGGTCTTGTAAGTTCACAAGGCTGATCACATTTATTCCTGACCATTAAATTTCAACTGATAATGCTCAGATCATTCAAAGTCTTAAATTGGGAAAGCCTTGGTATTTCTAGATGGTCACACTAAACTATTGGAAATAGTGCTTGCCTTGTTTGTTTTGAATGCCCACCTTGATTGAACATTGAAGTGGCTTACTTCTTGTCTTTCTTGCTTTCCTAAAAGTTAGTTCTAAAATATAAGTTATATTTATGTGTTCTCTTAGACTTTGGATTTTGAATTTCATCTCTTTATTTCAATCTTAAATTAACCCGCTACAAGAAAAAGTGAATTTATCGATGATATTTTCGATGACAAAAATTCTATCGTAAAACATGTCAAAACTTCCGACAAGAATATGTTCGTCAGAGAAATTGGAATTTTCAACGAAAATCCAATCTATCGGAAGAGTTGTTGAAAGTTTTGACAAAAGAAGAATCTGTGGGAAATGTTAGTCGAAAAATACATGGGAAAATTTCGATGGAATTTTTTGTTAGTAAAGTTGGAATTTTCAATAGAATTTCTTTATGTTAGAAAATTTGTTGGAAGCTCCTTCAACAATTTCCAATGGAATTGTTCACGGGAAAATCGTTAGAAAAACCTTGCCAATAAGTTCGTCAGGAATTATCAGTAGTTGTCGAAGGAAGCTACTTGAAAATACCTGTCGGAAGCTACTTATTTGTTGTTGTTGTCAATATGCAACAAATGAGCTGGAAGATTCTTAAGAAACCCAACAAAAGGCTGTTACCTATTGCATCCCTACAATACTATTACCCTTGAACTCAAAAATACTCCCAAGTTTCAATTTGGCATGGAAAGTTCACATATTGATCTTTACCATAAAATATATAATAAGAACATTACACATGTTTGCATATGGATTTGCTTCCTCCTCCTCCTCCTCATGTTTACAGTCTCTCTTTTTGTCTGGCATTTTCTCTCAAGCACTGAGGTCTCATTTGGGAAACCATGTTACATATCCAGTTGTTGTTGATCAAATCTCTTTAACTATGCACAAATGTCTGAAACAAAGGCTACCATCTTGTATTTTTGGAAGATGTTTAAGGGGTATTAAAGGGGCTGAACGGGGTTCAAGGAGAATTGGGGCCGAACAAGCTTTGCCTTGGGGGGTTTTCATGGGGTTGTTAAAAGATTTAATAGGGGGTTTAACGGGGGTTTAATGAGATTTTTGTTTACTTTCAATTTAATGATTAATATTGCACTTTTATTTTAATGTAATTCAATTACATGTATGTGTGAATTTGGTTTAGTACTACACTTGTTTATATGTATGATTTTATTTTCATTTTCCTTTCATATTTATGTGGCATTTATATGTGATCGATGCATGCATAGCAATTTAACACTACACACACCTCATGAGAGCGTGTTAAGCTCGTGTCAATGAACCTTCCCTTTCAACACTTTGGGATTGATGTGCACGTTCGCATTTTGAATGATGAGAACGTGTATATCTAACTTAAATTCTTGAATTGTCCCGTTTTGAACAGTCTGTGATTGTTTGATCGTAGTTAGGTGGTCATTTACTATGTGTTTGTACTGTTTGTTGAAAATTTCAGGTGCATCTACTCACTCCTCTCTGATATACCTTTATTGACTTAGAATATTTTCTCAACCACTTATTATTAAGTGTTTAAGAAATATCTTAATCAATAAATATTTTTGATATATGGGAGAGGTGTGGAGAGATGCTACGAAATTTTCAACAAAATATACAAACACATCTGAGTGCGATCAAATATTCACAGATGGGTAAAAAATGATAATCTAAATAATATATCCTTCCTATTCATTTCAGTTGCATTGAACGATGTGTGAAAATGGTCAGATTTATTGTTTTCCTGAGTTTGAATTTTTAAGTTATTTGTCTGTTAATATTAGTTGAGCACAGGAAAAAGATGACTTGAGACCGTTCATGGATGTAACGTAGAATAGTTGATTATGTGATGTCTGTGGAGTTTAAGGCTGGAGTTGAGACTTTCATTCAGTTTGCATTGGGGAATCCAAGTGCAACAGTAGACAGCGAAGGTTGCATCCAATGTCCTTGTATGATTTGTAAAAATTTGAACTAGATTTCACCATGGGAGGTTCAACGTCATTTATACAGAAAAGGGTTTGATGAAGGTTATATGAATTGGACATGTCATGGTGAGGAGCTCTGGTTGCACGAGCCTAGTAATGTGGAAGGCACAAGTACGTACGTGGATATGGTTGTAGATGCTGCTGGTCCCAAATTCAATGTACATGAAGATCCTGTATACGCTGAAGATGTGCCGAATAGGGAGCCGAAAGATTTTATCAGTTACTTAAGGATGCTGATGAGCCATTGTGGGATGGTTGTTAAAAACACACTCGGTTGTCAGCGGTGTCATAGTTGATGAACTTGAAATCTGAATTTCATATAAGTTAGAGTTGTTTTGGTCATCTCCTCCTCATAATCAAGAGCATGTTACCTCGCTCGAGATGAGAAGCTGCCTTCAAATTTTTATCGTGCTAAAAAAATGGTCAATGATTTAGGACTTGGATATGTGAAAATAGATGCATGTTCTAATCATTGTATGTTGTATCACAAAGAGGATGGATATAAGGTATCATGTTCTATTTGCCATCATGATAGGTTTAAACCTAAAAGAGGGGCCAATTCTTGGGGAAAGGATATACCTTATACGTCATTACGATATTTTCCTCTTATATCCAGACTGCAGTGGATGTATATGTCTTCAAAGATAGCTTGATATGTGAGGTGGCATGTAGAAAGAGTACGTCATGATGATGATATTATGAGTCATCCTCAGATGGTGAATCTTGGACTCATTTCAACCATGCTCATCCTATCTTCTCAAGGGAGTCGTGTAATTGGAGGTTTGGTTTATGCATTGACGGATTCAATCCATTTGGAGGTTTAGTGGATCTCTACTCCATTTGGCCAGTGTTCGTGACACTATACAACCTTCCTCCGAGCATGTGCATGACGCGAGAGAATTTGTTCCTATCTTTATTGATTCCTTGTCCTAAAAGTCCCACAAAAAATATAGACATCTATCTCAGACCATTGATTGATGAATTGAAATTATTATGGACTGAGGGGGTCAATACTAATGATGCATCTAGAAAGCAAAATTTCACCATGAGGGCAGCATTGATGTGGACGATAGTGATTTTCCTACATGGAATGGTATTTGGTTGGAGCATACATGGGAGGCTAGCATGTCCTTACTGTATGGATAATACCAAATCATTGTACTTAAACATGGTGGAAGTCATGATAGTTTGACTGCCATCGCCAGTTTTTAGCAGTTGATCACCATTTTAGAAGACAAAAAGATGCATTCCTAACGAATAGAATGGAACGAGATGAAGTTATATTCAAGAGGTTGTCTGGTCATCATATGGCAGCACATGTAGAAAATTTGGTAGATATCACATAACTGATGGGTAGTACACGACACCTTTCAGGTTTTGGGAAGGAGCACAACTGGGTGAAGAGAAGCATTTTCTGAAAGCTACCTTATTGGTCAACTCTTCTTGTGCGGCATAATCTAGACGTGACGTATATCGAGAAAAATGTCTTTTATAATGTGTTCAACACCATTATGGACGTAAAAGGTAAAACAAAGGACAACGGGAATGCACATTTGGACTTGTCCATGCTTTGTAAATGTCCAGTGTTAGAACTTGTTGAAGTAAATGGGAAATCAATTAAACCAAAAGCACTTTATATGCTTGGAGGAGGACAAGTAAAGGAAGTGTGTCAGTGGCTAAAACATTTGAGATTTTCTGACAGTTATGCGTCTAATATTGCTCGCTGTGTCAACGTCAGTGAGGGAAAAATATAAGGAATGAAGAGTCATGACTACCATGTGTTCATGCAAAGGTTGCTATCTATTGCATTTCATGACATGTTGTCGAAGCCTCTATGTGGAGCATTGTCTGAGCTGAGTAGATTTTACACAATTCTGTGTGCATCAGAACTCAGACTTGAGGATGTGCAAACTATCGAATAGAATGTGGTCACCATCACATGCAAGTTGGAGAAGATATTTCCGCCTGCATTCTTCGATTCGATGGATCATTTGCTCGTACATCTACCATATGAAGCTAAAGTCAGAGGGCCAGTACAATAAAGATGGATGAATCCATTTGAGAGGTATATGTGAATATTAACTTTTTTCTTCATAGAATTGCACCTTATGTATGATATGTTTCTTATTTGTCTTGTATATTATTGATGTAGGTGTATGCATGACCTCAAAATGAAAGTCTGAAATAAAGCAAAAGTGGAGGGTTCTATTGCTGAGGCATACATTATGGAAGAAATCTCGAACTTTTGTTCGATGTACTTTGAAGCAGACATACAAACTTGTCGTACTCAACCTCCGCATAATGATGATGGGGGGGGGGGGGGAGAATCTATGTCTTCAGATCAACTCTCCATATTAATCATCCTGGAGATGCGTTCGGATGTTCATTAACTCGCATGCTTGATGATAGAGAGTTATGCACCGTAGAGATATATTATTCTTTTAAATTCTGCTGAGCTTGAGTGTTATGTTGAGTAAGTTATGAACTCACATTTTCTTGTGTATATAACTTCTTTGCCCTTCTTCTAGCTATTGAAGGTGGTCTTCCATTCATATTACAGACAATTGATTCAGAAATAATTCAAAGAAATCCATATCTTAGTGATTATGAGATTGAAAAAGAACGAGAGAAGTCATTGGCCTTATGGCTAAGAAAACGCATAAGTTTACATGCTCAAAGAGTACAAAAGATAAGTTATATTCACTTTTTAACTAGTTTTTTCTATACGTAGGATGAACAAGGTTTAATTACTGATGAAAGAGTTCGTCTGTCACGCCCCTCCAATTTAGCAGCGGAATAAATCGGAGGGAGACGCGAACAACGAGTATGGTAATGACAACTGCGCATATTTTCACAAACATCAGAGCATCTAATGAACAATAATTGAAATAACTCTTGATTTCATTATAAAATTACTAAGACTATTACAACCACTAATTCAGAGCCAAATACAAGGCTTAATGACATCATTACACTGAAAAGAAAACTAAAGCAATAACTACTAGACTCCATGGTACTAAGGTAACTTCATGAGTTGACTTCAGGTCGCTCATCACTCTAGTCTTGTCCCATTGGTGTGTGTGACGTCAGAGTCCGACTTACCTGAGACACAATAACAAATAACGAAGGGTGAGCGATAACGCCCAGTAGGACTTAAATCTCAGGGTCAAGCATGCTTTAAATAATTAGTGCATTAAATGGCAGAGTAACTAAAGATAGAGCGAGTCATGTAAAGTTGAGAAAGTAAGAGCACAAGTAACGTGGTTCAAAGAGTAGATGAATCAAGTATAGTACAATGAATAAGATCGAGTCACGAAAGAAAGCAACAACGACATGATAGCAAATAACGTCAACGTCAAGCAATAGCACGACACATGTATAGCAAGGAGAGAAAAAGTAGTTGGCCATATAGAGAGTAAATTGCACTTTGATTGATTTTCTTATCAATCGAAATAGTCTGGCACTTTTGATTAACTTTCGTCAATCGAGATAGTAATTGCACTTTGGTTATCCGAAGATAGCCGAGAGAGAGTATAGCACTTGTTTGTCAAAAGACAATGAGAGAATATAGCACTTTGTGTGTCAAAGACATCGAGAGAATATAGCACTTTGTGTTGATTGTCTTAGATTAATCTTGATAGTATGGCACTTGGATGTAATGCCGACATCCTGATCATTTAACTCCCGCGGGCAAATGGCACTTTCGGGCGCTCCCCCCAGGACCTGATCGGGCCCTATTACGCTGGCATTGGTTATATTGTTTATCTTTAGACAATCAATTAATGGCCAATTTGAGAGTACCAAGAAATATATAAGAGCACTAGATGAATAGACGAGATAGTAGAGTGAACGTGAATAGGTGAGCGAGTAGAGTAAAGATGAGAGCTAGTGGACATCACGTAAAACAACGAGTAAACAAGCGATAGTAACAGTTGCACAACACGCGCACGTCGTATTGGCAGTCAGATGGAATTCACGATCTTCCCGCTGGCCATGTTATGCACAAGTCCAGAGGTTCGACATGATTCAAGGTAAGAGCGAACTTCTAATAGTCGTTTGGATCATATCGATCCCTAAAGGTGTAATGGGTGTTAGGGTACAACCGGCTCGTCGATCATGTGGGAATCCATGATCAGAGGAGACTTATGGAGGTCTTGCACAAGGATTCACTAGTCTGGCGGAAGGAGTATCCGATGGAGAGTTCGTCCAAGTCAAGAAAGTGTGTAAATATAGAAACAAGTGCTCGACGTTCTAGAAGAATTCTAGAACAGTGGAGCGTCGAGATCGGTGTTCTAAAACATTGCACGAATCGTAAACGAGTACTTGTTAAAGTAAGGTAATTAATTGCAATAATTACCAGATATGTTATGTGTCATATTCATACAAATTAAGCCATGTTTGGATGGTTCAACGTGTGTGTGTGTCATGAAATCAAGGATATGAAAGATCAAGTGATTGACTTTTATTAGATTAAAATACAATCAATACTTACAACTTTGTTTTTATGTAGTTAAGATCATCAACATGATATGGGAATTATGGTGGTACAACAAGACTTGCAAAAGACTAGTTTTCAGGCCCAAAACTGAGATCGCGACGTGGTCTTGCAAGGATCGCGATGGGGTCGTCAGATCAGGCAGGCAGAACGCGACAGGGGTACTGTCGCGACCAGAACGTGACAGAAGTACTGTCGTGACCCGACCTCAGAACGTGACATATCGGGCCGTCGCGTTCACAGGGTCTGCGCCTGAGTCCGACCGGGATCTGACATGCTCTTGGTTCAGACTTACCATGTTTTGACACAGGGGCGATATTCATGAAATGCCTATATCTATCTATATGCTAACCTTTAGACAAAACTCTCAACATATAAATGTCGAGGACAACTATTGGAAGAACTTTTGTGTTGGGTGTTTACCTAATTCGGTCTTTTTCCTTGTGAAAAACATGAAGAACTTAAAGTTAAATGTAGGGGAAACGAACCCGATAAACGATATCCGACCGATACCGATAAAAATTATCGGTTTCGGAATCGAAAAATGATACCGATAGCTTATCGGAATCGGTATCGGATATTCCGATAAGTTATCGGAATCGGAATCGAAAAAATAATCGGAATCGGTATCGGTATCGGTTATTCCGATAAATTACCATAAACTCAAGGTAAAATTATGGTAAACATCTTACTTTATCGGAATTTGGTTTCGGTAATGTTATCGGAATCGGAATCGGAATCGGAATCGGAACCATATTTCGGTTATCGGAATCGGTATCGGATATTCCGATAAGTTATCGGAATCGGAACGGAATCTGTGTTTCCGGTTCCGAAACCGACCCGTTTACAGCCCTAGTTAAATGCAACCAGAAAACGCAGTATCATGCATGACTCTATTACGAAGTTATAACTCTCTAAATAATGACATTTAAGCAAAACATTTAACATAAAAGATGACCATATCGACTAATACAAGAACTTTCATGTTGGAGGATTGACCTACTTCGGTCTCAAATCTCAAGCAAAACAGGAAGAACCTAAGGTTAACTGCAAACCCGAAAACATAGTATTATGCATGACTCTGTCACGGGGTTCATAACTGTCTAACTAAATATTTTTAGACAAAACGTTCAACATGAAAGATGATCGTGATTACAAGTATAATAACTTTGATGTTGATGATTTAGTCCAATTCGGTCTCAAATCGTGTGCATAATAAGAAGAACGGGAAAAGCCCTAACTGTGCGCGACTTAGGGAGAACGACTAATACACAAAGTATACTCCATGAAAATTAGTAAAATCAGAAGAAAATGAAGCTAGACTCGAATCTCTACAAGTTGGTATTATTTTTCTTTAATCTTGACCCAAGAATTCCTACCTTTGAATGCAAAGAACTCCCTGCAGGTTCCTGGTTCGCTACAGGGCGAGGTGGAAGAAGACCACGTTTTTCCCCAGCCTTCTCCTCTCCTCCAGCGCCCCAAACTTGCTGCACACGACCCCAACTTGATGCTAAACCTTCCCCAACGTTTTGTGAAGAGTTCTTATAGTTTTAGGGTGCTACTTCATGTCCTAATGGAACTAGGAAAGAGGGCTGCGAATTTCTGCATTCTAGTTTCCAAAATCTGAGATTCTCTCACCCAAGGAGGTAGCAAAGGTTTAGGAAACCACCTCTTAGAGTTGGGTCCGGTTTTGATTTACCTTGTATGACTAATTACCCTAATTTAAACCCTAATGTGCCCTTCACAATTATTGCATATTTACAGGTACGAATTTCTGAGTATTTTTATGTTCCAATTTTATTATTAGGCTAAAAGTGATCCATTGGCCCATTTCCATTAATGGGTCACTAATACATAATGTTATAAGTCTCACCAACCTATTTATTTAATTTATGGTTGGGTTATTTTTCCGTGTTAACAATTTTCCGACTTAGTTCCCTAATTCGGTTAACTTGGTCACGTGTAACGTATACTTGGCCAATCAGATTTTTCGTTGCTCGAATCTCTTCATGAAACTCTTAAGAAAAATGTTTGAGGTTGATTTATAATTTTTACGGAATTTTCTAATGTGTTTTCTCACGTACGATAGTGGTACGTAAGTTATATCATTTCGATAATACGTAAGTTATTTATTTACTATTTTCATACTTGAATTTGTTCATGGGTCATAAGTTGTCCATTGATCCAATTCCTTTTATGGACTATCCCCACATATTGTTTGGAGTCTACCCATAATTTTTATTTCAATTGTTAATCCACTTGGCTCATGTAATAATGGGTTTTCCAATTTATTCCTTATTACAATAATAAGTCACATAAATTCTAAATCATGGTCCGAATTATTTTTCTATGCCCAAATTTCTTAATGGGTCATTAGATAATAATTTTTAAGGTATAACTATTATTTTCATAGAATTTTTATATGAGTTTCTACTCATGCAATAATGATGTGTATCTTTTAACTAGTTTGATTTTTATTAATGAAATTTCTGGGGTATTACATCCTCCCCCACTTAAAGAGAATTTGGTCCCCAAATTCCATGACTCCTTCAATTAAATATGAATCATCATACTATACTAAGAGTATTAATCGAGACGAGTTTAGGTTTACTTTCCATGGTTCGTACTTCGTCATTTGGACTAGGTGTTGTCGAAGCTTCGAGTGTATCCTTATGTGTTGATTCTCCGTAACGTTTGTCTTTCTCAGGCAATTCCTAATCTTGTGGTCTGAGCTTCCACATCGGAGACACTTCCCTTGATTCTTCCAGCAATCTTTCGATATGTGGCTCGCCTTATAACAATTCTTGCATCGACCTTCGTGATTGAGATTTAAACGCCTATCATTTTTATTGTTTTGTTTACTCTTACCACTGTTTAGTCGCTTCCTCTTTGTCATAGAGTTGAGATCTTTCACACTAGTAGTTGATTCTTCTAAGAGTGGACAGTCTCGCAGCTGATGTCTCGAGTTGCCACAACGTAGACATGCACCAATTCTTCGCCAACACTCCTTGGCCACATGACCTGGCTTGTGACAATGAAGGCAGATAATCGCATCGTTACGATTCACTTGCTGGTTGGCCTTCTTGTCATGGTTATATCTTCTCTTGCCATTCTGATTGGTCTCCTTTTTAATCTCCTTAGTTGCTTCCAGAGCTCTTTCTAGCAGTTGAGCGGCTTGCTGACATGCCAGAACTAGCCTTTGAGTTGGTCTCATGTCGGCGTCCATTAAAAGTTCCTTCTTCTCACGAATCTTCTCGGAAAAGTATTTGGTGGTGAAGAGTTCTAAAAATTCTCCCCACTCTATGTTGATGTTGGGTAATTGACGACTGGCAGCTTCCCACCAAGCTCTAGCATCGCGGTCCAACTGGAAGGTTGCCAGAAAGACTTTCTCCTTCTCTGAACATTGCATGACTCTAAAAATTTGTTCCATTGTCTTTACCCAATTTTCGGCTTCTTCGGGATCCGGAGTTCCATTAAACCTAGGAGGATTTATTCGTTGAAAATTTGCATATAAGTCTCCGGGCCCATTTCTTGTTCTGGCTTGAATCACGTTGTTAAGGGCTTGAGTCAATCCTTGTACGGTCCATTGTAATTCAACCATTGGCGCACGCTCGCCGGCCATCTCCTCTAGTCTCCTGTGAGCAATAATAATCTATTAAGTTCTTCTTAAACTTAGGGTGTTTGTACATATAGTTAAACTCCTAGCATAACCCCAAGCTTTACCCAATCTCTCACATAGGTATGGCGGTTGACTTAGACATGTGTCATGGCAGTCCACCAAGAACATCCTAGGACCTACAATATCCTAGTAAGGACATCCTAGGCTCTGATACCAACTGTCACGCCCCTCCAATTTAGCAGTGGAATAAATCGGAGGGAGACGCGAACAACGAGTATGGTAACGACAACTGCGCATATTTTCACAAACATCAGAGCATCTAATGAACAATAATTGAAATAACTCTTGATTTCATTATAAAATTACTAAGACTATTACAACCACTAATTCAGAGCCAAACACAAGGCTCAATGACATCATTACACTGAAAAGAAAACTAAAGCAATAACTACTAGACTCCATGGTACTAAGGTAACTTCATGAGTTGACTTCGGGTCGCTCATCACTCTAGTCTTGTACCATTGGTGTGTGTGACGTCAGAGTCCGACTTACCTGAGACACAATAACAAATAACGAAGGGTGAGCGATAACGCCCAGTAGGACTTAAATCTCAGGGTCAAGCATGCTTTAAATAATTAGTGCATTAAATGGCAGAGTAACTAAAGATAGAGCGAGTCATGTAAAGTCGAGAAAGTAAGAGCACAAGTAACGTGGTTCAAAGAGTAGATGAATCAAGTATAGTACAATGAATAAGATCGAGTCACGAAAGAAAGCAACAACGACATGATAGCAAATAACGTCAACGTAAGCAATAGCACGACACATGTATAGCAAGGAGAGAAAAAGTAGTTGGCCATATAGAGAGTAAATTGCACTTTGATTGATTTTCTTATCAATCGAAATAGTCTGGCACTTTTGATTAACTTTCGTCAATCGAGATAGTAATTGCACTTTGGTTATCCGAAGATAGCCGAGAGAGAGTATAGCACTTGTTTGTCAAAAGACAATGAGAGAATATAACACTTTGTGTGTCAAAGACATCGAGAGAATATAGCACTTTGTGTTGATTGTCTTAGATTAATCTTGATAGTATGGCACTTGGATGTAATGCCGACATCCTGATCATTTAACTCCCGCGGGCAAATGGCACTTTCGGGCGCTCCCCCCAGGACCTGATCGGGCCCTATTGTACTGGCATTGGTTATATTGTTTATCTTCAAACAATCAATTAATGGCCAATTTGAGAGTACCAAGAAATAGGTAAGAGCACTAGATGAATAGACGAGATAGTAGAGTGAACGTGAATAGGTGAGCGAGTAGAGTAAAGATGAGAGCTAGTGGACATCACGTAAAACAACGAGTAAACAAGCGATAGTAACAGTTGCACAACACGTGCACGTCGTATTGGCAGTCAGATGGAATTCACGATCTTCCCGCTGGCCATGTTATGCACAAGTCCAGAGGTCCGACATGATTCAAGGTAAGAGCGAACTTCTAATAGCCGTTTGGATCATATCGATCCCTAAAGGTGTAATGGGTGTTAGGGTATAACCGGCTCGTCGATCATGTGGGAATCCATGATCAGAGGAGACTTACGGAGGCCTTGCACAAGGATTCACTAGTCCGGCGGAAGGAGTATCCGATGGAGAGTTCGTCCAAGTCAAGAAAGTGTGTAAATATAGAAACAAGTGCTCGACGTTCTAGAGGAATTCTAGAACAGTGGAGCGTCGAGATCGGTGTTCTAAAACATCGCACGAATCGTAAACGAGTACTTGTTAAAGTAAGGTGATTAATTGCAATAATTACCAGATATATTATGTGTCATATTCATACAAATTAAGCCATGTTTGGATGGTTCAACGTGTGTGTATGTGTCATGAAATCAAGGATATGAAAGATCAATTGATTGACTTTTATTAGATTAAAATACAATCAATACTTACAAGTTTGTTTTTATGTAGTTAAGATCGTCAACATGATATGGGAATTATGGTGGTACAACAAGACTTGCAAAAGACTAGTTTTCAGGCCCAAAACTGAGATCGCGACGTGGTCTTGCAAGGATCGCGACAGGGTCGTCAGATCAGGCAGGCAGAACGCGACAGGGGTACTGTCGCGACCCGAACGCGACAGAAGTACTGTCATGACCCGACCTCAGAACGCGACATAACAGGCCGTCACGTTCACAGGGTCTGCGCCTGAGTCCGACCGGGATCTGACATGCTCTTGGTTCAGACTTACCATGTTTTGACACAGAGGCGATATTCATGAAATGCCTATATCTCTCTATATGTTAACCTTTAGACAAAACTCTCAACATATAAAATGTCGAGGACAACAATTGGAAGAACTTTTGTGTTTAGGTTTTTACCTAATTCGGTCTTTTTCCTTGTGAAAACATGAGGAATTTAAAGTTAAATGCAACCAGAAAACGAAGTATCATGCATGACTCTATTACGAAGTTTATAACTATCTAAATAATGACATTTAAGCAAAACATTTAACATGAAAGATGACCATATCGACTAATACAAGAACTTTCATGTTGGAGTCTTGACCTACTTCAGTCTCAAATCTCAAGCAAAACAGGAAGAACCTAAGGCTAACTGCAAACCCGAAAACACAGTATTATGCATGACTCTCTTACGGGGTTCATAACTCTCTAACTAAAGACTTTTAGACAAAATGTTCAACATGAAAGATGATCATGACTACAAGTATAAGAATTTGGTGTTTATTATTTAGTCTAATTCGGTCTCAAATCGTGTGCATAATAAGAAGAACGGGAAACGCCCTAACTGTGCGCGACTTAGGGAGAACGACTAATACACAAAGTATACTCCATGAAAATTAGTAAAATCAGAAGCAAATGAAGCTAGACTCGAAGCTCTACAAGATGGTATTATTTTTTTTTAATCTTGACCCAAGAATGCCTACCTTTGAATGCAAAGAACTCCCTGCAGGTTCCTGGTTCGCTACAGGGCGAGGTGGAAGAAGACCATGTTTTTCCCCAGCCTTCTCCTCTCCTCCAGCGCCCCAAACTTGCTGCACACGACCCCAACTTGATGCTAAACCTTCCCCAAACATTTTGTGAAGAGTTCTTATAGTTTTAGGGTGCTACTTCATGTCCTAATGGAACTAGGAAAGAGGGCTGCAAATTTCTGCATTCTAGTTTCCAAAATCTGAGATTCTCTCACCCAAGGAGGTAGCAAAGGTTTAGGAAACTACCTCTTAGAGTTGGGTCCGGTTTTGACTTACCTTGCATGACTAATTACCCTAATGTTCCCTTCACAATTATTGCATATTTACAGGTACGAATTTCTGAGTATTTTTATGTTCCAATTTTATTATTAGGCTAAAAGTGATCCATTGGCCCATTTCCATTAATGGGTCACTAATACATAATGTTATAAGTCTCTCCAACCTATTTATTTAATTTATGGTTGGGTTATTTTTCCGTGCTAACAATTTTCCGACTTAGTTCCCTAATTCGGTTAACTTGGTCACGTGTAACGTATACTTGGCCAATCGGATTTTTCGTTGCTCGAATCTCTTCATGAAACTCTTAAGAAAAGTGTTTGATGTTGATTTATAATTTTTACGGAATTTTCTAATGTGTTTTCTCACGTACGATAGTGGTACGTAAGTTCTATCATTTCGATAATACGTAAGTTATTTTTTTACTATTTTCATACTTAAATTTGTTCATGGGTCATAAGTTGTCCATTGATCCAATTTCTTTTATGGACTATCCCCACATATTGTTTGGAGTCTACGCATAATTTTTATTTCAATTGTTAATCCACTTGGCTCATGTAATAATGGGTTTTCCAATTTATTCCTTATTTACAATAATAAGTCACATAAATTCTAAATCATGGTCCGAATTATTTTTCTATGCCCAAATTTCTTAATGGGTCATTAGATAATAATTTTTAAGGTATAACTATTATTTTCATAGAATTTTTATATGAGTTTCTACTCATGCAATAATGATGTGTATCTTTTAACTAGTTTGATTTTTATTAATGAAATTAATGGGTTATTACATCGTCAGATAGCCTATGGCCCATCGAAAATCACACAAAACTACCCTGGATTTATTGTGAATGGGTATAGATTTCACACAAGAGACTATGGCCAAAGTAAGTCACCCATGAACAACGGCGTATGTGTTAAAGGAATTAGTACGTACAATAAAAATGAATATGACTACTATGGTATTGTAGAGGAGATCTTACAGTTGCAATATCTAGGACAAGACAATCATATAATCTTGTTCAAGTGTCATTGGTTTGATCCGAATTCCATTCGAAATGACACAGCACATGGGATTATCGAGCTTAAACATAAGTCAAAATTGAATACTTATGAGCCATTCATTTTAGCCACACAAGTCCAGCAAGTGTACTATACAAGCTATCCATCATCTACGAACAAAGAACAGAATGATTAGTGGGAAGTTTGCGGAGTTAAGTCAAGACTATTCTCTGATTATGAATTGGACATGACTGATCAGACACCTGAAGAGGTCAACGCTGAATTCTTTCAAGAAGACTTGGTTGATGATGTAGAGTTGACAGTTCATACTGGAGTAGACGAATTTGAAGAGCCAATTTTCTTGTCTAAAGGAAATGAGGTTGAAGAAGTTGATTCACATGAGATAAAAGGGAGTAGTGGAAGACGAATAAATATTGATGTAGGTCAGGTGTTTGGTGAAGATTCTGATGATGAGGAGGAACATTCCAGTGATGAATGTGAAGATGATGATGAAGATGGGGCTGAATTAGATATATTGTCATCATCTGAGGGAGAAATAGATATCATTTAAAAATGGGTAGAAGTTTTTCACATCTATTCAGTATATTTAAACTTGTCCACTTTAAATATAAGCAATTGACTAATGAACATGAATTTTGATGTTCCCTATGAAGATATGGTGCGTGGAGCACGATCGGGCTCTAGTTCTGGGAGGAAGTTGAGTAGTGGGAGGGGCTCCTCTACGGCCTCAGGTATGTATATTTTTAATTATATTTTTCTTTGTGCATTATTTATACATATTATTGATTTATTTGTATATTTAAAGTTGTAGTTTCTTTGAGTATTGATTCACTTGTATTATTTATACCATTAAAATTCTTCTAGGCTCGGGTCAGTTTACGCCTCCTCCTCCTATGGTAGCATGTATGTATAATTGAATTTGTAAGTATTTGTATAGGCATTATTTATATTCTTTAACATTTTATAGTTGTTATTTATACATATTATTTATGTAACGACCCAACCTCCCAGACCCCCACTAGGGATCCCGAAGGTCGCACTGCCACCCACGGATTCGAAGACGCAGAAGGGTTAGAATTTAGTCCAGTGAGATAAGCAATGAATTTAAATAACTATAACAAGAAAGTTTGTGCATTAATAAAGAAATTATGTACAACATGTCCCAAATAAAAGTATAGGTACAGAAAGAAAAGTGCAATCCTTAAGGGGCATGACCCGAGGACTTGCAAAAAGGTAACTCTCAACTCACACAGAACAAGAGCTCTCACGCTCACAACTCACACTACTGGCAACGCACGGCGTAACAAACTGCCACCACAACCGTCCGGCAACGAACTCCTGCGACAACGAGTCCCTACTTGAAGAAAGTAGGGGGGTGAACCTCGTGAACAAGGCTCAATAGGGATAACTAGTCCCTTACCAGCCAGAGCAGTAGGAACTCCAAATTAAGAAAAGCAGAAGCACTACTCTAAAAAAAATAGTAAAGCGAGAAACACCTACTGCAAAGTACTACAAAGAAGCGGAACAGAGTAACGCCATGACCCACAACCAGAGTCGGGCCAGACACGACTCCCACAGAACCAGTGGAGTCAGAAAACATGCGGAAGCAACCCTCAGCATGCACCCACCGAGACAAAGTGCTCATGGAACACTGGAGCAACCATGTAAGACCCGAGTCTCACCACGCAAGCACAGCCATCCCAGACCTCCACGAGATTAGGAAGGTATGTAGACAGGTGTCACCACGAACGACACCGAGCAGCCATGTGAGAAGAATGTCTCCCCATAAGCACGGCCACCTCAGACCTCCACAAAGTCGAGGGCCCACAAGCAGAAACACACTGGACGCCGGACACGCCACAAGATCAGGGAAACACACATGCCGGTGCCATCACGGACTGGCACGAAGGAACGAACTATGAAATAGTAGTTGGGTGCCTACATAAGGCACCCCGAGAGAACACGCAATGCGGAAACCGCCATAAGCATAGGCCAACAAGGCCAGATCGACAACGCCCACGAAAGCTAGATACGGCTAGGCTATAACTACCGTGCAGGCTAGGGCAACGAGACACACTTGGAAACAATGTGAAGGAAACGTCGTCACAACAATAGCAACCAAGCCATCGCCACTGGTAGCTAAGAGGAGAACACACCGGCCACTCCTCTGCTCGCTAGCCACTAGCTCCTGCCTACAACCTCCCCAGAAGAGTGAGGCCAGTGAGCCACCACAGAGAACACCACAACGAACAATCGTATCCCGGCCGATCTATGGCTCCACGCCTAACACCGCGACATGGCTCCGGAACCAACGTCGAGAGAGGCAGTGAGAAAGGACTAGCTGATCTGCACTGGAAGAACAATCAAACCACCTCGGCATCCCAAACTCAGCTAAAAGAGCTCTACAAAAGACTCTACGCCCCTGTCCACCACCATTTTCCCCTCTGCTACCAGAGTCTGAGCTTGAGCTCGCCCGCCGCCTGAAGAACTCCCTCAACGGGCGTGGGGACTAGGGGTCCAGGTAACGGTGAAACCTCTACAACGAACAAGCCCTCGAGTGCCAAGCACTAGTCGAACTGAGACTAGGCGGGGCAACCACAACAAGCAAACGACGCAGCTGGTTTGTAACCAACACAAGCCCAGCAGGCACAGGCACACACGACACCCCTCCCGAAACACCCGGGAGGTTCGCAGGCCAACACCGGCACACACACCTCAGCTCAACAAGGGCAGCAACAACGGAACACCAGTCATGTGCCTAAGTTGGGGAAGAAACATTTTCCTAACCAACTTAGGCATAGGCCACCCTTACGAAGCCCAAAAATGAGGAAGATTGAACGGGCAACAAGAACGCGACAAGAACCCCGTCGCGACCAGAAGGCGACAAGGATCATGAAAACTGTCGCGACCTGAACGCGAAAAGGAATGTGTCACCTTCAGATTCAGAATGCGAAGTATCGACCCGTCGCGTTCCACATCTGAAGGCAAGACCCTTAGGGAAGAACAACCCCAAGGCCCACACCCAAAGAACCATGAAGATAAACCACCAAATAGGGAGACATGCCCCGTGCCAAGTTGGGGAGACCTCCCTCTAACCAACTTGGACATGAGCCATCCTCCCCCACAACCGAAAACGGAAGACAACAAGGCACAAAGAATGCGATGGATATCCTGTCGTGACTGGAATGCGATAGGAAACACGTTGCCTTCTAACTAGTATCACGATAGCCATCTTGTCGCGATCTCATTAAGAAGACCAAAACCGGCAATGGGGCCATCCCATGGTCCCCCAAGCTACAAAAATGCCACCAAAGAGGGGAGGAAGAAGAGCACATTAAAAACACAACTGAAAATGTCTTGAGGGGCACCAATGCCACCTCTCCTCGCCCACAAACCACAAGAACTACTTAACCACACAAGAGGGAGCACCACCAGCAAGTATCCACCCATGCAAAACCACAAGAGAACTCACGAGAACAGGGAGGATAGCTCGAAACAAAGCTCCATCTCCTCAGGACAATAAGAGAGAGCAAGAGATCCCTACCGAGAAATGACGAGCCAGACCCGTTGGGGCCCTTCAAGGCTAATTGGCCTCCTCGACCTCACTCTACGCCGCTCCAACGCTCCGCCACGAGCACGCCGGCACCTCCCCATGCCCAAAGCCTGAGAAGAAGGGAGGAAACTCCCCCACCATGGAGAAGGGAAGAAGAAAGGAGAAAGGAGAAGAAGGAAGAAGAAAGAGGGGTCTGCATGCCTTAAGGCGTCAGAACTGAGGTTGCGACAAGATAGGCATCATGTTCTTCCTTGGAACATGGCAAGCATCCTGTCGCCTTCTCAAAAGTTTCGAAAGGTCTTCTGATAGGCAGACAACCTCTAGGCCACATGTCACGTACGCAGGCGGCTCAAGTGAACGCGACAATTGGCATGTCGCCTTCACACACAAGCTGCGGACACGTGGCACACCAGCCACAGACAGCAGGAACGCGACATGGGGGCCATCGCCTTCTCAACCAGAAGGCGACACGGAACGCGTCGCATTCAGAACACGACAGCCCGATCCGTCACGATCCCAAGATAAACAACAAGGCAACCAAAACCAGGGATGTTACAATTTATGCCATTTAAATTGTTACAGCTTCTGGTCCTTCGCAGCCTCATCCTCTGGTAGCATGTAAATCTTGTTTTGAAGTTGTAAGTAATTGTATATTGCTAATATATTTTGGTATTTCTTTCTCATTGTAACGGGATTGAGTCTTCCCACGCCTCCTACATTTCCTACCCCTACGACAGGTATGGATATTTAAAGTTGTAGTTTTTTTTAGCATTGATTAACTTGTAATATTTATGCCATTATAATTCTTCCAGGCTTGGGTCAGTTTACGCCTCCTCCTTCTATGGTAGTAGGTATGCATATTTGAATTTCTAAGTATTTGTATAGTCATTATTTATATTCTTTAACATTTTATAGTCGTTATTTATACATATTACTTATGTCATTTAAATTGTTACAACTTCTGGTCCTTCACAGTCTCGTCCTCTGGAAGCAGAAGTCTTGTTTTGAAGTTGTAAGTAATTGTATATTGCAAATATATTTTGTTATTTCTTTCTCATTCTAACAGGATCAAGTCTTCCCACGCCTCCTATGTTTCCTACCCCTACGACAAGTATGTATATTTAAAGTTGTAGTTTCTTTGAGCATTGATTAACTTGTATTATTTATGGCCATTAAAATTCTTCTAGGCTCGGTTCAGTTTACGCCTCCTCCTCCTACGACAGTAGTATGTATATTTGAATTTGTAAATATTTGTATTGTCGTTATTTATATTCTTTACATTTTATATTCTTGTACATTACTTATGAGTTGGAAGGAAGCTGCTTGAAAATAAGCCACCCTCATCCCAACTCACAATCGCCCCCCTCACCCACAGCATCCCCCCCTCCCCTCCCCACCGATATCCAGCCTCCCTCCCCCCTCCTACAGCCGGCCAACCTCATCCCCACCCACAAATAGAAAGAAAGGGGGAGCACTGGCCACACACACACCGCCATCTCACACATACACATAGTTAACACACACACAGATATATATATATATATAGAGAGAGAGAGAGAGGCCACAGACACATAGAGAGAGAGAGTAAGAGAACTTACCAACTACGGCGGTGGTGACGGAGTCCGATGACGATGGTTGGGACTGGGCCGCATTGGAGGTGACGGCGGCGTTGTCTGGTGGCGAGGACGACAGCGGTGACCTCTGGTTGGGGCGAACAAGAGAGAGGGAGAAAAGAGGAGAGGCAAGGGAGCGTCGGCAACGGTGGGGGGTGATGGTGGTGGGGGTAACGACTAGCTACGGCGATGACCTCTAGTGGCGCGAGCTCGGCGTCGGCGAGAGACAGGAAGAGAGAAGAGAGGAGAAGTGAGCTCGCCGACGGCTGGGAGGGATAAAAGAACAATAGCGACTGAATTATTTTGGTCGTTATTTGGTCGCTAAACCTGCATCGAATAGCGACCGAAAAAAATTCGATCGCTATTCGGTCTCTCTTTTCTGATTGAATATTTGGGTCACAAATTTGGTCTCAAATCTAAGACTGATTTGAGACCGGAATATCTAGTCAAAAAATTTGGGAATGTTGCGAAAATTTAAAATATTTGTGACTGAATAATTGTCAGTCACAATTCGGTCTCAGATCTGAGGCTGAATTTGTGACTGAAAATCCAGTCACAAAATTTCACCCCTAAGCCCGCCAAAAGATAGTATTAGTGACCGAATTTTCTTCAGCCACTATTCGGTCTTAGATCTGAGACTGAATAGTGATTGGGATTTTTCGGTCACTAAATCTAAAACTTATTGACTGATATTTCTTAGTCATTATTCGGTCTCAATGTTGGATTGAAATGGCAGATTCACAGTCCTAGAGGGGGGGTGAATAGGACTTTCTTACTTTTCAAAATTCTTCTGAAAATCACAATACTAAATAGATGTGTTAGTACTGGGTGTGGTGTGTGTGTGATTCAAGTGTGAACTTGGCGGAAAACAATCACACAATAAATTGCACAAGAGATTTATCCTGGTTCGGCCCTTCCCACATGGAAGTCCTACATCCAGTCCTCAAGCCAACCACTTGAGATTTCACTAAACTGCCAATCAACTTGGCCTTCTCTCACCCTTGAGAGGAAATTACAACACCCACTTGCTCCAAAGCAAGTCTTCCCTAAAACAAGGGAAAACAAGACCGCCTTATACCAAAGGCCTTCCTTCACAAGAGGGGCAAAGCAGAAACAAACCTCTGCAGAAAATACAATAGAGATGAAGGAAGAAACTCTTGTGTGTTTGCCTCAGGAATAGGCACAGAACACACACTTTCCAGCAGGATTGAAAAGATATGGAGTTTAATCTAAATCCTAGCTAAAGCTACTTGGGTGGACTTTGAAGTAAAAGCAAATACAGATGCCACCCAAAAGACAAATCTTCAGAACAGGAATTTCTGAAGAGATTCTCTCAAAATAGGAACTTGAGCAGGAAGGCTTTGAGAGAGCTTCGAAGAATGCAAGGAGAGCTTTCAAAGAATTGACTTGAACACTATGCCTTGTTCTGTATATCTTCTTCAAGAGCTTTCTTCATCTTTTTATAGTCTTCAAAAACTAGCCGTTTGGAGAAGATAGCCGTTGGAGTAAGATGGCTGTTGCGTTCTTTAGCCGTTTGGAGATGACTTTGGGGATCCTTTAGATCTTGAAGGTTTTATCCGAAGGATCAAGAAAATTGTCTCTTTCCAAGGTCTTCAGAAATAGGAGCAGTTGCTATAGCTAGAAGATAGGCTATTTAAAATCTTGAGCTGAGCAACCCATTCCAAAAAAACGTGCTCCAATAAATGCCTGACAAGACAAAAACAAAAGCATCTCCATACCTTTGTGGTAGGTGGGTCAGTGGAGTACAACAAACAATATGGAACCAGTATTCTTAGTCTTTTCAAGAAAATAAAGCAGACAGACTAGAAGGTAAAGTATGGTTCTGACAGTGGTAGGTAAGATGGTCAGAAGCCATCCGTCTGAAACTTTCATAAATGCTTTGTGTCTTTTAGAAGATATAGGTTGAGCAAAGGACACTAAAACTGTAAGACTAAAAATAAATTGCAAGGAATATTTTGCAGAAAATTGAATGTACTGAATTTCATCAGAAGAAATATATATATTAAAATAATGATCATGAAATTTTTCACTGATTTTATACTTAAGAATTTTAAGATTCAATAAAGAACAAATAGAAATATTTCCTGACAACAGGTACAAGTACACAACCAACAGTTCAGAAGAGTAGGTATTTTGAGCATGATTTGACTATGGTAGAAACTTATGTAAATCGACTATATCAGTCGAATGAAGTGTAAGACTATGAGTCGAGGAGGTGAGTCGAATGATCTTTAACTGTAAGTTGTGGTCTTGAATCGAATACAGTCTAAAGAATGAATTGTAAACATGAGTCGAATATAGTGTCAAAGACATTCGACTGTATGAGTCGAAGTCATGAATCGAATACAGTGTAAAAGACATTCGACTGTATGAGTCGAAGTCATGAGTCGAATACAGTGTAAAAGACATTCGACTGTATGAGTCGAAGTCATGAGTTGAATTCATTGTAACGTTGTGTACTTAGAAAATTTTCAAGACTTGTGACTGAACTTCTGAATGAGTCGAATACAATGAAAAAGATATTCGACTGTATGAGTCGAAGTCATGAGTCGAATACAGTGTAACGTTGTGGACTTAGAAAATTTTCAAGACTTGTGACTGAACTTATGAATGAGTCGAATACAATGAAAAAGACATTCGACTGTATGAGTCGAAGTCATGAGTCGAATACAGTGTAACGTTGTGGACTTAGAAAATTTTGGGTATTGCATTTGTCTAGAATTTTTTGTGATATATCTATATTATGGAAAATACATATTTAGGATTTTTCATGGTAGAAGCAAAATATGTATTTAAGATTGTCATAGCAAAATTATTATTAAAGATTTAGGGGTAGTTGCTCAACAATTCTCCCCCTTTTTGTTAATGACAAAAAATCTTTAAATGGTAGCTGATAGCCTAATATATCATTAAATTTCTGGTATAGTTTGAGAAAACTTGAGTGGCTGCTACCTTTTCTTCTCTCGCTGCTACCTTTTCTGTTCTCCCCCTTTGTGGCATTAACATAAAGGATAGTAATGAAACACAGAGAAGAGGACAAGCAGTAAATTCATTCATTCAGAAGAAGAAATAAGTATCTGAAGCAAATATTGAAGCAAACTTTTTAAAACGAAAAGATAACAACACAATGTTTTTAAGTTCTGGTAGAGTTGGGGAGATAGAGTGAAGGGGGAATCTTAGGTAGGAATGGCTCAATAAGGTTCCAAAGCTTCAGCTCATTGGATGGGAAAATGTGGTCAAACTTTGAAGGGTCCACATTGTAGGTTGGATTGGTGAAAGACAATTTCTTCAGAGACTGATGTGGTGCCTTCTGTAAAAGGCGCGCTTGAGGCTAGCCTTGTCTGGATCCATGACATATTTGATTTGAAGGGGAGTAAACTTCTTAGTAACTGCCAGGGAGAGGAACTCATGGAGTGTGATGTTCCAGTGGAGACTAGACGAGAGAGCTGCATCTTTAGCCTGATAATAGTACAAATATCTGTGTGCCCATTTAAGGCTGATGTGCTTTCTCAGGTCGAGGAGGCTCTTGGAGTGATACTCATTCAGAGTGAGTTTCATTTTCTAGCACTTAGCATGATGATCAGGATAAGCTTTCTCCCATTGATCAGGAGTGAATCGTTCGGATTCAGCGAAGCTTAATTGGTGATCAAGAAGGTTCTTCTGCAATTTAGGTAAGTGAAGAAGGATGAACCTCTGAAAGCTGAGCTTGGACTTGTACTTGATCTTGAACCTTGTAGAGATCCGAAGGAATCTGTTGTAGAGGGTATCAGTAAAGGGGCCTCTATAGAGAACTGCTCCTACAAGGGGTGGATGGAGATCAGTAGCAATGCTGCTGTCATTGAGGGAACCACTGGCCTTTGACCTCTGATGAGCATATCATATTGGCCTCTAGAGACATCATGCAGACCAAGTTTGAACCTCTCAAAATTGAAGGCTTTCATTGCAGTATATTTGGCCTGAGACTCTCGAAGAAGAGTGGCAAAGAGGTCATGGAACTGGAGGGAGATAGTGGTGGTTCCGGGATTGGGCTTCTTGAAATCTCATAGCTTCCTCAGGGTAGAGATCAACAAACTCTTGAGGAGTCAGACAGTGACTCTTCTGAGAAACAAACTGAAGTTCAGAGATTGAAACCTGGGAAGTGTTGATCAGAGTTGGAAGCCAGTGTTCAAAAGTGAAACCTGGCATGTTGTGGATTTCAAGAAAGGCTCTAATTTGAAGATATTCTCTGAATAGAGCCATGAATCGAGGAGAATGGTAGACAAAGGCATACCAAAATGGAGGAAGGAGTAAAGCTGCTTTGTCTCCCAAATTGGGACCACTGGAGGCTAGTAGTTGGAGGTTGGGAACCATTTCAATGATTTGCAAATGGGTTTGTTGAGAACCCGGTTTGGGAACAGTTGGCAGAGATGAATAAAACTGAGGAGGTTGGGTGGATAGGGTTATTGCTACCTCCTTGAGTGGCTTGGGATGGTGCTGCAAGGGATAGATAGAGAATTGGATATCTTTGAAGTGTGGATCTACTGGGATGCTTGGGGAAGGCATATCTGGAGAGGATACCTCAAGAACTGAGGCAGAGGGAGCAGTGGATGAGGGTGCTGTAGGAGTAATTTATGGAGGATTAATAACTGGAGGGGTAGGTGAGCTAGGCCTGAAAGAAGGAGAAGGACGGATAGGATTGCCATTCTTGATCACCTTCTCTTAACTTTTCTCTTGAAGGTGTGGACCTCAAGAGAGGCTTCAAGGGGTCTCTTGCCTAGGGACACTTCTTCTTCTGCTGCTGCGGCTGCTGGCTGCTGATCAGCCACGGACTCTTGCTGCTACTGCTGCTGCTGCTGCTACTCTTCAGAGGGATGATAAATCACCATTGCTAAGTGAGGCTCAGAAACTTGTTGTTGCTGGTGGATTTCATCAGATATGGGTTGCTGGTCAGCCTGGATCTCTTGATCCTTTTCTTTTGTCTGCTCAAGCTCTTGATTTTCAGGAAATTTTTCTTGGTTTGGTCTTGATGCTGCGGCTCTGAGCAGAGGGAACTTCTTCTTGCTGCTGAGAGGGAGTTGGCCCTGCTGGCCTGGGAGTGCTTTGCTGGCACAGAAACTGAAGCATAAGATCTTTAATCTGCTTCACCTCATCAGCTAAACTGTCAAACTTGACATCTATTACTTCAACTTGCATATGGAGGACTGACAGATTTTCTTGCTGGGTTCTGACAAGCTCTAAAATGGTGCTAAGACTGCTGCTACTCCCCCTGAGACCTTGGCCGGGTCTCAAACTGAGATGGGGAGTAGGAGGTTTCTCTCTCTTCAAATATGTTCCATTGGAGAAACAGGAACATCTTCAGATAAAACACCTTTACCTCTGAGATCTCTTAAGACATCATGAACCGTCGCAGAGGGAGCATCTTGCTCAGGAAGAGAGGAGGAGGCAGGAAGCTGAGCATCTGCAGATGGTACTTCAGGAGGGATAACTAGTTGGCCAACTTGCTCTATAATGGGTTCAGAAGGCTGGAACTGCTGGGGTTTTAATTTGAACACTAGAAGCAGGAATATCTTGGGTGAGCAAAGAGACTAGGGGCTCATCTGGATAAATTTCATGCTCACACTCCGGGACTGAGTCCTTATACCATAGGTTCTACTTCTTACCAACCAGGGAGTAGTGACTCCTTCTGAGAGTAATGAGCCCAATCTTCTCCTTGGTGCTCACAGGCACATCTCCGGACAGATCTACAGAGAGCTTCTTAAAAATCATGGTAAGCAAAGATCCATAAGGGAGAGATTCTTGTAAGTCTTTTGCTGCTATCATTCTCTTCCAAGATGACTGCTGGAGGTTGACTTTATGCCTCTGAATGGCCCAAAGAGAATGTTCCCATCTCTAGCTGTGATTGAGGAATGGGTTCCTGCTCTAGGGGTAATGATATTTGAGATGATGGAGTGCATTAGCCTCTTTTCTGCTGATAGTTCATTACTTGCAGTCCTCTTTTGCACAAGGTCCCCAAACTTCCAATAATTCCCAACTTTTGCTTCTCTAGGGGGATAAACTCACTAAGGCAATGACCGGAGTTGGGACAATCCAAAAGCTCCACTAGATATTCTTCAGAGATAGTGATGTCGGTTCCTTTAACATACCCCACTACAGTGTTGCCGGACAAAACTTTCAGGGAAGCATAAAATGACCTGACTGCACTGGCCACAAACGTTCAGAAATCTGACAAAGCTTGGTCCATCCCATTGCAGTGAGGGTCTCTTTACCCAAGCTAGGTTTCCACTCAGGAAAACTCAACGGACTTCCAGAACAGATGGGGATCTTGGCTAGTCTCTGGAGTTGGTCAGAAGTGAGTTGGACGGAAGCTTGAGCCCTAGGAGATGCCATCTAGACGATAGATGAAAGGGAGACTTAGAAAACCTTCAAAGGAGGAGAAGATATACTTGAAATAAGGTAAAGAACCTACCTTCTTTTTGAGAGGATGAGGTTTCGCAGAGGGCTTCTGGAGGTTCTTCGCCGGAGAGCAGGAAGGCGCGAAGAAAGGATGAGAACAGAGGAGTCAAAGAGAGATTTCAAACGGGTGCTTTCTAAAGGGGTGAAAGAGTTGTTTATATAAAAGTTAGAGGAAAACCGTCCCTTCATCTCAGGCTGAACGGATGCGATGGAAGGATGTGAACGTTACGTCATGAAGAGACGCGCCTTAATTAGTTGTCAGTTACGGAATTTAAATATTAAGCATCGTTTCATGGAAATTTAAGTGAGTTGATTGCCTTAACTTTATATGAGTCGAATGCATTGATTCTTCATGAGTCGACTGCACAAGTCGAGGGACTAGGACTTAGGAGTTGTTTAGGATACTTTTTCACAGACAATTCAAACAAGCATTTTTCAAGCATGATAATTTAGTCAAATTTAATCAGGATTGCACATACCTATTTCTCTTTTAATGGAAGTAAATCTATCTTCAGGTAGGGGCTTAGTAAAAATATCTGCTAATTAATTTTCTGTGGAAACAAATTCAAGAGAGATATTGCCATTACTTACATGGTCCCTGATGAAGTGATGTCTAACCTCAATGTGCTTTGTTCTTGAGTGCTGGATTGGATTTTTGGTCAAATTGATTGCACTTGTATTATCACAAGCATTGGGATTTCTTGAAGCTGATGACCATAGTCTTCCAATTGATGCTTGATCCATAATAGTTGAGTACAGCAACTTCCAGCTGCAATGTATTCAGCTTCTGTAGTGGATAAAGCTACTGAATTTTATTTTCTGGAAGACCAAGATATTAAACATCTTGCAAGAAGTTGACAAGTGCCACTGGTGCTTTTTCTATCTAATTTGCATCCAGCATAGTCAGCATCACTATATCCAATTAACTTGAATTCTGAGCATCTGGGATACCATAGACCTAGATTACTTGAATTTATAAGATATCTAAAAATTCTTTTAACAGCATGAACATGAAATTCTCTAGGATCAGCTTGGAATCTTGCACATAAACAAACACTGAACATTATGTCTGGTCTACTTGCAGTAAGATAGAGCAGTGATCCTATCATTCCTCTATAGATCTTTTGATCTACCTTTTTACCAAGAAGATCACTATCTAGCTTAATGGCTGAGCTCATAGGTGTACCTAAAGGCTTACATTTGTCAAAGCCAAATTTGATAAGCAAATCTGATATGTATTTGGTTTGACAGATGTGAGTCCCTTCTTTGGTTGCTTAATTTGCAACCCAAGAAAGTAATTTAGTTCACCCATCATGCTCATTTCAAATTCACTTTGCATTAGATCTTCAAAGAATTTGCAGAGAGATTCATTAGTAGAACCAAAGATAATTCATCAACATAGATTTGTACAATTAAGATTCCATTTGAAAATTTCTTTATGAATAAAGTACTATCTACTTTTCCTCTTGCAAAATCATGAGATATAAGATAAGCACTCAGTCTTTCATACCAAGCTTTTGGAGCTTGTTTCAAGCCATATAGTGCTTTCTTTAAACGGAAAACATGATTAGGATTTTTGGTATCTTCAAATCCAGGTGGTTGCTCAACATACACTTCTTCTTTTATAAAACCATTCAGAAAAGCACTTTTAACATCCATCTGAAATAGGTTAATATTAAGAGAGCAAGCATATGCTAATAAAATTCTGATTGCCTCTAATCTAGCAACTGGAGCATAGGTTTCATCAAAGTCTATGCCTTCCTCTTGGGAGTATCCTTGAGCTACAAGTCTAGCCTTGTTCCTAATAATTACCCCTGATTCATCTATTTTGTTTTTGAAAACCCATCTGGTTCCAATAACTGGATGGTCAGCAGGTCTAGGCACAAGAGTCCAAACTTCACTGCGTTAGAACTGATTAAGTTCCTCTTGCATAGCAAGGATCCAAGATTCATCGCCCAGTGCATCATTGATTGTCTTAGGCTCAATTTGTGAAACTAATACAGAGAAATCACTTGGAATTTGCATACCTCTTGTTCTTATCCTAGATTGAGGATCACCAATTATGTTTTCTCTAGGATGGTCCCGGTGGTACCTCAATTCTTTAGGTAGTCCTTCTTGTGATTCTTCTTGTTATTGGAGATCTTCTAGTGGGGGATCTTCTGATTCTTCATCTTTGTTTTGTTCTTCTTCAAGAGAAGTCTTTTCAAGATCCCTGCAAAGATCATCAACACCATCTTCCTCTTCTTCTATCCTTTTGATAGAGGGGTCAGTTTCATCAAATAAAACATGCACAGTTTGTTCTATATTTAGTGTTCTTCTATTAAACACTTTATATCCTCTAGGTTTTGAGATATACCCTAACAGAAAACCTTCATCACTTTTAGCATCTAATTTTTCTAAGTTGTTTTTACCATTATTTAAGATAAAACACTTACAGCCAAAAGGTCGAAGATGACTGATGTTGGGCTTCTTATCCTTGTATAACTCATAAGGAGTCTTCTTCAGGATGGGTCTGATCATACATCTGTTGATAATGTAGCAAGCTGTATTTACTGCTTCTGCCCAGAAGTACTTTGGTAGATTATACTCATTTAGCATAGTTCTGGCCATATCTAGCAATGTTCTGTTCTTCCTTTCTGCTACACCATTTTGTTGAGGTGTTCTGGGAGCTGAGAAATTGTGTTCAATACCATTTTCTTCACAAAATTCCAGAAACTCTTCATTCTTGAATTCTCCTCCATGATCAGACCTGATACTGGTAATCTAAAATTTTTGATTCTTTTGAACAATTTTGCTGAATTTCAGAAAGGCTTGAAAAGCTTCAGATTTGGCTTCTAGAAAAGACACCCAAGTATATCTTGAGTAATCATCAACTAATACATAGCCATAGATTTTTCCTCCAAGACTGATTGTCCTCATAGGTCCAAATAAATCCATGTGAATCAATTCCAGAGGCTTGGAAGTTGTAACAATTGTCTTGGACTGAAATGAGGTTTTTGTCTGTTTTCCTTTTGCACATGCTGAGCAAATTCCAGACTTTTTGATTTTCATCTTGGGAAGACCCTCAACCAGATCATGCTTTAATAATTTCTTGATCACTGAAGTGCTTGCATGACCAAGTCTTCTGTGCCACAAATCAGATTCTTCATTTTGGTAGTTGCCAAGCAAAGGTTTACTTCTTTCAATTCTGCCAGTTGTAATGTGTATAAATTCTTTATTCTTTGTGCCTCAAAGACCTTTTTGTTATTCTTCAGAATTACACACTTATCATTCTGAAAACTTATTAGATGACCCTTATCACATAACTGACTAATATTGATCAGGTTGTGCTTGAGACCTTCTACATACATGACATCTTCAACTAGGTCCTTTTCTTTAGTACCAATAGTTCCACACCCTAGCACTTTTCATTTTCCATTGTCACCATAAGTAACTTGACCAGATTCTTTTCTAAAGCTTGTAAATAGCTTCCTATCACCTATCATATGTCTTGAGCATCCACTATCTAAATACCATTTGGATGCCCTTAGCCGACCCTGCAAACAAAGGTAAGTTTTAACTTTTGGTACCCAAATTTTCTTGGGTCCTTGATGGTTAGTTTTAGGAATCCATCTTAAGTTTCTAGTAGTGCACGTGCTAACTGTGTGACCTAGTTGGTTGCAATGTGTACAACATAAATCAAAAGGATTTTTCTTGTGTATATTTCTACTGTATTTCTGTTTTTGTTTATAAGCATGTTGATTTACCCTTTTGGTATTTTTTATATCATCCTTTGTTACAAACTTAGGAGTTGGATATACTTTAGGATGAATAATATTTTCTTCATTTTGTGAGGGTGTGTATCCTACTCCATATTTCCTTTTTCCTTTTCTTGCACCTTTCAGATCTACAAATAATGAAGTTTTGCAAGTAGTTATTTTATCTAAAGTGGCTCTTAGATAACTATTTTCCTCTTGCAATTTCTGTTCATTCTTCAGTTCTCTTAGATTCGATTCTAATTCTAATATCTTGTTATTCTTATTTTTCAAATCTTCACATAAAAGTTCATTAGCTCTTTTAGTTTCAGTTGAATTTTTCTTTAACCTTTCAGCCTCATTTTTAAGAAAGTATTGCTCTTTTCTTGATTTAACAAATTTAGCTTGATTATTTTTGTTTGTTTTACAACAAACTTATATTTTTCATAAAGTTCATTGAAGGCATCCTCTAGACTGTCTGAATCAGATTCTGAGCAGGAAGTAGTAAAGATGTTTCAGAATGTACCTGTTCTAGTCCTGCCATGAGGGCTAGATTTGCCTTTTCTTCTTCTTCAGATTCTGAGCTGGAGGAGTCTGAGCTGGTAGCATCTTCGTTATCCCATGTTGCTGCCATAGCTTTCTTCTTGAACTTTTTGAATCTCTTTTCTTTGCCCTTCTTCTTTTCTAACTTTTCTGCTTGGTCCTTCTTTTGGAGTCTGAGACACTCAGATTTGTAATATCCCGACTGATTGCACTCATAACAGGTTGGCTCTTTCTTTTTATCTCTCTTGAAGAACTTTCTTGAGCCAAACTTCTTTTTCTTAGCCAATATTCTTTGTAATTTCCTTGAGAGCATAGCCTCATCATCACTGTCATCTGATTTTTCTTTGGAGTCCTCAGATGAAGAAGAATCTGCAATCTTTAGAGCATTTGAAATTTTCTTCTTTGAAGAGCTTTCAGAAAATCTTTCCATATTTATTTCATGTGCCATGAGAGAGCCTATTAATTTATCAATGGACAGTTGTGTTAAATCATGTGCTTCCTCTATGGCAGTGACTTTAGGGGTCCATACATTTGTTAGAGATCTTAATATCTTTCTAATTGTTTCTTCATTGGTTAGATTTTTCCCTAAGGCACTTAATCCTACAATTATATTTGAGAATCTGTTGTACATTTGTGTTATATTTTCACTTGGAAGCATTTTGAATTGCTCATAATGAGATACTAGTATATCTATTCTAGTTTGCTTTACTCTATCAGTTCCTTCATAGGTTAACTGTAATTTGTCCCACATTTCTTTTGCTGTCTTACAATCCGAAAGTCTATTGAATTCTCTTTTAGATAAGGCACAGCAAAGATAATTTTTTGCTTTATAATTTAGGGGCATATTTCTCTTATCAGCAATAGATAAACCAGCAGAGGTGGAAGTTGCTCCAACTATTTCATAATCACCTTGTTCAATTACCTGCCAAAGGTCGTAGTCTGTACCTCTGATGAAGCATTCCATCCTCATCTTCCAATATTGATAATCTTCACCATCAAAGAATGGTGGTCTTGAAACCGATTGGCCTTCATAGTTGTGAGCTTCAGATGCCATTTCTTCTCAAACCTTTATTGAGATTTTTCTGAGAAGACCTCACTCTGATACCACTTGTTGGATCGAAATGGCAGATTCACAGTCCTAGAGGGGGGGGGGTGAATAGGACTTTCTTACTTTTCAAAATTCTTCTGAAAATCACAATACTAAATAGATGTGTTAGTACTGGGGTGGTGTGTGTGTGATTCAAGTGTGAACTTGGCGGAAAACAATCACACAATAAATTGCACAAGAGATTTATCCTGGTTCGGCCCTTCCCACATGGAAGTCCTACATCCAGTCCTCAAGCCAACCACTTGAGATTTCACTAAACTGCCAATCAACTTGGCTTTCTCTCACCCTTGAGAGTAAATTACAACACCCACTTGCTCCAAAGCAAGTCTTCCCTAAAATAGGGGAAAACAAGACCGCCTTATACCAAAGGCCTTCCCTTCACAAGAGGGGCAAAGCAGAAACAAACCTCTGCAGAAAATACAACAGAGATGAAGGAAGAAACTCTTGTGTGTTTGCCTCAGGAATAGGCACAGAACACACACTTTCCAGCAGGATTGAAAAGATAAGGAGTTTAATCTAAATCCTAGCTGAAGCTACTTGGGTGGACTTTGAAGTAAAAGCGAATACGGATGCCACCCAAAAGACAAATCTTCAGAATAGGAATTTCTGAAGAGATTCTCTCAAAATAGGAACTTGAGCAGGAAGGCTTTGAGAGAGCTTCGAAGAATGCAAGGAGAGCTTTCAAAGAATTGACTTGAACACTATGCCTTGTTCTGTATATCTTCTTCAAGAGCTTTCTTCATCTTTTTATAGTCTTCAAAAACTAGCCGTTTGGAGAAGATAGCCATTGGAGTAAGATGGTTGTTACGTTCTTTAGCCGTTTGGAGATGACTTTGGGGATCCTTTGGATCTTGAAGGTTTTATCCGAAGGATCAAGAAAATTGTCTCTTCCAAGGTCTTCAGAAATAGGAGCAGTTGCTATAGCTAGAAGATAGGCTGTTTAAAATCTTGAGCTGAGCAACCCATTCCAAAAAACGTGCTCCAATAAATGCTGACAAGACAAAGACAAAAGCATCTCCATACCTTTGTGGTAGGTGGGTCAGTGGAGTACAACAAACAGTATGGAACCTAGTATTCTTAGTCTTTTCAAGAAAATAAAGTAGACAGAATAGAAGGTAAAGTATGGTTCTGACAGTGGTAGGTAAGATGGTCAGAAGTCATCCATCTGAAACTTTCATAAATGCTTTGTGTCTTTTAGAAGATATAGGTTGAGGCAAAGGACACTAAAACTGTAAGACTAAAAATAATTGCAAGGAATATTTTGCAGAAAATTGAATGTACTGAATTTCATCAGAAGAAATATATATATTAAAATAATGATCATGAAATTTTTCACTGATTTTATACTTAAGAATTTTAAGATTCAATAAAGAACAAATAGAAATATTTCCTGACAACAGGTACAAGTACACACCAACAGTTCAGAAGAGTAGGTATTTTGAGCATGATTTGACTATGGTAGAAACTTATGTAAATCGACTATATCAGTCGAATGAAGTGTAAGACTATGAGTCGAGGAGGTGAGTCGAATGATCTTTAACTGTAAGTTGTGGTCTTGAATCGAATACAGTCTAAAGAATGAATTGTAAACATGAGTCGAATATAGTGTCAAAGACATTCGACTGTATGAGTCGAAGTCATGAATCGAATACAGTGTAAAAGACATTCGACTGTATGAGTCGAAGTCATGAGTCGAATACAGTGTAAAAGACATTCGACTGTATGAGTCGAAGTCATGAGTTGAATTCATTGTAACGTTGTGTACTTAGAAAATTTTCAAGACTTGTGACTGAACTTCTGAATGAGTCGAATACAATGAAAAAGATATTCGACTGTATGAGTCGAAGTCATGAGTCGAATACAGTGTAACGTTGTGGACTTAGAAAATTTTCAAGACTTGTGACTGAACTTATGAATGAGTCGAATACAATGAAAAAGACATTCGACTGTATGAGTCGAAGTCATGAGTCGAATACAGTGTAACGTTGTGGACTTAGAAAATTTTGGGTATTGCATTTGTCTAGAATTTTTTGTGATATATCTATATTATGGAAAATACATATTTAGGGATTTTTCATGGTAGAAGCAAAATATGTATTTAAAGATTTGTCATAGCAAAATTATTATTAAAGATTTAGGGGTAGTTGCTCAACAATTCTCCCCCTTTTTGTTAATGACAAAAAATCTTTAAATGGTAGCTGATAGCCTAATATATCATTAAATTTCTGGTATAGTTTGAGAAAACTTGAGTGGCTGCTACCTTTTCTTCTCTCGCTGCTACCTTTTCTGTTCTCCCCCTTTGTGGCATTAACATAAGGATAGTAATGAACACAGAGAAGAGGACAAGCAGTAAATTCATTCATTCAGAAGAAGAAATAAGTATCTGAAGCAAATATTGAAGCAAATTTTTAAAACGAAAAGATAACAACACAATGTTTTTAAGTTCTGGTAGAGTTGGGGAGATAGAGTGAAGGGGGAATCTTAGCCAGGAATGGCTCAATAAGGTTCCAAAGCTTCAGCTCATTGGATGGGAAAATGTGGTCAAACTTTGAAGGGTCCACATTGTAGGTTGGATTGGTGAAAGACAATTTCTTCAGAGACTGGATGTGGTGCCTTCTGTAAAAGGCGCGCTTGAGGCTAGCCTTGTCTGGATCCATGACATATTTGATTTGAAGGGGAGTAACTTCTTAGTAACTGCCAGGAGAGGAACTCATGGAGTGTGATGTTCCAGTGGAGACTAGACGAGAGAGCTGCATCTTTAGCCTGATAATAGTACAAATATCTGTGTGCCCATTTAAGGCTGATGTGCTTTCTCAGTCGAGGAGGCTCTTGGAGTGATACTCATTCAGAGTGAGTTTCATTTTCTAGCACTTAGCATGATGATCAGGATAAGCTTTCTCCCATTGATCAGGAGTGAATCGTTCGATTCAGCGAAGCTTAATTGGTGATCAAGAAGGTTCTTCTGCAATTTAGGTAAGTGAAGAAGGATGAACCTCTGAAAGCTGAGCTTGGACTTGTACTTGATCTTGAACCTTGTAGAGATCCGAAGGAATCTGTTGTAGAGGGTATCAGTAAAGGGGCCTCTATAGAGAACTGCTCCTACAAGGGGTGGATGGAGATCAGGTAGCAATGCTGCTGTCATTGAGGAACCACTGGCCTTTGACCTCTGATGAGCATATCATATTGGCCTCTAGAGACATCATGCAGACCAAGTTTGAACCTCTCAAAATTGAAGGCTTTCATTGCAGTATATTTGGCCTGAGACTCTCGAAGAAGAGTGGCAAAGAGGTCATGGAACTGGAGGGAGATAGTGGTGGTTCCGGGATTGGGCTTCTTGAAATCTCATAGCTTCCTCAGGGTAGAGATCAACAAACTCTTGAGGAGTCAGACAGTGACTCTTCTGAGAAACAAACTGAAGTTCAGATTGAAACCTGGGAAGTGTTGATCAGAGTTGGAAGCCAGTGTTCAAAAGTGAAACCTGGCATGTTGTGGATTTCAAGAAAGGCTCTAATTTGAAGATATTCTCTGAATAGAGCCATGAATCGAGGAGAATGGTAGACAAAGGCATACCAAAATGGAGGAAGGAGTAAAGCTGCTTTGTCTCCCAAATTGGGACCACTGGAGGCTAGTAGTTGGAGGTTGGGAACCATTTCAATGATTTGCAAATGGGTTTGTTGAGAACCCGGTTTGGGAACAGTTGGCAGAGATGAATAAAACTGAGGAGGTTGGTGGATAGGGTTATTGCTACCTCCTTGAGTGGCTTGGGATGGTGCTGCAAGGGATAGATAGAGAATTGGATATCTTGAAGTGTGGATCTACTGGGATGCTTGGGGAAGGCATATCTGGAGAGGATACCTCAAGAACTGAGGCAGAGGGAGCAGTGGATGAGGGTGCTGTAGGAGTAATTTATGGAGGATTAATAACTGGAGGGGCAGGTGAGCTAGGCCTGAAAGAAGGAGAAGGACGGATAGGATTGCCATTCTTGATCAACCTTCTCTTAACTTTTCTCTTGAAGGTGTGGACCTCAAAAGAGGCTTCAAGGGGTCTCTTGCCTAGGGACACTTCTTCTTCTGCTGCTGCGGCTGCTGATCAGCCACGGACTCTTGCTGCTACTGCTGCTGCTGCTGCTACTCTTCAGAGGGATGATAAATCACCATTGCTAAGTGAGGCTCAGAAACTTGTTGTTGCTGGTGGATTTCATCAGATATGGGTTGCTGGTCAGCCTGGATCTCTTGATCCTTTTCTTTTGTCTGCTCAAGCTCTTGATTTTCAGGAAATTTTTCTTGGGTTTGGTCTTGATGCTGCGGCTCTTGAGCAGAGGGAACTTCTTCTTGCTGCTGAGAGGGAGTTGGCCCTGCTGGCCTGGGAGTGCTTTGCTGGCACAGAAACTGAAGCATAAGATCTTTAATCTGCTTCACCTCATCAGCTAAACTGTCAAACTTGACATCTATTACTTCAACTTGCATATGGAGGACTGACAGATTTTCTTGCTGGGTTCTGACAAGCTCTAAAATGGTGCTAAGACTGCTGCTACTCTCCCCCTGAGACCTTGGCCGGGTCTCAAACTGAGATGGGGAGTAGGAGGTTTCTCTCTCTTCAAATATGTTCCATTGGAGAAACAGGAACATCTTCAGATAAAACACCTTTACCTCTGAGATCTCTTAAGACATCATGAACCGTCGCAGAGGGAGCATCTTGCTCAGGAAGAGAGGAGGAGGCAGGAAGCTGAGCATCTGCAGATGGTACTTCAGGAGGGATAACTAGTTGGCCAACTTGCTCTATAATGGGTTCAGAAGGCTGGAACTGCTGGGGTTTTAATTTGAACACTAGAAGCAGGAATATCTTGGGTGAGCAAAGAGACTAGGGGCTCATCTGGATAAATTTCATGCTCACACTCCGGACTGAGTCCTTATACCATAGGTTCTGCTTCTTACCAACCAGGGAGTAGTGACTCCTTCTGAGAGTAATGAGCCCAATCTTCTCCTTGGTGCTCACAGGCACATCTCCGGACAGATCTACAGAGAGCTTCTTAAAAATCATGGTAAGCAAAGATCCATAAGGGAGAGATTCTTGTAAGTCTTTTGCTGCTATCATTCTCTTCCAAGATGACTGCTGGGAGGTTGACTTTATGCCTCTGAATGGCCCAAAGAGAATGTTCCCATCTCTAGCTGTGATTGAGGAATGGGTTCCTGCTCTAGGGGTAATGATATTTGAGATGATGGAGTGCATTAGCCTCTTTTCTGCTGATAGTTCATTTACTTGCAGTCCTCTTTTGCACAAGGTCCCCAACTTCCAATAATTCCCAACTTTTGCTTCTCTAGGGGGATAAACTCACTAAGGCAATGACCGGAGTTGGGACAATCCAAAAGCTCCACTAGATATTCTTCAGAGATAGTGATGTCGGTTCCTTTAACATACCCCACTACAGTGTTGCCGGACAAAACTTTCAGGGAAGCATAAAATGACCTGACTGCACTGGCCACAAACGGTTCAGAAATCTGACAAAGCTTGGTCCATCCCATTGCAGTGAGGGTCTCTTATACCCAAGCTAGGTTTCCACTCAGGAAAACTCAACGGACTTCCCAGAACAGATGGGGATCTTGGCTAGTCTCTGGAGTTGGTCAGAAGTGAGTTGGACGGAAGCTTGAGCCCTAGGAGATGCCATCTAGACGATAGATGAAAGGGAGACTTAGAAAACCTTCAAAGGAGGAGAAGATATACTTGAAATAAGGTAAAGAACCTACCTTCTTTTTGAGAGGATGAGGTTTCGCAGAGGGCTTCTGGAGGTTCTTCGCCGGAGAGCAGGAAGGCGCGAAGAAAGGATGAGAACAGAGGAGTCAAAGAGAGATTTCAAACGGGTGCTTTCTAAAGGGGTGAAAGAGTTGTTTATATAAAAGTTAGAGGAAAACCGTCCCTTCATCTCAGGCTGAACGGATGCGATGGAAGGATGTGAACGTTACGTCATGAAGAGACGCGCCTTAATTAGTTGTCAGTTACGGAATTTAAATATTAAGCATCGTTTCATGGAAATTTAAGTGAGTTGATTGCCTTAACTTTATATGAGTCGAATGCATTGATTCTTCATGAGTCGACTGCACAAGTCGAGGACTAGGACTTAGGAGTTGTTTAGGATACTTTTTCACAGACAATTCAAACAAGCATTTTTCAAGCATGATAATTTAGTCAAATTTAATCAGGATTGCACATACCTATTTCTCTTTTAATGGAAGTAAATCTATCTTCAGGTAGGGGCTTAGTAAAAATATCTGCTAATTATTTTCTGTGGAAACAAATTCAAGAGAGATATTGCCATTACTTACATGGTCCCTGATGAAGTGATGTCTAACCTCAATGTGCTTTGTTCTTGAGTGCTGGATTGGATTTTTGGTCAAATTGATTGCACTTGTATTATCACAAAGCATTGGGATTTCTTGAAGCTGATGACCATAGTCTTCCAATTGATGCTTGATCCATAATAGTTGAGTACAGCAACTTCCAGCTGCAATGTATTCAGCTTCTGTAGTGGATAAAGCTACTGAATTTTATTTTCTGGAAGACCAAGATATTAAACATCTTGCAAGAAGTTGACAAGTGCCACTGGTGCTTTTTCTATCTAATTTGCATCCAGCATAGTCAGCATCACTATATCCAATTAACTTGAATTCTGAGCATCTGGGATACCATAGACCTAGATTACTTGAATTTATAAGATATCTAAAAATTCTTTTAACAGCATGAACATGAAATTCTCTAGGATCAGCTTGGAATCTTGCACATAAACAAACACTGAACATTATGTCTGGTCTACTTGCAGTAAGATAGAGCAGTGATCCTATCATTCCTCTATAGATCTTTTGATCTACCTTTTTACCAAGAAGATCACTATCTAGCTTAATGGCTGAGCTCATAGGTGTACCTAAAGGCTTACATTTGTCAAAGCCAAATTTGATAAGCAAATCTGATATGTATTTGGTTTGACAGATGTGAGTCCCTTCTTTGGTTTGCTTAATTTGCAACCCAAGAAAGTAATTTAGTTCACCCATCATGCTCATTTCAAATTCACTTTGCATTAGATCTTCAAAGAATTTGCAGAGAGATTCATTAGTAGAACCAAAGATAATATCATCAACATAGATTTGTACATTAAGATTCCATTTGAAAATTTCTTTATGAATAAAGTACTATCTACTTTTCCTCTTGCAAAATCATGAGATATAAGATAAGCACTCAGTCTTTCATACCAAGCTTTTGGAGCTTGTTTCAAGCCATATAGTGCTTTCTTTAAACGGAAAACATGATTAGGATTTTTGGTATCTTCAAATCCAGGTGGTTGCTCAACATACACTTCTTCTTTTATAAAACCATTCAGAAAAGCACTTTTAACATCCATCTGAAATAGGTTAATATAAGAGAGCAAGCATATGCTAATAAAATTCTGATTGCCTCTAATCTAGCAACTGGAGCATAGGTTTCATCAAAGTCTATGCCTTCCTCTTGGGAGTATCCTTGAGCTACAAGTCTAGCCTTGTTCCTAATAATTACCCCTGATTCATCTATTTGTTTTTGAAAACCCATCTGGTTCCAATAACTGGATGGTCAGCAGGTCTAGGCACAAGAGTCCAAACTTCACTGCGTTGGAACTGATTAAGTTCCTCTTGCATAGCAAGGATCCAAGATTCATCGCCCAGTGCATCATTGATTGTCTTAGGCTCAATTTGTGAAACTAATACAGAGAAATCACTTGGAATTTGCATACCTCTTGTTCTTATCCTAGATTGAGGATCACCAATTATGTTTTCTCTAGGATGGTCCCGGTGGTACCTCAATTCTTTAGGTAGTCCTTCTTGTGATTCTTCTTGTTATTGGAGATCTTCTAGTGGGGGATCTTCTGATTCTTCATCTTTGTTTTGTTCTTCTTCAAGAGAAGTCTTTTCAAGATCCCTGCAAAGATCATCAACACCATCTTCCTCTTCTTCTATCCTTTTGATAGAGGGGTCAGTTTCATCAAATAAAACATGCACAGTTTGTTCTATATTTAGTGTTCTTCTATTAAACACTTTATATCCTCTAGGTTTTGAGATATACCCTAACAGAAAACCTTCATCACTTTTAGCATCTAATTTTTCTAAGTTGTTTTTACCATTATTTAAGATAAAACACTTACAGCCAAAAGGTCGAAGATGACTGATGTTGGGCTTCTTATCCTTGTATAACTCATAAGGAGTCTTCTTCAGGATGGGTCTGATCATACATCTGTTGATAATGTAGCAAGCTGTATTTACTGCTTCTGCCCAGAAGTACTTTGGTAGATTATACTCATTTAGCATAGTTCTGGCCATATCTAGCAATGTTCTGTTCTTCCTTTCTGCTACACCATTTTGTTGAGGTGTTCTGGGAGCTGAGAAATTGTGTTCAATACCATTTTCTTCACAAAATTCCAGAAACTCTTCATTCTTGAATTCTCCTCCATGATCAGACCTGATACTGGTAATCTAAAATTTTTGATTCTTTTGAACAATTTTGCTGAATTTCAGAAAGGCTTGAAAAGCTTCAGATTTGGCTTCTAGAAAAGACACCCAAGTATATCTTGAGTAATCATCAACTAATACATAGCCATAGATTTTTCCTCCAAGACTGATTGTCCTCATAGGTCCAAATAAATCCATGTGAATCAATTCCAGAGGCTTGGAAGTTGTAACAATTGTCTTGGACTGAAATGAGGTTTTTGTCTGTTTTCCTTTTGCACATGCTGAGCAAATTCCAGACTTTTTGATTTTCATCTTGGGAAGACCCTCAACCAGATCATGCTTTAATAATTTCTTGATCACTGAAGTGCTTGCATGACCAAGTCTTCTGTGCCACAAATCAGATTCTTCATTTTGGTAGTTGCCAAGCAAAGGTTTACTTCTTTCAATTCTGCCAGTTGTAATGTGTATAAATTCTTTATTCTTTGTGCCTCAAAGACCTTTTTGTTATTCTTCAGAATTACACACTTATCATTCTGAAAACTTATTAGATGACCCTTATCACATAACTGACTAATATTGATCAGGTTGTGCTTGAGACCTTCTACATACATGACATCTTCAACTAGGTCCTTTTCTTTAGTACCAATAGTTCCACACCCTAGCACTTTTCATTTTCCATTGTCACCATAAGTAACTTGACCAGATTCTTTTCTAAAGCTTGTAAATAGCTTCCTATCACCTATCATATGTCTTGAGCATCCACTATCTAAATACCATTTGGATGCCCTTAGCCGACCCTGCAAACAAGGTAAGTTTTAACTTTTGGTACCCAAATTTTCTTGGGTCCTTGATGGTTAGTTTTAGGAATCCATCTTAAGTTTCTAGTAGTGCACGTGCTAACTGTGTGACCTAGTTGGTTGCAATGTGTACAACATAAATCAAAAGGATTTTTCTTGTGTATATTTCTACTGTATTTCTGTTTTTGTTTATAAGCATGTTGATTTACCCTTTTGGTATTTTTTATATCATCCTTTGTTACAAACTTAGGAGTTGGATATACTTTAGGATGAATAATATTTTCTTCATTTTGTGGGGGTGTGTATCCTACTCCATATTTCCTTTTTCCTTTTCTTGCACCTTTCAGATCTACAAATAATGAAGTTTTGCAAGTAGTTATTTTATCTAAAGTGGCTCTTAGATAACTATTTTCCTCTTGCAATTTCTGTTCATTCTTCAGTTCTCTTAGATTCGATTCTAATTCTAATATCTTGTTATTCTTATTTTTCAAATCTTCACATAAAAGTTCATTAGCTCTTTTAGTTTCAGTTGAATTTTTCTTTAACCTTTCAGCCTCATTTTTAAGAAAGGTATTGCTCTTTTCTTGATTTAACAAATTTAGCTTGATTATTTTTGTTTGTTTTACAACAAACTTATATTTTTCATAAAGTTCATTGAAGGCATCCTCTAGACTATCTGAATCAGATTCTGAGCAGGAAGTAAAAGATGTTTCAGAATTTACCTGTTCTAGTCCTGCCATGAGGGCTAGATTTGCCTTTTCTTCTTCTTCAGATTCTGAGCTGGAGGAGTCTGAGCTGGTAGCATCTTCGTTATCCCATGTTGCTGCCATAGCTTTCTTCTTGAACTTTTTGAATCTCTTTTCTTTGCCCTTCTTCTTTTCTAACTTTTCTGCTTGGTCCTTCTTTTGGAGTCTGAGACACTCAGATTTGTAATGTCCCGACTGATTGCACTCATAACAGGTTGGCTCTTTCTTTTTATCTCTCTTGAAGAACTTTCTTGAGCCAAACTTCTTTTTCTTAGCCAATATTCTTTGTAATTTCCTTGAGAGCATAGCCTCATCATCACTGTCATCTGATTTTTCTTTGGAGTCCTCAGATGAAGAAGAATCTGCAATCTTTAGAGCATTTGAAATTTTCTTCTTTGAAGAGCTTTCAGAAAATCTTTCCATATTTATTTCATGTGCCATGAGAGAGCCTATTAATTTATCAATGGATAGTTGTGTTAAATCATGTGCTTCCTCTATGGCAGTGACTTTAGGGGTCCATACATTTGTTAGAGATCTTAATATCTTTCTAATTGTTTCTTCATTGGTTAGATTTTTCCCTAAGGCACTTAATCCTACAATTATATTTGAGAATCTGTTGTACATTTGTGTTATATTTTCACTTGGAAGCATTTTGAATTGCTCATAATGAGATACTAGTATATCTATTCTAGTTTGCTTTACTCTATCAGTTCCTTCATAGGTAACTGTAATTTGTCCCACATTTCTTTTGCTGTCTTACAATCCGAAAGTCTATTGATTCTCTTTTAGATAAGGCACAGCAAAGATAATTTTTTGCTTTATAATTTAGGGGCATATTTCTCTTATCAGCAATAGATAAACCAGCAGAGGTGGAAGTTGCTCCAACTATTTCATAATCACCTTGTTCAATTACCTGCCAAAGGTCGTAGTCTGTACCTCTGATGAAGCATTCCATCCTCATCTTCCAATATTGATAATCTTCACCATCAAAGAATGGTGGTCTTGAAACCGATTGGCCTTCATAGTTGTGAGCTTCAGATGCCATTTCTTCTCAAACCTTTTTGAGATTTTTCTGAGAAGACCTCGCTCTGATACCACTTGTTGGATCGAAATGGCAGATTCACAGTCCTAGAGGGGGGGGGGTGAATAGGACTTTCTTACTTTTCAAAATTCTTCTGAAAATCACAATACTAAATAGATGTGTTAGTACTGGTGTGGTGTGTGTGTGATTCAAGTGTGAACTTGGCGGAAAACAATCACACAATAAATTGCACAAGAGATTTATCCTGGTTCGGCCCTTCCCACATGGAAGTCCTACATCCAGTCCTCAAGCCAACCACTTGAGATTTCACTAAACTGCCAATCAACTTGGCTTTCTCTCACCCTTGAGAGTAAATTACAACACCCACTTGCTCCAAAGCAAGTCTTCCCTAAAATAGGGGAAAACAAGACCGCCTTATACCAAAGGCCTTCCCTTCACAAGAGGGGCAAAGCAGAAACAACCTCTGCAGAAAATACAACAGAATGAAG
Organism: Colocasia esculenta; assembly: GCA_014218235.1. Lineage (NCBI taxonomy): Eukaryota > Viridiplantae > Streptophyta > Magnoliopsida > Alismatales > Araceae > Colocasia > Colocasia esculenta. The sequence continues at coordinate 29,194,278 of CM024762.1, forward strand.
GAAGAAACTCTTGTGTGTTTGCCTCAGGAATAGGCACAGAACACACACTTTCCAGCAGGATTGAAAAGATAAGGAGTTTAATCTAAATCCTAGCTGAAGCTACTTGGGTGGACTTTGAAGTAAAAGCGAATACGGATGCCACCCAAAAGACAAATCTTCAGAATAGGAATTTCTGAAGAGATTCTCTCAAATAGGAACTTGAGCAGGAAGGCTTTGAGAGAGCTTCGAAGAATGCAAGGAGAGCTTTCAAAGATTGCTTTAGCTGTTCTGAGTGTTCTTGCTATGCCTTGTTCTGTATATCTTCTTCAAGAGCTTTCTTCATCTTTTTATAGTCTTCAAAAACTAGCCGTTTGGAGAAGATAGCCATTGGAGTAAGATGGTTGTTACGTTCTTTAGCCGTTTGGAGATGACTTTGGGGATCCTTTGGATCTTGAAGGTTTTATCCGAAGGATCAAGAAAATTGTCTCTTTCCAAGGTCTTCAGAAATAGGAGCAGTTGCTATAGCTAGAAGATAGGCTGTTTAAAATCTTGAGCTGAGCAACCCATTCCAAAAAACGTGCTCCAATAAATGCCTGACAAGACAAAGACAAAAGCATCTCCATACCTTTGTGGTAGGTGGGTCAGTGGAGTACAACAAACAGTATGGAACCTAGTATTCTTAGTCTTTTCAAGAAAATAAAGTAGACAGAATAGAAGGTAAAGTATGGTTCTGACAGTGGTAGGTAAGATGGTCAGAAGTCATCCATCTGAAACTTTCATAAATGCTTTGTGTCTTTTAGAAGATATAGGTTGAGGCAAAGGACACTAAAACTGTAAGACTAAAAATAAATTGCAAGGAATATTTTGCAGAAAATTGAATGTACTGAATTTCATCAGAAGAAATTTATATATTAAAATAATGATCATGAAATTTTTCACTGATTTTATACTTAAGAATTTTAAGATTCAATAAAGAACAATAGAAATATTTCCTGACAACAGGTACAAGTACACAACCAACTTCAGAAGAGTAGGTATTTTGAGCATGATTTGACTATGGTAGAAACTTATGTAAATCGACTATATCAGTCGAATGAAGTGTAAGACTATGAGTCGAGGAGGTGAGTCGAATGACCTTTAACTGTAAGTTGTAGTCTTGAATCGAATAGAGTCTAAAAGAATGAATTGTAAACATGAGTCGAATATAGTGTCAAAGACATTCGATTGTATGAGTCGAAGTCATGAATCGAATACAGTGTAAAAGACATTCGACTGCATGAGTCGAAGTCATGAGTCGAATACAGTGTAAAAGACATTCGACTGTATGAGTCAAAGTCATGAGTCGAATTCAGTGTAACGTTGTGGACTTAGAAAATTTTCAAGACTTGTGACTGAACTTCTGAATGAGTCGAATACAATGAAAAAGACATTCGACTATATGAGTCGAAGTCATGAGTCGAATACAGTGTAACGTTGTGGACTTAGAAAATTTTCAAGACTTGTGACTGAACTTCTGAATGAGCTTAGAAAATTTTCAAGACTTGTGACTGAACTTCTGAATGAGTCGAATACAATGAAAAAGACATTCGACTGTATGAGTCGAAGTCATGAGTCGAATACAGTGTAACGTTGTGGACTTAGAAAATTTTGGGTATTGCATCTATCTAGAAAATTTTGTGATATATCTATATTATGGAAAATACATATTTAGAAATTTTTCATGGTAGAAGCAAAATATGTATTTAAAGATTTGTCATAGCAAAATTATTATTAAAGATTTAGGGGTAGTTGCTCAACACTCAAATCTGAGACCGAATAGTTACTGAATAATTCGATCTCAGATTCAGTCTCTATTGCCACAAATTATTGTAGTGTTGGAATTGTTAGAAATTTTTTTATTTAATGTTGTTGGTCTTTCCCCTACTACCTTAAGTGCAAGTTTTTTGTGGGAAACGTGTAAATGGATTGAGTAGTCTATTAAAATAAAAAATTAATTGCTGAAGTTTAACAATTGTGTGTGAGAAATTCACTTAAATTTGTGTTACATGTCCTGATTGTTGGTTAATCGGCCATGTCTCAATACCTACAATATATTGGTGTGATAGATATTATTTATGTGTTGTGTATATTTGTTTGGTGATTATCTAAGTATTTTTATTTTTATTATATTACTTGTAAAATAGATTATTTTCATATTTATTTTGTATATTTTTTAAAATAATAAATAGAGACTGATTCTGAGATTGAGTCTGATCGGTTACAATTTTGTGACTAGAGGAATTTTGGTCACAGAAGTAGTCTCATTATTGAGACCACATTAATCTTGAATGCTTTCATTCGCAAATATGGTCACATATTTGAGAGCAAATTTGTAACCGAATAACTTCATCCATTGACTTTTTTGACATCTATTTTGAGACCGAAAATATTTGGTCATAGATTCAATCTCAGATTTGATATTGAATTTGTGACTGAATAATTTTAATCACTAACTTTTGTTTTGAAATTGAAAATATTTATTCACAAATTTAGTCTTAAATTTAAGATCGAATCTATGATCGAATAGTTTCGGTCACTGATGCTTTAGATTTCGATTTTGAGACAAAAGATATTAAGTCACAATTTTGGTCTCAGATTTAAGACCAAATTTATGACTAAATGTATTTGATTATTGATACCTTCGTCTTTTCCTTTGAGACCGAATAGAGACCAAGAGTCTTGATTCTCAATATTGACGTCGAATAGCGACAAAAAATGGTTGATCACAGATTTGTGATAAAAAATTCTTGATTGAAAGATTCGATCTCTATTTGATATCAATTCACTCAATATTTTTACTAGTAACTTAATATAGACCGAATTTGTTAATCTCTATTCGTGTTTTTCTTATAGTGAAATACACACCTGAGATAATAAAAAAAGTATAGATTTAAAAACTCCAAGACCCTATCAACACCAATGTCCGTTCCAATAAAAATGGATAGGGATGAAAATGGTAAAATTGTTGACCCTACTCTTTATAAAATATAATTGTCTCTTTCCATTATCCCACTACAACTGGAGGCACTGTTAAAGGAATTTTCTAGTTTTAGTCATATTAGAATACTAGATCTCTACCTGTGCGATGCACGGATTGTTTTTCCAAATATGTATTTAGTTGTAATAAATTTATAAGCTATAAAATTAGATTTAATACCATTGTTATTGATAATAATAGAGGAGTATTGAAATAAAAAAACTTATAACATATAAGAAACATAACATTCTATCTATATTAAGTTGAAGAACATATGAAAACATGATGTATGAGTTTGAACCATCTTTATCCTCAATCTTGATCTTCTTTTCTTATTGCATGATAGTTGTGCAGTAATTTCTTATTTAGAAGGACTTTGTTGAAAATTATTTTTTATAATGGTCTTCTTAAGTGTTGTGACGTTCATTGTAGATTTTGAGATAGAGTATTTTTTGGGGAATTTTGGCTTCCGATCTAAAAAGAACATTTTGAATTAATTTTAAGTCCAACGTTTTAAAAAATAAAATTTAAGTCCAATTTCTGTTAATTTCTTATTTTTAAATCTTTTCTGTTATCTCTCACATGTATTTTTTTAAAATCCCTAGTCTACCCCTACGTAAGACCTAACCCTAAAACCCCTTTCTATTTGATGCTACCTTGCCCCCTTCAAATGCAGCCTCGCCCCCCTCACCACCTACGTTTCCGGCAAACCTGCTTCGGCAGCATGGGGGCCTTTCGGCGAACCTGCTCTGGCAAGCCTGATCTGGCGGCGTGGGGCCCTTCCAGCAATCCTACTCCGGTAAGCCTACTTTAGCGGCATGCGAACCTGGCAACAGGCAACCCTCCTACTTCCATTCCCCCTCCGTGTGTCACCACCTTCCGGCCGACGGATGACCCACAGAAACCTCTACTCGCTCAGATCTAGCCCCCATGCTAGCTCCGATGTCTACTCGGGGGAGAGGGTCCCGCTACTGACGAAGGGGACGTAAAGCATCGACGTCAATGCCTGCAGGTCCAGACACACCAGGCACTCATGATGCCGCTTGGGGTGGCCCGTCATGGACTCGGACTTTATCACCAGCCCCACGGGGTAGAGTGGTGGGGTGGGGAGCTTGGCCGCATAGCCACGATCTGCCGCCGGTTGATCTCTCCACGGTGTTGAGGAGGATCCCGTCAGAAAGGGGACGACAGGAGCAATGGTGGATGTACCAACGATACTACTCGTTCATCCGGTCAACCATGGGGTCGACAATGTCGGTAGGCAGAATCGAGAGGCATCCCAAGACCCAGATTGGCTCGCAGAGGTCGACGTACTCCCCCGTCACCTCCCTGTCCAGAGGCGAGGAGTGGAGCAAGAGCGTGAGCAGTGCCGCCGACGAGGTGAAGAATTACACTACAAGAAATGGCGTTAATAGAGACCGAATCAGAGAGCGAACTATTCAGTCACTATTCAGTCTCAGATCTGAGACCGAATAGTGACTGAATGATATCAGTCACTAAGTTTTAGTTTTAGTGACCGAAAAATTTCGGTCACTATTCAGTCTTAGATCTGAGGCCGAATAGTGACCGGAAAAAATTCGGTCACTAAAATTATCTGTTGGCGGTCTTACGGGTGAAACTTTGTGACCGCAATATTTCGGTCAGAATTCGGTCTCAGATTAGTGACCGAATTATTTCAGTCACAATGGTTATGCGGGTTTAGCGACCGAATAGTGACTAGAAAAATTCGGTCACTAGAACTATCTGTTGGCTGGCTTACGGGTGAAACTTTGTGACCGAAATATTTCGGTCACAATGGTTATGCGAGTTTAGTGACCAAAATGTTTCGGTTGCTATTCGGTCGCTATATCTTGTTTTAACTCCCCCCCTGCCCCGACCGTCGGTATCCTCTCTTCTCTCTCCCTCTCTCTCGCTGACGCCTCTCCTCTCTTCTCTGATGCCAAGCTCGCACCACCACACCATTGCCTCCGCTCCCTTACCTCTCCTCTTTTCTCCCTCTCTCTTGTTCGCCCTAACCGGAGGTCGCCGCCATTGCCCCCGCCACCAGACAGTGCCGCCATCCCTGCCACCGGATAGCGCCGCCAATGCCCCCGCATCCGGACAGCACCGCTGTTGCCCCCGCTACGGCCCAGTCCCCGCTGTCATCATCGGACTCCGTCGCCGCCGCCGCCGTCGGTAAGTTGTCTTCTTTCTCTCTCTGTCTCTTTGGCCTCTCTCTCTCTCTCTGTGTGGGAGGGGGGAGGCGGCTGTGGGAGGGCGGAGGGAGACCGGCTGTGGGTGGGGAAGGAAGGGGTGGGTGTTGCCAACTGTGGGAGGGGGGAGGGAGGCCGACTGTGGGAGGGGGGAGGGAGGTCGGCTGTGGGTGGGGAGGGGAGGGGGTGGGTGCTGCTGGCTATGGGAGGGGGGGACTGGCGATGTGGGGGACGGGGGCATAGTGTGGGGGTCGGCTGTGGGAGGGGGGAGGGAGGCCGGCTGTGGGTGGGGAGGGGAGGGGGTGGGTGTTTCCGGCTGTGGGAGGGGGGGACTGGCGGTGTTGGGAAGGGGGGCGTAGTGTGGGGGTGGAAGGAGGGGACTGGCGGTGTGGGAGAGGGGGGGCACAGTGTGGGGGTGGGAGCTCCCTGTCTGGCGCCGTCTCCCAACCTCTCTCCCTCGTCTCTCTCTCACACACGCACGCACACACAAACACACACACACACTCTCTCTCACAGTCCCAGGTACCCCTTGCTCTCTCTCTCTCTCTGTGTGTGTCTATCTCTCTCTCTCTCACACACACACGTACACACTGTCATAGACACATTGTCCTGCCCCCCCCCCCCCCCTCCTCTCTATCTCACACACAGTCATCTCTCCCTCTCTCACACACACTCTGTCACAGTCCCACCCCCTCCTCTCTCTCTCTCACAGTCACGCTCTTCTCTCTCTCGTCTATCTCTCTCTCTCTCTGTCTAGCTCTCTCTCTCACACATGCACACACATATAGACACATACACACTGTCACAGTCCCGCCCCCCCTCTCACACGCACACACACACACATACACACTTTCATATGTTTAATTTTGGTGCACTATTGTAATGGCAATTTTTTTTCACATTGTGTTTATAATGTTATATTTGTGTGTTTTTGCATGATTGTATAATTGTAATGTCTTTTTTCATTTATATTATGAATTCTTTTTAGATTTGACATAAGAATATATTATGAACTAGTTCTATGCTCGTGCATAATGTCACATTTGTGTGTTTATGAATTGTTCACTTTTAGTTTAATGTCATATTTGTGTGTTCTATGCCCGTGCAAAATGTCATATTTGTGTGTTTATGAATTGTTCACTTTCCATTTAATGTCATATTTGTGTGTTCTATGCCCGTGCATAATGTCATATTTGTGTGTTCTATGCCCGTGCATAAAGTCATATTTTTGTATTTGAACAACTTCAAAGGAAAAAAAAAAGGGTGCATTGGCCCTGTGTTCCTGAATTTCACCCACTTACACGGCAACCAGTAGCTGATAGGAAAAGATTTGGGGGAGTCAGGTTCGGAGAAATGGAGAGGAACTGCCTACTTGCCCATGGGGCCACTGCAAACCTTCACGAATGCCTATTCACATTCGCGACTCTAGTGCATGCTTGGCAAACATGCATCTGTGAGGATCACTGAGTGTGAATAGGCGTTCGTGAAGGTTCGCAGCGGCCCCATTGGCAAGTAAGCAGTCCCTCTCCATTTCTCCGAACCTGACTCCCCCAAATTTTTTCCTGTCAGCTATTGGCTGCCATGTAAGTAGGTTAAATTTAGGAACACAGGGCCAGTGCACCTTTTTTTTTTTCTTTTGAAGTTGTTCAACGCCTTGCAAGAAAATTTTTTACTACGATTTTTTTTTTCTTGATTAGTATTGCAGTTCTTACTTTAATGTAATTCATTTACATGTATGTGTGAATTTGGTTTAATATTGCACTTGTTCACATGTAATATTTTGTTTTCATTTTCCTTTCATATTTATGTGGTTTTTAAATTTGATCTATACATGTATAGAAATTTATCACTGCACACGCCTCACGCGAGTGTGTTAAGCCTGCGTCAATGAACCTTCCCGTTCAAGGCTTTGGGATTGATGTGCATGAGTCTTGTTTTCAATGATGAGAATGTGTATATCTAACTCAAAGTCTTGAATTGTCCCGTTTTGGATAGTCTGTGAATGTTTGATCGCAGTTAGGTGGTCATTTACTATGTGTTTGTATTATTTGTTGAAAATTTCAGGTGCGTCTACTCACTCCTTTCTGATATACCTTTATTGATTTAGAATATTTTCTTAACCACTTATTAGTAAGTGTTTAAGAAAATATCTTAATCAATAAATATTTTTGGTATATCAGAGAGGTGTAGAGAGATACTGCCGAAATTTTCAGTAAATTATACAAACATATAGTAAATGGCCATCTGAGTGCGATCAAATATTCACAGATGGGTAAAAAGTGATAATCTAAATAATATATCCTTCCTATTCATTTCGGTTGCATCGAAGGATGTGTGAGTTTGACTTTTAAAGTTATTTGTCTGTTAATATTGGTTGGGCGCAAGAAAAAAATGGCTTCAGACCGTTCATGGATGTATCGTAGAATAGTTGATCATGTGGTGTCTATGGAGTTTAGGGTCGGAGTTGAGACTCTCATTCAGTTTGCATTGGAGAATCCAAATGCAGCAGTAGACAGCGAAGGTTGCATCCAATGTCCTTGTATGATTTGTAAAAATTTGAAGTGGAATTCACCATGGGAGGTTCAATGCCATTTATATAGAAAAGGGTTTGTTGAAGGTTATATGAATTGGACATGTCATGGTGAGGAGCTCTGGTCGCACGAGCCTAGTAATGTGGAACGCACAAGTACATATGTGGATATGGTTGTAGATGCTGCTGGTCCCACATTCAATGTACACGAGGATCCTATATACACTGAAGGCGTGCCGAACAAGGGGGCCGAAAGATTCTATCAATTACTTAAGGATGGTGATGAGCCATTGTGGGATGGTTGTCAAAAACACACTCGGTTGTCAGCGGTGTCACAGATGCTGAACTTGAAATCTGAATTTCATATAAGTGAGAATTTCTTTGATCGTCTCCTCCTCCTCATCATCAGAGCATGTTACCTCAGATGAGAAGCTACCTCCAAATTTTTATTGTGCTAAGAAGATGGTCAATGATTTAGGACTTGGATATGTGAAAATAGATGCATGTCCTAATCATTGTATGTTATATCATAAAGAGGATGCAGATAAGATATCATGTTCTATTTGCCATCATGATAGGTTTAAACCTAAAAGAGGGGCCAATTCTAGGGGAAAGGATATACTATATGCGCCATTGCGATATTTCCCCCTTGCACCCAGACTGCAGTGGATGTATATGTCTTCAAAGACAGCTCAACATATGTGGTGGCACACAGAAAGAGTACGTCGGGATGAGGATATTATGAGTCATCCCATAGATGGCGAAGCTTGGACTCATTTCAACCATGCTCATCCTATCTTCTCAAGGGAGTTGCGTAATGTGAGGCTTGGTTTGTGCACTGACGGATTCAATCCATTTGGAGGTTCAGTGGCTTCCTACTCCAGTTGGCAAATATTCGTGACACCATACAACCTTCCTCCGAGCATGTGCATGAAGCGAGAGAATTTGTTCCTGTCTTTATTGATTCCTGGTCCTAAAAGTCCTACAAAAAATATAGACATCTATCTCAGACCATTGATTGATGAATTGAAATTATTATGGACTAAGGTGGTCAATACTTATGATACATCTAGACAACAAAATTTCACCATGAGGGCAGCATTGATGTGGACGATAAGTGATTTTCCTGCATATGGAATGCTATTTGGTTGGAGCACACATGGGAGGCTAGCATGTCCTTACTGTATGGATAATACACAATCATTTGTACTTAAATAAGGTGGGAAATCATGCTGGTTTGATTGCCATCGACAATTTTTAGCAGCTGATCACCCTTTCAGAAGACAAAAAGATGCATTCCTAAATAACATAATGGAATGAGATGAAGTTATATTCGAGAGATTGTCCGGTCATCTTATGGCAGCATGTGTAGAAAATTTGCCAGATATCACACAACTGATGGGCAGTACCCGGCACCTTTCAGGTTTTGGGAAGGAGCACAACTAGGTGAAGAGAAGCATTTTCTGGGAGCTACCTTATTGGTCGACTCTTCTAGTGTGGCACAATCTAGATGTGATGCATATCAAGAAAAATGTCTTTGATAATGTGTTCAACACCGTTATGTACATAAAAGGTAAAACAAAGGACAACGGGAATGCACGTTTGGACTTGTCCAAGCTTTGTAAACATCCAGAGTTAGAACTTGTTGAAGTAAAAGGGAATCAATTAACCAAAAGCAGTTTATGTGCTTGGAGGAGGACAAGTAAGGAACTGTGTTAGTGGCTGAAACAGTTGAGATTTCCTGACAGTTATGTGTCTAATATTGCTTGTTCTGTCAACGTCAGTGAGGGAAAAATATATGGAATGAAGTCATACTGCCATGTGTTCATGCAAAGGTTGCTACCTATTGCATTTCGTGACATGTTGCCGAAGCCTCTATGGGGAGCATTGTCTGAGCTGAGTCGATTTTTCACGATTCTGTGTGCATCAGAACTCAGGCTTGAGGATGTGCAAACTATCGAATAGAATGTGGTCACCATCGTATGCAAGTTGAAGAAGATATTTCCGCCTGCATTCTTCGATCCGATGGAGCATTTATCGTACATCTACCATATGAAGCTAAAGTTGGAGGGCCAGTAGAATATAGATGGATGTATCCATTTGAGAGGTATATGCGAATATTAACAATTTTCTTCTTAGAATTGCACCTTATATATGATATGTTTCCCATTTGTCTTGTACATTGTTGATGTAGGTGTATGCATGACCTGAAAATGAAAGTCCAAAATAAAGCAAAAGTGGAGGGTTCTATTGCTGAGGCATACATTATGGAGGAATTCTCAAACTTTTGTTCTATGTACTTTGAAGCAGACATACAAACTCGTCGTACTCAACCTCCACGTAATGATGATGGGGGGGGGGGGGGGGGAATTTGTGTGTTCAGATCGACTCTCCATATTTAATCATCCTGGACGTGCCTTCGATCGTTCTTCAACTTGCATGGTGGATGACAGAGAGTTATGCGTCGCAAAGATATATATTCTTTTAAATTGTGTTGAGCTAGAGTGTTATGTTGAGTAAGTGCTAAACTCACAATTTATTGTGTATATAACTTCTTTGCCCTTATTCTAGCTATTGAAGGTGGTCTTCCATTTATATTATAGACAATTTGATTCAGAAATAATTCAAAGAAATCACATCTCAGTGATTATGTGGTTGAAAAAGAACAAGAGAAGTCATTAGCCTTATGGCTAAGACAACGCGTAAGTGTACATGCTCAAAGAGTACAAAATATAAATATGTTCACTTTTTAACTGGTCTTCTCTATACGTAGGTTGAACAAGGTTTAATTACTAATGAAAGAGTTCGTCAGATAGCCGATGGCCCATCGAAAATTGCACAGAACTATTCTGGATTTATTGTGAATGGGTATAGATTTCATACAAAAGACTATGAACAGAGTAAGTCTACCATGAACAGTGGCATATGTGTTAAAGGAAGTACATACAACGAAAGTGAATATAACTACTATGGTATTGTAGAGGAGATCTTACAGTTGTAATATCTCGGACAAGACAATCATATATTCTTATTCAAGTGTCATTGGTTTGATTCAAATTCCATTCGAAATGACACAATGCATGGGATTGTCGAGCTTAAACATAAGTCAAAATTGAATACTTATTGTAGACACGCCATTTTAGCAACATATTAAGTAAATTTCATATTATACCGCGATGCCTCAAAGTGGCTCTCTTCATTAACCACTTGAGTGGTTTTTCTATTGTTTTAGATTTTTCTAGGATTTTTATGAATTTTTTAAGGGGTCTGTTGAACTCAAGTTATTCGCATCTGATATAGTGGAGGCCATTCAGAGGTTTGATATATAGTGGATAAAGCCGACGCGTCTCACACTTTCTTTTCTGGCGCTTACTCTGTTTTGAGTCGCGTCCTCTAAAGCCGCCGCGATTATAAGTTTCCATTTTCAATTTATGGAAAATTCCAAAATTATTTTTGGAAGGATTTTGTTGCCAATTAGAAATGCGTCGACATAGTATGACGTGTTATTAACCTTCCCTGATACGAAGATCAATTTCCATCGAAAGAAAGATTCTCTCCTATACGCGGCGGCCTTGGCCGACGCAATTCAATATTTCCATTTCTAAATATTTGGAAAGAATCAGTTTAAATGGGAAGTGTTTTAAATGCGGCGAGTGTTGCCGACGCGATTCTAAAGAAGGCCATAATCGATGTTTGGAATTGCTTAATCGTAGCAAGTCGATCTTGGAAATCGCTGCAGCCTTGTCGGATGCGATTCAAGATATAGGCGTCCACTATGTTCGACACGATTCAAAGAATTTTTCCCTATAAATTGACCCCTGAGGCCATTGTTCTGATCATCACCCACGCACTATGGCGAAGCCCTGCCGGATTGGAAACTCAGCTGCGAACCAAGGAGGAGCACCTCTCATTCCAAGCCACTTCACACACTCAACTTGTGGAGCTCGGAGCCTCCATCCTCTTCATTCCATTGGCGCGAGGCGGGAGGAGTTCTTCTTCCAATTCGTCCATTACAACCGCAGTGGCTTACATCACCATTCTCCCCTTTTCTCCTTCATTTCTTTTATTTTATTTAGTGCATTTTCTCACTTTATCAACACACACACAACATTTTCTCCCTACCCACACTTTTAGGGGTTTAACACCACCCCATGAGGTGTGTTAACGCCCATTTTGATGCTTTTTATTTCTTCTCATTGGAGTTTCTACTACACCTCATAGTCTAATCTTCCCTATCATTTGTTTGTTCGTTTTCACCTTTTGCAAGGTAACCATCAAAGCTAAATCTTCTTCACCGCCGGCCGGTGGAAGAAGTAAGAAGAACCCACACATTTCTCCCGCGATCTTCGGGCAAAGGTAAGTACTCTACATCTTCCTCTTCGCCCGTCTCCTTCGACACCTACGTGTGTCTGGCGATCACACTCCATTTTGTGCATACACACACATTTTTCTTCTTTGCTTATTTCCTCACCATGCTTTTTTATTTTCATTTATGTAAATTTTTTAATCATTCTCTTTGTGGAGGTGTTTTGAAAAAAAAAACCGCCTACAAATTGGCGATCACGGTTGGATAACTTTTCATTTTAGTTTTGGTTACCTTTTCTTCGGCACCCAAGTGTGCCCCTCCTTCGACACCCACGTGTGTCCCTCCCTTCATACCCCACGCGGTACACCCCCCTCCTTCCGCACCCCACGCTATGTTCTTTGAGAATTCCCATCGCCATTACCAAATTGTAGTTGTGTTGTTTTTTTTACACTTTTCATAAAAATTTTGATTAAAAAAAAATCATCAACATCTTGTTCCCTTCCCCATTTATTTACCTTCGCCTGAAGAAAGCATCTTTATTTGCTTCTTACTTTGCTCCATGTGGCTTGTTGAAAGCATGCTACAGTGATTTTTACTATTCTCCGATTGCTTCTTGTTTCGCATCGCGTGTAGGCAACGCGATTGGTGGTTGTTGTGCGGCGGACATACCCGACGTGATTTGTGACAGACTCCGGAGGGAGTTTCCGCGGCTCTTATAGCTTCTGTGAGCTGTCAAATCCGCAGCTGACTGAACGGATGCGTTTGTTTTGAACCGCGGCCACTGTACTGGACGCGATTCAGTCTATCACAGACAACAGGGAATTTTCTGCCACCTTGCATTGTGCATTGCTTACAGGGTATACTGCGGTTGAGGGACCTCCTTACACTAAGATCCAAACACCCCTCTTGGTAAAGGCGACCTCTCCATTGGGCATTCTGTCTCATTGGACTAAGGGACCTTTTCCAAGACCTCTGTAAGTCTCTGTACCCCGTGGATTCCCTCACGGTGGACCGAGCTGGTTGTACCACCTTGGAGACCCGAATTGGAAAACCTGCTGTGTGAGAGGGAGCGTGTTTAGTGGGCCAGAAGTTCTCATCCTACCCACTTAGGCCCAAACCCATCTGGAGTGACACCTTGCAATTAAAATCCACATTGAATCATATTGAACAATTAATTGGGCATAAGCATCCTTAAGTGTTTGTTTTAAAAGCCATTAACCTCTTCTCTCAAACTTGTTTGAGTAGTTGTTTGGTAAACTGCTTATTACGTTACATTGTTTGTTTATGCAACTTCGTTCAGGCCGATCTCTCGGAATGGCCGAATACGAAGAAATGGCTTATCATGATGACACTTATGATGAGGTGTATGACTTCATGGAACCTTTCCCACAACTCCCCAATGCACCCCATGCTGGCCCATCTACCTCGCATGTCAATGCGATGGATTCTCAGACTCCCCATTTTTCTCCGAGGCATGACACTGCAAATCCCTCCACTTCTATTGATTTGTCCCAACTCGTGGATATCCTCCAAAGCCTCCAAGCTTCTCAGCTTCAGGAGGTCCAAGCCGCTAGCCCATCCAAACTCTCCACCCGAACGCAGGTGTTCATACTGAACCCGCTCGCGACTCGACGGTCCGAGCCTCTCCTACCCCCTCGCGAGCCAATTCCATTATTCACTCTCACCCCCACAGCCCCGTTGGGAGGCCTTCTCTTGTCCGGCCAAGCCCCACCACAGCAAGGCCCACTTACCTTCCCCGGGCTACGACCCATAGTTCTGTGCCCGGTTGCGCCCCTCCTCTTCACTATTCTGCCCAAGTGAGTGCACCCCAACCTCACTTTTTCGGGGCACCTCACAAATCATCCTCCGATCAGCTCACCCAAGCACTCCTTGCAAAGGTGAGCTGTCTTGAACATTACTTAAAAAGGGTGTTCGCACCCAAGGATTCTTTTTAACTAGCACTACCCTCTATGTCAGTCTTTCATCTTCCCCCCTCTGAACTCCCGATCTACCGCCGCTACAATGGCAGTGGTAATACGTTCCTCCACATCAAGGAGTTGATGTATAAGTCCTCCTTCTGGAAAAATGACAATTGTGCCCTTGCCTTCCTCCTCCGCCGATCTCTAGATGGGCCCGCCCTCGAGTGGTTCTACTCTTTGGAGCCCGCGGACGCCGAGGACTTCGAGGCAGAACAGAGGAAATTCTTGCAGCGGTACAGAGATCGGTTGGCCCTTCACATTCTATTACTGATCTGATGGCTGAGAGAATGAAGGCAGATGATGATTTCATGCACTATGCGGACCGGTGGAGAGCTATGGCTGAGAGGCTAAGAGACCCATTGTCTGAGCCTAAGCAAGTTAAGATGATCACAGCAAATGCCACGCCACAATTCAGGCACATACTGGCGATGAATAAGCTAACCACAATGGAGGAGCTATATGAGAGAGCCCGTTACATCCAGACTCAATTGAAGGACTCTCTGATCATGGCTGTGTTTGAGCCGAAGGCCCAGACATTTAAGACGTGCTCCCCCTACTGGCGGTCCCACTACTGAGGGGGTCATACAAAACGAGCAGGTGAGTGCCATGGTCAATCCTAGTACCTCCACCTACTGTCCTAACACCCAAAACCAACAGTCACAACAGTCCCAGTCCAGGCCGAACAACACCCCCCCCCCCCCCCCCATGATTAGGATGCCACCTTAGCAACCTCAACAGCCACAACAACCTCAGCAACCTCAGCAGCCTTAGTAGCAACAACCCCCTGCCAATCAATACTGTCAAGCTCTGCTCCAACCTCCTCCATACCGACAGACACAGTTGCCCCATTACGACCCACCTGCCACTCACCAATACCAACAACAGCAACCTGCTCCTGCACCTCCCCCACAATACAATCAAGTCCCTCCTCTAGGAACCTATGAGCCCCAACAGCCTAGACGTCCCCCTGGCCCAAGAAGAGCCCAATATCCTCCTCTGCCGGAGACCTTGAATGATATTTTCAATGCTCTCATGGCCGCCAAACCACCCACCTTTCCGAGGGAAAGGCTACAATGGCCTCCCAATGTTGACACCTCCCGATATTGTGCATTCCATGGGGGACCGGGCCACACTTTGGAAGCCTGTTTCCACTTTAAGGATTATATTTATGATTTGAACGATAATGGAGGAATAGATTGGGAGGAAATAAAGAAATACATTGCTGAGATGAAGGCAAGAAGGTCACCTAGGCAGAATCAGCAGCAACAACAGCAGCAGCAACCTCAGGCACCCTAGCAGTAGCCCAATATGGGCATTGTCCAGAATCCCCTCCGGAAGCATCAGTCTCCAAATCAGCAAGTGAACGCCCTCATGGCGTCTCCCCGCACTAATGACATGCCCAGCCGTTCCATGGAAGTAGCCTCCACCTCCCAGTCATCCTTTACTCTACCCCCTTTCATCCGTGTACCCACTCCCTCTAGCCATTTACCCTCCTTCCTACGCATTCCTGCAACCGCCACCTATCATTCAACACTCTCTAACCCGCCATCCAACCCTCCACTTATACGTCAAACCCCCACCACTACTACAGCATCACCTCACCCTAACCCACAAGCTCCCTTCCTATGCAACCTCTCCACCATAGCACCACCACCAAATCACCCTTTCCTACGCCAACCCCCTACTACCACTTCCTCACAACCGTCATCATCTAACCCACCTCTCCTACGCACTCCATCGACCGCACCCCTCACTACACCTAACCCCCAAGCCCCCTTCCTTCGTACTACTATTCCACCTCCGAGTATGGCAAGTATCCAACTACCACACTAAATGTTCACCCCCCAGTCTTCCACTTCCCATCCATCTCCCGTTCCACAGGCCGTGGCAACGATTGGGGGAGAAAATTCTGAAGAAACAATGGTGCTCCAGAGTGGGCGTATATTCAATAGGATTTTCCCCCAGCAGTAGGAACAAGTATCTTTCCCCCAGGAAGAGGAAACACCAGTAGAGGAGTCCATCCTAGGGACTCAATATGATTTGCTCAAGCACCTAGACAAGACACCGGCCCGAATATCCATTTTAGAGCTGATCAAGAGGTCATCGGTACACCAAGAAGCCCTCATGTAGTATTTACAGAAGGTTATGGTTAATGAAGATTTGCCTGTAAATCAGATCAGTGTGGTCCTAACTCCCACTAGTCAGGGTCCGGCCATTGAATTCCATGAATTAGAGCTAGCGTCGATGGAGTCTCAGTGGTACGCCCTACGCTTAACAGTCAATATCAATGGGGTCTGTGTGTCTCAGTGTCTAGTGGACTCTGGGGTGCCAATCAATGTCATGTCCTTGGACACGCTAAATTTTTGTGGAGTCGCATTGCAGTCAATACGACCCTCATCTATCACAATCATGGCTTACGATAACACTAGTAGGCCGCCAAAAGGGGTCGTTGCTTTGAAGGTAGGACTGGGTCCGTCCGTCGCTAAGATGGATTTTCACATTTTTGACATGGACCCGAGCTTCCGAATGATTCTGCGGAGACATTTTATCCAGGCACTTGGCGCTGTTATCTCGACTGTTCACCAGTGTCTCAAGTTCCTGTACAAGGAGCGGGTCATCTAGGTTGCCAGCAAGCTTACTGTCTTGGAAGTGGATGCCATGACTGATAATTCAGTCCCTTCCATTTGGCCCAGCAACAAACCATTGATGTCGGTGTTAGACACACTCAGCATGAACCTGGGACCAGTTAGTTCACCATCCATTAATGCTGCAAGAAGAAGTAAGATCATGACTGAGAAAGGTTGGCATATTATGCTGCAAATGGGGTACTAGCTAGGCAAAGGACTGGGGGCACAACTACAGGGTAGGACCGAAGCCGTCAGAGGCAGAAAAATGAGACCCAAAGTAGGATTGGGATACAAGCCAGGAAAGACCGATCACTAGCAGGGGTAGCCACTCATATGGGGTTTATATGAACATTTCAAGAGAGGACCGCTGCAACTAGGGAATGAATAGACATCCACCATTATTGCTGAACCCATTCATTGTTCACCCCTAGGCATATATAAAGTTGTAGACAACCACAGGGCCCCTAAGCAAATGAAGAGGGGCAAGTCCGAGGCGGAATGGAGCCGGTGGTTTGACATGAGCGACATTGCCACCACCTTGGACCAGCTTTTCACATCAGTAGACACCGAGTAGCTAGCGGTGGCCACCAGCAAGAGGCCACAAGAAGAGGAAGTCGAGCCAAGCACATCTCCCATAGAACCTCTCACAACAACCAGGCTTGGGGCGGGCCTTTTCCTTTCCTCTGCAGGCAATGTGCCTACTCTCCAATTCACTCCGAGCAATACGCTCGATATCCCTCCCCTTTCAGGCAACACGCCTACACATCGATCCTCTCTAGGCAACATGCTACTCCCCTCCCTTTTTCGGGCAACGCGCTCGATCTTCCTCCCCCTCCAGGCAACGCACCTACTCGCTTCTTCCCTTTGGGCAACGAGCTCATCTTCCTCTCCTCTCCAAGCATCGCATCCTCTCTGCTGTAGGCCACCGATGGCCCTCCTTCATTTCCCTAAGCATTCCTCGGGCACCGACGCCCCACTTGGAAATTTCTCTGCACTCTCCTGAGCAGACGCTCACCCTTCAGTTCACTCCCTCTAATCTCTCTTCTCCCGAGTCTGCGCTCATCTCCCACTTGTCCAGATTGGCGATCTCACCTCACCCTCTCCCTCTGTGCATGCTGGACACTGAGGGGGCCCAAAAAAATGACATTTTCCCAATGGCAGATACTGTCATCACAATCGAGGAGACCTCTTTCCTCACCTCAGAAGGTGCTCCAATTGACGGGCCACTCCTCCCTGGTCCTATGACCGACGTCCTATTTCCCTCCACGCAGGGACCTTCATTCCCCTCCACGCAGGGGACTTTTACTACTTTTCCTCCCCCCTCTCCTTCCCCCAAGCAGGGAAGTTCTTTTACTGCTTTCAATCCTCCTCCATCTTCCCCCACGCGGGATTATGCTTTTACTATTTTTAACCCTCCTCCACCCCCTACTGTAGATTTTGGTAGTTGTAGTGAGAGTCTATGCAACAACCCTCTTTATACCGGTACAATTATACCAATCCACATCGGTATAATGAACGTCATCACAATGGGACATTTACCCAAACAATAACATACAATTGAGATGCTCATAAATATAAATACAGTGTAGTGGAAACAAAAGAACTACTTGTCTTCATTTCATCATCCACATTTAACATACACGATTCAAATGACAATCAAAGATAACTAAAGACCACGAAAATAAAGTGCTAAAAATCAGATTACATAGCTTGTCCACAATTACATAATAGTTCCATTACAATGCCTCAATTACATACAATGAAAACAAAAAGTCACGATGACGACTCCACCAGGCTACTCGCCACGCTCGGAGTCACTTTCCACGGTCTCCTCTAACGATGTAGGGTCACCAACTAAACTTGTACACCGAAGCAAGGAATGAGTCTAAAAGACTCAGCAAATAACACCACATACCTCATACATGCATATATCACAGTAGGTTTTTCATTCCAATTTACAAAGCAAAACATATAGCATGCTTGGACATTGATAAAAGACAACCTATCACGATAATTCTACAAAATTTAAAACACATGGTACATGATTTAAGACATTCCAAAATAAATATCCTATCACATGCTTTCTACTCATGTAATCACATGGAAGCTACATTTCAAATAAGGCTATAGCATGGAAGCAACCAAACATGGAATTCTTGTATGCATAAAAGAAACATTTCTATCATGGTTTCTACACATTCTTACACATGCACCTTATCATTTTCTACACTTTAAGGTTGCTGTTTTGACATGGATTTAGTAATTCGCATCCTATCACATGAGAACTACATTCTCGATTTCACTACAACGTGATAGCACTTAAACATGGAAACGTTTCACATAAGCAAGAATCGTTCCTAACATGGATTCTACGCATTTCTACACATATAAAACATTCTTATAAACACAACTAGGTTGCTGTTGTAACATAATTTCACATTAATGTATCATGGATCACTATTTCACAATCTAACTTATTGGTTTCACATGTTTACACAATCACTCATTCACATAGTTCTCTTTTTACACATTGCACATTTACACATATTCACACTACACAATTTACACATAGTCACATTCACATTCACAATTTAGTTCCATGACACATAGTCCAAACCACGATTAGAAGGACACATCACATAACACATACACATAGATGCCACCTAGGCAATACAGTGACGACTCTTGGACTGCGCAGACCGGGAGAACAAGTCTCCACCATAACCAGTGGTACTTGTCCACCTCCAGGATTTCATCCTAATGCCCTTAGGATCTTAATACATTGAACCTTCCCATGGAGACTTTTCCATGGTACGGTTCCACGACCCTCTATGGAAGCAGTGTCACACATGGCACAGTCTTACACATTACACATTCCGATTTTAACACACATATTACACATGTCTTTATATTCTCTCACTTATGCACATGGCTCTATTTTTCCTAATCATGATACTATTGATGACAAAAATCAAACATTCAGTAGCTCACATTAATCAGGTTGGCAAACCCATCATCAAATCATATTCATGGTAGCATGTAT
Organism: Colocasia esculenta; assembly: GCA_014218235.1. Taxonomy (NCBI): domain Eukaryota; kingdom Viridiplantae; phylum Streptophyta; class Magnoliopsida; order Alismatales; family Araceae; genus Colocasia; species Colocasia esculenta. The sequence continues at coordinate 29,213,950 of CM024762.1, forward strand.
TTATCACATGTTTTCACATGAAAATTTCATAATACATTTTACAGTTATCCAAATACCATGAAATTTAACCACGCACTAATTTCCGGTTCATGACCTCACATACAAATTTTCAGATTTTTCAGAGTCATATTACATTTACAGAAATTAAAACATTCAGTTTCATGCCATTCATAATTCAAGTTATCATGGAATATAACATGAATATCCAGTTTGACAATTCATAGCCCTGAACCTAACATACACCTCATCGCAGAAACTTTCCTCGGATTTATTGCACAACACACAATTTACTGTAAATTTTCAAATCCTACGCATGTCTTCTATTTCCAAAACAGAAATTACAGTAAATCCCACAATCATGGAAAAATTGTCAAAATGCAGGGCATGGACTGATACATATATACACGGTTTAGAAAAATTTAGGGTATTCCATTCTTCAGGGATCATGTAGACATTAGGTGAACATGCATAATCCATTTTCCAAACATGTATTTCAATAAGTTTAACAATTCATGCCATTCACCAAAAAGCACAGAAAATTTCACACACACCACATTGTCTATTTTACATAACATATACGATTACATTATATCCTCATGCAAAAACACTTCGAAAATTAATCATATAGAAGGGAGAACAGCTCACTGTTCTGCCCTAAAGAACTTAACGACACAGTCTGGCCGTTAATGGAGCTTAACGGCAACATCGTTGGCCGTTAATTGAAGATCTTAACGGCAAGGGGTCTTGCCGTCAAGTTCAGGTCTATGCAAAAACACAGACCTGAGCTCCAAAAGAAGGAGAAGTGTGAGGATCCAGGACACGAGGAAAATCTGTAAAAATGGTAAAACCCTACTAGACACCTACATGGACGAAGTGTATGGGTTACTTGCCTCTAAATAAATCTCCAAAGGGATCAAAGGTGTTGTTGAAGCTCTCCTTGGGCAGTCCTATGAAGCGTCCAAAAGAGCTCTCCTCCGGGTTCTGTGGTGTTGTAGCTTCCAGTCCGTGGTTGGGGAAGCCTCCTCCTATGTCCAAGCTAGCTTCTAGTTGCTGTAGATCGCCGGATGAATCTCCCAACCGCCGGATCTGAGCTCTCCAAGCTCAGGTTTTCTCAAAGGGCTTAGGGTTTCTCTCCTTCTCCTTGCAAAGAGCCAAGAGAGGGCTTTCTGGTGCAGAAAGGGTTTAGTTTATAGGAGAAGGTTTGGGATATCCCGGAGGGGTGATGGGATGGCCTGATAGCGTTGGGGACATCTCCCTAATGGCTGGGCTTGCTTGCCCCCGGAATTTCGGGGTCTGCAATGCATGCAGGTCAGAGATATTAACGTCCACATCCATGGCCATTGACTTAAGTATTAGCGTCCATCGAGGTGGACGCTGACTCAACTTGGACGTCCATCCATGTTGACGCCAATTTGGCCCTTCGGCCAAACTTAAAAATGCAGAAAACCATGCTTAACTTATACATATATATACCATCATGTACACACTACCACCATGCAATTCATACACTATTTACAACTAATATACACATGCACACATAAGTATAACTAGTTAATACGTACGTAGATATGTACATCTATACATACACAAGCATGAATTATTTACACGTAATAAAGTAATACAACAAAATTCGAGGGCCTTACACCCTCTCCCCCTTAAAGAAACTTCGTCCTCGAAGTTTAAACAAAACTACTCAAACAAACGGGGATACTTCTTCTTCATCGCATCCTCAAGCTCCCAAGTAGCCTCCTCTCGTGGGAAGTTACGCCATAGAACTTTCACCGACGCAATACCCTTGTTCCGGAGATGCTGAACCTTCCGGTCAAGAATAGCTACTGGTTGCTCCTCATACGAAAGATCTGGTTGTATCTCCACTGGCTCGTGGCTAATCACATGAGATGGATCTCGGACATAATTCCGGAGCATAGACACGTGGAAAACGGGATGAACACTAGCTAAAGCTGGGGGTAAAGCTAGCTCATATGCCACGTTGCCCAATCGTCTGAGAATCTCATACGAGCCAATGAATCTAGGGCTCAACTTACTATGCCTGCCAAATCTAACCACACCACGCGTAGGCGATATCTTCAAAAAGACATGTTCACCTACCTCGAACTCTAAATCCTTCCTCCTGTTGTCGGCGTAGCTCTTCTGCCTATCCTGTGCCGCAACAAGCCTCTTCCTGATAAGCTGGATCTTATCCGAAGTCTTCTGAACTAACTTCGGACCGATCAGCTGCCTATCGCCTGTCTCCTCCCAACATAAAGGAGATCTACAAGGCCTTCCATACAACGCCTCAAATGGAGCCATACCAATACTCGCATGAAAGCTGTTGTTGTATGCGAACTCCACTAGAGGTAGATGACGCTCCCAATCATCCTTCCAATCCAGTACACACGCTCTCAACATATCCTCGAGCGTCTGGATAGTCCTCTCGGACTGTCCATCTGTCTGGGGATGAAACGCCGAACTGAGCTTCAGCTCTGAACCTAACGCATCCTGAAACCTTTCCACAACCTCGAAGTAAATCTCGGATCTCGATCCGAAATGATCGACTTCGGCACACCATGCAATCTAACCACACTACTAACATACAATCTAGCTAAACTCTCAACCGACTGCTTCTTCTTCATGGGCAAGAAATGCACAGTCTTCGAGAATCTATCTACAACTACCCAAATCGAGTCATTGCCCCTTCTAGATCGAGGAAAACCCGAAACAAAGTCCATCATGACAGCATCCCACTTCCATACTGGGATCTCCATCCTTTGTATAAGGCCGGATGGTCGCTGTCGCTCGGCCTTCACTTGCTGGCATACTAAGCACCGGGATACATAATCTGCCACATCCCTCTTCATGCCAGACCACCAAAAGGACCTCTTCAAATCCTGGTACATCTTAGTGTTACCCGGATGAATAGAGAATCTCGACCTGTGAGCCTCCGCTAACACATGCTCACAGACATCTACCAAATCAGGGACACACACTCGGTGATGGAATCTAATCACACCGTCCTCATCACGAGCAATGCCTGCCTTGCCCACTAACTCTAGGAGTCTAGGGTCGGCTTTCTGTTGCTCGATCACCTCATCCAAAACCGAGGACCTAAGGGATAACTGAGCTACAAAAGCCTGGCATAGCGATGGCTCTAACTCAGTCAATGCGCAAGCCGCATCCTCCAACATCATCCAGTCCTGCTGGAGAGATGGTCTCTTCCTGCTCAGAGCATCCGCTACGACGTTCGCCTTTCCAGGATGATACTGAAGGTCGAAGTCATAGTCCTTCAAGAACTCAATCCATCTTCTCTGCCTCAGGTTCAATTCCTTTTGGAAGAAAAGATACTTCAAGCTCTTGTGGTTGGTGAACACCTCAAATCTGACACCATAAAGATAGTGTCTCCAGATCTTTAGTGCATGAACCATTGCTGCAAGCTCCAAATCATGAGTCGGATAGTTCTTCTCATGCTCCTTCAACTGACGAGAAGCATAAGCCACTACCCTTCCTTGCTGCATTAGCACACAGCCTAAGCCAATCCGAGACGCATCCGTGTAGATAGCAAAACCCTCTACACCGCTCGGAAAGACTAACACCGGAGCTGACGTGAGCTTAGTCTTCAACAATTGAAAACTACTCTCACACTTCTCGGACCAGACAAACTTCACTCCCTTTCTGGTGAGCTGAGTCAATGGGGCGGCGATGGATGAAAATCCCTCAATGAATCGCCGAAAGTAACCAGCCAAACCCAGAAAACTACGAATCTCTGAAGGGGTCTTGGGAATCTCCCAATCCATAACTGCCTGGACCTTTGCTGGGTCAACTGCAACACCAGCACCGGAGATAACATGCCCGAGGAAATGAACCTCGCGCAACCAGAAATCGCACTTGCCGAATTTAGCATACAACCTGTGCTCACGAAGAACCTCTAACACTACCCTCAAATGCTGACGGTGTGTGGCCTCGTCCGGAGAGTAGACCAGCACATCATTAATAAACACTATAACAAAGCTATCTAGATACGGCCTAAACACCCTGTTCATGAGATCCATGAACGCTGCAGGGGCGTTGGTCAACCCGAAAGGAAGGACCAAAAACTCATAATGTCCATAACGGGATCTGAATGCCGTCTTGGACACATCCTCACTCTGAATCCTCAGCTGATGATAACCAGATCGCAAATCAATCTTAGAAAAGACTGATGCATCTTGCAACTGGTCAAACAAATCATCAATACGAGGTAAGGGATACCTATTCTTCACAGTCACTTGGTAACCTAAGTGACCCGTCTTTCTTCTTGACGAATAATACAGGTGCGCCCCAAGGGGAAACACTAGGGCGAATAAATCCCTTATCTAGCAACTCTTGCAACTGCCTCCTTAACTCGGCTAACTCCGCGGGTGCCATCTGATATGGAGCCTTCGAGATAGGAGAGGTGCCTGGAAGCAACTCTCTGGTGAACTCTATCTCTCTATCCGGTGGCAATCCAGATAAATCATCGGGAAAGACGTCTGGAAAATCCTGCACTACCTCGATCTCTTCAAGAGTAGGTGACTCATCAGCCTCAGGTACTAACACCACGCTGGTAAGAAAAGCGTCACAACCTTGTTTACCATGCACATCGTCTTCATGGCAGAGATGACCAACTTTCCCGCCAAGTTCCTTGGCAAGGGATGAGAAAACTCGTCCTCACCAAGAATGCGGAAAACAATCCTCTTCCCACGGCAATCTACTAACACATAGTGCTCCTCTAGCCAATCCAGACCAAGAATAGCATCATAGTCTTTCATCTTTAGCAAGAAGAAACACCCATCTAGGACTCTATCCTCAATGCACACAGGAAACGACGGAATATACTTCCTAGTCGACATCGTACCCGCAGGGGTGTGCACAAACAAAGGGACTTCTAGATCCTTAGACTCTATGGCTGACTCTAGAGCTAACTGCCTAGGGAACCGCTCGGAAATGAACGAGTGAGTAGCACCCGTATCAAACAAAACCCGAGCATGCACACCTAGAAGTAAAACCGTACCTTCGGTGACATGCTCCGCCTACTCGGCATCCTCTCGTGCTAGAGCAAACACTCGAGCTGGGGATTGAGGCCTTCCTGGTCTTCCTGTAGCTGGCGCCGCTGCTGCTACCGCTGCTGGGGCTGGCGCTCTGCGCTGGACTCCCTGCTGAAGTCTCGGACAATCCTTGATCTTGTGGTCACTGCTTCCGCACTTCAAGCATTTCCCCGCAATCATCCAACACTCGGAACCACCATGTGTCTTCCCACAATGGGGACACTCCTTCTTCACACCAGGGGAACGTTGAGAAGGTACCTGTGCACTGCTGGTTGTTACCAGACGCTGCGGTGCCTGGTACACCGCTTTCTTCTTGTCCTGTCGCTGGAATGTAGCTGCAGGCCTCTTCTGCGAAGCCTTCTTCTCTTCAAGATAATGCTGCATCTCGCCTTTCTGCCTACAAGCAGTGCTAAGGGCCTCGTCCAAAGTGCGATGGTCGAACGCCACTAGCCTCATCTTCAGTGATGGTTTGAGTCCCATCACAAACTTCTTCGCCTTTCTGCGCTCATCAGCCACAACGTGAGGTGCATATTTAGATAATTCTGCAAACCTGGCCTCATATTCGAGCACGGTCATGGAGCCTTGAGTCAACGAGAGGAACTCCTACTCCATCCGATCTTGAATATGCTCGGGGACGAACTTGGCCCGTAAGAGCCTCACGAACTCGTCCCAAGCAACATCAATCGCGCCGTCTTCAAACCGTGTACGTAGCAATGAAGCCCACCATACATCAGCTCTTTCCTGCAGTACACCGTTCATAAGCACCATCTAAATAGGTCTAACTTAACAGAACATACAAACAGACAAAACTAACACATACCTGAAGCATATAGGTGGCTAAAGTAACCTTATCCTCATCCGCGCACCTAATAGCTCGGAAGATCTTTTCAATCTCCCTCATCCAACTCTCAGCTAGCAATGGATAACTCTCCCCCTTAAAAGAGGGTGCAACATCCTCTTGAATCTTTCCATGATGGAAGGTCCACCATGGTCCTGAGCTGGAACTTGAGCCTGTTACATCCAACAACAAATAATACACATTCAACATAACATCATACAACTTATAAAACAGACTACACTTTGATTGATTATGCTAACCTGAGCCTCCAACTGAGCCTGGAGCACAGCCTGGGTGTGGGCCTACGTCTGTATGGCCTGCACCAAACCTTGCATGAACACTCCATTATCCACAGGCGGCGGTGGGGGAAGTACAGAACCCTGCGGTGCCGGGGCCTGCTGCTCCGCCGCTCCTCACGTCTCGGCTAGTCCTCATGGGCCGGCGCTCCTCCATGCCTACCTCTCGAAGCCATGGCTGCAATAAAATTCAGCCACCATTAGAGCTACGTTAATTTATTTCCTAACCATTTTCTTATCTATTTTTCATTCATTATTAATTAATTCTACACATGTGGATGTTCCTATGTTGACTTAGCATGTAATGGGGATGATGACTTATATATATTCATGCGCAATCTCAACCGGTCGCTCTGATACCAATCTCTGCGACGACCCTCTTATACCGGTACGATTATACCAATCCACGTCGGTATAATGAACGTCATCACAGCGGGACATTTACCCAAATAATAACATACGATTAAGATGCTCATAAATATAAATACAGAGTAGCGGAAACAAAAGATCTACCTGTCTTCATTTCATCATCCACATTTAACATACACGATTCAAATGACAATCAAAGATAACTAAAGACCACGAAAATAAAGTGCTAAAAATTCGATTACCTAGCTTGTCCACAATTACATAATAGTTCCATTACAATGCCTCAATTACATACAATGAAAGCAAAAAGTCACGATGACGACTCCACCAGGCTACTCGCCATGGTCGGAGTCACTTTCCACGGTCTCCTCTAACGATGTAGGGTCACTAACTAAACCTGTACGCCGAAGCAAGGAATGAGTCTAAAAGACTCAGCAAATAACACCACATACCTCATACATGCATATATCATAGTAGGTTTTTCATTCCAATTTACAAAGCAAAACATATAGCATGCTTGGACATTGATAAAAGACAACCTATCATGATAATTCTACAAAATTTAAAACACATGGTACATGATTTAAGACATTCCAAAATAAATATCCTATCACATGCTTTCTACTCATGTAATCACATGGAAGCTACATTTCAAATGAGGCTATAACATGGAAGCAACCAAACATGGAATTCTTGCATGCATAAAAGAAACATTTCTATCATGGTTTCTACACATTCTTGCACATGCACCTTATCATTTTCAAGACTTTAAGGTTGCTATTTTGACATGGATTTAGTAATTCGCATCCTATCACATGAGAACTATATTCTCGATTTCACTACAACGTGATAGCACTTAAACATGGAAACGTTTACACATAAGCAAGAATCGTTCCTAACATGGATTCTACGCATTTCTACACATATAAAACATTCTTATAAACACAACTAGGTTGCTGTTGTAACATAATTTTACATTAATGTATCATGGATCACTATTTCACAATCTAACTTATTGGTTTCACATGTTTACACAATCACTCATTCACATAGTTCTCTTTTTACACATTGCACATTTACACATATTCACACTACACAATTTACACATAGTCACATTCACATTCACAATTTAGTTCCGTGACACATAGTCCAAACCACGATTAGAAGGACACATCACATAACACATACACATAGATGCCACCTAGGAAATACAGTGACGACTCTTGGACTGCGCAGACCGGGAGAACAAGTCTCCACCCTAACAAGTGGTACTTGTCCACCTCCAGGATTTCATCCTAATGCCCTTAGGATCTTAACACATTGAACATTCCCATGGGGACATTTCCATGGTACGGTTCCACGGCCCTCTTTGGAAGCAGTGTCACACATGGCACAGTCTTACACATAACACATTCCGATTTTAACACACATATTACACATGTCTTTACATTCTCTCACTTATGCACATGGCTCTGTTTTTCCTAATCATGATACTATTGATGACAGAAATCAAACATTCAGTAGCTCACATTAATCAGGTTGTCAAACCCATCATCAAATCATATTCATGGTAGCATGTATTTATCACATGTTTTCACATAGAAATTTCATAATACACTTTACAGTTATCCAAATACCATGAAATTTTAACCACGCACTAATTGTAGGTTCATGACCTCACATACAAATTTCCATATTTTTCGGAGTCATATTACATTTACAGAAATTAAAACATTCAGTTTCATGCCATTCATAATTCAAGTTATCATGGAATATAACATGAATATCTAGTTTGACAGTTCATAGCCCTGACCTAACATACACCTCATTGCAAAAATTTTCCCCGGATTTATTGCACAACACACAATTTACTGTAAATTTTTCAAATCCTACGCATGTCATCTATTTCCAAAACAGAAATTACAGTAAATCCCACAAGCATGAAAAAGTTCTCAAAATTGCAGGGCATGGATTGATATGTATATACATGGTTTAGAAAAATTTAGGGTATTCCATTCTTTAGGGATCATGTAGACAGTAGGTGAACATGCATAATCCATTTTCCAAACATGTATTTCAATAAGTTTAACAATTCATGCCATTCACCAAAAAGCACAGAAAATTTCACACACACCACATTGTCTATTTTACATAACATATACGATTACATTATATCCTCATTCAAAAACACTTCGGAAATTAATCATATAGAATGGAGAACAGCTCACTGTTCTGCCCTGAAGAACTTAACGACACAGTCTGGCCGTTAATGGAGCTTAACGGCAACATCGTTGGCCGTTAATTGAAGATCTTAATGGCAAGGGGTCTTGCCATCAAGTTCAGGTCTGTGCAAAAACACCGACCTGAGCTCCAAAAAAAGGAGAAGTGTGAGGATCCAGGACACGAGGATAATCTGTAAAAATGGTAAAACCCTACTAGACACCTACATGGACGAAGTGTATGGGTTACTTGCCTCTAAATAAATCTCCAAAGGGATCAAAGGTGTTGTTGAAGCTCTCCTTGGGCAGTCCCAAGAAGCGTCCAAAAGATCTCTCCTCCGGGTTCTGTGGTGTTGTAGCTTCCAGTCCGTGGTCGGGGAAGCCTCCTTCTATGTCCAAGCTAGCTTCTAGTTGCTGTAGATCGCCGGATGAAGCTCCAAACCGCCGGATCTAAGCTCTCAAAGCTCAGGTTTTCTCACAGGGCTTAGGGTTTCTCTCCTTCTCCTTGCAAAGAGCCAAGAGAGGCTTTTCTGGTGCAGAAAGGGTTTAGTTTATAGGAGAATGGGTTTGGGATATCCCGGAGGGGTGATGGGATGGCCTGATAGCCGTTGGGGACATCTCCCCAATGGCTGGGCTTGCTTGCCCTCGAAATTTCGGGGTCTGCAAAGCATGTAGGTCAGAGATATTAACGTCCACATCCATGGCCGTTGACTTAAGTATTAGCGTCCATCGAGGTGGACGCTGACTCAGCCTGGACGTCCATCCATGTTGACGCTAATTTGGCCCTTCGGCCAGAACATAAAATATGCAGAAACCATGCTTAACTTATACATATATATACCATCATGTACACACTACCACCATGCAATTCATACACTATTTACAACTAATTATACACATGCACACATAAGTATAACTAGTTAATACGTACGTAGATATGTACATCTATGCATACACAAGCATGAATTATTTACACGTAATAAAGTAATACAACAAAATTCGAGGGCCTTACAGTCTAGGTCAAGGTAGTGGAAAGCTAGGGGTAGTCTCTCAGAAGAAATCTGCGGATAGGAGGGTTCCGCACCGATTCCTCACTGATTAAGCCCGTAGGGGCAAGGCATGCCTAGCAATTCCAGAATTCGTAGAGGAGCCATTGCAGTTACCAAAGATAGAATATGAGCAATCAGTATGCTTTATTGATGATGGGTTTGGAGTCTATGAGATTATGGATGATGATGATCCTTTTGAGGAAGGTGATGAAGAATTCGAGGACGAGGCTGACACGTTCGCAAGTGGACTGAAGAGATTCGACGAACCATCAGCTTCCATACAATAAACCACCAAGGAAATCAATCTGGAAACTGAGGAAAACCCTAGGACTGTCCTCATAAGCAGTAACTTGTCACCAGCAGAAGAGGAGGCAATTATTGAGGTTCTTAGGGAGTGCAAGGACATGCTTGCATGGAGCTACGAGGATATGCCAGGCTTGGACACCGTGCTTGTTGAACACCGTCTTACTCTTAAGCCGGGGTCCATTGCCATTAAGCAGCGGTTGAGGCGTTTCCACCCACAAATGGCTTTGAAAATGAAAGATGAGGTCGATAAGCTCCACAAAGCCAAGTTCATTCGAGTTGTGCTTTATCCAAACTGGGTGGCGAACATTGTCCCGGTTATGAAGAATTATGGAAGAGTCAAGATTTTGCATTAACTTCCGAGACCTTAACCACACGTGTCCAAAGGATGATTTCCCATTGCCCCACCTCGACGTGCTCATAGATAACACTGCCGGGTATGAAACCCTCTCCTTCATGGATGGCTTCTCAGGGTACAATCAGATCAAGTTGGCTGAAGAAGATTAGGAGAAGACCTTGTTCACTACACCTTGGGGAACCTATTGCTATGTGGTCATGCCTTTTGGACTTAAGAATGCTGGAGCTACTTATTAAAGAGCTATGATGGCTATCTTTCATGACATGATCCACATCTTTATTGAAGTGTATGTGGAAGACCTGGTAGTGAAATCAAGGACGATGGTTGAGCGTCCTGGGGTTCTAACAAAGGTCCTGCAAAGGTCTAGAGAATATCAGCTGAAGATGAACCCTAAGAAGTGCGTATTTGGTGTCTCGTCGGGCAAGCTGTTAGGTTTCATTGTGAGCAAGAGGGGTATAGAAATAGATCTCAATAAGGCGAAAGCGATAAGAGAGATGCCCCCTCTCGAGAAATTGAAGGAAGTTCGAGGATTGATCGGGAGGCTACAGTTTATTCGCTAGTTCGTCTCCCAACATTCGCAGAGGTGTAGACCATTCTACGACCTCACCATGCTGGGAGTCGAATTCCATTGGGACGAGAAGTGTCAGGCGGCTTTTGATGGACTTAAGGAATACTTGGCTAATCCCCCTATTCTGAGGCCGCCGACTCCAGGCAAACCTCTCATTCTCTATGTATCTATCCTGGAAGACTCGGTAGGAGCTGTCCTTGCGCAAGTGGATGAAGAAGGTAAGGAGAGGGCAGCATACTACCTGTCTTAACTTCTCAACCCCTGTGAGCAAAGGTACACTGCATTGGAGAAGACATGTGCTGCTCTTGTATGGGTAGTGCAGAAACTGAAGCACTACTTTCTTGCTCACGAGGTCCATCTCATCGCCCGCATGAATCCTATCAAGTTCCTCTTCAAGAAATATGTTATTACTGATAGGCTAGCACGTTGGCAAAGCTTTCTCTCCCAGTTTGATATCATCTACATTCAGTAGAAATCTATCAAACGCTACGCCATAGCAGAACATCTCGCTCATCACCCTATTCCACAATTCGATCCTGTTCGTTCGGAGTTTCCAGATGAGGAATTGATGTCCCTTAGCCAATCTGGTCCTACGTGGGCGCCGTATTTCGATGGAGCTTTGAATTCTCATGGAAAGGGTATCGGGATTGTTCTACTATCACCTGAGGGTGCCACCTTCCCATGGCTTTTAAGCTGGATTTTCCTGCCACCAACAACATCGTCGAATATGAGGCTTTGTTGGCGGGCCTTGAGTATGCCCATTTCTACGGTGTTACCCATCTGCGGATTGTAAGTGATAGTCAACTGGTCTTGCACCAAGTGCTCACCAAGTACCAAACCCGTGATCCCAAGCTCAAGCCTTACCAAGAACTTGCCACAGCCTTTGCCAAGCTATTCACCAAGCTAATCTTTGTCCATATCCCTCGTCATCAAAATCTTCTGGCAGACGCCCTTGGTACAATTGGCGCCACCATGAACATGAATTTCCTCGGGGACTTTGACAGCATTCAAATTGAATGCTATAATGTTCCTGTCATTCTAGACCCCACCTTCCTCTGGACTAAGGATAAGATATTGAGGAATGCAGAGAGGAAGAGTAAAATTGAGATCATGTTACTGGAACTGGAAGAGGAATTGGAGGATGAGGAGAAGCCATGGTATTATGAGATAGCTAAGTATTGCAAGAATCAGTCGTACCCTGAGGAAGCCATAGCTGATGAAAAGAAGGCTATAAGGAGACTGTCCCAGAAGTACACCTTGATTAGAAACATTCTTTACAAAAGGGGACCCACTGTGTAACACCCCGAAAATTTAGTGATTTAAAATTTTAGAAATAAAGTAGAATAAATAAATTCCGTAATTATAGGACAAGAAAACTTACGTACCATTATCGTACGAGAGAAAAACACATCGGGAAGATTGTAACACGGAAAAATAACCCAACCATAAATTAAATAAACATGTTGGAGAGACTTACAACATTATGTATTAATAACCCATTAACAAGATTGGGCCAATGGAGCACATTTGGCCCAAGGATAAAAATCGGGACAAGAAATTACCCAGAAATTCGTGTATGTAATTATGCAATAATTAGGGAGGGAAATTTAGGGTTAAAATTAGGGTAATTAGTCATGTAAGGTAAGCCAATACCGGACCCAACCCTAAGAGGTGGTTTCCTAAACCTTTGCTACCTCCTTTGGGTGAGAGAATCCCAGATTTTGGAAAGTAGAAAACAGAATTCGCAGCCCCTTTCCTAGTCCCATTGGGACATGAATTAGAACCCTAAATCTATAAGAACTCGTCCTTAAACTCTTGGGGAAGGTTTACAACAAGTTGGGGTCGTGAGCAGCAAGTTTGGAGCGATGGAGGAGTGGAGAACGGCTGGAGAAAACGTGGTCTTCCTCAACCTCGCTCTGCATCAACCCAGAAATCTGCAGAGAGTTATTAGCATTCAAAGGTAGGTGTTCTCAGGCCAAGATTAAAGAAAACCCACACCATCATGTAGATCTTCGAGTCTAGGTTCATTTGCACTTGGTTTGGCTAATTTTCATGGAGTATACATTGTATATTCGTAGTTGTCCCTAAGTCTCGCACAGTTATGGCTTTTCCCGTTCATCTCATTATGCACGCGATTTGATACCTTATTAGACTAAACTTCCTTCATGAAATTTCTTCTACTGGTAGTCACGATCATCTTTTATGTTGGACATTTTTTCTAAAAGTCTTTTGTTAGAGAGCTATAAGCATGGTTAGAGAGTCCCTACATGATACTGCGATTTCGGGCTGCACTTAGCTTTATGTTCTTCATATATTTCTCAGGATTCAAGACTGAATTAGATCAAACCCCAAACATTAAAGTTCTCCTACTAGTTCTCTTCGTCATATTTCGTGTTGAATGTTTTTTCTAAAAGTCATTCGTTAGAGAGTTATAAGCAGGGTAAGTAAATCACTGCATAAGATGTGTTTTTGGGTTACCCTTGACCTATATATTTTTCAGGGAAGGTCTCTAGTGTCGACACTACTTGATCTAGTGTCGACACACTATCCCAAATTGGCCCAAAGGGTTCTCTGGGAAGGCCTCTAGTGTCGACACTACTTGTTCTAGTGTCGACACACTGTCTCTGTCCTATACTGGCACAATAGGTTCACTGGGAAGGGTCTCTAGTGTCGACACTACTTGATCCAGTGTCGACACACTGTCACAAATTGGCCCAAAAGGTTCTCTGGGAAGGCCTCTAGTGTCGACACTACTTGATCTAGTGTCGGCACACTGTCCCATACTGGCACAACAGGTTCACTGGGAAGGGTCTCTAGTGTTGACACTACCTGATCTAGTGTCGACACCCTGTACAGACCTGTTGACTGGGTTCTCTGGGAGCTGGGTCTAGTGTCAACACTACTGGATCCTATGTCGACACTACTTGCCCATTACTTCATTATTTTGCCTTGTGTTTGAAGCATGGTGTCGACACCAGTAAGGAGTGTGTCGACACTACCCTTGCAAAAAAATGTATGTCTTGGGTCTAACCGTTACATGATGTCTACTAGCATGTGCATGATGTTATATAGTATGCATGGACCTAAAAGAAATCACCCATTGAAAAATAGTAACGATATGAATATGATTCTGATGTATAATTGTGATTGACCTTATGTTCATTGGATTATCTTGTGATCTTACTTATTGTCAATTGAAATGATAAGATTTTGTTGTGAATATGGGGATGAATACATGTTAGTATGGACTTGTTAGTGAAGTTAATATCATGATTTGCATATGAGTTTCAATAGTTACATGCTTTCCGGTGTTCAATTAATTATTTGTCCATATGCATACATGCTAGGAAAGATCCATGACTCGTCCCTTACATATTTGCACGAATAGGCACACCCTCCTTGGGGAAATTGAAAGCTCTCTGTCGGTCATTCTGAATCGGCAAGACCAGCGATCTTTTCCTTAAGACCTCCGTAAGACTCCGTTCTCTATGGATTTCCACATAGAGGCCGAGCTGGTTGTACCATGAAGTACCCTGGAGATAGAGAGCACATGTTCTGCATACGATCTGTCATTAGTCATCCTCATGTCAAGACATTAATGAATTATGAAACATAAGATACGTCGTTATACTGCCTTTTGTTCTCCTGAGCTATTTGTCATACCTTGACTCTATGAATGATCATGTTCCTTTTACTATGAGCTTGTCATTGAAACTCTGTGGCCATAATATGAATATGTTTGTTCGGCACAATATGGGACTTCGGTCCATTTGACCAATGCCTATGCAATAGGGGCCCTGTCTGGTCCTGGGGAAGAGCGCCCCAACGTACTTATTAACCGCGGGAGTATGGACTTGTGGTGCGTGGCATGGCACTGATACTATATACAAGAGTTGTGAAAATTGTGCCTTTGTTTGATATGATAAGTTTGATTTGATATGATATGATAAGATTTGATATGATACGTCTGATCATGTGAACACATGATATCTGTATGAATATGGCCAATCTCTTTTGATACGATTCTACTCTTGAAATATCTGTTCATTGTATATGCAACTCGACATTTGATCTGGAATGATATCCGTTCTACTCTGCTATTCAATCTGTTAGTATTGCATGCATTGTCATCATATACATATTCATATCTTGCCTATTTAAAATGATAATCATGTATACTAGTGCCCGCACAATATTGAGATGTAAATCCTACTGAGCTAGTTCGCTCACCCTATCATCCTGCCCTTTTCAGGTAGTGAAGAGGAACCAGTGGAGTTCGATGGGACCGGGCAAGAGTGATGAGCACCCGCTATATGAGAAGTTGATAGTCTATGAATAGTTGTTTGAGTAGTCGATGTATTAGAGAAACATTTTCCTTTGAATAATGAACCCTTTTCAGTGAGTCCTTCTTATGTAAGGTTGTAACTAGTGGATTGAAATGGAATAAAAAGTACCTTTGATGATGTTATTAAGGTCTCAAATGTGTGGTTATATGTAATTGTTACTCTGCGTTACTCAACTGTGATACGTCTATTTGTATCGTTCACGTCTCCCGGTATTTATTCCGCTGCAAAATATCAGTGCGTGATAGTTGGTATCAGAGCCCTAAACTTTAGGGTCCAACGGAATAGGAACATAGGATGAAACTAGATCACACGAGTCAAAATCTGTCGTACCTAATGTGTGCTTGGGTAGAACCATGGGAATAGAAGTAACATGTGAGATATTTAGATGACTGACTTATATTATTATCTTGAAGGTATTTACTACCTCAATGGCCGCTGAACGTGCCCAGGCTAGGAGCATGCAACAAACAATACAGAACTTGATTTAGGCTATCCTGCAAGCCACCCAGGGTGGAGGTAACCGTGGAGCCGGTGATCTCCATCGGAATTTTCGGAATATGGATCCGCCTAGGTTTGAAGGGAGTACTGACCCAGATGTTGCTGAACACTGGGTTAAGGAAATTGAAAGGATATTCAGGGTCACACAATGCACGGGCCAGAACAAAGTACTACTGGCGACTTTCCATTGGAAAAGGATGCCAGGGCATGGTGGGAGTCGGTAGAAGCAACCCTGAATGGCCAGCAACTAACATGGGCTCAGTTCATTGAGAAATTCAACACCAAGTACTTTTCTGAGAGGGTCCAGGAATGGAAAGCAGCTGAATTTGCGGCTTTAAAGCAGAGAGGACTCAACGTGGCCGAGAATGAGGCCCAATTCTCTTGTCTGTCCCGATATGCTGTTCACTTGATTGGGACAGAAAGGATGAAGGCAAAACACTTTCTGAATGGCTTGAGGCCCCAGTTCATCACTCAACTGGCACCAATGGACATTCAAACCTATGCTGACATGGTAAAGAAGGCTCAGCTACTAGAGGATGCTATGGAAACTACCGAAATAATTAAAGGAAAATCCGTGAAAAGGGAGTAAGTGTCTTCTACAGGAAGGTATCAGCCGACCATTGGGAAGAAAAGGCCCAGTGGCGGAGTAAATGAACCAGCTGATAAAAAGCCAAAGGAGTTAGGTAAGCAGATAGTGGTGACAACGGGAGAAAGGTGTAAACACTGTGACAAAGCTAGTCACCGATCTAAACAATGCTGGAGAGTGCAAGGGAGATGCCTGCGCTGTGGTAGTCGTGACCACAGGATCTCGGACTGCCCAATGCTGAAAGAACAATCCCCTCAGTACAAGCATCCGAATGGACAGAAGAGGCAAGGCCACTTGCAAGCTATTCAGGAACCTCAAGCTACTGAAGAAGGAGGTATCGTGGAAGGTACACTTACTATTCTTTCCCGACCCGCATATGTTCTCTTTGATACGGGAGCTACGCATTCCTTTATATCTCAAACATTTGTTGATACCCTACTTGTGAAACCCGTCCCAATGAAATCCGGAATAGTTGTGTCAACCCCAATTGGTCCTGGCACCAATCATACAAACCATATGCCATCTAGTGAAGTGTTGATTGAAACCCAAAACCTACCAGCAAATTTAATATGTATGGATATGGAGGGGTATGATGTGATACTGGGAGCAGACTGGTTGTCTGAACATGGGGCTAGTATCAACTGCAGGAGAAGTCGGGTAACCTTTAGCCATTTCCCAAAACTAGTGTTCACAGGGGATAGAAACTGCAGGAGATTGTCACTTATCTCTGCACTACAAGCCAAAAGGATGATGAGGAAAGGTTGTATGCCCTTTCTTGCTGCTGTTGTCATCACAAAGAAGGAAGTCAAAGTTGAGGACATCCATATTGTCAGCGAATACGCTGATGTTTTTCGCGAAGACTTGCCAAGAATTCCTCTTGAGCGAGAGGTCAATTTTACCATCGAATTGGTCCCTGGAGCAGCACCAGTATATAGGGCACCATATAGAATGTCCCCTGCAGAACTGAAGGAATTAAAAGAGCAATTGATGGAGCTATTAGAGAAGGGATTCATCCGACCAAGTACATCACCATGGGGTGCACCTGTCCTCTTTGTCAAGAAGAAAGATGGGTCAATGAGGCTGTGTATAGACTACAGGCAACTAAACCAGTTAACCATCAAGAACAAATATCCCTTTCCAAGAATTGATGAGTTGTTTGATCAATTATATGGAGCTAAATACTTCTCTAAAATAGATCTCAGATCCGGCTATCACCAATTGAAGATCAAAGGAGAAGACATTCATAAGACAGCCTTCCGAAGCAGGTATGGG
The DNA here is from genome assembly GCA_014218235.1 of Colocasia esculenta. Taxonomy (NCBI): domain Eukaryota; kingdom Viridiplantae; phylum Streptophyta; class Magnoliopsida; order Alismatales; family Araceae; genus Colocasia; species Colocasia esculenta. The sequence continues at coordinate 29,231,712 of CM024762.1, forward strand.
CATTATGAATTTATTATTATGCCTTTCGGACTAACAAATGCCCCTACAGTTTTCATGCAGTTGATGAATAGCATTTACCGCCCATATCTTCATAAATTTGTGGTGGTATTCATCGATGATATATTGATCTATTCTAAGACAAAGGAAGAGCATGAGGAGCATTTGAGGATTTCATTACAGATTTTAAGGGAGAATAAATTATATGCCAAGCTAAGTAAATGTGAATTCTGGCTTGAGGAGGTATCCTTTTTAGGGCATGTGGTAACTAAGGATGGTATCGTTGTTGATCCATCAAAGGTTGAGGCTGTACTGAAATGGGAAAGACCGACAAGCGTTACAGAGATCAGGAGCTTTCTAGGATTAGCAGATATTATCGAAGGTTTATAAAGGATTTCTCAAAGATTGCAGTGCCATTAACCAAGCTGACCCGGAAGGAAAATTAGTTTGTGTGGACCGATGAATGTAAAGAAAGCTTTAACAACTTGAAGAAGTGTCTGACTACTGCTCCTGTCCTCGCCTTACCCACTGAAGAGGGAGGATTTAAAATTTATTCAGATGCTTCTGGAACAGGTCTGGGATGCGTCTTAATGCAACAAGGGAAAGTAATAGCATATGCCTCCAGGCAGTTGAAGATCCACAAGGTGAACTACCCGGTTCATGACCTGGAGTTAGCAGCTGTAGTATTCACCTTGAAAATTTGGAGGCATTATATCTATGGTGAGCAATTTAAAGTCTTTTTTGACCACAAGAGTTTGAAATACATATTCTTATAGAAGGAGATTAACATGAGACAAAGAAGGTGGTTAGAGTACCTTAAGGACTTTGACTTTCCCATTCAATATCACCCTGGGAAAGCCAATGTAGTGGCAGACGCTCTAAGTAGACAACCAGGAGCTATGCTAGCCAGTATGATGCTGGGCGAATGGAAGTTACTGGAGCAATTTGCAAGCTTGAACTTAGACATGGGAAAGAAGGAAAAACAAGTGATGATTTCCAATCTCCAGATACAATCCGATCTACTGACCGAAATCAAGGATAAACAGGAGAGGATCCATTCTTAGTTGAGATCAGGGAGAAGCTAGAACAAAGACCTGACTTTACTCTATCAGCTGAGGAAGATTACTATTCTGAGGTAAAACATGTGTCCCTGATCATGGAGAACTCAAGAAGAGGTTATTAAATGAAGCTCACCAGTCCAAGTACACGATTCATCCTGGATCAACAAAGATGTACCAAGACTTAAAAAGGTCGTACTGGTGGCCAAACATGAAGAGGGATGTGGCCGATCATGTGTCATACTGTTTAACATGCATGAAAGTCAAGGCCGAGCATTTCCATACAGCTGGTGGACTGCTGCCACTAGAAATCCCATAATGGAAGTGGGATAGCATCGGTATGGACTTTATCATGGGATTGCCCAAGATTAGAGGTGGTATGGATGCAATGTGGGTAATAGTTGATCGATTGACTAAGTCGGCTCATTTCTTGCCGATTAAGAGTACCTGGTCAGTGGATGTATTGGCTGCACTATATGTTAAGGAAGTAGTTAGATTGCATGGGGTTCCATCTAACATAATATCGGATCGGGACCCTAGATTTACTTCACCTTTTTGGAAGGGTTTACAAGCAGCAATGGGTACTAAACTAAACTTTAGTACTGCCTTCCATCCTCAAACTGATGGACAAATCGAAAGTACCAATCAAATTGTGGAAGATATGCTTCGTGCTCTAGTGCTAGATTTTAGAGGTCGAAGGGATGATCAGTTGTACCTGATGGAGTTTACATATAACAACAGCTATCAGGCAAGTATCAAGATGACACCGTTTGAAGCCTTATATGGTAGGAGTTGCAGATCCCCCCTTTGTTGGGAAGAGGTTGGGGAGAGCCAATGGGTTGGACCCGATTTAATTGAGGCGACTGTCAGGAAGGTTCAAATTGTCAGGGAACGTCTACAGATAGCACAATCTAAGCAGAAGAGTTATGCAGACAAGAGAAGGAGAGAACTAGAATTTCAGGTTGGCGAACATGTTTTTTGAAGGTCTCACCTTCAAGGGGAATTCAAAGATTTGGGATCAAAGGAAAGTTGAGTCACAGATTCATCGGACCATTTGAAATTCTGGAAAGGATTGGTCAGGTGCGTATAGACATGCACTACCGCCCCCAGCTGGCGAACGTGCATAATGTGCTCCACATATCCATGCTGAGGAAGTACTTATTCAATGCCGACCATGTAATCAACCATGAGGACTTGGAGATTCGGGAGGACCTGACTTATGAAGAGAAGCCGATCAGACTGTTGGATCGGAAGATTCAACGACTCAGGAATCGTACCATACCTATGGTGAAGGTCCAATGGAGTCGAGACGGAGTTACTAATGCTACCTGGGAAACAGAGGAAAGAATGAAGAAAAACCACCCAGAACTATTCTCAGGTACGAACTACACCATTATGTGTAAATTTGGGGACCAAATTTCTTAAGTGGGCGAGGATGTAACACCCCGAAAATTTAGTGATTTAAAATTTTAGAAATAAAGGAGAATAAATAAATTCCGTAATTATTGGACGAGAAAACTTACGTACCATTATCGTACGAGAGAAAAACACATCGGGAAAATTATAACACGGAAAATAACCCAACCATAAATTAAATAAACATGTTGGAGAGACTTACAACATTATGTATTAATAACCCATTAACAAGATTGGGCCAATGGAGCACATTTGGCCCAAGGATAAAAATTGGGACGAGAAATTACCCAGAAATTCGTGTTTGTAATTATGCAATAATTAGGGAGGGAAATTTAGGGTTAAAATTAGGGTAATTAGTCATGTAAGGTAAGCCAAAACCGGACCCAACCCTAAGAGGTGGTTTCCTAAACCTTTGCTACCTCCTTTGGGTGAGAGAATCCCATATTTTGGAAAGTAGAAAGCAGAATTCGCAGCCCCTTTCCTAGTCCCATTGGGACATGAATTAGAACCCTAAATCTATAAGAACTCGTCCTTAAACTCTTGGGGAAGGTTTAGCAACAAGTTGGTGTCGTGAGCAGCAAGTTTGGAGCGCTGGAGAAGTGGAGAACGGCTGGGGAAAACGTGGTCTTCCTCAACCTCACTCTGCATCAACCCAGAAATCTGCAGAGAGTTATTAGCATTCAAAGGTAGGTGTTCTCAGGCCAAGATTAAAGAAAACCCACACCATCATGTAGATCTTCGAGTCTAGGTTCATTTGCACTTGGTTGGGCTAATTTTCATGGAGTATACATTGTGTATTCGTAGTTGTCCCTAAGTCTTGCACAGCTAGGGCTTTTCCCATTCTTCTCATTATGCATGTGATTTTATACCAAATTAGACTAAACTTTCTTCATGAAAATTCTTCTACTGGTAGTCAATATCATCTTTTATGTTGGACATTTTGTCCAAAAGTCTTCGTTAGAGAGCTATAAGCATGGTAAGAGAGTCACTGCATGATACTGCGATTTCGGGCTGTACTTAGCTTTATGTTCTTCATATATTTATCGGGATTTGAGACTGAATTAGATCAAACCCCCAACATTAAAGTTCTCCTACTCGTTGTCGTTGTCATATTTCATGTTGAACGTTTTGCCTAAAAGTCATTCGTTAGAGAGTTATAAGTGGGGTAAGTAAATCGCTGCATGAGATGTGTTTTCGGGTTTCCCTTGACCTATATGTTTTTCTGGGAAGGCCTCTAGTGTTGACACTACTTGATCCAGTGTCGACACACTGTCCCAAATTGGCCCAAAGGGTTCTCTGGGAAGGCCTCTAGTGTCGACACTACTTGATCTAGGTCGACACACTGTCCCATATTGGCACAACAGGTTCACTGGGAAGGGTCTCTAGTGTCGACACTACTTGATCCAGTGTCGACACACTGTCACAAATTGGCCCAAAAGGTTCTCTGGGAAGGCCTCTAGTGTCGACACTACTTGATCTAGTGTCGACACACTGTCCCATACTGGCACAGCAGGTTCACTGGGAAGGGTCTCTAGTGTCGACACTACCTGATCTAGTGTCGACACCCTGTACAGACCTGTTGACTGGGTTCTCTGGGAGCTGGGTCTAGTGTCAATACTACTGGATCCTGTGTCAACACTACTTGCCCATTTCTTCATTATTTTGCCTTGTGTTTGAAGCATGGTGTCGACACCAGTAAGGAGTGTGTCGACACTACCCTTGCAAAAAAATTGTATGTCTTGGGTCTGACAGTTACATGATGTCTACTAGCATGTGCATAATGTTATATAGTATGCATAGACCTAAAAGAAATCAACCCATTGAAAAATAGTAATGATATGAATATGATTATGATGTATAATTGTGATTGACCTTATGTTCATAGATTATCTTGTGATCTTACTTATTGTCAATTGAAATGATAAGAATTTGTTGTGAATATGGGGATGAATACATGTTAGTATGGACTTGTTAGTGAAGTTAATATCATGATTTCCATATGAGTTTCAATAGTTACATGCTTTCCGATGTTCAATTAATTATTTGTCCATATGCATACATGCTAGGAAAGATCTGTGACTCGTCCCTTACACATTTGTACGAATAGGCACACCCTCCTTGGGGAAATTGAAAGCTCTCTGTCAGTCATTCTGAATCGGCAAGACCAGCGATCTTTTCCTTAAGACCTCCGTAAGACTCAGTTCTCTATGGATTTCCACATAGAGGCCGAGCTGGTTGTACCATGAAGTACCCTAGAGATAGAGAGCACATGTTCTGCATACGATCTGTCATTAGTCATCCTCATGTCAAGACATTAATGAATTATGAAACATAAGATACGTCGTTATACTGCCTTTTGTTCTCCTGAGCTATTTGTCATACCTTGACTCTATGAATGATCATGTTCCTTTTACTATGAGCTTGTCATTGAAACTCTGTGGCCATAATATGAATATGTTTGTTCGGCACAATATGGGACTTCAGTCCATTTGATCAATGCCTGTGCAATAGGGGCCATGTCTGGTCCTGGGGAGGAGCACCCTAACGTACTTATTAACCGCGGGAGTATGGATTTGTGGTGCGTGGCCTGGCACTGATACTATATACAAGAGTTGTGAAAATTGTGCCTTTGTTTGATATGATAAGTTTGATTTGATATGATATGATAAGATTTGATATGATACGTCTGATCATGTGAACACATGATATTTGTATGAATATGGCCAATCTCTTTTGATACGATTCTACTCTTGAAATATCTGTTCATTGTATATGCAACTCGACATTTGATCTGGAATGATATCCGTTCTACTCTGCTATTCAATCTGTTAGTATTGCATGCATTGTCATCATATACATGTTCATATCTTGCCTATTTAAAATGATAATCATGTATACTAGTGCCCGCACAATATTGAGATGTAAATCCTACTGAGCTAGTTCGCTCACCCTATCATCCTGCCCTTTTCAGGTAGTGAAGAGGAACTAGTGGAGTTCGATGGGACCGGGCAAGAGTGATGAGCACCCGCTATATGAGAAGTTGATAGTCTAGGAATAGTGGTTTGAGTAGTCGATGTATTAGAGAAACATTTTCCTTTGAATAATGAACCCTTTTCAGTGAGTCCTTCTTATGTAAGGTTGTAACTAATGGATTGAAATGGAATAAAGAGTACCTTTGATGACGTTATTAAGGTCTCAAATGTGTGGTTATATGTAATTGTTACTCTGCGTTACTCAACTATGATATGTCTATTTGTATCGTTCACGTCTCCTGGTATTTATTCCGCTGCTAAATATCGGGGCGTGACACACTGGAGTTTTGATCAGATGCCTAGACGATGATGAAGAATGGAAGGTTGTTGAGGAGGCTCATTTGGGTGTTTGCGGTGGCCATGTGAATAGTCAAATGCTTGCCAAGAAAATTCTTAGGTAAGGCTTTTATTGGCCCACTCTAGAGGAGGATTGTTCCATCTTTGTCCGCCAGTGTGTCAAGTGCCAACTGCATGCCGACAAAATCCATTCTCCATCCTCTACACTCCACCCAATATCCTCCCCATGGCCTTTCCCTATGTGGGCTTTCGACATCATTGGTCCCCTTGGTGATCTCAACTCCCAGAACAAAACTAAGTCATACATCCTCACTGCAACGGAGTACTTCACCAAGTGGGTTGAAGCTGAAGCTGAAGCATATGCAGAGATCAAGGTAACAACCATCTGTAAATTCATCACGAGAAACATCATCACCTGGTTCGGCATCCCAAGTACCATCATCACCGACAATAGGCCTCAGTTTATCTCTCAAGAACTGTGTGACCTTTGCAATAGGTATAAAATTGCATTGCATCACTCATCACCATATTTTCCACAAGGCAATGGCCAAGCAGAGGCCACGAACAAAACTTTAATTAAAACCATCAAAAAAACCTGTGAGGCTAACAAGTTCTCAGATTGGCTAGAAAAGCTTGCAAAAGCTCTATGGGCCTACCGCACTTCAATCCGTACTCCCACTGGGCAGACACCGTTCGCCCTCACTTATGGAATGGAGGCTGTAGTACCATATGAGATTCTTATTCCCTCGTTAAGGGTCCAGCTTGACAAGGACTTGTCAATCGATGAGCGGCATGAATCGCTTCTAGCACAACTAGAACTCCTAGATGAGAAGCATTTGGTCGCCGCAGAGCACACAAGAGCATATCAAAATAGACTCACTCGTTTTCATCAAAAGAAGGTAATTGAAAGAAAATTCAAAGTCAGTGAAATGGTGGTAAAATGAATCTTTGTAAAACCCGGTGGTCCCCGAACTAAACTCCAACAAAACTGGGAAGGGTCGTACGTAGTTGAAGAAGTGTATCCAGGCAACGCATACAGGCTAGTGAATGTGGAGGGTGAGGAGCTCTCTCATCCTTGGAACGGGCTCTATCTTAAGAAGTACTACCCCTAGTTAGGTGTTTAGATTTACGTAGTACATGGACCCTAAAATGAAAAGCTATCATTTTTAATTCATTTCCTATTCTTGGTGAGTTAGCCTGAGGCGCCGATACTCACACACTTACACACCCACCCTTGGAAGTTAGAGGCATGGAATCTAAGGGAGATCGTTGCCTAACCAAGAGTCTAGGACATTGCTCGCTTCTTTCCATTCGGTCCGCCAATAGAAAGGGAAACTTGAGGGATCGACCTCTTGAATCTGTCCGAAGCTCAAATGGGTGTAGGTCAAGGCCCAATAAGGGAAAAAAGCAAGAAAATAATGCCAAATCAAAGAAAAAGAGCCAAAACCAAGCAAATCAAATATAAAAACACATCAAGAGTGGCAAAGTCCCCGCAGAGATCCAAATGGACCTGGTCGTAAGCATGCCAAAACCCTAAAAAGCCAGAAAGATTGAACCCCACTAAGTGTAAGGGTAGAGGAATGAGTGTCTCTCCGGTCGCCCAAACTATTGGTAGACTTCCTAAACTGTTTCTTCCCTTCTCTCTCTCGTGGGTATGTCTTAAGGTCAAGGCAAGGTAACGATCAACTAAAGAGGACGTCGTCGAAAGCCACCTTGGGTGAAGGCACCACTTAAGCACGTCCAACCTCTGTCTAACACACTCAAGAATTATTAAATGAATTTTTAATGACAACCGAGTAATTGAAGGGTCCAAGTACCATGTTTTTTCCAAATTAGAGCGGATCCCCTTCGTTCCGCACATCTTCTTAGAAGGGACTATGCCGAGTTGCGGCCTTTATTTTCAAAATAAAAAAATTAAATATTTCAAAATCCAAAAAAAATGAATATTTCAAAACCCAAAAAAAAATTGAATATGTTCAAAAGTCAAAAAATTGAATATTTCAAAGGCAAAAAACATTGAATATTTCAAACCCCAAAAAAGTTGAATATGTTCAAAAGCCAAAAATAAATTGAATATCTCAAAAGAAATTTTTTGAATATTTTAAATAAAAAATTGAATATTTTAAAAATCCAAAAAAAATCACAATCCATTTGCTTGAATGCATCAAATGCATGTTCATCCTTTTAATTTCCTAATAGCATTTTGCTTGCCTGCATGTCGCATTTTAAATTATGTTGTTTTATTCTCACCTTATTTAATAAAGGCTCAGCCCCTTGACAAGATCATGAAGCCAAGACTGACAAATGTGCAGGGGGCTGAGCCGAAACAGACATTTAACTTGTTTGTTTAAGTGTTTCTTAAGCAGTCACCAAGAGAGAAGGCAAAGATGCACACGTACATATATATGGCCAAAAGGGGGACCAACCCCAAGTACATCATATATTGCCCAACTGGGCGCACATCATCAAAAGAAAATAAAAAGTACAATGTCATGGCTGGTGGCCTAGCTCTTGCCACCACTCTCTGCTGGTGGGGGATCTCTACTGCTCTCGGCCTCGCCAGGGTCTGCAGTCGAACGTGGGGCAGGAGGCCTCATGGAGGAGTGAGATCTGGTCGACCCCTGGGCAGTGCGTGCCTCCTGGACATTCCTCTGGTACTGAGAGGAAGTCACTAAGTAGCTCCCAGAGTAGGCACTGGCTCGCCCCTCCCTCACAGTGTGCTCACGCCCACGCTGGTACCGATCCTCCGCCTCCTTCAGTAGGCGCTCGGAGATGCCCAGGCTTGCATGGGCATCCACGGCCTACTGAGTCAGTCGCTCTCGCTTCTGGTCCCAACGACTACGCTCCTTGACCCACCGGCTGCGCTCCTCTGTCCATCGAGCGTGCTCGCGCTCATGCTCCCTGCGCTCCACAGAGAGCGTAATATGCAACTCCGTCACCTCACGGGGCAGGTCCATACCCTGCTGAGAGACCTGAGTCCACAGCTCGAATAGCTACTGCGACAACTCGGTCATCTTAGCGCGAGTACGTGTTTCTCGCGTGAGGGCGCTCTGAAGCTCGTCCGACTGCAAATTGAATCAGGCACAAGTAAGTATAAAGCAATTCAGTTTACCTGTGTATCTAAGCAATCTTTACTTACTCGTGTAGTGAGGTCACGCTCAGTTGCCTCCGCCTTGGCCACTGCTACCGCCAACTGCTCCCAAAGTGAGGATACCTCCGGGTTTGGAGCGCCCCTGCTCGTGGAAGCACCTGCTATGTCGGTGCGCTCCACAGTCATCTGCGCCGCGCGCTGCACAAATTGGAAGTCAAGTTAGCACACGGTAAGGTAAAATAAAGCAAAGGTATGATCACCTAAACTTACCAGTGCACCCAGTGCATCCCCCGCCTCAGCCAGCTGGGCCTCAGTGCTCGCCAGCTCGGCCTGCAGAGTGTCAATGAGTCTGTCCCGAGCATCCGGCATGTGCACACATTTATTAATTAGATCATCATGCAAATCATATTGATTAAGTTAAAGTTTATAAGTGCATACCCTCACTGGCCTCATGAAGTCTCGGCCACCGTACTCCTCCTGGAACTGCTGGAGGTACGCCAGGATGTCAGCAGCGTCCGACTCCACTAGCTGTCTGCCATGTTGCCAGTCAGCGAACTGGTCGAGGAAGCGCAGATGCCAGTCCACCATCTTCGCTTTCCCACGTGTCCTCTGCCCGATCCCCTTGGGCTCGGTCTCATCATGCCACGCCTGGTGCAGTCCCATGGTGCGAGCGGCAAGTCGAAGGCGGAGAGGCTCGATCTCATTTAGGCAATGGACCCAAAGGTTCCGCCTAAACCGAGGATGGCCACTCTCGACCCACGGCTGACCGTCATCCCCCATCCCCATGTAGGGCTGCCACATAACCTGCACACATGCATAAGTTAGCCACAAACCATCATTCATATTAAATGCATGAGAGAAATGAAATAGGCACATACTAGGAGTGCTGGGAAGTCCCAGATGTCTCGACGCAAGGTGTCAAGCTGCAGTGAGAATGAAGCAGCTGTAAGGAATGGCAGCCACCTCCGTGCGAGGGGCAGTGCGTCAAGGCGCACCTCAGTCGCTCTCCCCAAGGGGAGGTAGTAATAGGTCCACACCTACATACATGCACACATTGATTCGCTTGACTAACAATTTAAACGCAGAAGTTCAAAGGCAAGAACCGTACCTGAAGAAAGGGCGCAAATCCGCCCACGGTCATCTCCCGTCCGGTGCCGCTGGAGAGGTCTGCGAAGGTGTGCGCCAAGAAGGCCGCACCCCACGCATACTGTCCCACCCTCTCCAGATCCTCTAGAATCTCCAAGAACCGGCAGTGGATTCCATCTCCCTTGGTAGTCAGCAGCATCTTCCCTAGGAAGAATACCAAGAACCGTCTCAAGTCTCTATCAACCCTCTCCCTGTCCTCGGTGTTCTGGCCGTACACCACTCTGGCCAGCCCTACAGCACGCTGTACAAATTCCTGCAGTGTCTCCTCACCTCTCTGCTTGACCCCTCAAAGGCCCAGACCCTCCAGTAAGACTATTCGGTCGACCATCCTCCGGTCGCCGAAATCGTCCTCTCCCATGGTGTAGCAACCTGGATTTTTTTAAAAATAATAAAAATAAAAGCAATTAGAAAATCAAATAAAAGAGAATTAAATAAAACCCATTAAATGAAAAGAAGTAATGGGCTTCGTTAAATGGACCCATTAGAAATTAGTGGGCCAAAATAGAGATTTTTAAAAGGGGAATAATAGAAAAATACCCTAAATTCGTAACTTAATTATTACTTAAATAGAAAGGAGGTATTTAATGCATTAAATAGCTAATTTGAGTTAGATTTGGATTCCTAACCCTACCCAATTAGATTGGCCACGAAATTACTTCTCTCCTAACCCACTTGGGAGGTTGCAAGCATGGAAGGGTGGAATTAAATAGGGAATCTCGGAATTAAATAGGAGTTAGAGTCCAATTAGGAAATAGAAAGAAAAGAGATATAAATACTCTCTTAAAGCTCCATGGCCGACCCTAGCTCGTTGCCAAGGGTTTCTGGACCAGGAGGAGAGGCCAAGGAAGAGGAGAATTCGTGGGGAGAAGAACTTCTCAAAGCTCTCAACCCCGTTCTTCAAGTTCTAGCCCTAGAAGAGGAAAACGATCAAAGGTAGGCATTCTCACAAGCAAAACTAAATCAATTTTGTCTGTAGGTTGATCTAAACCTCAGGATTTAAAGCCCTCTTGTCTCATATTTTTCCATCGAGCAAATCTTTTGTTCTTAATTTTTGAAGTTCTGTAAACACCATGACCCCGAACCCTCTTTTTAATTCTTGATCTCCATGTACACTAAACCCCATGCTACGAAATTTTTATGGGAAATACTGATGATAATTAGGCTTCTTTTGCCTCTAAAAGCCCTATTTTTCATCCATCCTATATTGCGAATTAAATCATTGATCTCAACTATGTACTGTTCCATGTTCACCATGAATACCCGTAATTAAAGCATGTCTAAACCCTGTGTGTTTTCAAATTCCAAATTACTGTAAGTACCTATGTGAGCCTAGATCAATTTTCAACTAGTTTCAGGATTTTTCATCGACTACACGATTAGTTATGATTTTCTGAACGACCCTGTGTCAAAATAGAGTAAGTTTGGTCCGCAATCCAAGGCATGTCTTTTCCCTGTCGGACTAAGGCGCAGGACCTGAGAACGGGACGGCCCGATAGGCCGCATTCTCAGGGCCATCACGACAACATCTCCTGTCGCGATCTAATCACGACAGGGTACCCCGTCGCGGTCTGCCTGCCCGATCTAACAAGCCTGCCGTGACCCTCAAGCGACCCCATCGCGATCTGCCTGCTCGAACTAACAAGGCCATCGCATTCTGTACAAAACCCCTTCACGATCTCTTCTGACCTTGTCGCGACCCTTACAAGGGTCCATCGCGATCTCAGGTTTTTGTATGAAAACCCATAATTGGTGATATTCTAACTATCCACAGTGCCCATACTTTCTGTTAACAGTAACCAACGCAGTAAATAAAACTGATATAAGTCATCATGGTTTAATTGCTTAAAAGACATACACTTGATCATGTCATATCTATGATTTCTTGTCACATGTGCACATACCTTGAACCATCCAAATATGGCTTAACTTGGCATGTAATTAACTCATAATACATCTGGTAATTTACGTAATTAAATTGCCATATTTTTAATAGACTTGTCTACATTTTCTCGTGATGTTTTGGGAATACCGTTATCGACGCTCCACTGTTCTAGAATTCCTCTAGAACTTCGAGCACTTGTTTCTATATACACACTTTCTCTTGACTTGGACGAACTCTCTGTCGGATATTCCTTCTGCCGGACTAGTAAATCCTTGTTCAAGGCCTCTTTAAGTCTCCTTTGTCCATGGATTCCCACATTTTCGACGAGCCGGTTGTACCCTAACACCTATTACACCATTTAGGGATCAATTGTTGTGTTTCGAACAGAGCGCATGTCACGTCCCGAGAATTTCGCAGCGGATATTATTTCGAAGAATTCGAGTTGATATTTCGAGACGTGGACAGTCGGCAAATAAGCCTCTAGCTAGCACGCACTAAATGTGTATCAACACAACATCATAATAGGGCCCATATATTGAACTCAATATAAATTGTATTCAAATCTCAACTTATTGTATTCAAAGTGGAAACTATTACAGGACTAAGACTCAATAAAAGGAAAAGTACATTCTATTCCTCACTTCCTACTACAGAATCTAACACTCAAAATAAACTAACTATAGATAGACTCATAATTGGAACGCTCATCACTCGGACGCATTCCCATCCTCGACTTGCTCTTCCTCTTCAACTTCATAGTCACCTAGATTGGGTAAAAGTAGGGAATGAGCAAACTAGCCAGTAGGATTTATATCTCAATGTGCGGGCAATGATATAAGTGATTAACATTTTAGAACTAGGCAAGTACGATGAATGATATGCAAGTACGGATAAAACTCGTTAAAACATGATATATAAAACAAGCTAGAGAGAGAGATCATGATAGAACAAGATGGATGAACAAGATGACAAGAGAGAACTAGAAATAGATCACTTTGTACAAGCACGCAAGATTTCACTTGATGTTAATAGCTTTCAAGAACGCAAGATATCACTAATTGCATTAAATGCAGGATGGCCATATCACGCAAGCAAGCAAGCAAGATTTCACAAGCACGATCAAGTAACACTAATCAGGCACGTAGACACCAATGTACACCAAGAAAAGATCCATCAAGATGTACACCAGGACACGTGTATGTGGTTATGTATCTATCATTCAACACGCACGCACGATTTTCCCAGCGCAGATGCAACGCCAGTAATCATTATACCCCATGGTTAACAGTATATCTATGACTCGCCGTCATTGGGGCTAGATTGGAGCCCTTGGACACACGCCGTGCCCTGTCAGCATCTCACTTAAATTTTAAATGTAGATACCCACAGTCATTAATAATGGCCAATGAGAGTTTCAAAACGTAGCATGTGTAATGTCATGTTCATGATGATGATGAGAAGAAGTAATAATTAAATTGAACATGATTTCATGAGAACAATGGTCAAGAGATAAATTCGGCAGCATAACGGTACAATTTATACTTTCGTTCAATCTTTACATAATGGCTTTAGTCTAGTTTGTAAGTCACACTCACGAGATTAAGAAGAGAAAGGAAGTGCACACTATCTCCAGGGAACTTCAATGGTACAACCAACGTCGGCCATGTGGGAATCCATGGTCAGAGGAGATTTACGGAGGCCTTGGTGAAAAGGTCGCTAGTCTACCGATTCGGAATGACCGGTAGAGAGTTTTCAATTACCCAAGAAAGGCTACCTAATAGTGCTAGTGTGTAGTGCGGTACGCGTGTCTCAATTCTCAAACCATCGGTCTCAAACTCGCAGGAAGCACTTGACACATTACATGGAACAAAACTATGCACTTAACTAATCATGGTTTGCAAGATTTAAGATAAACCTTATCATTTAAACGTGGAAGAACAGTAGGAAGATTAATCACAAGTAGCACGAATTGATCATAATATTAAGGAGCACTTAGAATAGCATTCATGTAATTAAAGCTTTTTAAATAGGTTAATCGCTTTTAAGCCATTAAACAACAATCATGTAAGGATTAGACCCAAGACATGCAACTTACACAGTAAATATCATATTTAAACAGATCTTGGGTATATGCGAAAAACTAGGCATGAAAACACGTGGTTTCCGGTAAAAATCCTGAGATCGCGACATAGCCATATAAGGAAGGCGACAGGTAGTTGTGAAGAACGCGACTGGGGCGGTCCGATTCAGACAGCATGATCGCGACAACGGTCTTGTCGCAATCAGGTCGCGACATGTCAGGCTGTCGCGACGAGACCTCGGAAGGCGACACATCGAGCCGTCGCATTCACAGGATCTGCGCCTGAGTCCGACTGGGATCTGACATGCTCTTGGTTCAGACTTACCATGTTTTGACACAGGAGCGATATTCATGAAACGCCTATATCTCTCTATATGCTGACCTTTAGACAAAACTTTCAACATAGAAAATGTCGAGAACATCTATTGGAAGAACTTTGATGTTGGGGGTTTTACCTAATCGGTCTTTGCCCTTGTGAAAAACATGAAGAACTTAAAGTTAAATGCAACCAGAAAAATGCAGTATCATGCATACTCTATTACGAAGTTTATACCTCTCAAACTAATGACATTTACACAAAACCTTTAACATGAAAGATGACCCTAACGACTAATAAAAGAACTTTCATGTTGGAGTCTTGACCTACTTCGGTCTTAAATCTCAAGAAAAACAGGAATAACCTAAGGCTAACTGCAAACCCGAAAACACAGTATTATGCATGACTCTCTTACGGGCTTCATAACTCTCTAACTAATGAGATTTAGACAAAACGTTCAACATAAAAGATGATATTGACATCAAGTAGAATAACTTCCATGTTAATATTTTACTCTAATTCGGTCTTGAATCACGTCAAACATATTAAGAACGGGAAAAGCCCTGACAGTGCGCGACTTTTGCAAAACGCTTATAAATCAAGATCTACTAAATGAAATTTGATGAAACCAGTGGGAAATGAAAGCTAACTTGATTTCTCTCTACACATTGGTATAGGATATGTTAAGTTTGGCCGAGAAAAACCTACCTTTGGTCGACTTCAAGAGAGTGGTTTGTGCAGGTCGCAGCAGATGAGAAGGGGAAGAAGAATGGCTTCTTGTGGTCGTTCCACAGCTCCTCAGCCACCAAGAGCTCCTCCACACGACCCTAGCAAGTTCTAAATTCGTTCCTAGGGTTTGGGTGAAGAGTATTTAGTAACCATGGTGTTTAGGAGTCCTATTAAACTAGGAAAAGAGGATTTCGGGATTGGCATGTTTGGTTTCCTATTTTTGATGATTTCCTCCTCCTTTGAGTGTGTGAGGTATTAGGAAACCTACCCTCATAGTTAGGCACGAATTTGGGTTGCCATGAATGCATGATTGCATCCCAATTCAACTCTAATTGCCTCTTTTAATTTCAGCTTATTATGGTTACGAATTTCTATGTATTTTCTAGCTTCATTTGATTTTTGGGCAAATGTTGTCCATTGGCCTGATTATGATAATGGGTCATCAATATATAATGTTGGAAGTCTCCCCAAGACTTTATTTATTTTTGATTGCGTCGTATTTCCGTGTTAACAGTTTTCCGACTTGTTTCCTTATTTAGATAATCGGTCGCAATAACTCTTAAACCTAGCCCAAATAATTTTATTGAACCAAATTTCTTGATGGGTCATTATAGGATATTATTTGAAGTCCATTTATGATTTTTATTTAATTTTCTAACTCATTCCAGTATGTGTGATAATGATTTTCCGACTTATTCATGAATTACGGTAATAAGTCGCAAAACACTTTAACTTGGATATCTGATTTTTCTTGGCACAATTCTTTGTGAACACATTAAAATAATAGTTAAGGTTGATTTATAATTTTTACGAATTTTCTGATTGTTTTAGCACTACGATAATATACGTATGTTTTAAATACTCCGATATTATGGAAATTATTTATTTCCATTTATTTTCATTTTTTATGTAATTAAAATTTTCGGGTGCTCGGAAACGCGAATCCCTCAGGTAGATATCGTTGCCGCCGTCGGAATCGAACTTAAAACCGGAAACCACGCACAGGCAGATCTCATCTTTACCTTTGCGGGGTTGCGTAACTCCCGAATCCGGGGAGGAGGTGGCGCAGGAGGCGCCGGTGCTTCAAGCCGTTCAAGTGTCCGGCCTCTAGACGTATCCACGCGATCCCGACGCAGACGGGATCTCCTCGTTCTCCACGCGTCTCCCGGATCTCAGCTCCACCATGTGCCGAAGAGAGGAGAGAGAGGTGGGGGCGCCCTGGGAGAGAGAGAGGAGGGGGGCGGCCAGGTTAAGCCTGGAGCTTGGCCCAGGGTTTAACTCTCAACGTATATTTATAGACACCGCGGTTTTTCACAAAAACCCAGTCATTGTCTATAAAGAACACCTTGCCCAGTCTGCTCGGAACTCTTATGCGTGTGACCCTCTAGGCCCAACTGCTAGTCCAGTTTTCAGCCCATTAAGCTCAATAACTCTTTATTGACTTATGGTAATTAATTAACATCTCATATTAATTAATCCACAATCAATTATCATCTCACGATAATTGACCGGGCTTCCAATCAAGTGGGTGCCAAGCAACACCACTTGATCCTGGAAAGCATTGGGGTTCAGCAACCCATTCAAGGAACCTTTTGTATCATCAGTTACCACGTGACTATAATCCTTCGCTCGTACAATGCTCCCGAGTGCACTTAGGGTATGGTCAACTGTCAAACCCTAAATTGCACACTCACTCGGTTTAGATGCCGCATAACTATATCAGAAAACTCCTTTTCTGATAAGTGGTCTTGCCCTGGCCAGGGACTATCAGGCATCCTTCCGTAGAGCATTCACTCTCCTATTACCGAGAGCGAGCGATCCCATATTGACCACACAATCACCTTCGAAGGTATTCCCTAGATCCGATCACTTAACTGATTAAGACCTCATGGCTAGAGATCTATAAGTCAAGGTCAAAACCCAGAAGTCCACCAACAAGGTGTCCTTGGTGTCTCAGGTCTAAGGACCAATCACGCCACTGTGACAATGAATCTAGCTGGTTGACAGTTAGGTAACATTACCATCCAGCGATTCATAACGGATCAGTTCAGTGAACTCATTCTCCAATGAGCACCTACAGATTCACCTTAGTGTCTCCACACAAGTGACTATGAGACTAGTCACCCTCATCATATGAGCAGGTGCAACCTGTACTAGTCTAACCGGATATCCGATGTCCTCCTCGGATATCCTCCGACTAGGAACAATTAAGAATATACGTTTAAAGGATATTAATCTCATTGTTATGATCTCATCATAATTAATATCCATTGCGCATATTCATGGACTTCATAATGAAACGTTAAACGAATTACACAAATGAATATAAAAGCCTTATTATTATTATCAAAGAACAAGATTGTACAAGTTATGATTGGCTTGAGGACATCCATAACTAACAATCTCCCACTTGGACTAAAGCCAATCACCTTTATGCCTTAAACCCATGACTCAAGGTGGCGCTCAAACACAATTTGAGACAGAGGCTTCGTCAATGGATCTGCAATGTTGTCGACTGAAGGAACTCTTTCCACCAGTACATCTCCTCTAGTGATAATCTCCCTGATCAGGTGAAATCGCCTCAGAATGTGCTTCGACTTCTGATGAGACCGCGGCTCTTTCGCTTGCGCAATGGCCCCATTGTTGTCACACAGCAATGGGATCGGATCAGAGTCACCTGGCACCACACCAAGGTCGGTGATGAACTTCTTCATCCACACTGCCTCCTTGGCGGCTTCAGCTGCAGCAATGTACTCAGCTTCTGTCGTCGAGTCTGCAGTGGTTTCCTGCTTGGAACTCTTCCAGCTCACTGCACCCCCGTTCAAAGTGAACACAAATCCAGATGTAGACTTGCTATCATCTGGATCCGACTGGAAACTCGAGTCAGTATATGCCCGGAGTTTCAAGTCCCCTCCTCCATAGACCAGAAATATATCCTTAGTCCTTCTCAAGTACTTAAGGATACATTTCACAGCCATCCAGTGTGTTTCACCTGGATTTGCCTGATATCTGCTCGTAACACTTAGAGCAAATGCCACATCAGGCCTTGTACATATCATGGCATACATGATAGACCCTATAGCCGAGGCATAGGGGACTCTATCCATGGCTGCCCTCTCTTCAGGAGTCTTAGGAGACTGCTCCTTAGAGAGAATAATCCCATGTCTCATAGGTATGAGACCTCTCTTGGAATTTTCCATGCCAAACCTTTGACAATGGTATCTATGTACATGGATTGGGTCAAGCCAAGCATCCTCTTAGATCTATCTCTATAGATACGTATTCCCAATACGTAGGATGCTTCTCCCAATCCTTCATGGAGAAGTTCTTTGACAGCCAAACCTTTACTGATGATAACATCCCTACATCATTCCCAATGAGTAAGATGTCATCAACGTAAAGTACGAGAAAAGTGATAGCACTCCCACTGACTTTCTTATACACACATGGTTCATCTTCATTCTTAATGAAGTTTCATAATATTTGATAGCCTCATCAACCTTTGGTTGTAACTACGACAGCTTCTTCAATCCATAATGGATGTTCTTTTGAAGCTTCTACATTATCTGTACATCTCGTATGATGTAATCCTCAAGAATTCTGATCGACTTTATCATGGCAACTGGTGAGAAAGTTTCGTCATAGTCAATTCCTTGCCTTTGACGATACCCCTTTGCCACCAACCTTGCCTTATAAGTGTCGATCTGTCCATCTGCACCGATCTTTCTCTTAAAGATCCACTTGCACCCAATAGGTACAATACCTTCGGGCAAGTCTACCAAGTTCCAAACTTGGTTGGTGTACATGGACTGCATCTCAGAATTCATGGCATCTCGCCATTTCCCTGACTGAGGACAATCAACAGCCTCTTGGTAGGTCTTTGGATCATCATCCTCATCATAAGACATGCCTTCACTGATATGTCCAACATATCTTTCAGGCTGTCTAGGTACTCTACCAGACCTACGCTGAATGTGTGTATAATCCTGAACAGGTTCCGGAACCGATGTCTCACCCAGTGGACTTTGCACAATTTGTGGATCTAGAACCTCTTCTAGATCTACTTTACTCCCACTGTCCTCTTGGGTAAGGTACTCCTCTTCCAAGAAGACAGCTCTCCTGGCGACAACACTCTTTGTTCACCAGGATGGTAAAAGTAGTACCCAAACGTTTCTTTTGGGTATCCAACAAACCTGCACTTATCGGTTCTGGATTCCAGTTTATCTGGGTCATGTCTCCTCACGTGGGCAGGACAGCCCCAGATTTTAACATGTTTAAAATCAGGCTTTCTACCCTTCCATATCTCATATGGAGTGGAAGACACAGATTTACTTGGAACCCTGTTCAGCAGATATGCCGCTGACTCTAGCGCATATCCCCATAAGGAAACTGGTAACTGTGAACGGCTCATCATGGATCGCACCATGTCCAACAAGGTACGATTTCTCCTTTCCGATACACCATTCATCTGTGGTGTATAGGGAGGAGTCCATTGAGAAAGGATACCATTGTCCTTTAAGAATTGTGTGAACTCTGTACTTAAGTATTCACCTCCTCGGTCTGACCGTAGGATTTTAATACTCTTTCCAGTTTGCTTCTCAACTTCATTCTTAAATTCTTGGAATTTCCCAAAGGCTTCAGATTTGTACTTCATTAAGTAAACAAATCCGTACCTTGAGTGATCATCCGTGAATGTAATGAAGTATGAGTAGCCACCCTTGGCTTGGGTAGACATTGGACCACATACATCCGAATGTATTAGTTCCAATATGTCCTTGGCCCTATCTCCATGTCCACTAAATGGAGATTTGGTCAACTTACCCATTAAACAGGATTCGCAAGTTGCATATGATTCATAATCAAATGGATCCAAGTATCCATTCTTATGCAACTTTTGAAGCCTATTCTCACCAATGTGACCAAGCCTACAATGCCACAAGTAGGCAGTGTTCACACTATTCTTACTTCTCTTAGGAGAAACATCAACGTGGAGATTATCATAAGAGACATCAAGCAGATACAAACCATTCACCAAACTTGCTAAAGCAACTAGTTTATTTCTCAAATAAACTGAACAACTATTGTTCTCAATGGTAAATGTATCCAATTCTGTCTAAACAAGAAACAGAAATAATGTTCTTAATGATACTAGGCACATAGTAGCAATCATCTAATAAAAGCAAATCTCCAGAAGGTAACTTGAGCTTCACTGTCCCCACAGTGTGCGCACCAACACTTGTGCCGTTTCCAAGCCTCAAGTTCACCGCCCTTGCTCAGCTTCCTTCTACTTGTCAGCACCTGCACATCATTGCAGATATGAGAAGCACATCCAGTGTCTAAAACCCAAGATGTAGAATCTCTAATAGACAAGTGAAGATCTATCATATAGATACCTGAAGCTTCGCCAAGCTTCTGCTTCTCCTGAGCCTTCATTGCAAGGAATCCTTGCAATTTCTTTTCCAGTGCCCTTTCTTCTTGCAGTGGAAGCACTCGCCCTTTTCTTCTCCTTTGCCTGTGTCCTTCTTTTGTTTCTGCTTAGACTGCTTCTTAGCATTGCCTTTCTTAAAGGCTTGCCCTGCTCTCCTCTTCTTGTTGGACTTTCCAACCATGAGAACAGTGGGCTTTTCCTTCTTAAGGTTGCCCTCAGCAGTCTTAGCATGTTGAGCATCTCAGCTAAACTCACCTCAATCTTGTTCATTGTGAAGTTCACAATAAGAACTGGGAATATGAATCTGGAAGTGACTGGAGAATGAGGTCCGTGCTTAGTTCCTTGTCAAGAGGAAAACCAAGCCCCTCGAGCCTCTCAATCCACTCTATCATCTTCAGCACATGAGTCTGTACTGAAGACCCCTCTGCCATGCGAGCTCTGAACAGGGCCTTGGATATCTCATATCTCTCCACCCTGCTCTGCTCTTCAAAGAGCTCTTGCAAGTGCTGCATGATGGATCTAGCATCCATGTTCTCATGCTGCCTTTGCAACTCATTGCTCATTGAGGCAAGCATGTAGCATTGGGCCAGAGTGGAATCCTCCTTCCACTTCGCAAACTCAAGCGTTTCCCCTTCAGGTGCATCAAGGGGTGGTTCAGCTGGGATCTCCCCTTCCAGGACATAGGCAATGCGCTCAGACCTGAGGACAATCTTCAGGTTTCTGAGCCAATCCGAGTAGTTCGGGCCTGTCAATCTGTTGGCATCCAGTATGCCACGGAGTGGGTTACCTGACGACATTTTTGCCTATAAAGGAAATGTAAAGACAATTAGCAGATGTTCATAATAATAATTAAATCTAGATTAGGACTTTAATCAAGATTAGCTCCCACTATTTTTCGGCAGACTGTATAACCCTCAGATATACAGAATGGGAGACACCGACGGTCTCCTAGTGGGGATCGGAATCTCACAGACTCATAGCATGATCTTGTGGATAGCACAACAAACCATACTATGATCTGAAAGCGGTCAACCCTTGACACTTGCAACTCTTGCAATATCCGATCTTATTTTGGCCCCTGAATTTTAATGACCTTGTGGATAGCACAACAAGTCATTAAATCCAGTCTAAGCAATACCATCATTACGTAACGAGCATAGATTTGGATGTAGCCCTTGTGGATAGCACAACAAAGCTACACCGGTCCTCTACCCGTTTAAGGCATCATCATGCCATAGTTTTAGTCTGTCATTAGACTTGACAAGCCTTGTGGATAGCACAACAAACTTGCCCGATCTAATGGCAATCCTAAAACTATAATGATGGAGGGCCACGTAATTCATTCTAAATGATTACGCTACGGCTTAAAGTTTGAACGAGGAGGGATTTTGACATATTTTATCTTGGTCTCTATATCTGCGTGCTATTGATATATAGAATTTGGAATATCATATATTTAATTATATATATCATAGCACATTCCACACATATCAAATATATGAAGAAAAATGATGGATGATCATGGACTTTAACCTAGAGTGGCATTACCAGAGCCAGTTGGTAATCCACAAATATGGTGAACAAATGGCAGCCCCGCATCTGATGCTTTAGCTTGATGTAACTTTATCTCCATGAAGGTCCTGCATGGTACTCTCCTCCATCTCCGCCAATCCGCTTCTTATAATTACAAGTAATATTTAAATTGGGCTCGCAGGCCCATAAATGTACATCAGATAATAATAAGAAACCTTGAACAAGTCAAGGGGAGTACATAACAGGAGGGAGATAGAATGTACAACCCGGATTTAATAGAGGGAGAGAGGGAGGCACGCAGTCCTCATAAATTACATCATTTGCCATTAACCATAACATTCATCACATGATATCTAAGTCCATGACCATCCATCCACACACATCACATGCATCAACAAGCAATTATCACATAATTACTTCTGAAATATTTTACTTCAAAAATATAATAATATATTTTGAAAACCATTTAACTAAACATTTAGCTAACATGGATACATCTAATCAACATTAGATAATGTCATTCATCGTTACTGCTGCATGAAGTCGCCAAGATGTACAGTTAATTAATTTAAAAATCACATTTCTAAATCAATTAACATGTCTTAATTAGATAGAGGAAAACTAAAACGGTTTCAGATTTCCTTAAACTAATTAAGTAATGGGTCATATATATGAAAAATAATTTACAGAGAGTTAAAAAATTTTTAAAACTCTTAAACTAATTTTCATATTTTCTGGGATTTTAAAACATTTTTCTAATTTTTTTAAACAATTTAAAACACTAAGAAAAATGGAAAAATTGGGGGAAAGGGGGCGGCCGGTCGGATCCGCGCGGGCGGATCCGGCCGCCCGGACCCGCGGGGGTCCCCCGCGACTTACCCGCGGGCGGACCCGCGCGCGCCCGCGGGGGACCCGCGCGGGGTCACCCCCCCGCCCGATAGGCCCGCGCGGCTGGGGAAACCCTAGCCGCCGCCCCCACCGTTGCAGCGCCGGTGGGGCGCGGCCCTGCCGCCCTCCCGCCGCCTCCGGCGGCCGCGGACGGCGCCGGCGGTGCCGGAGGCGCCGCCTCCGCCCCTAAGCACCCAGAAAACCCCGAAAAAGCCCTAAAAATCTGCAAAAACGCCCCATCTTGGACTGTCCAATCTGCACGACGGCGGCATCTTGCAGAGGTCGTGTGGCCTCCACAGTGGGCCAAACGACGCCACAAAGGGTTCTCCGCGAAGCCCTTGGTACCAGGAACATCTTCCATGCCAAGCGGCAAGTGCACATCTCATGTGCGACCCATGAACACATCAAACATGGCGACTCATGCACAACGTGAATCGACGAAAACGCATAAAATATCATACACGACGCCGATTCCGAACGTACCAGCAACCTGGCTCTGATACCACTGTTGGTTTCGAACAGAGCGCAGCGGAAACGCGAATCCCTCAGGTAGATATCGTTGCCGGCCGTCGGAATCGAACTTAAAACGGAAAACCACGCACAGGCAGATCTCATCTTTACCTTTGCGGGGTTGCGTAACTCCCGAATCCGGGGAGGAGGTGGCGCAGGAGGCGCCGGTGCTTCAAGCCGTTCAAGTGTCCGGCCTCTAGACGTATCCACGCGAGCTCCGAACGCAGACGGGATCTCCTCGTTCTCCACGCGTCTCCCGGATCTCAGCTCCACTATGTGCCGAAGAGAGGAGAGAGAGGGTGGGGGGCGCCCTGGGAGAGAGAGAGAGGAGGGGGGCGGCCAGGGTTAAGCCTGGAGCTTGGCCCAGGGTTTAACTCTCACGTATATTTATAGACACCGCGGTTTTTCACAAAAACCCAGTCATTGTCTATAAAGAACACCTTGCCCAGTCTGCTCGGAACTCTTATGCGTGTGACCCTCTAGGCCCAACTGCTAGTCCAGTTTTCAGCCCATTAAGCTCAATAACTCTTTATTGACTTATGGTAATTAATTAACATCTCATATTAATTAATCACATAATCAATTATCGTCTCACGATAATTGACCGGGCTTCCAATCAAGTTGGGTGCCAAGCAACACCACTTGATCCTGGAAAGCATTGGGGTTCAGCAACCCATTCAAGGAACCTTTTGTATCATCAGTTACCACGTGACTATATCCTTCGCTCGTACAATGCTCCCGAGTGCACTTAGGGTATGGTCAACTGTCAAACCCTAATTGCACACTCACTCGTTTTAGATGCCGCATAACTATATCAGAAAACTCCTTTTCTGATAAGTTGGTCTTGCCCTGGCCAGGGACTATCAGGCATCCTTCCGTAGAGCATTCACTCTCCTATTACCGAGAGCGAGCGATCCCATTTGACCACACAATCACCTTCGAAGGTATTCCCTAGATCCGATCACTTAACTGATTAAGACCTCATGGCTAGAGATCTATAAGTCAAGGTCAAAACCCAGAAGTCCACCAACAAGGTGTCCTTGGTGTCTCAGGTCTAAGGACCAATCACGCCACTGTGACAATGAATCTAGCTGGTTGACAGTTAGGTAACATTACCATCCAGCGATTCATAACGGATCAGTTCAGTGAACTCATTCTCCAATGAGCACCTACAGATTCACCTTAGTGTCTCCACACAAGTGACTATGAGACTAGTCACCCTCATCATATGAGCAGGTGCAACCTGTACTAGTCTAACGGATATCCGATGTCCTCCTCGGATATCCTCCGACTAGGAACAATTAAGAATATACGTTTAAAGGATATTAATCTCATTGTTATGATCTCATCATAATTAATATCCATTGCGCATATTCATGGACTTCATAATGAAACGTTAAACGAATTACACAGAATGAATATAAAAGCCTTATTATTATTATCAAAGAACAAGATTGTACAAGTTATGATTGGCTTGAGGACATCCATAACTAACATCAATATGGTCCAAACGGCTACTAGAAGTTCGCTCTTTTCTTGAAACACGCCGAACCTCTGGACCTGTGCTTAACATGGCCAGTGGAAGGGTCGTGAGTTCCACCTGACTGCCAACACCAAGTGCGCGTGTTGTGCAACTGTCACTATCGCCTGTTTACTCGACGTATTACATGAAATGTCCACTAGCTCTCATCTATACTCTACTTGCTCATCTATTCACATTCACTCTACTATCTCGTCTATTCATCTAGTACTCTCATCTATTTCTTGTAATCTCTATTGGCCATTGACTGATTGTCTAAAGATAAATAATATAACCAATGCCTGGCAATATATAAAGGGCCCGATCTGGTCCTGGGATGTGCGCCCGAAAGTGCTAGTGCCCATGGGAGTTAAATGATCAGAGTGTTTGGCATTACACTCGAGTGCTATCTATCTCGACTGTCTAAATGACAATCAAAAGTACTATGTTCTCTCATTGTCTATTGACAAAAGTGCTATACTATACCCGTTGTGCTATTGCTATACTTTGCGCCATTTGTGCTATGGCCATCTTGCTATTTGTGCTATACTCGACACTTGTGCTATACTTAGAAAGCTTGTGCTATTTCCATCATGCGCTATCCTGCTATCTTTTACTTGACTCTCTCGCTCTATCATTAGTTACTTTGCCTTTAAATACATTAATCATTTAAAGCCTGCTTGACTATTAAGATTTAAGTCCTACTGGGCATTATTGCTAACCCTGCGTTATTTGTTGTTGTGTTCTCAGGTGAGACCGAGGATGACACATACACTCAAGAGGACGGGAATGACCAGGAGTGAATTCATGAGTACCCTAGTGTCTTAGTATTATGATTAGAGTGTTAGTTTAGTCTTTTACTTTTATTTCAATGTAATTGGGACCTATAGAACGGCTCTGATATTAGTGGTTGTAACTAGACATTCAGAAAGTTATTAATGAGAAGAATTTACTTAGGTATTTATTCATTGCTCAATGGTTTGATGTCTAGTACTTGCTCTGTACCCGTTTACTTGCAACTGCCTCGCGTTCCGATATTCCACGCCGGGGCATGACATATGGGCTCCAAGCCCAACAAGTCCTGGACATGCTCTGTGTAATCCGGGTAAGTGATCCCCGTCATCGCCTCCCCGTCCACCCGGAGGCTGGTGATTCTCGCTACATCCTCCAAACTAGGCACCATGTCATGCCCCGACGCGGAATATCAGAATGCGAGGCAGTTGCAAGTAAAAAAGTATAGAGCGAGTACTAGACATCAAATCATTGCACAATGAATAATACTAAAGAAAATTCTTCTCATTAATAACTTTCCAATGTCTAGTTACAACCACTAATATCAGAGCCAATCTATAGGGCCCAATTACATTGAAATAAAAGCAAAAGATTGACTAAGACTCTAACATATTGCTAGGACACTAGGGTACTCGTGACGTCACTCTTGGTCATTCTCGTCCTCTTGAGTGTATAGTTCATCCTCGGTCTCACCTGAGAACACAACGACAAATAACGCAGGGTGAGCGATAACGCCCAGTAGGACTTAAATCTCAATAGTCAAGCAGGCTTTAAATGATTAATGAATTAAAAGGCAGAGTAACTAATGATAGAGCGAGAGAGTCGAGTAAAAGATAGCAGGATAGCACGTGAATGAAATAGCACAACTTTCCAAATATAGCAAGAGTGTCGAGTATAGCACAAAATAGCAGGATGGCCATAGCACAAAGTATAGCAATAGCACAACGAGTATAGTACAACACTTTTATCAATAGACAATGAGAGAACATAGCACTTTTTGATTGTCATTTAGATAGTCGAGATAGATAGCACTCGAGTGTAATGCCAAACACTCTGATCATTTAACTTCCATGGGCACTAGCACTTTCGGGCACACATCCCAAGACCAGATCGGGCCCTTTATATATTGCCAGGCATTGGTTATATTGTTTATCTTTAGGAAATCAGTCAATGGCCAATATAGAGTACAAAGAAATAGATGAGAGCAGTAGATGAATAGACAAGATAGTAGAGTGAACGTGAAAAGATGAGCGAGTAGAGCATAGGTGAGTGCTAGTGGACATTGCACATAACACGTCGAGTAAACATGCGATAGTAACAGTTGAACAACACACGCACGTGGTGCTGGCAGTCAGGTGGAACTCAATACCTTTCCACTGGCCATGTTACGCACAGGTTCAGAGGTCCGGAGTGATTCAAGATAAGAGTAAACTTTTAATAGCCGTTTGGATCATGTTGATCCCTAAAGGGTATCATAGGTGTTAGGGTACAACCGGCTCGTCGACCATGTGGGAATCCATGGACAGAGGGGACTTACGGAGGCCTTGAATGAAGACTCACTAGTTCGGAAGAAGGAGTATCCAACGGAGAGTTTGTCCAAGTCAAGAGAGTGTATATATAGAAATGAGTGCTAGACGTCTAGAAGAGTTCTAGAACAGGTAGAACCTCGATATCGGTGTTCCAAAACAACGCGAGAAAACGAACACAAGTATATTTAAGAATGAGGCAATCTAATGACATAAATTTCTAGATGATTTATGTAATATGTTCATGCCAATTAAGCCATATTTGGATGGTTCAAAGTGTGTGTAAGTGTCATGAAATTGTAGATAGAAAAGATCATGTGCATGTATTTTAATCACACATAAATGTTTTAATTTATGACAAGTATATTCTTTTGTGTGTATGATTGTTAAACAAGAGTACAAGCATTGTAGAGAGTCAGAACATCAAAATTTGGGGTTTTTATGCAAAAAGGCTAGAACGCGACGCACACTTGTAAGGGCCGTGATGGGGTTCGGGTAGATCGCGACGGGGTGTTGTACAGGTCGCGACGGGCTTGACTTTACGGGCAGGCAGGTCGTGACGGGGTCATGTGAGGGTCGCGACGGGGTCAACAGACCGAGCAGCCGGATCACGACGATCGGCCCTGTCGTGATTAGATCATGATGGGACGCTCTGGCACGATGCCCCTGTGAATGCGGCCTATCGGGCCGTTGCGTTCACAGGGTCTGTGCCCGAGTCCGACAGGGAACAGGCATTACATGCGATTGCGGGCCAGAACTTACCTTATTTGACACATGGTGATTCCAAAAATCATAACTAATTGTACAAGAGATGAAAAATCATGAATTAATTGCAAATTGTTGTAGACATGCATGGGTACCTACAGTAAATAGGAATTGGAAAACTAACATGTTTCGACATACTGTGGTCATGGTATTCATGAAGAACTTAGAACAGTACAATGATGAGATCAACGAATTAATTCGCATAATAGGTTGATGGAAATTAGGGCTTTTAGGGGCAAAAGAAGCCTAACATCCATCAGTTCCTACAGTAAAAATCTCATGGCATGAGGACGTGTATGCATGGAGATACGAATTTAAAAAGAGGGTTCGGGGTCATGAAGTTCACAAAACTTTGAAAATTGAGAACTAAGGATTTGCTTGATGGAAAAATATAAAACCAAAGGGCTTTTGTTCCTGATGGACAAAATATCCTACAAAAAAATTTCATGGTTTATGCTCGTGAGAAAGCCTACCTTTGACTCGTTTTGTCTTCTAGGGTTAGGAACTTGAAGAACTCGGGGAAGACTTGAGGGTTCCTCTTTCTCCACGAATTCTCCTTTCCCTTGTCTCCTTCCCATGTCCAGTAACCCCATGACATGAGCTAGGGCCGGCCATGAGGGTTTTAGAGGAGTATTTAAGCATCTCCCCATTCTATTTCCTATTATGACTCTAATTCCTATTTATTCCGAATTTCCTATTTCCCTCTCCCCTTTTTAGGCATGAAATCTCCTAATTGGGTTAGGATGGGAGCTAATTTCGTGGCCAACCCATTAGGGTAGGTTTAGGAATCCCAATCCAACTCAAACTTCCTTTTTAATGCATTAAATACCCCTTTTATAATTAAGCATTATTTTAGTTACGAATTTAGGGTATTTTTTCATTATTCCCCTTTTAAAAATTCCTATTTTGGCCCGCTAAATTCTATTGGGTCAATTTAATAAAGCCCATCACTTCTTTTCCTTTAATGGGTTTTAGTAAATTCTCTTTCCATTAATTTCTTATTTAATTTATTTTCTTTTATTTGATTTTCTAATAAATTTAATTAGTTTTCTTTCTATATTATTAAATTTTTATTTTTGAAAAAAATCCAGGTTGCTACACACCATGTGCCCCCACGGAAATAAGAAAGCTCTACTGGCCCGGTCCCTCCTCTCTCTCAAAGCCTGTAGCAGGGGGCTATCTATGTAAAAGGGCTCAATCTCCAAGATCGGCCCGAACCACATCCCCCGGACTCTCTCCCTCTGGAAGTCCGGGAGCCCCTGGTACGCCGCCAGTACAAGTGGCCATTGAGTCCTTAGCTTCATAATTGCCTGCACAAAGCACACACAAGTAAGTACGCGTCAAAAAGGCTAGCTGTGCATAAATCAGGCCCAAATTGCCCACCCTCGGATAGCCTCTTGAATCGCGTCCAACACAGTGGACACGGTTCATTTTGAATCGCATCCACTGTGTCGGTCGTGGTTCAATCTGAAACACGTTGGCCTAAGCCGCCGTGGTTCAGCTTCGTGAAATGTGGCGACTGAAGTCAACGCGATTCACGCTCTCATCCTCTCCACTGCCGAGGACCCTCCCCTCCCGCTTCCTCTCAAACCAAAGGGGCTAAGGTTTTGGGGTACTTACCGAGTCCGGCCATAGGGGAGCCTCCCGTCCAAGGCGACCTCGCCGCCATCTCCTCGCTTGTTCCCCTTCATCCTCTTCCTCCTCCATCGCCGCCACACCACCTTCTTCCACTGCTGGCGCCGATTCTTCCTCCATCACTATGGTGAGCTCACCAGGAGCGGCCAGTAACTCCGCCACCATTGCACTCGCCTCTGTCCCCGGTGTCTCCGCCATCACCAGTGTGGTGGTCTCCTCCGTGGCTGACAAGGCCTCGCCCCGCTACCGCTTCACGGCGGCTCTCTTCATCATCAGGCTAGAGAGAGAGAAAGAGAGAGTCGAGGGTGAGAGAGGGAAGAGAGAGAAAGAGCGAGGGAGGGAGTCTAAGAGAGGGAAAGAGAGCTCGGAGTCGTCAGAGAGGCGAAAGAGCAGAATGGAAGCGCCCTCAGGCATTTTGTAACCTCCGGCGAAGTTAGAAATCGCGTATGCTTTAGACAATGCGAATTTGAACCATCCATTTTAATTGTGTCGGAGGCCATCGACGCGATTCAGAAGGTCATCATTACCCTGACACTGACTCTGAGGCACACGAATTTCAAAATTTTGAAGTACAATTGAAGCGCGTCAGGGTAGGTGGACGCGATTAAAGTTAAAGGCGTCGTCTATGTTGGACGCAGATCAAGAAGAAAGAGGCGGCATCTGTATCAGACGCGATTCAAAATGTTCACCCGAGGACTATTTTTGAGGAGAAAACTCAAGCTGTTTGGATGATACAATCACGCATAAGGGTGTAATTTGGCCATGTAAAGGATGTGATGTATTTGTTATTAATGAATTAATTTCGACGTTTACAAACGACCACCTTGGGCCAGATTTTCCGAGTTCCCTTACATAAGCTATCCAATCATCTTCCACCTCCTCCACATGGGAGATTGGCCTCCTGTAGGAGCAGACTTTCCACAGTGCTTTAATTGTGTCCGCCTCTTCACCGTCATTGTTTGTCCCGATCTCCTACCTTTTGATTGGTGAAAGGTGAGACGGTCCCTTGAAGTTGCACCGTGGAAGCCCAAGTTGAGGGAGGAAGCGGTGTGGATTGTAGAGCACGAACTCGGACACCCCGATCAATCGCAAGTCCACACCAGGTGCTAGCCATGTCCGCAGGTCCCTGGTAAGAAGAGGCGCTGGAGTACAAGTGAAGGCGTTCTTGGGCATGTTTCGGAGGTGATCATGCCAATCTACCGCGTCTTGAGTTGTGGCACTCGATTAGCCACGCGCCCTTCTAAGACAACTAAGTTGTCCAAGTGCTTGAGTGGAATTTTGGAAAAGATGCGAGACGAGCTAGGGACTTCATTGTTGACATCAAACTTGAAATGCAGGTCAGTCTAACAAGTGAATAACAACATGGAACCATAAGGAGGCCTACCCAAGCTCGCTGCCGTGAGTCCACTGTAGAGGAAGGCTAGCACTGCCGGTCCCAGTCTCTCGCCCTCACATATGCCGCAAAACCGCGCTCAGTTGATCTTCCTCTAGGATGTTGTCATTTGAGAGGAAGAGAAGTGCACCCGCTACACAGATGACGAACCCTCTAATCACTTGCTCCAGCCTCTCATTGTTCTCTGCCTTGGGTATTTCTTTCATTGTCCAAGCCGCCAGCTTTTGCAAGTTAATTCCCTTCACAGCTCGGATATCTTGGGCCGCTTGCGTGTCCATGAAGCCTTCCAGTACCGCCATGCTCATATAGCTTCTCGGCATAATCGCCATCTCATCTTCTTCGCCTTGCTTCATCTGCTTCAAACCTAATAATAACTCAACCTTTTCCAGTAGGATAGTGGCTTCAAAAGTTTTAAAGAGAAAGGTATGGGTTTGAGGGTGCTAGAGTTCTACCAACTCCCCCAGGGCCGCCCAATCAAGGTGGATTTCATGATATCTCTTGGCATGGACAGCCAGGTTGTTGATCCCCCACTTCTAAGGATATTGGTCATGTCAAGGCTAATGGAGGCAGTCATTTTCTGGAGCCAGGGGAGATAGATATAGCGTCGGTTGCCCGGAAAAAGTGGATAATCCTGCGGGATTTGTACATGGGACATGTTGAACATAGTTGCATGGGAGGGACATGATATTGGACATGATGGATATGGCGCATGGTCATGATGGGCGCATGGGAGTTTGAGTTATGGCATGGTCATGGAGGTGTAATCATGAGGGATGGGTGAGGTATGTGAGTGTTGCATGGATGGGAGATGAGGAGATCGGCCATGGCATTGGAAGAGGAAGAGAAAAGAAAAAGAAAAAAAATTGGAAGAGAGAGAGAGAGGAAGAACACCAAGAATACATCAAAAACATGAAGAACATGCAATAACAAGTAGAATTCAATGCTTAGAAATCAAATCCACTTACCAATTTGGCTTGAATCAGCTTGCATATGTGTCCATTCACTTGGCTCAACCTTTGAAATCCTTCCACTCTTGGCCTCTTGGGTTGGGGAGCATCATCATGTTCCATGGCTTTAAAGCTTCTTCTTCTCCTCCTCTTCTTCTTCTCCTTGCTTCAACACTTGATTCTTGGGCTTTCGAGAGTTCAAATGCATGAAGAGAGCATGAAGAGGGGTGTTTTAAACCCCCTTGGTTCGCATTAGCTCAAAGGCAAGCATCAAAGAAAGGAAATAATGCAAAATAGGCAAGAAAATTCGGCCTCGGTGGAAAGTCAATCGCGTCCGACGCAGCCGCCGTGATTCAAAGCATTGTATCTGACTTCCATCACGACAGGTAATCGTGGCTGAATAAGTCGACGTGATTTAGGTAAGAGAAAGGCGTCCGGTATACCAGCCACAATTTTTAAGCAACATTATTATCATATTTCGCTATATTATTTGTTGCTTGTCAATGCTGATGAGTCTTTGAGCGCAGGTTCTAGACATTTCTCTCGTCGTGCAACTCATGGTCATCTTCGGCGATCCCCAATCTGGTATTGTATATATTACATCTTACTATGGTATACCCTATTAGAGTATATCAAGGACCTCGAGGCTCTGATGAATCTAGAATTTGAGTTCCCCCCCCTCCGCCAAAATAGTGATAATTCCAGAGGATTATTATTACTTGAGGATAGGCCGTTGCGTTGCAGAAGGACGACAGAATCCACCCAGTCTCCTGACTTTGGCATTGTAGCAATATTATCCTTGATTATTGTATATTTTCTTTTGTTTTAATCTTTTCTTTTAGCCCAGCATGCATCATGTAGGATTTTGAGCATAATTCTGGATAATCACTCTCGTGCTTAACTGAAGAGAGCCACTTATTCCTCAATTCCAAGTAACATGAAAAAATTCCACTCCAAGTCAAGTACTCAATTCATTTTGTTGACGTTTAAAGTCCATCTCCTGAGAAACTCATTGCTTTGGATTCCTTTATCAATTCATCCTTATTTTCCCTAAGATCCACCAGAGGCAGTGGCAGACGCCCCCAAAGGTGAAACCTAACAGATTGTGTCCTTAGTTACCTCCCCGATGCTGGAAGTTGATCTTTCTCCCTTCCGTGCCCACGTGAACATCCTTTTCCCTTCGTCCAAACGTTGGGTTTCCCTTGAGGTTTTTCGCAAACTGCTTCATTTTGAACTGACGAACAGCTCCTGTCATATGTTGTTGAGACGCGTCTCATCACACCTTGGTATCTACTTTTCAGTCATTCCATGACATTCCACTCAATTCACACCATTCCATTGCTTTCATTTCGTGTCACTTCGCTCCATTTCCTTGCAAAGCAGACGCCAAGACGAGGCAGCTGTAGACATGCCATTTTGGCAACATATTGAGTAAATTTCATGTTATACCGTGATGCCTCAAAGTGGCTCTCTTCAATTAACCTCTGAGTGATTTTCCAATTTTTTTTTTCAGATTTTTCTAGGATTTTTAGGAATTTTTTTAAGGGGTATGTTGAACTCAAGTAATTCGCGTCTCATACAGTGGATGCCTTTCAGGGGTTTGATATGCGGCGGGTAAAGCTGATGCGTCTCACACTTCCTTTTCTGGTGCTTACCCTGTTTTGAGTCGCGTCCTCTAAAGCCGCCGCGATTATAAATTTCTATTTTCGATTTATGGCAAATTCAAAAATTGTTTTTAGAAGGATTTTGTTGCCAATTAGAAATGCGTCGACATAGTACGATGCATTTTTAACCTTCCCTGATACAAAGATCGATTTCCATCCAAAGAACGATTCTCTCCAATACACAACGGCCTTGGCTGACGAAATTCAATATTTCCATTTCTAAATATTTGGAAAGAATCGGTTCAAACGGGAAGTGTTTTAAACGCGGCGAGTGTTGCCGACGATTCTAAAGAAGGCCATAATCGATGTTTAGAAGTGCTTAATCATAGCAAGTTGATCTTGGAAATCAAGGCAGCCTTTTCGAACGTGATTCAAGATATAAGCGTCCACTATGTCCAACGCGATTCAAGGAATTTTTCCCTATAAATAGACCCCCGAGGCCATTGTTCTGATCGTCACCCACGCACTATGTTGAAGCCCTGCCGGATTGGAAACTTAGCTGCGAACCAAGGAGGAGCACCTCTCATTCCAAGCCACATCACACGCTCAACTTGTGGAGCTCGGAGCCTCCATCCTCTTCATTCCATTGGCGAGAGGTGGGAGGAGTTCTTCTTCCAATTCGTCCATTACAACCACAGCGGCTTACATCGCCATTCTCCCTTTTTCTCCTTCATTTCTTTTATTTTATTTAGTGCATTTTCTCACTTTATCAACACACACACAACATTTTCTCCCTACCCACACTTTTAGGGGTTTAACACCACCCCACGAGGTGTGTTCACGCCCATTTTGATGCTTTTTATTTCATTCCCTTGGAGTTTTCTACTACACCTCATAGTCTAATCATCCCTACCATTTGTTTGGTTATTTTCTCCTTTTTGAAAGGTAACCATCGGAGCTAAATCTGCTTTGCCGGCCGGCCAGTGGAAGAAGTAAGAAGAACCCGCACATCATTCTCCCGTGATCTTTAGGCAGAGGTAAGTACTCCGCATCTTCCTCTTCGCCCGTCTCCTTCGACACCTACGTGTGTTTGGCGATCACACTCCATTTTGTGCACACACACACATTTTTCTTCTTTGCTTATTTCCTCACCACACTTTTTTTATTTTCTTTTATGTAAATTTTTTAATCATTCTCTTTGTGGGAGGTGTTTTGAAAAAAAAACACGCCTACACTTATGAGCCATTCATTTTAGCCTCACAAGCCCAGCAGGTGTACTACACAAGCTATCCATCATCTAAGAACAAAGAACGAAATGATTGGTGGGCAGTTTGCAGAGTTAAGTCAAGACTATTCTCTGATTATGAATTGGATATGACAGATCAGACACCTGAAGAGGTCAACGCCAAATTCTTTCAAGAAGACTTGGTTGAAAATGTAGAGTTGACAGCTCATACTAGAGAAGACAAATCTAAAGCGCTAATTTGCTTGTCTAAAGGAAATGAGGTCGAAGAAGTCGATCCACATGAGATAAAAGGGAGTAGTGGAAGGCGAACAAATATTGAATGTGAACGTTCTGATGATGAGGAGGAATATACTAGTGATGAATGTGAAGATGATGATGAAGATGGGGCTGAATTAGATATATCGTCATCATCTGAGGAGGAGATGGACATCATTTAAAAATGGGTAGAATTTTTTCATATTTGTTCAGTATATTTAAAGTTGCTCGCTTTCAATATAAGCAATTGACTAATGAACATTAATTTTTTATGTTCCCTATGAAGATATGGTGCATGGAGCACGATCGGGTTCCAATTCTGGAAGGAGGAGCAGCCATGGGAAGGGTTTGTTTGCAGCATCAGGTCTGTATATTTTTCTTTGGTATTTTTCTTTGTGTATTATTTATACATATTATTAATGCCATTTAAATTGTTACAGCTTTTGGTTCTTCCTCTGTCCCTCCTCCTCTAACAGCAGGTATGTATATTTAAAGTTGTACTTTCATTGTGCATTGATTCTTATGCCATTAAAATATTACAGGCTCGGGTTAGTCTACATCTTCTCCTCCTACAGTAGCAGGTATGTGTATTTCAATTTGTAATTATTTGTATAGTCATTATTTATATTCTTGTACATTGTATATTTAAAGTTGTATTTTTCTTTGTGCATTATTTATGCATATTATTTAAGCCATTTAAATTCTTACAACTGCTGGTCCTTCCTCTGTGCCTCCTCCTCTACCAGTAGGTATGTATATTTAAAGTTGTACTTTCATTATGCATTGATTCTTATGCCATTAAAATTCTTACAGGTTTGGGTGAGTTTACACCTCCTCCTCCTATAGTACTAGGTATGTATATTTCAATTTGTAAGTATTTGTATAATCATTATTTATATTCTTGTACATTGTATATTTAAAGTTGTATTTTTTTTGTGCATTATTTATACATATTATTTATGCCATTTAAATTGTTACAGCTACTGGTCCTTCCTCTGTGCCTCCTTCTCTAGCAGTAGGTATGTATATTTAAAGTTGTACTTTCATTGTGCATTGATTCTTATGCCATTAAAATGTTACAGGCCCGGGTCAGTCTACAACTTCTCCTCCTATAGTAGCAGGTATGTATATTTAAATTTGTAAGTATTTGTATAGTCATTATTTATATTCTTGTACATTGCTTATGTTGTTGTTCATTTTTGTCCAGGACCGAGTTCTTGCGCACCTCCAGCTTTTTGGCTGGTGCATCTACAGTGCAAGAGGCAGAGGATGATGTTAGTCTACAGG
The DNA here is from genome assembly GCA_014218235.1 of Colocasia esculenta. NCBI lineage: Eukaryota > Viridiplantae > Streptophyta > Magnoliopsida > Alismatales > Araceae > Colocasia > Colocasia esculenta. The sequence continues at coordinate 29,268,084 of CM024762.1, forward strand.
AGGGGGGAGGCAGTTTTTATGATACCACTCTGTGGGAGGTGTGGATAAATGGGTACATAATAAACTTATATGTATCTTTTACTAAGGAGGTATATTTAGTTCATAAATTTATTGTAACAAGTTACATAATTACAGTGTTAAAATAGAGCCCACCCAAGCGTCTCAATTCATCACAAGAATAATTCAGGCACACTTTCTTGGGCCTATTCATACATTCAGTTAACTAACTCTTATCTGTACAGAGCAATCATTGATTCACGCATCGTTCGGATGAGGCACGGTCTCGATTAGTATGGACGACCACCACCTGATCAAATTTTAAGAATTTGTTGTATAATGTGTGTCACGTCCCGAGAGTTACACAGCGGATATAAATAATGATGCGGAATAATTCAAGTCGATATCCCGAGACGTGAACAGTCGGCAAATAAGCCTCTAGCTAGCACGCACTAAATGTATAACAACATACATCATCATAGGGCCCAAATATTGAACTCAACTAATCTTGTATTCAAATCTCAACTCATTGTATTCTGAATAGAAACTATTACAGGACTAAGACTTAATAAAAAGGAAAAGTACATTTTATTCCTCACTTCCTACTACACGAATCTAACGCTCAAAGCAAACTAACTATAACTAGACGCATAGTTGGAACGCTCATCACTCATACGCATTCCCATCCTCGACTTGCTCCTCCTCTTGAACTTCATAGTCATCTAGATTGGTTAAAAGTAGGGAATGAGCAAACTAGCCCAGTAGGATTTATATCTCAATGTGCGGGCAATGATATAAGTGATTAACACTTTAGAACAAGTAAGCATGATGAATGTCATGATATGCATGTACGGATAAAACTCGTTAAACATGATAAATGAACAAGCTAGATAGAGTGATCACGATAGAACAAGATCTAGAAGGATATAACAAATAGAACTAGCAAATATCACTTTGTACAAGCACGCAAGATTTCACTTGATGTCAATAGCTTTCAAGAACGCAAGAGATCACTAATTGCAATAATGCAGGATGCCATATCACGCAAGCAAGCAAGCATGCACGAGCACGATCATGTAAGACTAATCAGGCACGTAGACACTAATGTACACCAAGAAAAGATCCATCAAGAATGTACACCAGGACACGTGTATGTGGTTATTGTATCTATCATTCAACACGACACGCACGACTCTCAGCGCAGATGCAACGCCAGTAATCATTATACCCCATAGTTAACAGTATATTTATGACTCTCCGTCATTGGGGCTCGACTGGAGCCCTTGGACACTCGCCGTGCCTGGTCAGCATCTCACTTAAATTTTAAATGTAGATACCCACAGCCATTAATAATGGCCAATGAGAGTTTCAATAAGTAAGCATGTGTAATGTCATGTTCATGATGATGATGAGAACGAGTAATAAGTAATTTGAGCATGATTTCATGAGAACAATGGTCGAGAGATAAATTCGACAGCATAACGGTACGATTTATACTTTAGTTCAATCTTTACATTGATGGATTTAGTCTAGATTGTAAATCACACTCACGAGAACAAGATGAAAGAGGAAGTGTACACTATCTCCAGGGAACTTCAATGGTACAACCTGCTCGTCGGCCATGTGGAAATCCATGGTCAGAGGAGACTTACAGAGGCCGTGGGGAAAAGGTCGCTAGTCTTATCGATTCGGAATGACCGATAGAGAGCTTCCAAATTCCCAAGAAAGGGCTGCCTAGAAGTGCAAGTGTGTAGTGATGTACACGTGTCAATTCACAATCCATCGGTTTCAAACTTGCGGAAAGCAATTAACATGATAACATGACATGAAACTATGCACTTTAACTAAACATGGATTGCAAGATTTTAAGATAACAGATTATCATTTTAATAAGCTAGAACAGTACAAAGAGTGAATCAAAAGTTACATGAATGGTCAGGTCATTAACAAAGCAATTAGAATAGTGTTCGAGTAATTAGAGCTTTTTAAATGGGTTAAACACTTTTAAGCCATTAAACAGATATCATGTAATGATCAGACCCAAGACATGCAAATCACACACTCGATATAGACCTCGGGTGTAGTGGTAAGATTTGCAAAAAAAATAAGTGGGGTTTCATGCAAAATTCTGAGATCGCGACGCACCCCAGTAAGGATCGCGACGGGATCAGCACTACAGAAAAACCAGGCTTTGCTTATGTCCAAACACCGTAGGTAGATAACCAAAAATCGTAAGCATAGTCTTTGCTTACGGTGTTACCCTACGGTTGGGTTTTGTCGGCTAAAGTCTGACGGCAAAGGCCTAAGGCTACGGTGTTTTAAACTTCGTAAGTATATAGCTATAGTGGCGGTGTTGGTAGCCGTAAGTAACACCATAAGGATATCTATTTTTGGCTACGGTGATGTTAACCATAGTCATATTTTTTGTAAGGATAGACTCAGTAATGCCGAATATCCCCAAGACAATTTAAACCGTAAGTATGTGTCTCTACGGCCACGTACACCATAAGCAAGTATGTTTCCCTACGGCTAAACAGACCATAAGTAAATATGTTTACCTACGGCCACGTACACCATAACCAAGTATGTTTATCTACGGCCACATACACCATAAGTATTTTGTTTCAACAAAAAAATAATAATAATATATTTAAATGGATCCACATTCACCTACATTTATGTCTACATTCACAAACAATTGGATCAACATGTACACATCCACAATTAATCCACACATTCACATTTGGATCGATCAACACATACATCCACATTTAGTTCCACACATACATCCACCTTTAGTTCCACACACACATCCACATCCACATTTAGTTCCACACATACACATCACATTTAGATCCATATTCCACATTTTCATCCACACACATTCACACCCACTCATTCACAATGCACAACACATTAATAATATAAAACACATTAAAATTAACAACAATAATGTTAATAAAGATGACATAAAACATCATTCTTCACATTCACATACTAGTGCTAAAGTCTGTTCAGAGAGCAAGTTAATTGTTAGTAGATGAAATTGTTCACATGTGGTGAGAGGAGATTTGTGAAGAGTTTGCTTTGTCCTTGGACGAAGACAGGTTTTAGCAGACATATATATTTCCTGAAAAAGTAACCAATAGGTGGTCAATAAGTACTGTGTGAGGATATTATAATAAAGAAACAATATGCTTAATAAACAGTAATGCAGGAAATATGTCATCAAACTATTACACTAGTATCAAATAACTCAAGGAAAGAAGAAGCATTTCCTATACCAGCCAAAGAGGATGATTAAAAGTGACATTGTGACATTCTTTTATAATATAAGTTTAAATTTTCCTTTATATTTTGGTTGACGGGAAAAAATGGATCTTACAGATCTTACATATGGATACTAATCAAAATTTAAAATGTAACCTGTAGAGATCATAAACAATCTGGGATTTTTGGTGGCCAAAAGCCACTGCCATGGCTGGGAGGGGAACCAACAAAAAAAATTCCAAACCACGAGGGATACTAATCAAAATTCCAAAGCCACTGCCATGGCTGGGAGGAGATCATCCTCACTCAGCAGAACTCCCTGTAGAATACCATTAGGAAGAAGTGACCTGATAGGATGGTCAGGATTAGAGATGACTTCATAAATAGTAGCACTGCCCCCATCATAAGGAGAGTCCAGCAGATCAGCCAGGGGCCTATCCCCAGCCAAGCATCAGATAAAATATCAATGTTCTTCCCATTCCCATGGATCCATCTAGTGTTGTCATGAACAAGAGGTTGAGCAATGTTCCAAATTTTAGCTGAAATACCCATCCGGCCAAATTGTTTATCAGTTTTATACCGTCTCCTCGCATATAAAGCCCAAAGGAATTACCATGATGAATTTCCAAATAGCATTCATGGCTAACGCCACTTGGACTTGTTTGATATTACGGACCCCCAAGCCTCCCTCATCCATGGGATGTTGAATGGTTGACCAAGCAGCCCAGTGGCGGCGTTTCATCCCATCATAACTATTCCAAAAAAAACTAGCACAGGTTTTATCAATATAGTTTAGAATACTGACCGGGATGGAAGAAGAGGCAGCCAAGTAGACCGGTAAGGAAGCGAGGACCGAATTTATCAGGGTGATTCTTCCCGCTTGGGAGATAAGTCTTAGTTTCCATGTAGCAAGCTTACTATTGATTTTCTGAATGAGGGTGGAAAAATCAAAGGCAAGCACCCTGCTAGGACGCAGGGGAACACCAAGATACATAAGAGAACCGTTCTGCCTTTTATAGCCTGTCACCTCCCTAATTATGTTGACTGTTTGAGCATTAGCTTTATCCGTAATCATGAAGCAGCTCTAAGCAGAGTTAACATGCTGCCCTGAAGAAGAAGAATACCTGTTAAGGAACTCCATTAATCCCTTGACATTGTGGATCCCCCCATTGATAAGAATGAGGGTATCATCAGCATACAAAAGGTGGGAGATCGGCTGCATCGCTCTTGGGCCAACATAAGGGAGAAGCTGACCCGTATGAACCATGTCTTTGATACCTCTACTTAGGGCTTCTTCCATGATGATAAAAAGGGTAGGGGCTAAGGGATCACCTTGTCTTAAGCCCCTGGTTGAGTGGAAGTATCCATTGGGCGAGCCATTGAAAAGAATAGAAAATCAACAGTTACTAATCAACATACTAATGTAAGAAATAAATATGTTGGAGAAACCAAAATTTTTCAACACCATAAAAAGGAAGTCCCACTCTAGACTGTCATAAGCTTTCCTAATGTCCAACTTAAATAGAACATTGTGACCTCTAACCTTTCTATTAATGTCCTTTATCAGAAGTCTGGCAAGGGAAATATTAACAAGAATGAGCCCGCCTTTGACAAACGCCCCTTGTTCCTCAGAGATAATGCGAGGGAGAATGTTGATTAATCTGTCACAAAATATTCTGGAGACAATCTTGTAGCAGAAATTACATAAACTCACCGGTCTGTAATCCCCAAAAGAAGCAGGCATATCAATCTTAGGAATCAAGGTGATGTAGGTAGAGGTCACCCCTCTAGGCATAGGAAACCCCTGGAAAAATCCCAGCACCGCATTCACTACCTCATGATGAATAATATCCCAGCAAGAAGTAAAAAAATGGCCAGTGAATCCATCAGGATAGTTTAAAAGTGAATGAATAAAATCTACAAATTTAAATAATTTATTGCTTACAGTAGTATTTAATTTTAACTGATTATTGTTATATATCTATTGTAGGTTCCTTCATCGAGTGGTGTGGGAGGAGACGAGGACGAGGAGCACGAGGACGAGGATTCATGATTTTCATTTCATTGTTATGTATTGTTGTGGATATTTTTATTATTGTTGTGGACATTTATGTTTTATTATTGCTGTGGACAGTTTTATTATTATTGTGGACATTTTATAGTTTTTATTTACACAGGTTATTTTGTTAATATATATATATTTATATATATTAAAAATAATTAAAAATATAAAGACCGATTAGTGACCGAATCGCGTCGGTTGCTATTCTAGTCACTAAAAACCGTGACCAACTAGTGACCGATAAAGTCCATCTCTATATTGGTCGCTAATATAGTGACCGAATTCTTCGATCGCTGATAGTGACCGACGCTATTCAGTCACTATTTCAGTCACTAAAATAATGACCGTCATAGTGACTAAATATGTTCAGTCACTATTTGGTGACTATATTAGTGACCGAAATAGCGACCGAATAGCTTCGGTCGCTGAGAGCGAGCATCAACGACCGAAAAAGTTCGGTCATTAATCAGTCACTGTCAGCGACTGATTAGTGACCGAAAGTTTTCGGTCACAGATTTGTGACAAAAAATTCTTCACCGACAATTTCAGTATCTATTCGGTCACTATTTGGTCACTGGACTGTTTAGTGACCGAATAATGACCGAATAGAGACCGAAATTGTCGGTCTCTAAACACATTTTTTCTTGTAGTGGAAAACGTACGCGAGCACGTGGAGGTCGCGGGTGATTCGTGCTGAAGATGTCCACCATGTAGTCCGCCATCACCTCCCTGCATTCACTCAAAAAGAATGTGAGTTGCAAGTGAACGTGAAAGGCAAAACTTTGAAGACTTAGGCACTCACATGAGGACCCCAAGAGGGGTATTTTGTTCTTTTAGCCATAGAAACGGTGAGGGACTAACGGTTAGAGCTAGTTTTGGACTGAAAATTAATTTTCCTCAAAATTACGGACTGGAAATTATGTTTGACCAATCATGAGACTGAAAATTACATAGGATGGCACAAGGTGGACCGGATGTTGATTCAGTCTATTTTTTGTAGAGTAATAAAATTATTGATTATAAAATCAATGAAATATGAGAAAAATAAATTTTTAATATATACATATTTTATTTTATTTTTTTGATAATATTGTTGAATATCACATACATTATCAGGTGGGGGAGGGTAGCATGGAAAATATCAAAACAAATATGAAATTAAGAGAGCGTGGAAAATATAAAAGAATCAATTTAATGGATATAAACAAAGAAACAGATGTTTAGGGTTTAGGACTTGACTTGTAATGTGATGGTAAACAAACATGTTAAAGTAAATGATATGTTAAAGGCAAAAATACATGACATAGTTTATTTTCATGTATAGTGTAAAATAAAATAAAGATTATAAATGAAATAAATAATGTAAACAAAACTTGTAATGTTTGATAACATATTATTAAAGTAATATTATGTAAAATTATATTAAGCTTATAATTAATATAAGTAGCTTACACTACAAAATAACAAATATATATATATATATGTATGTATGTTCCAAACATTGGTAGTCTTCGAAGGTTTTCAAAATTTAAAAGACAAAATTATGATTTCCCGATGGAAGTTCTATTAGAAAATATTATAATGGCTATTAATTGATTTTAAACAGAAATATTGTATGAATTGGTTTTCCCCAAATAAGTTAACATAGTTAAATAATTACTTTATGTAATTACTGTCATTTTTTCTTCTTGTTTGGAGGGCGGTTTTAGATTTTTTTTTCCGCCTAAAAATCAAGTGCTAACTTGAGAGATAGGCTCACTAGGTGTTTATTGTGTACCAGACCTTAGTACATAACTTTAATAGTCTATATTTTCACATCCCCATAAATTTTGTAAAAGATAACATTCAAAATAATATGATGAAGATTATTCACATTTGAGGTCTATGAAGCTTTCAATGGAGAGAAGGTCTCCATTGAACAGTGATAACTTAAGCTGTACGCGATAAGACTTTGATGGTGAGACTCTCTAGGTCTCACACCTGAAAAAATATTATCAAGTATTAAAAACAATTCTAAAACTATTTGCTTTTGGATTGTTAATTAGTGTTATTAACAAATGGGAGAGGGAAAATCCCGTGGGACATGTTAGGTGGGGTAGTAATCATCATAAAAAAGTCAACTAATAATTATATATTGACAATTCACACATACAATCCATTGCCTCTGCATGTATCATATTAATACTTATAAAAATATAACATATTGACATTTTCTATAATGTTCATGCATTTGTGCAAAAGCTTAGGAGGCTTCCACATCTAATATTTATCCTCTTTGTTCAAATTTTTTTTTTTTACAATCATGCATTACTTCAATGTTAGGGTACGAGGAGTTAGCAAATTAACATATAACATGTACATAACATGTCCAGTATTGTAAAAACAATTCATTATAAGAAAACTCATGCAATAAAACTATCATTATAAAAAATAGAGATGAAGAAACATACTCATGAGTTTTAACATACTCATGAGTTTTAAGTGGCAGTATATTTAAATCTCTATATCATCCTCGTGCTTTGATAAACAGAGTGATTAACATCTTACCTTTTCAATGTGTAAGTACAATGTAGATATAACATATACAGGTACCATAATTTTTAAGTAGCATGTTAATATCTATCTTAGCAATGCATGACATGTGGAGGTGTGGCAGAGGTGCGAGAAGAGAGAATGGCAGAAGAAGAGGATTTAAGTTGAGAGCACTCTACTCTAAAAATATAGTGAAGAAGCGTGTATTGCGATGTCACCTCTGCACATGTGGCTTTGTCAGTGTGACATAAAAACATAACATAAAAAAGTATAATAGAAGTATCGACTCATAAGAGCACTCAAAGTTTATAACAGACTAATAATATATAGATACAAACTGTGTATGATTTAGAGAGGTTGCATGCCGACGACATCGGTAGCAATGGCGCAACATGGCGGCGGAGTAGGCACAACAGGGCGTCACTGCGGCAGGAGTTGGGGGTGGTGGGGAGGATTGTGGGAGTCAGAGAGAGAGATCAGAGAGAGACCAGAGAGAGGTTGATGGTGGGTCCGACCAGAGGAACCCTCTCCGCGCGACCAGGTTCTGGTAGTACGCATTGTCGAATATGGCCACCGTCTACACGTCGAGCTGCAAGGGGTTGTCGTCACCATTTCGGATGAAGCCGATAGTGTGGGTGGGCGCCGAAAAGCGCCACTAGGTCTCCCTGGCTGAGGCCCTTGGCGGAGAAGATGGAGGTAAAGATGTCGAGGCTCACTACAGGAAATGAAGGATATGTAGATGGCTGAAAGCCGTCTACGCAAGTACAAGAACCGTCTACAAAAAGTTTTATAGACGGCTATACAGCCGTCTAGAGAGCCATCAACGAAAATTCCGTCTACATAACATACGTAGACGGTTTTTAGAAGCCGTCTACTAAAGATCTGTATGTAGACGAATTCAGCCGTCTACGAAGATAGGTAGACGACTACAATAAGCCGTTAACAAAAACTTAAGTAGACGGTTTGTTTACCGTCTACAAAAATGTAAGTAGACGGTTATTAAGCCGTCTATAAATATTTATGTAAACGGTTTTTAAGCCGTCTATAAATATTTATATTGACGGTTTATAAGCCGTCTATATAAACTTATGTAGACGGTTTTTAAGCCGTCTACATAAACTTATGTAGACGGTTAATGAAACGTGCAGCCGTCTACACATTTCAATTTTTTTATTTTTTAATTTTTTTTATTTTTTTTCCCTGTTAGTACAGAAATCAAAACATTTATATACATAAATCATTACTACCATGCACACACAAATTATTTAAAAACACATCATATACATACATTATTAATACCATACACACACAAATTATCTAAAAATACATCATAAACATATTCAAAAGAAATACAATATCTCACCCACTATAATAATCTAATCATCATCATCATAATCATCAGCAGACTTGTCACTCTCCTCACACTCAAGCTCACGCCCAAGACGAGACGGTTGTGATGGCTGAGCAGCATATTGCTGCATGAAGGCTCGCATCTCTGACATCTGACTGCGCAAGTCCTGTAACTCCTGGCGATCCCTGCTCCTCTCTGCACACAAGTCCTGTAACTCCTGGCGATCCCTGCTCCTCTCTGCACACAGCTCCTCCATCTTTTTGTTTTGATCCTGCAACTGCTGCACCTGAGTGTGGTAGCCGCCTGAGGAACTCTATCCCTCTCCCCTCCCGTACCAAGTGTGGAGCGTCTCAGTCTTACCCGCACAACGAACACGTCCAGGCTTGTCTCGTCCCATGACAGCTATGAAGGCATCCTCGGCTAGAACAGGAGCGGCATCATCACTCTGGAGGGAAGGAGTCGTCATCTATGTCATCTTCTCCTACAATTAAAAATATATTTCATTAACAAAAAATAAGAAATTATAAACTAATTTATTAAAAATAATTTATCTAAGACCGATACACTTACAAAACGATCCCTGCTTTCGTCATCAACCCACTGCTGGGTACCGTCAGGGAGGTCTTTACATCTCCCCATCTTAAAAACCTCCATGAGATCGGGCTCACGTTGGTGAGTCTTCACCTGTAAAAATTAATTGTATAATCATCAAGTACGAAAAAAAATCAATAGAGATTATTAAAATTACATTCAATAAAATAAAAAACTTACAAAATCATCTTTTAATTGATAAATACTGGTACGCCCCCGCCGATACGTCATATTTTGATGCGTACGATTCTGCTTGTTACGCTCGGCAATATCCTGTAAAGAAGAAGACAATTCATATATTTGAATATTTGATAAAATCTGAAATGAAAAATCATAAGTACATATGTAATTAAATCAAATTATTTTACTTGCTCCTCCCTTGAATTCCATTTTTGACACATTGTCCGCCAATCAGATGGATCAACACCAGGTGGAACAGATGCAACAGCATCCTCAAAGGTCTTGCCCTTATAATGCTACAAAATAACAATTACAAAGTTAAAAAATATTCATTATCAAGATAAAAAACAAATAAATACTTTTTAAAAAAATACTTACTTTCGACTTCAACATCCCACGCCAGCCTTTGTGCATGGCTGTCATATGTTGTAACATTTCCTTATCCGTCTGAGGAGTCCGATCCCAAGAATACCACATCTACACATATATTACCAATCTAATTTAAATATCTCACAAATACACAATATTCACTTTAAATATTAATCTATTTACCTCGAGATCTCGAAATATTCCATTCTTTGTCTCTTCAGGTAGTTTTGAAAAAAATTTCTGCCATAGTTTGCAATGCAGTCTGATGACAATGCCCATACGACTTATAAAATTTGTCCCTTGCTCGCCTACCCCGTATCCACCAATTACTCTCACATTCCATTTCTGTCCAGGCTCTAGCCTCCTCTCTGTGGCACCTCTAGAGGGACCCCGACGACCACTCCCTCGACCCCACGATGGTGTCTCTATGTAAAAACATATACATAAAGAAAATGATTAGATTTTATGAAACTAAAGTAAATATAAATTGTAATGCTACTGAATGTAAAAATATACCTGCTACAGAAGAAGATGCAGATGCAGCAGAAGACGCCCCCTGAGTGATAGGAACTACGGCTTGAGAAGGATGACCTGCAACAGAGTCTTCAGGTGAATGAGTTGGCACGTCATCCACAGTCCGTGCTCTCCGAACACGAGATCCCCTGCGCGAACTCATATCTGAAAATATTGATATTGATAAGCAGTGTATATAATTTACAAAGAAAATTTGACGGCATCTCCCCTATATTAGGAGCATATCCACATGTGTACATAACCTGTGGGAAAAAATTTCATTTGCAATATGAAGAATGAATAACATGAGGCATTAAGAACCAATTTTACAGGCAACAGGAAATCCAAGGACCTACTTCTACATGAATTACCAAAGCTCAGAAGCAAGCAATACAGTAAATTCTCATGTCATTATAACAATTACCATGTCATTTTCCAACAAGTCGCATTTAATATTAACATTAAAGAGTCACATTCTATAATAGAAAAACATAACATAATTACAACTTCACTTAAATCTCCATATATTCACCAACTCTCACATTAATTCCTTCAGTTACATCAACATCAAATATTTCTCCATTGATAGAAACATCAACCAAATTTTCTTGATAAGCTTCAACATTTTCATCCTCAGGCACTTCTTCCTGTTCTGCCATGTTATAATAGTCTCGGGGTTGTGCTCTTACAGGAATGATCCATCATGTTCTTCTATTATCATCTACATAAAACACCTGCTCTACTTGTTGGGCAAGTGCAAATGACTCATTTGTCCCCAATTTTTTATTGATGTTGAGACTGATGATCCCATATTTGTCAACTTGGAATCCCTTGCCTTCATGATAAACATCCCACCAGTCACATTCAAACAATATAACACGTCTGTTATGGTCAAAACATATTTCCACAACATCCTTAAGATGTCCATAATAGCCATCACATTTATTATTAAGATCTGCAATCACAACAACACAACATAATTGAGTCTGCTTTGTATAATCTGCAGTTCTTGTACGGAACCTAAATCCATTTGCAATATAGCCTGAATGTGAATAAGCAATTCTTGATGGTGTTTGTGACAAAATTTGGATATCTTGAGTGCATCGAGGATCATTTGCATCTTTTAATTCTTGGACATAACTTTGAAACCATTTTCTGAAATCTTTCTCGATTCCTCTACAAGTTTCTAGCCTTCGTTTATGCTCAGCCAAAAAAGGATCAATCTCCTCTATCTGTTTCAAAATATACGTATGTGCCAACTGCACTTCTTTCTCAGATAACACACGATTCTCAACTTTACCCTTCAAAAAACGCCCTGGGGGATTAAAGATTGACAAGAAATCATCATCGTCACTGCGACTAGGAGCGCCATCCCAATTTCTTTCTGTACGATTAAACTGAGTGACTATATTGGGCAAGTACATAGAACAGAACGAAATAGTCTCCTCAAGAAGATAGCCTTCCACAATTGAACCTTCCGGTCGTGCTTTATTGCGCACATAATCTTTCAACTTCTTCAAGTATCGTTCTATAGGATACATCCACCGGTATTGAATAGGACCAGAATTCTAGCTTCATAAGCCAAATGTGATATCAAATGAATCATGATAGTGAAAAATGATGGCGGAAAAATTTGTTCTAACTTGCATAGTGTTATTGCTATATCAGCTTCTAACTTCAGCAAATGTTCAGGCCTCAAAACTTTAGAACATATATCTTTAAAGTACATACTCAACTCTGTGATTGGGTCAGTCACATCTGCATGAACAATGTTGCGAAGTGCTAAAGGCAGCAACACTTGCATATAAATATGAGAGTCGTGACTCTTCAACCCTATGAGCTTTCCACTTGTAAAGTCCACACACTTGGATAAATTAGATGAATATCCATCCGGGACTTTAATGTTCCTTAGAAAGTCACAAATCTGTAACCTTTGTGTTCTGTTCAATGTAAAAATCGCTGCAGGTGGCTTTCCTCCTTAATCTGTCGGCACATGCAGTTGCGGACATATCCCCCAATCTTCTAAGTCCATCCGTGCCTTAACTGTGTCCTTACTGTAACCAGATCCAAGTAGATTTAAAGTACCCAATAGATTGCCACAAACATTTTTTTCGATATGCATCACATCTAAATTATGACGGAGAAGCAAATTTTGCCAGTATGGTAACTCCCTAAAAAAAATACTCTATTTTTTCCATCCTTTCAGTTTATCAATGTCTTTCTTAAAAATCTTCCAAACCTAGTAATAGGCACCATCTGTTGTTGTTACTCCCACACTTCACGACCATTCAAATTTTTTGGAGATTTCCCAAGTTCGACTCTGCCATCAAATCTATCCTTATATGTGTGTTTCCTCCATCTGTGATGTACTGGCAAAAATCGACGGTGCCCAAGATAACAAAATTTCTGACAATTTTTAAGTCTTCTTGAATGTGTACTGTAGTTACATGTCGGACACGCATATGTTTCTTTAGTGCTCCACCCTGACAAATTAGCATATGCAGGGAAGTCATTGAGGGTCCAGAGGAGAGTAGCTCGCAGAGTGAAGTTCTGTTTTTTTGCTGTATCATATGTTTGCACACCATTATACCATAAATCCTTCAACTCATCTATCAATGGTTGTAAGTATACATCAATGTCATTTCCGGGCTCTTTAGGACTAGGAATGAGTAAAGACATCATGGTATATGCTTGCTTCATACACATCCATGGCGGTAAGTTGTAGACAACTATCACCACAGGCCATATACTATACCTGCTACTCATGTTTGCAAATGAATTAAACCCATCACTTGCCAAACCGAGTCTGACATTGCGGGCTTCAACAGCAAAGTCTGGATAGACATTGTCAAAATGTGTCCATGCCTCAGAATCAGCAGGATGCCGCATCTCCCCATTTTCTTGCAACGTCTGACCATCCTTATGCCATGTCATCCACTTAGCTACCATGGAAGACATAAACATTCTTTGCAATCCGTCTTTCAGAGGAAAATAACGCAAGATTTTCTTAGGTACTGGCTTGCGTGTAGAAGAATCATTTGTAGGTGTGACTCTTTCTTTATACCTCGGTATATGACATTGCGGACACTCATCTTTATGTTCATTCTCCTTCTAAAACAATACACAATCATTCTCACATGCATCTATCTTCACATGGCTTAACCCCAAATTTCTAACTGCCTTCTTAGCTTCATACCATGATTCAGGGACATAGGCTCCTTCTGGTAATATTTCACGCAGAAGATCAAGGAACATGCCCATACAATTGCTTGTCACCTGATTCATTGTCTTAATGTGTAGTAGTTTTAAAAGAAATGTCAATCTACTCACTTTCTGGCAACCGGGATACAAAGGTGTTTCTGCATCATCTAATAGTTTATAAAATTCCTTCGTCTTTGCATTTGGTTCATCTTCATCACACCGAGCAGCCATCTCAGGCATATAACATCTGAATTGTATTATCAGCAATCATCTGTTGTTCTTCCTCATTAATCTCCTCTGAGGATATGTCACCAACGGGTTCCTCTCCATGACACACCCAATTTGTATAATGAAGCCATATCCCGTCACATATCAAATGAGTTTTCACTTCATACCGAGTGAACTTCAATCCATTACAACATTTTTTACATGGACATTATATCAACTGTCCGTTATCTCCATGCCTGAAACTCCTCCTATCTTCATGAAAAGCAAAGTCCAATAGTTCTTCAACTCCTTTCTCGTACCTAGGATCCAAATGATCCGTAACATTCATCCAACTCTTATCGACTCCAGCCATTTCAAAATAATCTAGAATTAAGAATTAAAAAAACAATATCAGATATGAATCAAGTCACATCATATGTGTAAACTTATTTAAAACTATATGACATAATTATGTATGAAGTATAATTTAGTAAACAATTCGGCAGCATCTACCCTATACTAGAAGAAAATCCACATTTTCACAAAAGTCTATATTCATACATTCCTACAAAGAAAAAGGGGTACCTACATGAAATCTTGTCCATCTATGGATATTTGATCATCTGATGTTCTTTATTATATGTGTTTTGAGATTATCCTAAAATTTCGGCAGCATCTCCCCACACTTCTCCAATATACCACCATTATTTACTAATTTTAACTATGCTCAAAAAATCACTTGCATAAAATACAAGTGATAAAAAGAGCAGTTAAAATTAGCAGGTATATTGGAGAAGAGCGAGAAGATGCTGTCGAAATTTTAGGATAATCTCAAAACACATATAATAAAGAACATCAGATGATCAAATATCCACAGACTGTCCAACTTGGACAATTCAAGACTATATGCTCGATATATGCCATTACTATCAAAAGACAGTAAAAACATATATCATAACAAAAGTCTTAAACAAAAAAAAAAAAAGGTCCACTCATTCTTACATCCATATGTTTCATCCAATGCATGCATCGTGCATTAAAATACATTCAAACATCCTGCAAAAAATATATTCACGCATCCACACATAATAAAAAAGTTGAGCCACCACCCAGACTCGCTGGATTAAGTAAAGATGAGCCACCACCCAGGCTCGCTGGATTAAATAAAGATGAGCTACCACCCAGGCTCGCTGGATCTTACCTGAACAAAGAGCCTCAAAAATATGAAAGCAACTAGCTCGATCTCCGCAGCTATTCCAAACAAAACCTGTTGTCATATTTTACAAAAAAAATATATTAATAAAAAGATGAGTAAGCCAACACAATTTATTAAATACATAACACATGAACAGTCCACTAACAAGGATTCTAATTCTCAACTCTTTAGGAATTAAATATTCCATCAAACCATCATCTATACATTCTTCAAAACAAAATCAGTGTTAAAAGATGGTTAAGATTAAGAACCACCACACAAGTAAACCACACTATGGAACAGTTAGCCCACAGTTTAATTTTGACAGAAAGGACAATTACAAAAAGGATAACCACATTAAACAACAGGAACATAGTTAAAACAGAATATCATCAAGAATGAAGGAAATATTAATGTTTTTAAAGCAACCTAACAATGAAGGAAATATTAAATTTTGAACAAGAGACCAGCTGCAATCAATAGCTGCCAGATGTTTAGCCTGCTCATTATGAAAATTGAAGATGAATAGCAAGTATGGTTGTTAGACTTTTATTGCTCAGATTGCAGGAATGTTATAAGTATAATACCATAATACATGCTTTGGTACACCAAGTACTAGATATCAGCAATCTGTGGTACACCATAAAGAGTCTTAGAGTTTAAGGACAAGTAGATAGAGCCATAAACTTTGGTACACCATGTTTGGTCTGGCAATATCTATATCAGAACTCTTCTCAACCAACAGGAAGAGTAGTTTTGCAATTCACATCACCCAAGACCGCTCTTGCAATATGTGCTTATCCTTTGTTATCAGAATCTTGCAGTCATCTCATTTAAATCATCATATGCTTCGTACTCTTGTGCTCCTTTCAGACAATACCTTGGTTACAGTAAGCAAGGGGTGCAGGTTGCCAATGTCCAAAAATAAGAATAAATTTATAGGATTGCAACCTCCAACATACTAACCATAACCGTAACCGTATTCGACTATCTTCATTTATAACCAATGACAATCTTGGTTGTCAGATTAAAGTACTGTTCGAGGATAACACTAATTCATCATTAGGCACATCTTCTCTCGATTACATAAAGGTATCTAATAATTAAGAAAAGTCAAGGGGGGAGAAATACAAATAGAGAACAAATCTGAGATTTGGACTGCTATGCCAGACCAAGTATGCTCAAGGACAAACCATGAAAGCACTAAACCTCTTTCAGGTGGCTCCTGAATCAAATACACGGCATTATCCACATCGACGGTGGCATCCGTCTGAGAAGAGCGTGCAATTTCTTCCTTCTCAATGTCAAACATTCCAAAATGAGGTCCTCGCACTTATTTTCGAAGCAGTTAGAATCATCATCGGCCAGGCTGATGCAATTGGCTCTATATTTCCCTAATACACTTCGGAAATAGGAAGGGAAATACAGCAGTTAAAAGGAAACAAATAGTCACTTACGCGGTCAATTTCCCACCCCACAGCCGCCCCCCCCCTCCCACAGCCGGCCACCTCCCACCCCAACCCACAGCCGTCCCCCCCTCCCACAGCCGGCCACCCCCCACCCCACCCCACAGCCGTCCCCCCCTCCCACAGCCCACAGCCGCCCCCCCCTCCCACAGTCGGCCACCTCCCACCCCACCCCACCCCACAGCCGGCCACCCCCCACCCACCCCACAGCCGGCCCACCCTCCCCCCACCCCACAGCCGCCCCCCCCCACAGCCGGCCACCTCCCACCCCACCCCACAGCCGTCCCCCCCTCCCACAGCCCACAGCCGCCCCCCCCCCCTCCCACAGCCGGCCACCCCCCACCCCACCCCACAGCCAGCCATCCCCCACCCCACCCCACAGCCGGCCCACCCTCCCCCCACCCCACAGCCGCCCCCCCCTCCCACAGCCAGCCACCTCCCACCCCACCCCACAGCCGTCCCCCCCCTCCCACAGCCCACAGCCGCCCCCCCCCCCCCCCACTCCCACAGCCGGCAACACCCCTCCCCTCCCGACACACAAGAGAAAGGCAGAGAGGGTGAGAAAGAGGAAGAGGAAGAGTGGGGAGGGCGATTACCAGTGGGCCGGGTACGGTGAACAGTGGCGGCGTCTCCAGCAGGCGGCGATGGAGCAAATAGGGCACAGGCGGCAGTGTCTCCGGCGGCGTCTCCGGTGGCGTCTCCGGCAAATAGGGCACAGGCGTAAGGACGCAGAGGGAGGGGGGAAATGGGGTGCGGGGAAATGAGGGGGGAAATGGGGGAGCGGGGAAATTAGATGGTGAAAGAAGATATATAGACGGCTACATTAGCCGTCTACGAAATATGATACGTAGACGGTTTTTTTATCCGTCTACGTATCATACATTAGTAGACGGCTAAAGAGGCCGTCTACATTTAACCATCTACTAATATATGATACGTAGACGGATAAAAAAACCGTCTATGTATCATATATTCGTAGACGACTACTATAAGCCGTCTACAAATGTTAGTTTACGTAGACGGCTGAATTTAACAGCCATCTACATATCCCAGATTTCTTGTGCGCTCCATGCCAGAGGGGTGATGTTGGCTTCGTTTTGGTTCTCCATCCTAGCGTCACGCCCAGTTTACCAAGCGTGCATCAGTCCGGTGCAGTTGGAGTCGGGGAGGATTGATGGAATCGGGGAGGGTAGCAGAGGGTGGGGGGGGAGACCGAGATAGCGAGGCTTGTAGGGCCGTTTGGGTGGCGCCAACATAGGTTGCTTTCAAACCTGGCGTTTCTCTCCGACATTAATAAGATCTTTACTTAGACATAAATTTAGATCTATTAAACATGATTTTTATATATTTTTGGTGATAGATATATCAGATATTTAGATTCAGTCTTTCCAAACACCAGCCAACTCATAGAGGATCACAAAAGTGTGGTTTGAACCATCAATTACCCAGAGGACTGAAACACTATTGTTTTGTGTATGTGTGTTAAGTGCAAAATAAAATATTCTGATGCTGTTATTTGTACTTTTAAATTTAAGAATTATTAATATAGTATAAATAATATAGATATAGATATAGATAGATGGCAGCGACAGTTGTGATGCTCAGTCTGTCCCAATGTAATTTTAATTAATTACATATTTCTTTTGGCGATTAACAAAACCAAACTAAACCCTATCAAAAATTTCTAACACATTCTTCATAAGTCTTAAGTACAGGAAAAATATCAAGGTCAAACAAGCAAATATTGGTAATCATTACCTCTCTGAAGCTTCAATCATTTCAAGACTATATATTTCTCTAAGTCCACATCGACTTCTGTTGAAAGTCACAATGATTTCTTTATGAGTGTATCGATTTCAATAGAGCTATAACGATTTCTTTATAAGACTAAAATATCATGGTGTTTCAATCAAGTCGTTCTCGTAACGATTCCTTAAGTTATCGCATTGATTTCTTTAAAACTCGTAACGACTTGCCTGTCGTAACGATTTCTTAAGTTATCGCATCGATTTCTTTAGAACTCGTAACGACTTGCCCGTCGTAACGATTTCTTAAGTTATCGCATCGATTTCTTTAGAACTCGTAACGACTTGCCCGTCGTAACGATTTCTTAAGTTATCGCATCGATTTCTTTAGAACTCGTAACAACTTGCCCGTCGTAACGATTCCTTAAGTTATCGCATCGATTTCTTTAGAACTCGTAACGACTTGCCCGTCATAACGATTCCTTAAGTTATCGCATCGATTTCTTTAGAAGACGTAACGACTTGCACGTCGTAACGATTCCTTAAGTTATTGCATCGATTTCTTTAGAACTCGTAATGACTTGCCCGTCGTAACGATTCCTTAAGTTATCGCATCGATTTCTTTAGAACTCGTAACGACTTGCCCGTCATAACGATTCCTTAAGTTATCACATCGATTTCTTTAGAACTCGTAACGACTTGCCCGTCTAATGATTCCTTAAGTTATCGCATCAATTTCTTTAGAACTTGTAACGACTTGCCCGTTGTAACGATTCCTTAAGTTATCACATTGATTTCTTCGGTGAACACAACGACTTGCTTTCTATAACGATTTGTTAAGTGTTTCACATCGATTTTTTCGGTGAACACAACGACTTGCTTTCTATAACGATTTGTTAAGTGTTTCACATCGATTTCTTTAGTGAACACAACGACTTACTTTCTATAACGATTTGTTAAGTGTTTCACATCGATTTCTTCGGTGAACACAACGACTTGCTTTCTATAACGATTTGTTAAGTGTTTCACATCGATTTCTTTAGTGAACACAACGACTTACTTTCTATAACGATTTATTAAGTGTTCATATTAAATCCTTCCATAAATGTAACGATTTGCTATAACTCATAACGACTTGGTCAAACTGACTTGATCATAACGATTTCATAAGTCATATAGACAATGACTTTATGGTTTATATCGACTTGACTTTTATCTTAAAGCGTTGAATAGTCAAAGTCTTCTCTTATCTGTCTGACTGCTGTGCATTTAATGAAGACAGAACGTATCTGCATGCACACAGATGATATCTTTTCTCTATCGTGCATATTCTGTCAACATCTTTTAGAACAAGCTACTTGGCATTGCTATTTTGGTGTATATTCATATCAACGTTTACTGACACCAAGAGACAGCCTAGCTGTCTACTGTTCTACCATTTAATATGTGCAGAGTCCTAAAGACATTCTGTCATACAACGTTGGACCATATAGACGCCAGAAGACCTTATCTCTTTGCGTGCTCAAATGGATAAAAGATTGTTGAAGCATCCAACATGACTAGCAGTCTAACATTTACTTGGACAAGAGACAACGGATACTCCAACGGCAATATTTCAAATTGGAGATTTAAATACAAGACAGAAGAGAAGAATAACATATAAGTGTGGAAAACAAGCATCTCGTATTCAAGCATTCAAATTCTTCTGCAAGAAGTCTAGAGCCAAGAATCTCATTCCTCATCACCTTTAGCTCTTCGCTCTCTGGGCTGTAATAGAATTTCTAAGAGAGCCCGTGTAGTTCTGATAGTGTGCCCTTTTTAGATCTTTTTCTCTCAGTGCTTGTTGCTTCAGATCTTGGCTTGTAAAAGCTTGATCTAGGGGCTTGAATTCATTCTATTTTCTTTGTGGTGTTTCCCTTCATGTGTGAAGGAAGACCTGGTGGGATCCAGGGTGTTGTTTCCCTTCGGTTGTGGAGGAAGACCTGGTGAGGTATCCAGGGTGTAGTTCTTCCCTTCTGGTGTGAAGCAAGACTAGCTGTGCTGGGTGTTGTAGTGTCCATAGGGGGACTGTACCCTAGTTAGTGAAAACCTGAGTTGTTGCTCAGGGACTGGACGTAGGACTCCTAAGGAAAGGAGGTCCGAACCAGGATAATTCTTTGCGTTGTGTGATTGATTCTTTGTGAGTTTGTTGTTCATACTAACCGTTACTAACCAACATCGAAGATTGTTTTTTGTGTATACTTTTACGTACATGTGTCACCTAAATAGATTTTTAAAGACCCATTCACCCCCTCTCTGGGCTAGTCAACTGGGCAACAAGTGGTATCAGAGCGAGTCTCTTCGACAAAGAAGAAGATCTAACGATCTGAAGAGTAAAGATCCATGGCAGCCCAAGGTAACATTGAAGGTCAGTCTGTCAACCGACCCCCTCTCTTCGATGGTGAAGATTATGCTTACTGGAAGACCAGAATGGAGTACTTTCTCTAAGGTCACGACTATCAGATATGGTCAATAGTAGAAGAAGGCGATCTCCTGGTTACAAATGAGAAAACTCAGTGGACAGATGATGACAGGAAAAAGATCTCCTTGAACTGTAAAGCTAAGAGTATTATGTGCTGTGCACTAAGCAAAAAGGAATTCAACAGAGTTTCAGCCTGCAAATCCGCAATAGAGATGTGGGAAAAGCTTAGAATTACCTATGAAGGCACAGACAAGGTGAAGGAGACAAGAATTGATATTCTTGTTACACAATATGAAAGATTTCAGATGCAATCAGGTGAATCCATAACCCACATGTTCAGTAGATTTACAGATATCACAAATGGGTTAGCTGGACTAGGAAAAACCTATGAGATTGGAGATATGGTGAGGAAAATTCTTAGATCCTTACCATCCTCATGGACCCCAAAGGTCACAGCTATTGAAGAAGCTAATGATCTGAAAAGGATGTCTTTGGAAAAACTCATTGGGTCCCTTATGGCCCATGAGATCAATATGGAAAGGTTAGGAGAGTCCTCTAGTAGAAAGAAGCATTCAAATGCTCTTAAAGCAGAAGAAGACAAGTCAGATGAGTCATCAGCTGAAGATGAGAACTCAAGTGGCTGTGAAGATGAAGAAGCCATGCTGTCAAAAAGATTGCAACGCATTCTAGCAAAGAAGAAGAAGTTCCAATCTGGTAGAAGACACTTCGAGAGAAATAAAGACTTCAAGAAACCAGATGGAAAGGATCAAAAGAAGAGTGAGCCCATATGCTACGAGTGCAAAAGCCAGGACATATCAAAGCTGAATGTCCAAAGCTCAAGAAGCCTGAATTCAGGAAGAGAGAGAGCTCTAAGAAGTTCAGGAAATATAAGAAGAAAGCTATGGCAACTGTATGGAGCAACAGCAGCGACTCAGACAGTGAGTCAAGCTCAACCAGTGATGAGGAAGAAGCCAACTTGGCTTTCATGGCAAATACCGAAGAAAAGGTAACCTCTGACTCATCTTTTGATTCTTGCAATGGTTCAGATTCCGATAGTTTAGAAGAAGCTTTCAACGAACTATATGATAAATATAGAGAAGTAACCAAACTATTAAAAGTAAGCAAGAAAAACATAGTTTGTCTAGAAAATACAAACTCAGATCTAAAATCAGAAAATGAACAATTAGAAAGTCAAATAACTGAACTTAAAAGAAGAAATGAACTGTTATGTGAAGATCTAAAAGCTAAGAATGAACAAATAACTAAATTAGAAAAACAAGCAAGTTCAGATGAACTGAAAACTGAAATCAAGACACTAACAGAAGAAAATATACAGTTATCTAGCACATTAGAAAAATTCACAAATGGTAAAAACTCCTTCATATTAAAAGGTGTCAGAAGATCAGGTAAGAAGAAAAATGGATTAGGATATACACCCCCAGATAATGAAGAAACCATAGTTTATCCTAAAACATATCCAACACCAAAATTTGTACCCGAACAAGATATAGCATACAAAGCTAACTTCAAATATATAGAAAAAGTAACCAAATTAACCTGCTATAGTCATTGCAACAAGTTAGGACATATCATAACAACATGCCCAACGAAACATAAGAAATGGATAATCAAAGGTAAAATCAATGATACTAACCAATCAGGACCCAAAAGAATTTGGGTACCTAAAACTTGATGATTTTATTTCAGGGTAACACTCGAGCATCCAAATGGTATTTGGACAGTGGGTGCTCAAGGCACATGTCAGGAAATCAGAAGCTATTCACCAATCTCCAAGCTGAACAAGGAATAGTTACCTATGGAGACAATGGGAAAGGCACAGTAATTGGCAGTGGTTCTGTGAGCAACAAAGCAAAGATAGTCATTGAAGATGTATTGCTTGTCAAAGGGCTGAAACACAACCTCATCAGCATCAGCCAGCTTTGTGACAGAGGTCATCAGATTCAATTTCAAGAGTCAAAGTGCAGCATACTAAAGGATGGAGCTGTAATCTTCGAAGCCAATAGGGAGAAGAACCTGTATGCGCTTCATCTTGAAGAACTCAAGGATCAGGATGTTTGCCTGGCAGCAAATAAAAGTCAGTCAATTGAACTGTGGCACAGAAGACTGGGTCATTGCAGTATAGATGGCATGAGAAAATTGCTAAAGAAAAATCTTGTGGAAGGTTTGCCAAAAGTCAGTGCAAAAATGGAAGGCGTCTGTAGATCCTGTGCTAAGGGAAAGCACACCAAAAGCTCCTTCAAGTCAAAAATGGTGGTAACCACCACAAAACCCTTAGAGCTCCTTCATATGGATCTATTTGGGCCAATGAGAACTACCAGTCTTGGAGGAAAGAACTTTGGATTTGTCATAGTCGATGATTACTCAAGATTCACATGGGTATCATTCCTAGAGCATAAAGATGACACATTTGAAAACTTTGTTAGTTTCAGCAAGAAAGTTCAGAAGGATCAGAAGTTCAACATTGTTTCTATCCGATCAGATCATGGTGGTGAATTTCAGAATGAAAAATTTGATAACTGCTGTGATGATCAGGGGATTGAGCATAATTTCTCAGCACCAAGGACACCACAGCAAAATGGAATTGCTGAGAGAAAGAATAGAACTCTATTGGATATGGCAAGAACAATACTATTAGAATATGATCTGCCAAGGTATTTTTGGGCCGAAGCAGTCAACACAGCAAGTTACATTATCAACAGAGTAATGATCAGGCCAATCCTAAAGAAGACTGCATATGAACTGTTCAAAGGAAAGAAACCAAAGATCAATCACTTCAGGACATTTGGATGTCCTTGCTTCATCCACAACAATGGAAAAAGGGACATTGGTAAGTTGGATGCCAAATCAGATGAAGGCATCTTTATGGGGTACACCTCTAAACCCAAAGGCTATAGAGTATTTAATAAACGCACTTTATTAATTAAACAGTCTGTACATATTATTTTTGATGAAACTAACCCTTCCCTGAGAAAGGAAGAAGATAGTAATAATGATGATGCAGATGAACTGTCCAAGAAACTAAAGAATACATCAATTGAGGACAAGGATGATCCACCTCTAGAAGACATGCAACAAAAGAAATTACACATGAAAATCTTCCAAAGGAGTAGAGATACAAGAAAGATCACCCACCTGAGAATATTATCGGTGATCCATCTATTGGGGTAAGAATAAGAGGTAACATGATACCCTGTGATTATTTAGCATTTGTTTCTCAAATAGAGTCGAGGACAGTCAATGAAGCTCTTAGTGATGAATCTTGGATCTTGGCCATGCAAGATGAACTAAATCAGTTCAAGAGAAACCAAGTATGGTCACTTGTTCCTAGACCATCGGACCATCCAGTTATTGGCACCAAATGGGTGTTCAGAAACAAATTGGATGAGGCTGGTGTGATCCTAAGAAACAAGGCCAGACTAGTAGCTCAAGGCTACTCCCAAGAGGAAGGCATAGATTTCGATGAAACCTATGCACATGTAGCTAGACTTGAGGCTATTAGAATATTACTTGCATATGCATCAGCATTAGACTTAAAACTATTTCAAATGGATGTCAAATCTGCATTCTTAAATAGTTTTATAAAAGAGGAAGTTTATGTGGAACAACTCCCGGGTTTTGATGACAAGAATTTCCTAACCATGTTTTCAAACTTCATAAAGCTTTATATGGTTTAAAACAAGCACCTAGAGCCTGGTATGAAAGGCTTAGTTCTTTTCTTTTAAACCATGGTTTCAGTAGAGGTCAAGTAAATAGTACTCTCTTTATAAAGTCAAAAGTCAAACACATACTATTAGTTCAAATTTATGTAGATGATATTATTTTTTGTTCTACTGATGAATCCCTTTACAAGTACTTTGAAAATTTGATGCAGGGAGAATTTGAGATGAGCATGATGGGGGAGCTCAATTATTTCCTTAGATTGCAAATCAAGCAAGGAAAAGATGGGACCCACATCTGCCAAGCAAAGTACACAAAAGAACTCTTAAAGAAATTTAGATTCGATAATACCAAGCCACTGTCAACACCCATGAGTACATCAACAAGGATGGACAGTGACAAAGATGGTAAGAAAGTAGATCAAAAGATCTACAGAGGTATGATTGGCTCATTACTTTACTTAACAGCAAGTAGACCTGATATTTTATTTAGTGTATGCATGTGTGCTAGGTATCAAGCAGATCCTAGAGAATCTCATTTAATCTCTATAAAATGAATATTTAGGTACTTAGCTAGAACTCATGATTTAGGTCTGTGGTATCCAAAATCTTGTGAAATTAGTTTAGTAGGATACTCTGATGCTGACTATGCTGGATGCAAAGTAGATAGAAAAAGCACCAGTGGTTGTTGTCAATTTCTTGCAGGGTGTTTGATATCCTGGTCATCAAAGAAACAAAATTCAGTGGCACTGTCTACAGCTGAAGCTGAGTACGTGGCTGCTGGAAGTTGCTGTATACAACTCCTATGGATAAAGCAACAACTTGAGGATTTTGGACTCAATATCAAATCAATTCCACTATTGTGTGACAACACCAGTGGCATCAATCTCACCAAAAATCTAGTTCAGCACTCAAGGACCAAACACATTGAGGTCAGATATCATTTTATTCATGATCATGTAGCAAATGGTAATATTGAAATTTCATTTATTGATACAAATGGTCAGCTAGCAGATATCTTCACAAAAGCCTTACCTGAAGAGAGATTTACGTCTCTTAGAAGGGAATTGGGCATGTGCAATTTGTGAAAAGATTTCTGTTTAAAATTGGCATATAAATTTTCAGAACTAAGTAAAATTTCCCTCCATGTTTTTAAGCAAAAGAAATCCAAATTATCTTTCCTGGGCGCTTCTTTATTAAAGTCGGTTTAAATAGTCAAACTCTTTTATCGCTTTCTGCCGCCTTTTGGCGCCTCACTTTCCTCAAAGCATTTATTCAATTACAAAAATCGTTGTGG
This sequence comes from Colocasia esculenta, assembly GCA_014218235.1. NCBI lineage: Eukaryota > Viridiplantae > Streptophyta > Magnoliopsida > Alismatales > Araceae > Colocasia > Colocasia esculenta. The sequence continues at coordinate 29,294,198 of CM024762.1, forward strand.
GGACGTTTCATCTCCCATCTTCTACCTTTTTCCCTCTTTCGTCTGGTTGCTTGAGCCGATGCCCTAACGATTCGAACATCGACTCTCTGCAAGTTTAAAGCTCTTCTCTCCTTCCCGCGACAAATTTCTTGAGGGCTTTCACTCCTTCTTCCATCTCAATCCTCCAGAAAACCTTTTCACTTGAATCCATGGCCGCATCCGTCATTTCTGGCAATCTGGGTGGTTACAGTGCCGAGGTCCTCTCTCCTGAGCAGCAGGAAAGGTTCACGTTCGTGAAGACCATGCTGTGTGGAAATAAAGCAGTAGATGTTGCTGATCTTGAGAAGAACGGGATGCACAGTGTTGTGGCAGCCATGAGCAGGATGAAGTGGTCAGTTATTTCAACCTTCTCTGAGGTAAGCTATCCAGACCTCGTGAAGGCATTCTATGTTTGCTTGAAATTAGAGACAGATGGGTCTGTGACGTCTTCAGTCAAAGGAATCCCCATAAAGATTGATCATGATCTTCTGAAGATGTTGTTTGATGTGAGCGCAACCGATCACAGTAGAGTCCACACTGTGGATTCAAATGTCAAGGGTCTCGGAATTATTGGACCTGAGTATCGACTGAGAGATGGGAAACTAGATATAAATCAAATGAATGCTTTCAACCGTCTCCTTCACTTTATAGTATGTCAGATAATCACTCCCAGAAGCGCAACTTTTTCAACCTGTACAAAAGCAGATTCAGATATGATGTTCTGGGCCATACAGAACAAGGACATTAACATGGCTGAAGTAATGATTGAGAGGATGAGGTTTGCTCGTGATCAGATTTGGGATACAAAGAGCAAGCTTAATGTCTCTTTGCCCTATGCCCATTTGCTTACCAAGATCTTCAAACACTTTGGTGTTGATCTTTCTGGGGCAGTAGTTGAGAAGATGGGCCAAGCAATTAGGTCCAGAAATCTAAGGAAGAGTGGGTTCTCAATTGTTGATGGAATTTGGTCTAAGACCTCTGTGGCAGAGGGAGAGGCCATTATAGGAGATATTCCAGTTATTCAGGAAGAAGTGCCAGAAGCATCAGCAGAACCAGCAGCAGTAGCATTAGCAGCAGAAGTTGAGGCAGCAGTTGTTGTATTAGCAGTTCAAGAGGCAGCAGGACCATCTGAATTGGCAGCTCGAGTAGAAGGGTCAGCTGAGCTAGCAGGGTCCCCTGAAGTGACAGTCGAATCTCAACCTCCAGTAGGAGAAGTAGTGGTAGGTGCAGCAGATCCTTTGCCCACCTCCATTGTTGCCTCTATCCTTAGAGAGGTGTTGGATTCTATTCATTCCACCCCAGTCACTCCAGAGGCTGGTGGAAATCCAGAGGAAGAAGTTGTGGCATCAGGCCACATTGAGGAATCAGTTGCTCCTGAAGACATTATTATGGAAGATGCTCCGATTCAGGGGGAGCAAGAGTCAATGGAAGAAGATGCTCCTACTGAGGGGGAGCAATTAAAGGGTGGACCAGCAGAAGCAGCACAATGTGATGAGCCTATGGGCAGTGTGCCTGCTGATGAAGATTTGCCAGATGTTCATGATGATGGCACTCAGGGGGAGGAATGTGACAATCCCCCAGGTAATGATCCTAGAGACGGGGAGACTGCCTGCTCCTCAGGATCAGATGATGATCAGCAGCCTCCAGGTTCTGAGGCAAGGCAGAAAGGAAAAGAAGTGGTTTCCGAAGTTCCACTCTTAGCAGATACTCCTTTCGAGAGGCAGGTGAGACAGAAAATTATTATTAATTTGAAACCTGTCGTTGAAAGATTAGATGCTCAAGGAGAGATCTTGTGCTCTCTTCAAAGTGATGTGAACTCTATTTTTATGAGCCAAGCATCCACCACTAAGGAAATCTCTCAAATAAGAAACGCCATGAAATGGTTCAACAAAGAGATGGGCAGTATGAAGTCTATGCTAGCTGAGATTTTGAAGGTAGTTGGAGCTCAAGCTCCTCCTCCTCCTGCACCTCCTGCAGATCAGAACTTGGATGCTGATACCTCCAGGCCATCAGGGCCATCAGTTCCAGTGTCCGAGCCATCAGGGCCAGCACCACCAGCAGCAGCAGAGGCAGAGGTCAATGAGCAAAGGCCATCTGGGCCAGTTGAGCCAGTTGAAGGGCCTTCAGGGCCAGCTGAGAAGGTGTCAGGGCCATTAGGGCCATTGGAGTCTGATCCTGTGCAGACAGTGGTAGAAGAAGAAGTCTTGGAACCCAGGCCCCAGCTCCTTCTTTTTCTTCTCACACACCTGTTCCTCCATCTCCACCCTCAGCTTCTACAGCACCTCCTGCTCCCCAGACCTTCAAAAAGCCTCAACCCAAACCCATTTCCTCTCCAACACCATTTCCTTCTCAATCTACTTTTTCTCCTGCCTCTCCTACTCATATTCCTCTACCTCCATCTATCTTTGAGGTTCGTCCAGCCTCATCAACAGCTGAAGCCTCCTCCTCTGGTCCCTCATCATCAGCTGGACCATCTCCTCACACCTCTTCTCCTCCACCATCCCTTCTTCATCCTCATCCTCCTCCCTCCTTCATCACCATCATTCCAGAAGGAGCTCAAATTGATGGTCCCTATATGAGCCCCATCAAAGATGAATTTGAGGGCACTATTCTTGGCTCTGTTCTCAAAGTTGGCCAGCATACTCATGTCTCTCATCCCTTGTAAGACCCGGATTTTTACTTCTTTATATATCTGTATGTATATGAATGGTGTGTTGGGTGTTCGGTTGTTGTGTGCATAGCATGCGTGTTTCATTGTGCCTACTATAAGTTTATCTTCTTTTGAGCATGAGCATGTGCGAATATCTATATATGTATACATAGGTGTATATGATGATTAATGTGGAAGTGAACAATTAGCTAATTAGAAGTGTATTATGAATACCAAGAATCTCTGACTTAGGATACTTGAATAGGTACTATGCGTGTGCTATCTAAATATTGAAGAATATCCTATACTACCTATTTCATGGAATTTTGTATGAGAATATAGGAAGTAGATATGTATACGTACGTTATCTTATGCGTGTGACGATTGTATACCTAATTCTACATGCATAACACCTTGGTGTATTTGTGTATGCATGTGTATGATTAGTTGTAAGCGTTGCTCATTTGCATGGTTTAGCTAATGTGAATATTGTACTACGTACATTGCATATGCATAAAGAGTCCAAGCATGGTAGGTGTGTTTAGTAGTTACATTGGGATTCTATACTCCTCATGGATAACATGCATGTATCTTTATGATGATTAGGTGAGAATAGTCAATTGGATAAATTATGCATATAGTATATATATTAAGAAATCGTATACATGTAATACTAAGCAATGTTAGGTAAAGTTGTGTAAGTTAATCTAATACCGGTGCGCATATTGTACCCATCTGTTTCAATCATAGCTATACCAGTGTGTGTATACTATATATATATATATGTCAACCCAAGTGTATGCAAGTGTGTGTATGCGAGGACTATTTATCGAATGGATTATTCCTAGCTAGCATAAATCATATCACCTCCTAATGATTTGCGAAGCCCTCATAATTCTCGTCATTTAAATTGCCGTGTGTTGAGTCATAATGTGTAAAATATCACGTACGTACAGGTAGGTGTCTACGTACATTTTATCTTAGTATGCTTATGTATGCTTGTGTATGTATATAGATATTTATGTACATATTAATTAGTATAATTAATGTGCATGTTTATATTAAATATAAATAAGGTATGTATTGCCTGGTGATAGTATGAGTATAATACCATATGCATGTTGCTTGTATATAAGCTTGGTATGCATAGTTTCTGCATAAATTAAGGTTCTGGCCAAAGGCCACCTTGGCGTCAACCTCTGGCCGCCGAGGTGGAGTCAACGTCCAGACCTGGACGCCAATCCTGACCCAGGCGTCCAGCGATGTGGACGTCAACCTCTCTGACCTGCATGCGCAGCAGAGCTGCTGTCTTCTGAAACAAGGCATGGCCACCCATTGGGGGATGTTCCCCAATGGATCTAAGGCTGTCTAATCGGCATGGTGAGTGGGTGAGGGACTCTCCTACATCCTGAACCCGAATTGGCCTCTCCCTACTTCTCATTTTCACCCTTGCAAGAGGAGAGGAGAAGAAAGAAAAACCCTAGAGCATTCTGTGAGAAAACCCCATTCTAGAACCCTCAAATCCGACCCTTTGAAGCTGGATCTAGAGATCTACTGCAACAAGGAGGAGGCTGAAGCAAAGGAGAAGGCTTCCCCATCATCCCCTCGGCGTGGAGATCACCCAGGAACCCAGAGGAAGGTGATCTTGGAGGCACTTCTGCAACTTCTTGGAACTGCCCAAGGAGGTCTTCTTCGAGCCACAAATCCCTTGGAGGAATTTTAGAGAGGCAAGTGACCTATCTATGGTATCCCCGTATGAGTCTAGGTGGGTTTTGATATTTTTATGGAATTTTCCTCGAGTCCTAGACCCTCCATTTCACCCAAGATTTAGAGCTCGGGTCTGTGTTTCTGCACAGACCTGAGTAGACGGCAGGGTCCCTGGACGCCCAGTTCATCCTTGGCGTCCATCGATCATGCCGCTGACCCTGAGTCAGCGGCCAGAGACCGCCGTCTAGTTCTTCTGGACAGAACAGTGAGCTGTTCTGTCTCTCTTATACATTAAATTCGGTATGTTTTATGCGATGAGGATATATGTACACCTTATACTCTATGTATATTGTGCATTGTGGTTGTGGATGAATGTGGGTTGTGTTGGTGAATGTGGGATAATGATATCTTGTAAACATGTGAGCATGACTTGTAGACAATCTTGTAAAATTCATGATTTATGATTAGGGTTTGTGTGAATGCCTTGGTTTCGGTTTGATCATGAAGAATAGTGGGTCAACATATGTGTTTGAAAAATTTAGTAGTTTATCCATGCTTGAGAAATTGTAAATAAGTTCGGTTCGGTAAAATAAAAACATGCAAAAATGGTTTGTGGTAATTGATTTATAGATGTATGAATTAGGGTGATGTTGTATTCTAAAATCATGCATATATTAGTAGTCTTTGTGCAAAACAGTAAGTGGATAAATTGCAAAATGTGTTAGACCCATGTTAGCTTAAGTTGTGAATAATATGCTAATTAGGTGTTTGATTTTCTGTAAATCCTATTTAGCTCAGAAAAATCTGAAAAATTGAGGGTATGATTTTGAACCCGAAAATAGCATGTGGTTAAAATTTCAGGTCAATTGGAATAGTAAATAAAAAGTTATGTGTTTTCATGTGAAATGTGATAATTCGTGCATATAATTGTAATGTGGTTTGTTATGGTCTAAAACCAACATGATTAGTGTGGTTACTGTATGTTAAACTCTTGAAATTCTGTAGTACCATGTTAAGGAAAAACAGAAATGTTCATGTGAGTGAGAAAGTGATTGAAATGAGAAGAGTTATGTGTAAAACCATGTGTAAAACGGTAATGTGTAAAAGTGTAAAAGTTGTGCCTATGTGACACTGCTACCCTAGAGGCATCGGGAGCCTATATAGAAAAGTCCCTATAGAAGGCTCCATGTGATATAAGTTTGTCCCAAAGGCATTGGGAAAACCCCGGAGGTGGATAAGTACCACTGGATAGGGTGGAGAGGGCTTCTCCCGGTCTGCGCAGTTACCAAGATTCACTGCTGTATTGCCTAGGTGGTGAGTATGTGTATGAGTTGTGTAAGTGTTGTGTCATGTGTTGTGTTATGAGTTGTGTTGAGAGCTGTGCTAAGGAATGAGCACGAGCTATGAGATATTTGTTAGTGTCCTCTACTGGTGGTTAGGACTTTGTGTCATGGCAAATTGTTTAAGTAATGAAAAATGAGTAAAACGTGAAATATGTGAATATGGCACGTGGTAAGTGCCCAAGACGCACGTGGTAAGTGCAATCGATATGATATGTGATAAGTGAAAGTGAAAGAGAAAATGATGTGGAAATGAGTAAATTGTATAAGTGTGAACATGTGTACGTGTCAAATGTGTAAAAGTGAACAACGTGAATGAGTAAGTATGAAATCATGTGAAACCGAGAATGTGAGAATGTGTTATTGGAAACCATGTGAAATCAGTAAACTCATGTTGTCATTATCATGCTTATGTGTGCACAAATGCCTAGAATCCATGTTAGGGATAATTAGTGAAAATGAGTGCAAGATAGCTTGATTACTTGATTCACATGATGTGTTTTATGTATTATTGTAACTCTCATGTGTAGATTTATAGTCATTGAATCATATGAAATCAGCAATCTAAAGCATGTGAAAAGGTTCGTGTATGTGTTTAAAACTAGGTGAAATCCATGCTAGTTGTGTCCCCTTTCATGTGTGTAAATTGTTCATGTCGATAGCTTTCATGTTTTAGCTCTTTAAAAGACTAAAGTTCTTGAGCAAATGGAATAGAGATCATGTGATAGGTGAATTTCATTTTACAAATCTGAAAGCATGAGTTATGTATAAAATTGTAGAACTTTCATGATAAGTAGAAAACTTGAATTGACTAGCATGCTATGTGTTGTTAATTGTAAAAGTGCATGTAGAAACCACTAAGACTTGTATGTGTATATCATGAATAGTGTCGCTTGCTGAGTCTTTGGACTCACTCTTGCTTCGGCGTACAGGTTGACAGGTATCGTGCACTAGAAGGTAGCGTGGCGAGGATCATCATTAGAAGACTATTTTGTGGAGCTGTTACCAGTTGTACCTTTCTTTTGCACAACAAGGATTATTGTATGGACAATATTTTGGACATTGTAACTCTCTTTATTTTGTATTAATGTGGACATTGTCTTTCTATCTTACTATTTAGATTATGGAATGTGTGTTGGTGACGGATTAAGAGTTGAGTTGTTTACTTTATTCCCCTGTACTCTATCGCTATCCAGGTTATCAACCTATCGACCAGTGTTGGGTAAATGTCCCACTGTGACGACGCCCTTTATACCGATGGGGATTGGTATAATCGTACCGGTATGAAGAGGGTCGTTACATCCCTCCTGTCCTCCCTCTAAGAAAAGAAAAATCTCTTCATCTTTTAATCCATTGTATCCTCCCTTGTGGTTTTCTCTCACAGAGATCACTAAAAATAGGCCTCTCTACAGGGAATACCTCACAAAGGTTGTCTTTGACACCCTCTTCAATCTACATTTTCTAAACCTTTCTGACCATCTTCAAACCATCCTACCTTACACCTCTCTTACCAAGGTTGTCAAGGCCAAGATCTTCTCTTCTACTCAATCCATATCTAAAGAAGAATGGGCACGCTCAAATAAGGTCCTCTACAACAAGTTTCTCTCTGCCAGATCTGAAGTGTTTCCTCCCAGGGATCACTCTCTCACCCTGTCAGAATGGTTTCTGCTCCACCATAACAATTCCTGGGCTCCCTTTATCCAGAAAGAGATCAAGATGATCAGGCAATTCAACATGTTTAATGATTATAGGTATCTTCATCGTTTACCTGAAGTCCAACTCAGTCAGTTCAGGCAAGCCATCCGAAATCTTGGACCTGAGCTTGGCACTGCAGCAATTCAAGTAGACTTTGCTACTCTTCAGCTACTAGAGGCTACATATCTTCCTCCTCTTCACTCTTTGCTCATGGATACACCAGTGGGCTCAGTTATTTTTGATCATTTTGCGCGAGTGATGGGCAGAATCAAAGTTCAGAAGGGCAGTGTGGTAGCTTTCCCCAGATTTATCTTTAGGGAGTACCACCTAGGCCACATCCATGCTGAGATTCTAGCCCCTGCCTTGTCAGAATGTGAAAGACTGACACCTGTAGGGTGGGCCAAGTTCTATCCCCTATCTGCTCAGTAATTGTCGGATACAAATGTAACCTTAGCCAGGGAAGGCCGCCCTCCAATCTCAACTACAACCTTTTTGGATATGAATTCCCTCCACCTTGTAAATGATCATCTTCAAATTTGGGTGGAAAGGTACAAAGTCTATGTTGCCATGCGCCAGGAATTGAAGCATAGGCAGCTCTTCTATCCTGTTTCCCTTAATCAGTTTCTTGCGTGTGCTAGCTTTGGAAAAGTCTCCTTCTATAAGCACTCCTTGGACAGAGATCCATACATTGATTTCCTTGAAGCTCAGTTAGTCCTTCACCTCAAAAGAATGGCTCCCTCTATGGGACCAAATTATTATGTTGGTCCTGGACCCTTCAAGACTTACTTTGAGCGGCAGGAAGAGCAGGTCTGGGAAATTATTTCTCATTTTGCCTCTCTCTTATCTCCTGCTTATTACCTACATGTACCTCCTCATAATGAATAAACTACATTTGCTTGTCTCTGCTTATCTTTTCTCTTCATTCCTTGTCTCAAATTATTTTTTTTGCTTAATGACAAAAAGGGGGAGAAAAATACTTAGCATATCTAAAATACATTCAGCAAATATTCAAATTTTTTTTATTCATGCTTATTGTTAAGGGGAGAAAAATACTTAGCATGTCTGAAATACATTCTGTAAATATTCAGACTCTTTATTCGTGCTTATTGTTAAGTTGTTTTTTAATCATGCTTATTAAGTTTTGTCATCACCAAAAAGGGGGAGATTGATGCTCAGTCTGTCCCCATATAATTTTAATTAATTACATATTTATTTTGGCGATTAACAAAACCAAACTAAACCCTATCAAAAACTTCTAACACATTCTTCATAAGTCTTAAGTACAGGAAAAATACCAACGTCAAACAAGCAAATATTGGTAAGCATTACCTCTCTGAAGCTTCAATCATTTCAAGACTATATATTTCTCTAAGTCCACATCGACTTCTGCTGAAAGTCACAATGATTTCTTTATGAGTGTATCGATTTCAATAGAGCTATAACGATTTCTTTATAAGACTAAAATATCATGGTGTTTCAATCAAGTCGTTCTCGTAACAATTCCTTAAGTTATCGCATCGATTTCTTTAGAACTCGTAACGACTTGCCCGTCGTAACGATTTTTTAAGTTATCGCATCGATTTCTTTAGAACTCGTAACGACTTGCCATCGTAACGATTTCTTAAGTTATCACATCGATTTCTTTAGAACTCATAACAACTTGCCCATCGTAACGATTTCTTAAGTTATCGCATCGATTTCTTTAGAACTCGTAACGACTTGCCCGTCGTAACGATTTCTTAAGTTATCGCATCGATTTCTTTAGAACTCGTAACGACTTGCCCGTCGTAACGATTCCTTAAGTTATCGCATCGATTTCTTTAGAACTCGTAACGACTTGCCCGTCGTAACGATTCCTTAAGTTATCGCATCGATTTCTTTAGAACTCGTAACGACTTGCCCGTCGTAACGATTCCTTAAGTTATTGCATCAATTTCTTTAAAACTCGTAACGACTTGCCCGTTGTAACGATTCCTTAAGTTATCACATCGATTTCTTCGGTAAACACAACGACTTACTTTCTATAATGATTTGTTAAGTGTTTAACATCGATTTCTTCGGTGAACACAACGACTTGCTTTCTATAACGATTTGTTAAGTGTTTCACATCGATTTATTTAGTGAACACAATGACTTGCTTTCTATAACGATTTGTTAAGTGTTTCACATCGATTTTTTCGGTGAACACAACGACTTGCTTTCTATAACGATTTGTTAAGTGTTTCACATCGATTTCTTTAGTGAACACAATGACTTGCTTTCTATAACGATTTATTAAGTGTTCATATTAAATCCTTCAGTAAATGTAACAATTTGCTATGACTCATAACAACTTGGTCAAACTGACTTGATCATAACGATTTCATAAGTCATATAGACAATGACTTTATGGTTTATATCGACTTGACTTTTATCTTAAAGCGTTGAATAGTCAAAGTCTTCTCTTATCTGTCTGACTGCTGTGCATTTAATGAAGACAGAACGTACACATATGATATCTTTTCTCTATCGTGCATATTCTGTCAACATCTTTTAGAACAAGCTACTTGGCATTGCTATTTTGGTGTATATTCATATCAACGTTTACTGACACCAAGAGACAGCCTAGCTGTCTACTGTTCTAGCATTTAATATGTGCAGAGTCCTAAAGACATTCTGTCATACAACGTTGGACCATATAGACGCCAGAAGACCTTATCTCTTTGCATGCTCAAATGGATAAAAGATTGTTGAAGCATCCAACATGACTAGTAGTCTAACGTTTACTTGGACAAGAGACAACGGATACTCCAACGACAATATTTCAAATTGGAGATTTAAATACAAGACAGAAGAGAAGAATAACATATAAGTGTGGAGAACAAGCATCTCGTATTCAAGCATTCAAATTCTTCTGCAAGAAGTCTAGAGCCAAGAATCTCATTCCTCATCACCTTTAGCTCTTCGCTCTCTGGGCTGTAATAGAATTTCTAAGAGAGCCCATGTAGTTCTGAGAGTGTGACTTGTTTAGATCTTTTGCTCTCAGTGCTTGTTGCTTCAGATCTTGGCTTGTAAAAGCTTGATCTAGGGGCTTGAATTCATTCTATTTTCTTTATGGTGTTTCCCTTCGTGTGTGAAGGAAGACCTGGTGGGATCCAGGGTGCTGTTTCTCTTCGGTTGTGAAGGAAGACCTGGTGAAGTATCCACGGTGTAGTTCTTCCCTTCTGGTGTGAAGACCAGCTATGCTGGGTGTTGTAGTGTCCATAGGGGGACTGTACCTTAATTAGTGAAAACCTGAGTTGTTGCTCAGGGACTGGACGTAGGACTCCTAAGGAAAGGAGGTCCGAACCAGGATAATTCTTTGCGTTGTGTGATTGATTCTTTGTGAGTTTGTTGTTCATACTAACCGTTACTAACCAACATCGAAGATTGTTTTTTGTGTATACTTTTACATACAGGTGTCACCTAAATAGATTTTTAAAGACCCATTCACCCCCCCCCCTCTGGGCTAGTCAACTGGGCAACAAATTGGTACGGTCCAAACGTGCCTTCGCAACACACCTTTGGATCAAGATTCAATGGTTCTGACCAAAATAAAAGAAAACTCATGAGTTTCCGTGTTGAACAGTGAAAGCCAAAAAGTGAAGCCAATAATCTACAACCAGGAAAAGTCTCAGGTTCCTTTATTATATTTCAGGTCTTAGTGCTATTTTATTGATATTTTGTATATACTTATATAAATTTAAATAATATTTATTTATTTTTAGTAATCTCAAATGTTTTAATGATCTATCCATAAAATAGGAAAAATTTGTCAACTAACTAGAGGAAAATATCCAAAAGTATTTATCAGATAAATACAAAAGTATAAAGAGTTTCAAAATAATTATCAAATATATTAAATAAATTTTTATTATTTAATAAAAGTTAGAGGTTGATTGAAAATAAAAAAAAAATCTCAAACGTGTGGAAAGCATGTTATACAATATCAAATAACTCACATGAAGGTTGTAATTAAATATGAAAGCTGAAACTTTTCTTGGGTGCCGAACCCTGAATCTACTCCCATTTTGTTCGCTTCGCTTTCTGGATAGCACAGTTCAGTGCGGAAATCATGCTAGGCGGCTTTCTCTTGTTTTGTTCAGAACTATTGGATCTTGATCTAATGGTGTATTGCCAAGGTACGGTTAGATCGTACCATCTATATGGCTGCGATATTCTAGTATTGTGCGCGGCGAGCGCGCGCTCTCTCTCTCTCTTTCTATATATATTTATGTACATGTGCATATGATGAGCAACAATAAATAATATGATAGGCATATTTTATATGATTATATCTATAAAAATAATAAAAAATGAGAAAAGTCTGACAATGATGAATGTCACTTATTTTTCACAAAAGGATATTTTATTTTATGTCTAATCAATTTTATATAGATTAATAAAATAAATATGTGTTCACTATCTCATTAATTTGGTGTATTGTGTATTACTCGTATTAAAAAATACTTCCACGGACGAAGTAAATGGATCTGAATGCCACAATTGACAATTGGCTTTGAAAAAATCAAAACTACACATATTGCCCGGTTTCGCAGCCTGTTCCCCAAGAAGACGTAAATTCGAGATAATAAATTTTTTCTTAATAATTTAGTGGTCAAAGAAATGTTTAGTCATCTGTAAGGAGAATAATAAAGGCAATGTGAATTAACTTCAAATAATTTTATTATTTGAAAATTTGATGAGATTTTTCTCTCTCTCTCTTTTCATTAATTAATAAGATTGTTTGGATGTCAGGTTATATAACTTTTATTGTTCTTCTTGGAAGACAATGAGTATTTCTCTAGTGGCCAACACCACAAGCAAATTAACACAAGTTCGGACCAGAGACCCCCTCTCTCCGCGAGATAATTTCTTTGTGATGAAGTTCGCTAGGATCAGTAGTACTTGAAAATTGAGTTAACATTATTTTAAAACTCCCCCATAATATTAATTTAGTAAAAATTTATATGATAAAAAAACAATTCATTATTTAAGAAAACTATGAGAGGTGAAATTCGAGGATCCTAATTTTTTTAACGTTTTTTAGACGGGTACATTGGTACGTAAAATGTCGGTGCAGAAATAGAAAAGGCAAAATGGAGATGATATAGATTTGGTGGGATATCATAATTTCGATGGAAAGACGGATGAAGTAGATCATGCTCTGCCAGCCTGAACATGCATGCCCGCCATCTATCTACCTATGTTTTGGATGCATGCATGAAGACCTCGCCATCTGCTCCAGGCCAACACCCTCGATCGATCGGCCGGCGAGGCGACTGGATGATCGTGTGGTGGCCTGTGTCAGGCGCACGTCTAGCTTCTCCCCGGCCCGGCGGCGCGTCCAGTACCCACCGTACGTACGTGTACAACTCCATCAGTACTAATGAGTCTCCGGCCGCCACCCCACCCACCGGACATAACGGAGAAAGGGAGGAGTCGGCTGCTGCGGAGGCACAAATAATGGTGTCGGAGGACCGGCAGTATGGGAGGATGATTGTTTGGTGGGGTAGGATGCCATGGCGTTGATGGCGCAGACACCATAGGGTAGTGTTGTGTTTCTCTCAATGTAGATGTATCCCTCCATCCCCCAATTCGTCCCCCACGAGTTCTTCGTGATCCAATAGTCGATGCCTTTCTCTTGGCCGTAGCCAACGATTAACACGGCATGGTCGATGTCATCCGGGTTGCTCGAGCAATCGCCGTTGTAGATTCCCTGGAGGTTCCTCCATCGATATCGCACATGCATGATTGTCCAAATTAATTAGTTCATATATATATATACATGTAGGTCGAAGAACTATATATATGTATATGTTTTGGGAGGGCCGGATATATATGTACGCTTGAAATATTGCACAACAAGGACAGACTTTGTGGCTAGCTATAACCTGCGGAGATTATATTGATTAATTTGAGAAGCATATGAGTAGAGGTAGGTAAATTAAGAAGGTGGTGGTCGCATGCTTACACCCGTGTATAGTTGGAAGTCGAGCGACGATCCATCAATGCCGACGCTGATCGGTTGTTGAACGACAGCACAGAGGAGAGCAATGTCGCTTGGGGAGACATCCCTATAGCCGTCGATTGATACCACTTTTATATCCTCCTGTAGAAAAGCGAAGCTCTCCTCAACATATTATAAGTACGGATTTGTAAGCTAATTAATATATTAATTAAGGAGCATAGAAATTACGTACATTAAGGGGCCGGGGAAGAATTCCGCATGCCCCTTGATCTTACTGATATATATATATATGTTATTAATTCAGACATTAATTTGTTCATACTTCTTGTTAATTAGAAAGCAGGCGGGAGGATAAAAGTGCAGCGTATCAGTAGAAGAGGACCAAAAGATTTTTATTAATTTGCTGCCACCAACCTTTGTGGTGTTGCAGACGCTGTCCACGCCAGTGTAAGGATAGTTTTGCTCCGTGTCAATTCCTCCATTGCTGGTTACCCACTCAAACGCGTAGTCCATGTAGCCTCCATTGCAGCCGTCGTTGGAGGTGTCGCAGTCGATCAGTTCTTGCTCGGATAGGCTGATTAGCTCCCCTGTGGTGATGGCGTTTATTCCTTCCATGGCCCCCGTGGAGGAAAACGCCCAGCAACCCCCTGAATGAAGGGTAAGTATGTACTAGTAGTCTTCGCAATATCCATATAATATATTTCTCTTAAGTACGTATATACATGAGATACATATAATTATTGTGTTTGGGGGAGAGAGAGAGGTGTCACGTACGTACGTACCACACTGCCCTTGATCTTTCACTGCCGTGACGGCGCCCTTCTTTCTCCAATCCAGAGACGTCGGTACGTCGACATCGCAGGTAATTGCCACTCTCCGCTCCGCACTCTCCATTAGCCTCTTCCTCCCCTCCCTCTCCAGGGCCGCCTTACTCTTCAGTGCCCGCGACGAGTACATCTCCTTGAACTCCTCGTTGCTGAAGTCGGCGAACACGTTCAGCCCCACCCGCGATCCGCCGGAAGCCGTTGCCGCGTTCCTCATTCTCACGAACTCGAGGTTTCTAAGGAAGTTAGCATACCTTGTGGCCTTCTCCTCGGGTTGAGTGTACACCCGGCGGTGCTTAACCATCCACCGGTGGAAGAGCTCCAGGCCGACGGCCTCGTTCCCCTCGGGACACGAAGCAGGCAACCAAACCAGGGAAAGGAGTACCACTAGTACTGTCATTTTACCGTAGCCGCCCATCGTACGTGCCAAATGATCAAGTTCCACCTTCGCTGGATTCTTCTTGCCCCTACTTATTCGGATGCAGTCGAAGAAAGGTAGTTGTACAGTAACCAACTGTTAATGGACTGGAGGCCGATCACGACAACATGACTTGAATGGGTGGTGAGGATGTGGCCATTCATTCATTCTTTAATGCAAGGTCCAGCTGCATCTCTACCTAGTGTTCAATCCCCCCTACCGTTCCCGTCCGTGGCCGAACTATATACCTGTCCTTCTTTTGGACAAAGGGGGCTGAACCACCGGTCATGCACGAGTAGTCTAGGGGAAAACTTGATCGCCACCGATTAGGGCGGCCAACGGATTTTTTATTTCAGTTTAGGGTCTGTTTTAACGTAAAACTCTATTTGAAAAAGTTTTTCAGAGGAAATTTTATTCTTTAAGTCATTTGTTATTTTTGAAAAACAAAATATGTAAAACTATATTCAGAAATTTTTAGATTTCGGCAACCGCACAAAAAATGTTGATGTCATTTTCCAATTATTGCTGCGCCATTTCATTCTCCAGTGATAATTTATAAGCACTGTTCATTCAAGTTGAATTTTTATTTTTTTCACTCATTTAAATAGTCTTTATAAAATTTAATTATTTTTCATTAGTTAATTTAATTTTATTTTTTTATTAAAATATCTGTAGAATATTATTCATTCAAATTGTATTTTTTTTTATTTCTCCTACTTTAAATTATCTTTGTCAAAGTTACTTATTTTGCATTAGTTATCTAATTTTTTTATTTTTTTAAAAAATATTAAAAATAAAAAATAAAAAAATAAAAAAAATTGATGAATAGTGTTAATGCACAATGAATACATGACTCTCTCATTTGAGTGGATCATAAATCTCATATCCCTCCGTACAACTTTATAGTAAAACCTTGCATTTAATGTTATTGACATTTCAACTTTTTTTCTCTATTTACATAAATAGCCAATGAAAATATTTACCTGACAACCAAATAGATAATTATATTTTTATTTTTATGTAAAAATTATTCCGTAGAAAATTATTTCTCTATTAAACTATTTTACATACAACCAAATGGACCCTTAGTGTATGTTTGGTTCCATATAAAATCTTTCAAAGGAAAAGTTTTTCCAGAAAAACCTTATAAAATTAACCGTTTGGTTTTATTGAAAAGTTGATCCAGAAATTATTTTCTCTGAAATCTTCAAATTTTGGCATCTAACTTAAAACTGTGGATGTCGTTTTCCCCGTAACTCCATTTCTCCCATTCGCGAAACCCTTGTCACGACAATTGCCATCCCCTGTCGCCGCAAGCCTCCTTGACGTCATCCCCCTTTCTGCCGCACATCATCGTCGATGCCTCCGTCCCCCTTTCGTGTCACCTTTTGGGGGGGTTGCTCAGTGTCGGTGGTGGCCTTGGCCGCTCTTTCCCTTGCCTCCCCATTCTTCTCCTCCTCCCTCAATCGCATTCCTAGGGTTTGTTGTTCTTTTAACTTTTATCCCGATCGATTTGAGGAGGGACGATATCAGATTTGGGGGACCCTGGAGCTACCTTCTCATCGGTGTCGTTCTCTTGATCCTGTTGCTGCTGCTGCTATTGCTACTTTTGCTTCTCGCCTATGAGGAAGGGGTTTTGCTAGGGCTTTGTGTGTATGTGATCGAGAGCGTGCTGCGTCAGGATAAGTGATTGTGTTTCTCCCTTGAACATCCCTCAGGGTTTGTTTTGTCTATTTCCTCTGGGATCTCAGATATTGGTTCTTCTCTTCCTTGCACTATTGTTTTTTTTTTTTTTTTGCATCCATATGTGGTTGTTTCCTCTATATAAGGAATCCATCATCACTGTTGAAATCCCTCCATCACCAAATTGTGACAGTGCAACGGTTCTTCCACTCTTGTTCTTCCTTGATTCCACTGGGTCTTCCCTACCCAGTGGCGGTTCTTGGCAACAAATCGTATGGGTGGTCTTCCTCAGCCTTTTGTTTTCCTGCTCTTCAACGTTGGCTTTCATTTTAATTTTTTTGAAGTTATATTGTGTGGGTGTTGTATGGTTCGCCATTTTTGTTTGATGAGTTGGAATTTGCACCAAGAGTTCGTGCAATATTTGTTCGTATTTACATTGTGTTGGTCTTCTGTGGTCTTGCTTAACCTGTTAAAAGCCCTCCTTCGCTAACTTGAGTCTGTGCACTCTCCTTGATTTATATTAGATTGTTCTTCTTCTGCTCTTCTCTATTTGCCTATATATGCTTCCTAGTTTATGCCTTTCTTCCGTTCTTCTCGTCAAATAAAGCTAATGGCATTGTCTTATTATTCTAGACCAGTAGATCTCTTAATTTCTCCTTAGAATGTGTAGTTATTTTGCATTGCTTGCAATAAAAAGTTCTGATATGAGCTTTGTGAACGATGCCTGGTTTTTTTTAACATTAGTTTTTTCCTTTTCTGCAACATTATACTCATAATTTGCCTCTATGGACATGTTTCTACATTTTCATGTGAGGATATATGCTGCTCTGTTTCATTTTGGAACTCGCTTGTTTTGTGCCATTTTCTTATTTTTAGGTCTTCAACCCCAACCTAATAACTGAATTTTGGTCGGGTTTAGTTGAATTCCCTGATGCTATGATCCTTGGTAAAGTGAATGAGTTATGCATTTGTTCCATACTTCCTATAAAGTGAATGAGTTGTTTCTCCAGTGTAAATGGACATCTAATTCTCTCTATATATATATTTTTTCACCTTAGCTTAAAACTAGATCTCATTTGCAAATGATCATGGACTGTTAGCTCACTTGTCCTTCACATCTTACACTCACTAGTTTAGTTCTATCACTTGCATATACATGGTAGCCTATATTTGTTTGTGGTTTTTTGATTTATTAGTTATTATTCACATGTTTTTAAATTGTAGATGGATGTTAATGATTTTTCTTATGAAGATGAAATGGATGCTCCAATTGTAGGAGCTTTATTTGCATGTGTTGGGATACTTGAAAAACTTGTAGATAATAGTGATGAATTGAGTGAAAGCATACCGATGATTCCTTCGAGTACTCGGAATGAGATTAGGAGAAAGTATGTGCAGAGTGTCAGTAGTGTTGATAATGCAACATCTATAAAGATGATCCACATGAATAGGAGGACATTTTATCAATTATATACAGTTGTACAGCGAATGAATTTGTAGCATGACACTATTCATATTACTATGCAAGAGCAATTGCTCATGTTCTTGTATACGATCGTACATAATGTAAGGAATGGTGTTATGTGTGTGAATTACCTACATTCTGGAGAGACTGTTAGCCGATGTTTTAATCCTGTCCTAAAGGCTCTTCGACAACTACACAATGATTATATTCAACCTCCTAATACTGCTATTCTAGATAAGATTAGATCTAGATATATATATTGGTCATGGTTCAAGGTCAAAGTCAATATAATTTATAATTTCCAAGTTATATCATTTTTTTTTTCACACGAGTTAAAGTTAATCTTTTGTTTGCTAAATAGGATTGTGTTGGGCCCATTGATGGGACTCATATTCTAGCATCAGTTCCTTCTGACATTGTTGGAAGATTTCGTGGTAAAGCAAACAAACCTACACAAAATGTCTTGGTTGTAGTGAGATTTGGCCTTACATTTTCTTGTATTAGCTAGTTGGGAGGGTTCTGCACACGAAGTGGTCGTCTTGAACGATGCACTTCAAAGGCAAAATAGACTTATTGTATCAAATGGTAATCTTTTCTGTATGTCATAGTTAAATGTCTTTTAATAAGATATTTCTATTGGCATACATCATTATTCACAATAACCTTCTTTTCAATGTAGGAAAATATTTTCTTGTAGATGCTGGTTATTCTACAAGGCCATGTTTTATATGTCCATATATCGTGGCGTCTGATATCATCTTAAACATTTTGGCAAGCACACTCCTACTAACAAGAAAGAGTTATTTATCTTACGACATTCTTCTTTAAGAAAGACTGTGGAGAGAGCTTTTGGCCTTTTAAAGAGGCATTTTCGTATCATAGATGAAACTCCTTATTTCCCATTCCCTATTCAAGTCGAGATTGTATTAGTGTGTTGTATTTTGCATAATTTTATTTTAGGGTTAAGTCCAAATAATGAGTTACTTAATGAGATAATTGTAGAGGAGTCTACTCAAATAACATCAAGATGAAAGACAATGAGAGAAGAAAGAGAGGACAATCCAATGCGCGCATCAATAAGGGATAGAATAGAAAATGAGATGTGGGATGACTATTCTAAGTGACTCTTTTTTTATCCATCTCTTTTTTGGGCAGTAAGTATTATGTGAACTTTTTGGGATGGAAAGTTTATCTTTGCTTGTGATTGTTTAGATGTGAATTGTGATTATTTTTTTAGGATGGAAAGTTTTCAGTCACAAGATACTAGTTCCTCTAAGAAAGGTAATATCAATTTCCAATGGAGCATGAGAATGGCAAGATTTACGCAAAAAAGTTTAGTAGAACAAGCTACCAATGGAATGAAGGAAGACAAGAGCTTTAAAAGGCCGACATTTGTTGCTACTGCTCATGCTGTTAGTGAAAAATTTAAAGTCACATGTTCTGACAGTAATGTAGAAAATCATTTGCGAACACTAAAGACAAAATATGCTACTATCAAAAAATTGAAAGGAATGAGTGGAGTTGTAACACCTCAAATTAATACCAAGTATAAAGCTATAAGTCTAACATATTTGCATCAGAAAATCATTCAAAGATTTACATTGTTCCATGTCGGGACCATTTCCAGACATATGTACACCGACATGGTGTCACTAGATTTTGGTAACGAAATTTAAGTTTAAAATTACCATAATTATCAAAAAAATGTGTTGATTCTAAAAATATAGATATTGAGAATTATTGATACATGATTAACGAGGTAAATCTAATTTATCTATTTTAGGACAATTTGTATCTGATAAATGTTTATCATAGAAAATCAAATAAAATTATTATAAAACTTACCATGTTGTAATTAGACTGTGGTTGAAATTTCATTTTGATCGAATGTCATTTAAATATTAAATTAAGGTTCCAAAGAGACCTAAATGAATAACAATCTATTTACGTAAGTTAATTATTCCTTCATCTAGCAGTAACTTGCATCCAAGTGTGAACATGTGTAGGTAGTGGTAGACACGTGTAAGAGTGTGTGTGTGTATCAAAAGGAATGGTAAAATAATACAAAGGAAAGGGATAAACATTTCTGCATGTACATACATACATGTAAGTGTGTGCTTGTTAGTGTAGCATACTTGAGTGTGTGAGGTGTTAAGAGAAAGTTACGTGTGAGAATATGGAAGTGTTTAGCATGTAATTGCAAGTATATATATATATATATAAAGGGGTTGGCGGTGGAAGCATTGGAAGAAGAAGAAATGCCAAGAAAGAAGGAGTTTTGCAGAAGGAGTAAAAGCTAGCTAGATTGTGTTGGGAAGAAAGAAAAGAAGGAAGTAAAGTACAAGGTAGGTATCTTCACATTACCTTTAAGATAGTAATGTTTCCTTTGATCCTTAATCAAGTTTATAGATTAAGAATTTCAACTAATATAGATCAGAAACAAATATTTCATCTGAAGTTTCATTTTAAAAGCCGATCATGTGATTTCTGGGCTATTTATATAATTATGTAATTTCTCTTGGTACCATTGCAGATCTCTATAATTTCTTATGAAATTAGAATTTATTATTATTTTCTCAAAACTTGATATTGATATTTGTAGCATGTTCTTTGATAGAGGACATGAGGTTAAATTTTGTTAAGACCAATCTCTTTGATTAGTAGGTTCAGAAAAAGCCAGAGTAGTGTTAACACACATCCATCATAGAGTCGACTCATATCCTTTAATTAGAGAGTCGACACTGTCCTTCAGAGAGTCGACACTGAGAGTCGACACTACCTTTCAGAGAGTCGACACTATCCTTCAAAGAGTCGACACTACCCTTCAGAGAGTCAACACTATCCTTCAGAGAGTCGACACTGTAACACCCCAGAAATTCGATAATTAGAAATTAGAAATAAATCGAAAACGATAAATTCAATATTTGTGAAATAGCAAAAATGCACGTGACACTATCGTACATACAAAAAAACCTATTATAAAATTTCATAAAAACCATAGTTCAACTCTAAATAATGCTCCCTAATGACCCATGAAGAAATTCGTGCAAAGAAAAATCGGATGGTCCAAGTTTAAGGAGTTTTGCGACTGAGTATCGTAATCAGAGAATAAGTCAGAAAATCATTATCACACATACTTAGATGAGTCAAAAAATTAAATAAAAATCATAGATGGACTTCAAATAATATCCTCTAATGATCCATCAAGAAATTTGGGTCAATAAAAGTCACTTGAGGTATATTTAAGAGTTAGTGTGACTTATTATCGTAATTAAGAAATAAGTTGGACAACCCATTATTAGGTGTATAAAATGAGATCATAAACTAAATGAGAAATTTATGGTGGAATCCAAACAATATGTGGGGATAGTCCATAAAAGAAATCAGATCAATGGACAATGTATGACCCATGAACAAATTCAAGTATGAAATTAGTAAATAAATAACTTCCGTATTATCGGAATGATAGAACTTACGTACCACTATCGTACGTGAGAAAACACATCGAAAAATTCTGTAAAAATTATAAACCAACCCCAAATATTATCCCTAAGTGTTCCACGAAGGAATTCGTGCAACGAAAAATCTGATTGGCCAAGTATATGTCACACGTGACCAAGTTACCCGAATTAGGAAACTAAGTCGGAAATTGTTAACGCGGAAAAATAACCCAACCATAAATTAAATAAACATGTTGGAGAGACTTCCAACATCATGTATTAATAACCCATTAACAAGATTGGGCCAATAGAGCACATTTGGCCCAAGGATAAAAATTGGGACAAGAAAATACTCAGAAATTCGTGTATGTAATTATGCAATAATTAGGGAGGGAAATTTAGGGTTAAAATTAGGGTAATTAGTCATGTAAGGTAAGTCAAAACCGGACCCATCCCTAAGAGATGGTTTCCTAAACCTTTGCTACCTCCTTTGGGTGAGAGAATCCCAGATTTTGGAAAGTAGGAAGCAGAATTCGCAGCCCCTTTCCTAGTCCCATTAGGACATGAAATAGAACCATAAAACTATAAGAACTCCTCACAAAATGTTTAGGTAAGGGTTAGAAACAAGTTGGGGTCATGAGCAGAAAGTTTGGGGCGCTGGAGGAGTGGAGAACGGTTGGGGAAAACGTGGTCTTCCTCAACCTCGCTCTACATCGACCCAGGAACCTGCAGGGAGTTCTTAGCATTCAAAGGTAGGTGTTCTCGGGCCAAGATTAAATAAAACCAACACCATCATGTAGATCTTCAAGTCTAGGTTCATTTGCACTTGATTTGACTAATTTTCATGGAGTATACATTGTGTATTAGTAGTTTTCCCTAAGTCGCACACAGTTAGGGATTTTTCCGTTCTTCTTATCATGCACATGATTCAAGACTGAATTAGACTAAATCCCCAACATAAAAGTTCTTCTACTAGTAGTCACGATCATCTTTTATGTTGGAAGTTTTATCTAAAAGTCTTTTTTTAGAGAGGTATAACTGTGGTAAGAGAGTCACTGCATGATACTGCGATTTCGGGCTGCACTTGGCTTTATGTTCTTCCTATTTTTCACATGATTCAAGACCGAATTAGGTCAACTACCCAACATAAACGTTCTTCCACTAATCGTCATGGTCATCCTTTATGTTGAACAGTTTGTCTAAATGTTATTAATTAGAGAGTTACAAGCTTAGAAAGAGAGTTACTGTATGATACTGCGTTTTTGGATTACACTTAACTGTACGTTCTTCACGTTTTCACTAGATTCGAAACCGAATTAGGTCACACCACCAACATCAAAGTTCTTCTACTAGTCATTATAGTCATCTTTCATGTTACACGTTTTGTCTAAATATCAGTAGATCTCAAGTTATGGGCCTGACATATAAGTCTCAATGAAGTCACGTATGTTTAGGGCTTTCTTATGTTTTTCCTATGTTACATGCCATTATAGACCGAATCAGACCTAACCCTCAACACAAAAATTCTTCCAATAGATATCTGCGACATTTTTCATGTTTATAGTTTTATCTAAATGTCAGTAGATAGAGAGATATAGGTGTTGCATGAATATCGCACCCTGATTACTGTGTTTGTCTAAATGTCAGCATGTTTAGTTGTTGGGTCTGTTAGCATGTTGCATCATATTACATAGTATGCATGGACCTAAAAGTAATCAACCCATGTGAAAACGGTAATGAACATGAATATGATTCTAATGTATAATATGTGATTTTCTCTTATGAACATTGACTATTATCTTGTGATCTAGCTTGTTATGAAATTGAAATGATAAGAATTTGATGTGAATATGTGGATGAATACATGTTAGTATATATGGACTCGTTAGTTAAGTTGCTATCATGATTTGCATATAAGCTTTCTTTAGCTATATGCTTTCTGATGGTTAAATTATTTGTTCAAAACTTGCATACATGTTAGGAAAGATCCGTGACACGTCACTTACACCTTTGCATGAATAGGCACACCCTTCTTGGGGAATTGAGAGCTCTCTGTCGGTCATTCCGAATCGGCAAGACTAGCAATCTTTTCCTTAAGACCTCCGTAAGTCTCCGCACTCTATGGATCCCCACATAGAGGCCGAGCTGGTTGTACCATGAAGTACCTTGGAGATAGAGAGCACATGTTCCGCATACGATCTGTCATTAGTCATCCTCATGTCAAGACACTAACGAATTATGAAACATAAGATACGTCGTTATACTGCCCTTTTGTTCTCTTGAGCTATTGTCATACCTTCACTCTATGATGATCATGTTCTTATTACGTTGAGCTTATTATTGAAACTCTGTGGTCATAATATGAATATGTTTGTTCGGCACAATCTGGGACTTCGGTCCATTTGACTAATGCCTGTGCAATAGGGGCCCTATCTGGTCCTGGGGAGGAGCGCCCTAACGTAGTTATTAACCGCAGGAGTATGGACTTTTGGTGCTTGGCATAGCACAAACAAATAAGCAAGATTTGTGGGAACGTGCCTTCATTTGACATGATATGTTTGATATGATAAGTCTGTTCATGTGAATACATGATATCTGTATGAATATGGCCAATTCATTTTGATATGATTCTACTCTTGAACTACATGTCCATTGTATATGCAATTCGATATTTGATTTGATATGTCATCCATTCTATTCCTCTATTCAACTTGTTAGAAAAGCATGCATTGTCATCATGTTCATGTGCATATCTGCCTATTAAAAAAGTTAATCATATATATTAGTGCCTGCACAATATTGAGATGTAAATCCTACTGAGCTAGTTCACTCACCCTATCATCCTATCCTTTTCAGGTAGTGATGATGAACTAGAGGAGTCTGATGGGGCAGGGCAAGAGTGATGAGCACCCGACATTGAGAAGATGAAGTATTAGGAATAGATATTTGAATAGTCTATGTGATAGAGAAACATTTTTCATCGGAATAATGAACCCTTTTGGTCGGTTCTTCTTATGTAAGGTTGTAACTAGTTGAATGAAATGGAATAAAGTATACTTTTGGTGACCATATTATAGTCTCAAATGTGTTCTTATGTTCAATTGTGACTCTGCACTATTCAACTGTGATACATCTATTTGTATCGTTCACGTCTCCCGGTATTTATTCCGCTGCTAAATATCGGGGCGCGATAGTTGGTATCAGAGCCTAAACTTTAGGGTCCAAGGGAATAGGAATGTAGAATGAAACTAGACCACATGAGTCAAAAATCCGTCATACCTAATGTGAGCTTGGGTAGAGCTATGGGAATAGAAGTCACATGTAATATATTTAGATGGCTGACTCATACTATTATCTTGAAGGTACACTTACTATTCTTTCCCGACCCGCATATGTTCTATTTGATACAGGAGCTACACATTTCTTTATATCTCAAACATTTGTTGATACCCTACCTGTGAAACCTATCCCAATGAAATCCAGAATAGTTGTGTCAATCCCGATTGGTCCTGGCACCAATCTTTCAAACCATATGCCATCTAGTGAAGTGTTGATTGAAACCCAAAACCTACCTACAAATTTAATATGCATGGACATGGAGGGGTATGATGTGATACTGGGAGCAGACTGGTTGTCTGAACATGGAGCTAGTATCAATTGTAGGAGAAGTCGGATAACCTTTAGCCATTACCCAAAACTAGTGTTCATAGGAGATAGAAACCGCAGGAGATTGTCCCTTATCTCTGCATTACAAGCCAAGAGGATGGAGGAAAGGTTGTATGGCCTTTCTTGCTGCTGTTGTCATCACAAAGAAGGAAGTCAAAGTTTAGGACATCCATGTTGTCAGCGAGTATGCTGACGTTTTTCCAGAAGACTTTCCAAGAATTCCTCCTGAGCGAGAGGTTGATTTTACCATCGAGTTGGTCCCTAGAGCAGCACCAGTATCTAGGGCACCATATAGAATGTCCCCCGCAGAACTGAAGGAATTAAAAGAGCAACCGATGGAACTATTAGAGAAGGGATTCATCCGACCAAGCACATCACCATGGGGTGCACCTGTCGTCTTCGTCAAGAAGAAAGATGGGTCGATGAGGCTGTGTATAGATTACAGACAACTAAAGTAGTTAACCATCAAGAACAAATACCCTTTGCCAATGATTGATGAGTTGTTTGATCAATTATCTGGAGCTAAATACTTCTCTAAAATAGATCTCAGATCCGGTTATCATCAATTGAGGATCAAAGGAGAAGACATTCACAAGACAGCCTTCCGAAGCAGGTATGGGCATTATGAATTTATTGTTATGCCTTTTGGACTAACAAATGCCCCTGCAGTTTTTATGCAGTTGATGAATAGCATTTATCGCCCATATCTTGATAAAGTTGTGGTGGTATTTATCGATGATATATTGATCTATTCCAAGACAAAGGAAGAACATGAGGAACATTTGAGGATTGCATTGCAAATTTTAAGAGAGAACAAATTATATGCCAAGCTAAGTAAATGTGAATTCTGGCTAGAGGATGTATCCTTTTTAGGGCATGTGGTAACCAAGGATGGTATCGCTTTTGATCCATCAAAGGTTGAGGCTGTACTAAAATGGGAAAGATCGACAAGCGTCACAGAGATCAAGAGCTTTATGGGATTAGCAGGATATTATCGAAGGTTTATAAAGGATTTCTCAAAGCTTGTAGTACCATTAACCAAGCTGACCCAGAAGGAAAATCCGTTTGTGTGGACCGATGAATGTGAAGAAAGCTTTAACAACTTGAAGAAGTGTCTGACTACTGCTCCTATCCTCGCCTTGCACACTAAAGAGGGAGGATTTGAAATTTATTTAGATGCTTCTGGAACAGGCCTAGGTTGTGTCTTAATGCAACAAGGGAAAGTAATAGCATATGCCTCAAGACAGTTCAAGATTCACGAAGTGAACTACCCCGTTCATGACCTGGAGTTAGCAGTTGTAGTATTTGCCTTGAAGATTTGGAGGCATTACATCTATGGTGAGCAATTTAAAGTCTTTTCTGACCACAAGAGTTTGAAATACTTATTCTCACAGAAGGAACTTAACATGAGACAAAGAAGGTAGTTAGAATATCTCAAGGACTTTGACTTTTCCATTCAATATCACCCTGAGAAAACCAATGTAGTGGCAGACGCTCTAAGTAGACAACCAGGAGTTATGCTAGCTAGTATGATGCTGTGCGAATGGAAGTTATTGGAGCAATTTGCAAGCTTGAACTTAGACATGGGAAAGAAGGAAAAGCAAGTAATAATTTCCAATCTCCAGATACAATCCGATCTTCTGACCGAAATCAAGGAGAAACAGGGAGAGGATCCATTCTTAGTGGAGATTAGGGAGAAGCTAGAACAAAGGCCTGATTTTTCTCTATCAGTTGATGGAAGGTTGCAATTCCGAGGAAGAACATGTGTCCCTGATCATGGAGAGCTCAAAAAGAGGTTATTAAATGAAGCGCATCAATCCAAGTACACGATCCACCCTGGATCAACAAAGATGTACCAAGACTTAAAAAGGTCGTATTGGTGGCCAAACATGAAGAGGGATGTGGTCGATCATGTATCGTACTGTTTGACATGCATGAAAGTCAAGGCTGAGCATTTCCGTACAGCTGGTGGATTGCTACCACTAGAAATCCCGAAATGGAAGTGGGATAGCATTGGCATGGATTTTATCATGGGATTGCCCAAGACCAGAGGTGGAATGGATGCAATTTGGGTAATAGTTGATCAATTGACTAAGTCGGCTCATTTCTTGCCGATTAAGAGTACCTGGTCAGTGGATGTATTGGCTTCACTATATGTTAAGGAAGTAGTTAGATTGCATGGGATTCCATCTAACATAATATCAAATCGGGACCCTAGATTTACTTCACACTTCTGGAAGGGTTTACAAGCAGCAATGGGTACTAAACTAAACTTTAGTACTGCCTTTCATCCTCAGACTGATGGACAAACCGAAAGGACCAATCAAATTGTGGAGGATATGCTTCGTGCTCTAGTGCTAGATTTTAGAGGACGATGGGATGATCAGTTATACTTGATGGAGTTTGCATACAACAATAGCTATCAGGCAAGTATCAAGATGGCACCGTTTGAGGCCTTATATGGCAGGAGTTGCAGATCACCCGTTTGTTGGGAAGAGGTTGGGGAGAATCAATGGATGGGACCCGACTTAATTGAAGCGACCGTCAGGAAGGTTCAGATTGTCAAGGAACGTCTGAAGATAGCACAATCTAGGTAGAAGAGTTATGCAAACAAGAGAAGGAGAGAACTAGAATTTCAGGTTGGCGAACATGTTTTCTTAAATGTCTCACCTTCAAGGGGAATTCAAAGATTTGGGATCAAAGGAAATTTGAGTCCCAGATTTATCGGACCATTTGAAATTCTGGAATGGATTGGTCAAGTGGCGTATAGACTTGCACTACCTCCACAGTTGGCAAACGTGCACAATGTATTCCACATCTCCATGCTGAAGATATATCTATTCAATGCCGACCATGTAATCAACCATGAGGACTTAGAGATTCGGGAGGACCTGACCTATGAAGAGAAGCCGGTCAAGCTATTGGATCGAAAGATTCAACAACTCAGGAATCGTACCATACCTATGGTGAAAGTCCAATGGAGTCGAGACGGAGTTACCAACGCTACTGGGAATTGGAAGAAAGAATGAAGAAAAATCACCCAAAACTATTCTCAGGTACGAACTATACCATTATGTGTAAATTTGGGGACCAAATTCCTTAAGTGGGGGAGGATGTAGCACGCCGGAAATTTGGTAATTAGAAAATTAGAAATAAATCGAAAACGATAAATTCAATATTTGTGAAATAGCAAAAATGCACGTGCCACTATCGTACATACAAAAAAACCCATTAGAAAATTTCATAAAAACCATAGTTCAACTCTAAAAAATCCTCCCTAATGACCCATGAAGAAATTCGTGCAAAAAAAAATTGGATGGTCCAAGTTTAAGGCGTTTTGCCACTGAGTATCGTAATCAGAAAATAAGTCAGAAAATCATTATCACACATACTTAGATGAGTAAAAAAAATAAATAAAAATCATAGATGGACTTCAAATAATATCCTCTAATGATCAATCAAGAAATTTAGGTCAATAAAAGTCACTTGAGGTATATTTAAGAGTTAGTGTGACTTATTATCGTAATTAGAAAATAAGTTGGACAACCCATTATCAGGTGTATAAAATGAGATCATAAACTAAATGAGAAATTTATGGTGGACTCCAAACAATATGTGGGGATAGTCTATAAAAGAAATCGGATCAATGGACAACGTATGACCCATGAACAAATTCAAGTATAAAATTAGTAAATAAATAACTTCTGTATTATCGGAATGATAGAACTTACGTACCACTATCGTACGTGACAAAACACATCGGAAAATTCTGTAAAAATTATAAACCAACCCCAAATATTATCCCTAAGCGTTCCACGAAGGAATTCGTGCAACGGAAAATCTGATTGGCCGAGTATATGTCACAGGTGACCAAGTTACCCGAATTAGGAAACTAAGTCGGAAAATTGTTAACGCGGAAAAATAACCCGACCATAAATTAAATAAACATGTTGGAGAGACTTCCAACATCATGTATTAATAACCCATTAACAAGATTGGGCCAATAGAGCACATTTGGCCCAAGGATAAAAATTGGGACAAGAAAATACCCAGAAATTCGTGTATGTAATTATGCAATAATTAGGGAGGGAAATTTAGGGTTAAAATTAGGGTAATTAGTCATGTAAGATAAGCCAAAACCGGACCCAACCCTAAGAGGTGGTTTCCTAAACCTTTGCTACCTCCTTTGGGTGAGAGAATCCCATATTTTGGAAAGTAGGAAGCAGAATTCGCAGCCCCCTTTCCTAGTCCCATTAGGACATGAAATAGAACCCTAAAACTATAAGAACTCCTCACAAAATATTTAGGGAAGGGTTAGCAACAAGTTGGGGTCGTGAGCAGCAAGTTTGGGGCACTGGAGGAGTGGAGAACGGCTGGGGAAAACGTGGTCTTCCTCAACCTCGCTCTACATCGACCCAGGAACTTGCAGGGAGTTCTTAGCATTCAAAGTAGATGTTCTGGGTCAAGATTAAAGTAAACCAACACCAGCATGTAGATCTTCGAGTCTAGGTTCATTTGCACTTGATTTGACTAATTTTCATGGAGTATACATTGTGTATTAGTAGTTTTCCCTAAGTCGTGCATAGTTAGGGCTTTTTCCGTTCTTCTTATCATGCACATGATTCAAGACCGAATTAGACTAAATCCCCAACATCAACGTTCTTCTACTAGTAGTCACGATCATCGTTTATGTTGGATGTTTTGTCTAAAAGTCCTTAGTTACAGAGTTATAAGTGTGATAAGAGAGTTTCTGCATGATACTGCGATTTCAGGCTGCACTTAGCTTTATGTTCTTCCTGTTGTTCACAAGATTCAATACCGAATTAGGTCAAGTACCCAACATAAACGTTCTTCCCCTAGTCATTATAGTCATCCTTTATGTTGAACATTTTGTCTAAATTTCCTCAATTAGAGAGTTATAAGCTTAGTAAGAGAGTCTCTGTATGATACTGCATTTTCAGATTGCACTTATCTATACGTTCTTCATGTTTTCACAAGATTAGTGACCGAATTAGGTCACGCCACCAACATAAAAGTTCTTCTACTAGTCGTTATAGTCATCTTTTATGTTACACATTTTGTCTAAATATCAGTAGATCTCAAGTTACAGGCCTGACATATAAGTCGCAATGAAGTCACATATGTTTAGGGCTTTCTTACAGTTTTCCTATGTTACATGCCATTATAGACCAAATAAGACCTAACCCTCAACACAAACATTCTTCCAATAGATGTCCTCGATATTTTTCATGTTTAGAGTTTTATCTAAATGTCAGTAAATAGAGAGATATAGGCGTTGCATGAATATCGCACCCTGATTAATGTGTTTGTCTAAATGTCAGCATGTTTAGTTGTTGGGTCTGTTAGCATGTTGCATCATGTTACATAGTATGCATGGACCTAAAAGTAATCAACCCATGTGAAAATAGTAATAAATATGAATATGATTCTAATGTATGATATGTGATTTTCTCTTATGAACATTGACTATTATCTTGTGATCTAGCTTGTTATGAAATTGAAATGATAAGAATTTGATGTGAATATGTGGATGAATACATGTTAGTATGGACTCGTTAGTTAAGTTGCTATCATGATTTGCATATAAGTTTTCTTTCGTTATATGCTTTCCGATGGTTAAATTATTTGTTCATAACTTGCATACATGTTAGGAAAGATCCATGGCACTTCACTTACACCTTTGCACGAATAGGCACACCCTTCTTGGGGAATTGAGAGCTCTCTATCGGTCATTCCGAATCGGCAAGACTAGAGATCTTTTCCTTAAGACCTCCGTAAGTCTCCGCTCTCTATGGATTCCCACATAGAGGCTGAGCTGGTTGTACCATGAAGTACCTTGGAGATAGAGAGCACATGTTCCGCATACGATCTGTCATTAGTCATCCTCATGTCAAGACACTAACGAATTATGAAACATAAGATACGTCGTTATACTGCCCTTTTGTTCTCTTGAGCTATTATCATACATTGACTCTATGATGATCATGTTCTTATTACATTGAGCTTATTATTGAAACTCTGTGGTCATAATATGAATATGTTTGTTCGGCACAATCTGGGACTTCGGTCCATTTGACTAATGCCTGTGCAATAGGGGCCCTGTCTGGTCTTGGGGAGGAGCGCCCCAACGTACTTATTAACCGCGGGAGTATGGACTTTTGGTGCTTGGCATAGCACAAACAAATAAGCAAGATTTGTGGGAACGTGCCTTCGTTTGACATGATATGTTTGATATGATAAGTCTATTCATGTGAATACATGATATCTGTATGAATATGGCCAATTCATTTTGATAAGATTCTACTCTTAAACTACCTATCCATTGTATATGCAATTCGATATTTGATTTGATATGTCATCCGTTCTATTCCTCTATTCAACTTGTTAGAAAAGCATGTATTGTCATCATGTTCATGTACATATCTGCCTATTAAAAATGTTAATCATGTATATTAGTGCTCGCACAATATTGAGATGTAAATCCTACTGAGCTAGTTCGCTCACCCTATCATCCTGTCCTTTTCAGGTAGTGATGATGAACCAGAGGAGTCTGATGGGGCAGGGCAAGAGTGATGAGCACCCGACATTGAGAAGATGAAGTATTAGGAATAGATATTTGAATAGTCTATGTGATAGAGAAACATTTTTCATCAGAATAATGAACCCTTTTGGTCGGTTCTTCTTATGTAAGGTTGTAACTAGTTGAATAAAATGGAATAAAGTATACTTTTGGTGACCATATTATAGTCTCAAACGTGTTCTTATGTTCAATTGTGACTCTGCACTATTCAACTGTGATACGTCTATTTGTATCGTTCACGTCTCCCGGTATTTATTCCGCTGCTAAATATCGGGGCGCGACAGACACTATCCTGCAAAGAGTCGACTCATACCCTGCAGAGAGTCAACACTCACCCTACAAAGAGTCGACACTACCCTTCAGAGAGTCAACACACTCTTTCATCAGGTTGACACACTCTTCCATTCAAGTTGACACACCCTGTATTTAGGTCAACCTAACCCTTGTTTCCAGTGACTCAGGTCGACACACTCAGTATTTCAGGTCGACACACTCTGTTAATTAGAGTTCTTTCTTGAAATAACTTTTACATGAATTATGGTATATTAAATTCCATATTTACCAGAAATAATTATTATGTTACTCCCTCTTCTAAAAGTGATTTATAAAGTATTCATGGATCAACTCTTACATGTTAGCTTGTTTCAAATTTTCTTGAAAATTCACTTGCAATGTCTAGAACTTGGGATCTCTAGATCTCTGGTGGATTTACAATGCTGGAATGAGCCAATTAAAGGGCCCTGACCTGATCCTGGGAGGAGCACCCAAAAGTACTTGTGCCCATGGGAGTGTGAATGGTCTGGTGTGGCATTGCACCTAAAGTTCATGTTAAATTTACTAGACATTTGGTTTCAAATAGTGTACATGTGAGTACTTGATGCTCAATATCTAGTTGTTCAATACATGAAAATTTCTCACTTCCTGAGAACTTACCTTTATAAACTTGTTTTACTTAATTCTTCTTGTTTCTGATTTTATCCTTTGCTTGATAGTACATGCCTAACATCCTTACAATGACATTCTTACTACACATGGGTCAAGGTGTTCTACTTAAGCTTGATATACCCTCTCATTACCATGTCAATTTTCAGTATACTTATTCATCAAGTTTTTGTATCGATGTTTTAATGCCTTAATCACTTAAACCCCAGGCAGTATGAATTTACCTACTGGGCAATTAGCTCATAATGTGATTACAACATTTTTTCAGGTTCTAGTGAGACTGATAAGGAAGAGGGGGAGCAAGGGGCTGAGGAGTAGACATGAAGAACCGATTTTATACTTATCTTTTTGTCTCTTATTGTATAATTACTTGGTACCTACAAAGTGAAGAACTATGACTGTGTGATATAAGACTGTTATATGTAAATATAATGTCATATTTTCCATCTACCTACATGTTACACTTAATCAAATGACATCTGTGTGCACCTAGGTTTTCCGCTGCACTCGGGGCATCACAGGAGTTGGCTGGAATGATGATGCAAAAAATGATAACTATGGACGAGGATACTTTTAATGAATATATTGCTGTAAGTTTTCTCTTTTTTTATTTGTTATGAATATTTTTACATTTTATGATCATAATATTTGATATCTTCTGTACGTACATCCAAAGGATGAACCATACATTAACAAGTCCATTGACATGTATGAGGAGTTAGTTGTCATTTGTGGAGATGATCAAGCTACTGGGAGTTTTTCATGAACAGTAGCAGACTCCGTGGTTGATGTGGATAGTATTTCCGTGGATGCAGTGAATGAGGAGACATCGGAGATTCTACCTCTACCTAGGATTGTTGAAGATAATTCAACATCATCTGAGCAAGTAAAAAGAGGAAGAAAAAGGAGGAGAGATCTTGATTCCAAGATTGATCTGTTGGCAAATAAAATAGGGGACTTAGCTTCGGCTATATTAAGGAGTCGTAATCGCAATATTTCGTTTGAGTTATATGAAGAAGTGATGAAGTGTACCGAATATGAAAAATCTGAATTGGTGAAAGCATTTGATTTCTTCCTTGTGAATGAGATTCAGGCAAGATCTTTTCTAACTCGAGATGATGCACTACGTCAAATTTGGTTGGAAGACTTCTTTGGGTTAGGATCTTCCTAAGGTAAATATTTTCTTCACTTGTATCAAACTTCTTCTATTCCTCAGAGTTTTTGCTTCTTTCCTTAATCCTTCTCAATTTCTGTTCTCATGTGTACTGAGGAAAATAGAAACATAGAATGATTGCATGAATGTTCTCAAATTCATTTGACCTCTTATGCAACTTTGTGGCTTTTTAGTTGTACTGCTTTTATTATTTCATATAGCATGGGATATCATAAGATTATTATTATTTTTTTTTGTTTCAAACAAAATGGAGATAAGTGAACTACACATTTATTTGGATCAGAATACAGGGTTGAGACAATAAAGTTTGTAATTGAAAGTGTCTCATTCATTTTTTAGAGGATGTTCTTTTGTCTTCAAATCTTGGACTATGTTTGAGTGTGTATGATGACCAACTATTTGTTACACATCTGAATGTGTAGTAAGTATTGTTTACAAAAACTTTATGGATTGATTCACAATACGGTGAGAACACATTCTCTGACTGCGAGAGCCATCAGATTTAATCTCATGCACTCAACACTGAGGGTGAATAAGTTCCTGTCCAAGCTAACCAATGAGCCATGGAAGACAAAATCAACCAATTCCAGATCATCCGATCTAGTGGATTTTGATCGATTCAGGTTGAGAATCTACCCAGATCTGGTGGAACTGTGGTCGTGTTGTGGTCCTCAAACCAGTTTCATGAGATACCTCAGTAGGTGTGGCAGAAACAACTAGCTCACAAGTTCTGTAACACACTGAAATGTAGAGCAATTTACATCCTCTTTTATGGCTGAAGGACAAGAACGCAAAAATAAAGTATCTGTAGATGCATGTTCTTTGTTTCCTTAATCTGTCATGGGTGCTTAGGTTTTAAAATGTGCCACATGCCATTGCTTGGTTCTAGTTTTATAGTACTTTTCCCAACTTCCATGAGAGGATTCTCTAGCATTTATCTGCCCATGCAAAATCCTGATGCCCTAAGTTGCAGACATCGAATTCACCAATCGCATGTGGAAGTTCTGGAGGAAGAAAAACTAGTAAGCAAGTTATTCTAATGTGTTACAGAGCTATACAGTGCAATGCCGAGGTATCAATAAGTTGCCAATTTTTCATTATTTTTTCTCTTTTGTTTGTATAGATGGGGAGTGATGCAACAGTACTGGACTCACTCAAACAACAAAAATGGCTCAAGTTTGTGGTTATTGAACCATTACACAAGAATTCTAGTTGTTCTATTCATTTATTTGGTCATATGATTGTTGAATGTTTTGTTTCAAGAGAAATCTGGATGAGTGAACCATGGCCAGATTCTCCTTCAGTGTACACACTTGATAAGAGCATGTTCATCCTCCTCCTCCGGTCCTAAACACATGTGGCATGTGGCTAATACCTGGGTGTTACAGTTAAAATTTTCAAAATTTTAACTAGAATAATAGCAAGTTTGTTAAGGTTAGACATACTATGAATAATAGCAAAAATTTCTCGAGCAGTTCAAACTAGAATTGGTTGCACATATTTCAAGGAAAGTGTATGAAGGTAAGAGTTTAAATAATTATAGACAAAGTCAAAAATGCTAGGAAGAAAGTTAATTGAACTATGCACAGGAACAACAGATGGTGTATGTGTCACTGAAATAGGTTCTGAAGTTTCTTCAGGAATGTTGCTAACTAGTTTAGTTTCTAAATGAATTTAAGGAAATTGAGAAGGAGAGATTTGAGTAAATTTAAGCATATTAAACTTAGTAGTTATGTATTCTTTTAGTTCCATTAGCCCTGTTCTGTATGAGTCATTGGCTATCTTTTTGACTGCCTCTTTTTGACGTGTCGCAACTAAGGGTCTGTTTGGTTTTACGTAAAGTAATTTTATGAGAAAAAAGTTTTCTACCAAATCACTTTTACATGGAAATTAAAAACACAATCGAGTCGTTTGGATGTATGTAAAATATGTTTTAAAGAGCGAACGCGCATCACCTTGCCTTCTCTCTGAAACCCATCACAAGCTTCCATCTCCACCATCTTCGGCCTTCGCTCTTCTCGTCCTTCTCCGTCCAGATGACCTGCACCAAGCAGACCGCCCGCAAGTCTATCTGCGGGAAGGCTCCCAGGAAGCAGCTGGCCACCAAGGCCGCCCGGAAGTCCGCCCCCGCCACCGGCGGTGTGAAGAAGCCTCACCGCTTCCGCCCCGGCACTGTCGCCCTTCATGAGATCCGCAAGTACCAGAAGAGTATGGAGCTGCTCATCCGCAAGCTCCCCTTCCAGCGCATCATCTGCGAGATCGCCCAGGATTTTAAGACTGACCTCTGCTTCCAGAGCTCCGCCGTGTCTGCGCTCCAGGAGGCCGCTGAGGCCTACCTCGTTGGGCTCTTCGAGGACACCAACCTCTGTGCCATCCACGCCAAGAGAGTTACCATCACTCAGAATCGGCAGCTGCAGGGGAGGCCAGGTGGACTTGCTCCCCCGGGCAGGGGGCCTGCACCTCTGCCTTCTGCTCGCCCCCGCTTCCAGCCCGTCGATTGTGAGAAGGCCAGTGCGCCTCGCACGCTCTTCATCTCAAGCCGGGGGGACCAAGCAGCTCTGCCATCACAGACGATCTTGCGGAGGAGGAGGAGGAGGAGCATCGGGACAGCGGTGTCCCCCAGGAGATGTGGTGTCTCAACGGCCTTCAACAGAGCGGGGGACCAAGCACAGCTTCTCGCTGAGTCTGCTAGAGACGGCAGGAACTACGCCTTCGGAGAGGAGCAGTGCATAGCCGGCCATTGCTTCCCCTTTGAGAAAGCACAAGAACATGTAGGCGAGGGCGGCCACGGACAAGGCCGTGGGCGTGCGAGGATCGATGGACGGGGGCAGGGCGCTGGCACGGCCTGCGACGGAGAGGGCAAGAGGGAGAGCTGGCGCCGCAGCGACGGCGGGCGACAGCTCCAGCGATGACTGCAGCTCCGGCAGAGGACGCCACTGTTCCTGGGAAGGGGGAAGGGAACGTGGGAGGAAAACGACATTCAGGGTTTTCCATCGGATGCCAAAATCCATGGATTTTACGAAAATGGTTTCATGGATTAACTTTTCCATGTAACCAAATGACTAATTTTATACATTTTTTCGGGAAAATCTTTTCTTGTGAGACATTTTACAGGGAAACAAATGGACCCTAAGGGTGCTTCAGTTTCAATTATTAAGTTGTCCATATCACAGTTTTATCTTCTATAAGTGACTCCCTTGAAAAGGCCAATCAAAATTTTCCACATTTTCTTTTTGTACCTTGTCAGGGAGAAGTTGTAAGCCTTTTTAGTATTGAAAAGGCCCTTCTGATTAGGTACCCAGTACCTGATATCTTCTTCGGCAATGCTGACAGTGGGCAAATTACTTATAATGGCTACCTTATAACATGACTGCATGAAGGCAATGGTCCAAATTAATCTAAAAATTTGGAAATATTGTACAATTTCTCACATTAACAGAGAAGGTAATAAAGTAGCAGATTGGTTAGCAAGAGAGGTTAGATTAGCAATGTTTAATATGCTTGCTTGATTATTACCTTTCAGTCATATAATCTTTATGGTTTCCAGTGAACACTTAGAAAGAGTTACTAGTAGGGACCATCGATATGACACGATCCAATACAACTTCAGCGCTTTTCCCATTCATATGCGTGTGCACATCCCCCACAAGCACGGAGCAGCTGCTTGCTGAAAAATGGCCCTTTGACATTACTGAAACTTCTTCTTTAGTCTTTCGCTGGCTGGCTTGGGCTCCATCATTGCTTCCACAGTGTAGATGTGCGACATTGCAACTCATAGTCTTATTTCAATGACAAGGCCATAAGGCCCTTTACTCTGGCAAAGAGATTTTTTTTTATTTGGCTAAAATTTGTACAACATGATCAGCAACCGGTCGAGCGCACTCCACCCCAGCAGGGTGAAATGTAACCACTCCCCCTGGCGATCAACCTGCTACACAGAAATATATTAATAAAAATTTCAAAGTACATGATCAATTGGGCATACCCCTCTGAAAGAACAATATATCAAGACTCTCTAAAACTTCCAAGACCCATCCGATCCCC
Source organism: Colocasia esculenta (assembly GCA_014218235.1). NCBI lineage: Eukaryota > Viridiplantae > Streptophyta > Magnoliopsida > Alismatales > Araceae > Colocasia > Colocasia esculenta. The sequence continues at coordinate 29,331,854 of CM024762.1, forward strand.
AATAAGAGCAGGAAAATAGGGGCGAGGAAGCTGCCAAGATGAGGTGAAGACCTCATTACAATGCATTGAACAAGCAAAATTTGCCAAGGCATCCGCCACTTGGTTGGCTTCCCAAAAAACATGAGACACTCTAACACCAAGATGTTGAACAAACTCAAGGACAATCCTCCACCATCTATAGCAGTCTCAGGAAGGAGCAACACCACTATGAAGAGAGGTAACCAGAATCAAAAAGTCCGAACAAATATCCGTGATCGTGAGATCCTACTCAATAGCCAGTAAAACACCATCACAGATGATCCGAACTTCAGCAAGAAGGCTAGAACCAACACCATAAAAATGAGAAAAGGCAAGAGATATAGTGCCATTAGAGTTCCTGAAAACACCTCCACCCCCACAACAGCCCGGGTTACCTTTGCTTTCCCCATCAACATCGACAAGAGCACCATGAACTTCAGAAATCTGTTTAGGTAGGCTGTTCTTATGTTTCTTATATATGACAAGAATCCTCACTATTGTCAATGTGATTACAGAACTTACATAGAGAAGGAACTCTGTGATAATTAACCTTCTGCTAGAACCCTTGATTAGCATATCCAATCCAAATTCTCTCTTGAAGGGGAGCAGTGATATCCACATCAATACACACTAAGGCTTTAGCAGTCTGAGTCCAGGCCAAAGTGGCTTCATGAATACGAAGGACCTGACCCAGGTTATTAGCAATGGAGTGCAAGTAATCCTCATTATACAAGCTCACCGGAAGACCAGGAAAGCCGACCCAGATAGGCATCATAGAAGGATCCTTGTCAAAATCAAATGATGCCGACCATTGGAAAAAGCGAAATAGATAACCCTTAATATAAAGGCTCTTGTGAAGAAGAACTAAAAGGAAGTCTTCCTCTGACTCAAAACAGAGCAAAAGATGGCGATGATTGAGGATGCTAGCAATAAAATTTGACTTAAGGTCGAGCCTAAAAGTCTGAGAAGATTTAATGTCTGGGATAGAAGGCCTACCGTAAGAACACTTCACAATAATCACCCTTTTCAAAGCTTCTTCAGACATGGAAATTTCTTCATGAGAGAAGAAAACCACAGGTGCACCGACATCAGTAAAGGCGGGTGGTTTAACCTGCAAAGCCACCTTCGCGGGACGCAAGGAACCAGAGAGAGCATAGGCAAAAGAAAGCTTCTTTTGCACCGGCCCAGAGGCATCAGTATCCTTCACAGATTCCATGACCAGAGCACCAGGATCACCACACCCAGGCCGACCACCCACCACCGGAGAGGTGGTGGAGGTAACCCAAACGCCGCAAGAACCACCCAAAACCTCATAGCATCTCTCTCTAGAAAACTAGAGAGAGGAACCACCCACTCACACAAGTAGCTTAGTCTCCTCTGGCAAAGAGATCAACATGAAATGAATGAATTTGTGTCGCTCCAAGCTACATTCATTTATTTGGAATTTTTTAGTTTAATTTTGAATTGTTATCGCTTTGATTCGATTTTACATGAATCTAGCTTCCAGTTGTAATGTTCCTTGGAACCTCAGATGGACCAACAAGATCATATAATAATGAGGACTCAAATTAATAGGCTGAGTGGTGACTTCATTTTCTTGTGCTTCCCTCTAAATAACTGGAGATGTGTAGTTTCTATGCTAACATAATTATTTGCATTTTGTATGGCAATTCAGTTTACTGTTTACAAGACTAAAATTGACATTTTATGTTGTTTCACCTTATGTACTAGTATCTTTCCTTTTTTCCTGTTCTATTAGAAGGTTAACTTGACACTTAACTCATGTATATATGTTTTACAACTTATTTGCTGATTTTATGATGATGAGTGTGAAGCACACCTTAGGCAGTTCTTTTGAAGTGATTCATGAAAAAATTATGACACTGACTTTTATTTTTGTCCCTGCCATGAGGATTATTAAAATGTTCAGTGGCAGCACATTTCTGGTATATGTGGATTCTATAAAACCTTGACTATTATTTGTATGTAGTTAGTTTCACTTAGTTCAGAAGACTTTCTATCATGTACAATGACAATATGGTGCCTCCAAATAGAGAACAATTACAAGTCATTTTCTAGCACTTGCAACTTTTGATAAAAGACTTTGCTCACTTTATTCTCGTTAATGTGCACAAGCATCTTTAATTTTTTCAAGAAGTTATTTAGAGTATTGTGTAATAAATGCATGTCATTTGTACTATAGCATTATTATGTTCTTTGGAGTGGTTTACTATCATCTGAAGCATTAATTCAACCAGCAAATCACCATCTGAAGTATTAAAATTATAGTCACTATCATTGACACTTCAACATGGATGCTTTAGTGTATGTTTCTCTATTATTCTATTTAACTGTGCTTATATCAGCATAGAGCTTACTTCACCAAAAAATGTTTCTTTAATCTACATTTTATGGTCAAAGATTTCATTATTCTTTATTTTCAAAATAAGTTTAAACAATGCAAACCCCCTTAAATCCTTGGAAGGTAGAAGAGATTTTTTAGTTCGAGTAAGGGTTAACAAGGATTGTTTGACTTGTCATGTTGGATGAAAAGAGGAAGCGATCTTTGATTAAGGGTTTTGTCTAATATTTAGAAGGCATGTGTGAAAAAAAGAGCAAATCAACACATATTTGAAAATCTTTTACATACAAACAAACATGTGAAAATGATTTCCAGAAAATGTTTTACGGGAAAACAAACACTAGAAAATCTTTTCAAAGAAAACATTTACGTAGGAACCAAATAGACAATCATGTTTTTTATTTTCCTATAAAATTTAATCCTTATAAAACTTTTTCTCTATGAATATATGTTACAAGTAACCAAACAGACCCTTAGTTGGACGCGGTTTACATATGACCGGAAAACCGAAACAGTGCGCAAAATGACACATATAGGAGTTAGGGTCGACTTCAAATTCGTGTCAGGATGACCAGACACGGTTAAAAACACCTCAAATTCACGACCACTTCAGTGGATGCATTTCAGATGCCTTAAATCACGTCCACTAGAGTAGATGCGATTCAATTGCTCAACCCGAACACGGACTCGGTTGCGCGATCTCACGTTTTGGCTTAAAACTCAAGGTTCTAGGGATTTTATAATGAAAAGCTTAACATGAAACTTGTTGGAAACTTGGCGAAGAAGAACTTTATGGCTTTGATTTCATCTCACTTGACCTAGGGATGCATAAATCATGTGGTTAACAAGAAAATCCATAAAACTACGTGACGATCACAAAATGCTTAATACTCTTTACACACACAATAAAAATTGGGGAAAATAGGGGAAAATGAAATTAGACTCTGTAACGGCCCCGAATCCTGGACCCTCGGCTCCCATCGAGAATCTGACCATCGGCACCTCCGCCCATGGGCCCGAAGACCAGGAAGGGCTAACGGACCAGTCTAACAAGATATGTAACGGGAGTAAGTAACAACAACTACACTAAAATGTACCACCAAATGAAGGAAAAGCATCCAACACAAGTACGGGTCTAGTACAATCCCAAAGTAAATAAAGTACAAGTGTAGAAGGAAAGGGAATAACAGGTCCCTTAGGGGCATACCCCGAGGGTGACGAAACAAATATGAAGGGAACACTGCTCATGGAAGACGCTGTCTACTACGGCCCTGTCTCCTCAGCCTGCCGCAGAGGGTACTGCTGTGAAGTCTCACCTAAAAAGGAGGGAATGAGCTTCACAAAGAAGCCCAGTAAGGACTATCAATCTCCCGTCGATTCTAACAGCAAAATAGATATATATGTGCATAACTGAAAAAAAAACAAGTAAATCTATTCTACTAACAGAGTAAGTGCGGAAGCGTAAAGTAACAACACGGCCATCAATCTAAACCAAACATTGGGACCGGAAATCCATGTAAACCATGACACTGGGAAGAACCCAAGGCTGCAAACATAGACAGTGTACAACTACTTGGGCAAAGACACTAGCCACATAACAACTACCACTTGTCAAACGGTCAGGTGCGCCACACGCCTTACCTTCAACCACCAGTCCATGTCTAGCACCTTTCGTTGAAGTGAGACACAGAACTAAAGTAACCACAACCTGCTGTAGTCTGGCCGAACTATGGTCCCATGCCTGGACCCTCTACATGGTACCGGAACCAAGTAGAGTGAGGCAGTGAGAAGGACTAGCTGATCTGCACCAGAAGAGCACCAAACCAGCTCAATGTCTTAGACTCATCTAGGAGAGTTCTACAAATGACTCTACACCGTTGTCCCCACCATTTTCCCCTCTGCTACCAGAGTCCGTAAACTCGAGCTCGCCCACCGCTCAAAGAAGTCCCTTAACAGACGTGTGGGGACCGGGGGTTCAAGTAACGGTAACAACCTCTAAACGGACGAGCCCACAAGTGCCTAGCACTGGGCGAAAGACTAGAGTAGGACCGTGTTAGGAAAATAGCATAGGTGCCCAGAAACATAGTCACAGCAGAAGGAAAACTCCAAACAGGTCACCAAGCCACTCTCTGTCTAAGAAGGCAACAAAAGGGTTGTTGCCTCTTGAAGGCAACACCTTACCTGTCGCAACTTGGGTCTGAAGGTGACAGGGGAATTGTCGTGAACTGGGTCGCGACAAGGGCATTGTCGCGACCACAGATAGAGGTCCGGGTGACCACCCGAAACCTCCCACAGCCCATGGGGAAAGCCAGGTCGGATGGCGACGCTCACCCTGTCACTACCAGAACACGACAAAGTCAATGTAGCTACCTGACCAGAAGGCGACGTGTCGGGTTGTCGCGATTTGGATCACGACACCAAACATGTCACGACCTCAGACAGACACACCCGAGAGCCTCAAAACAAGGCAAAACTTCCAAATCTGGCATACACAAAAGGAGGGGAGCATGTAGGACGATGTAACCGCATTCCATAACCACAAAACACCCTCATTCACACCCATGCATGTCAAGGATATGCATCTACACTCCATAAATCTCACATGCAAGCATGAAACCCTCAACACACAAACCCCAAATCAAGCACAATGAAGAGCCCCAAACAAGCATGCACAACCTAGCATGAGTTCTAAAGGCTTGGACAAGGGGTTTGGAAGCCCTAGCATGATAGAACTAGGGGGAAGACAATGGTCCCTACCTCAAAGTGAAGAGCCAACTCGTTGGGGTCTTCTCGTGTGCATGGCCACCTCCTCCTCGCTCCAAGCTCCACGGAGACACCGTCCACGAGCCACGAATGTCCTACACACTGAAGGAGAGTCACCACCATGAAGAGGAAGCCACGTTGGAGAAGAGCACCACGCCGGGAAGAAGAAAACCCCACCTCTCCTCACACACACCCTCACACTCTCCCCACGGTGAAGAACACACAGAGGGGGTCGGAGGAGAAGAAGCTCAGCCGAAAGAGGGGAAGAAGCCGACTGATCTGAGGCCTAAGCACATATATGCCTCGGAGTTGAGAAAGCGACAACTTACCTATCATGTTCACTTACTGAATGTGACGGATAACCTGTCACGATCCCAAAGTCATGGTCAGACCTGACTAACGGAAACGCCACGTGTCATCCTCGCAGACCTAACACCATGAACGTGACACCTGACATGTCACCTTCATCTTGTCAGTGGTTGACACTTGTCCCAACTGTCCCGATAGCAAGACGACAAAATTGCATGTTGTGGTCGGAGGGCTGAACGCGACGACATGCCTGTCGCGTTCCTAACCAGAACACGACGGCATCTCGTCACCTTCAGAAGGTGACGTCCCGATACGTCGCTATCTTCATCAGAAGGTGGCTGACCAAAGAAAGGAGGATGTTACAATCTAACCAACAAAAAAAATAATTTCGTTCTCAAAATTAATGGTGAAACTCGGGGAACAAGGCAAGCAAACATACCAGTCACTCAAACAAGTAAGGAAAATGCTCCCGCATCTCGTCTTCACGCTCCCACGTGGCCTCTCCACTGACGCGATTCTCCCAAACAACCTTGATGAGTGGGATCTGTCACATGTGCAACTGCTACACTCTGTGGTCGATAACACTAACCGAGTATTCTGGCACTGATAGATCTGGAGCAATCTCAAACTGTGAGTTGTCCAACACGTGTGACAGATCTTACATGTACCTCCTCAGCTGTGAGATGTGGAAGATGTCGTGAGCACCTACTAACTTGGACGGAAGAGCTAACTTGTACGTGACCTCGCCAACCCGCTCCAGGATGGGAAAGGGACCATCAAACCTCGAGCTAAGGTTGCCCCTCTTCCCAAATCTGAGAACGCCCTTGGTTGACGAGATCCATAGAAACACACTGTCACCTGCCTCAAACTGAAGTGGTCTCCGACGTCTACGTAGCTCTTCTGTCTACTCTGTGCCATTTACAGTCTCTGTCTGATCAGCCTCACTATGTCTGCACACTGTTGTACCAACACTGGCCCCAGTAACTGCCTCTCACCAACCTCATGATAGTGCAAAGGTGTCCGGCATGGTCTACCGTATAGAGCCTCGTAGGGTGCCATCCCAATGCTGGAGTGAAAGCGATTATTATAAGCAAAGTCAACCATGGGAAGGTGTGACTCCCACATGCCTCCCTAGTCTAGGCAACATGCTCTCAACATATCCTCGAGGGTCTGTATGGTCCTCTCCGACTGAATGTCTCTCTGCGGGTGACAGGCTGAACTCAGCCTCAACTCGGTGCCCGGTGCCCAGTGCCCTCTGAAAACTATGCCAAAAACGATAGGTGAACCTCGGATCTCTATCGAAGACAATATAGACCAGGGTCCCGTGCAATGGTACAACTTTGCCTATAAACAACCTGGCAAGCCTGTCCATTGACCATGCTGATCTGACCGGTAGAAAATGAGCTGTCTTCATCAATCAGTCGACGATCACCCACACACTGTCGTGCTCCTGCTAAGTACGAGGTAAACTAGTAACAAAGTCCATGGTGATGTGCTCCCACTTCCACACAGGAATGGGTAGCGACTGCAACTCACCACCAGGACACTAGAGCTTCTCCTTCACCTGCTGACAGGTAAGCCAATGAGCAATGAACTCTGCAATATCTTTCTTCATCCCAGGCCACCAAAAGATTCCCCTCAAGTCATGGTACATCTTGGTAGAACCGAGATGAATAGTGTATCTTGATCTGTGCATCTCAGCCAACAGCTCCTGCCTGATGTCCACTGGAACGTAGAGTCTGCCTCTAAACCACGTTGTCGTCGTCCAGCTCAACCTTTGGCATCTACAACACTTCTGCTAACTCTGCATCTAAACTCTAAGCCTCTATCACCTACTGATATATGACTAGATGAACTGTCAAACTGGTCAACACTGCTCTCTCTCTCTGAGTCACACTCCCCAAGTGACGTCCTCCAACAACCTCTAGTGTCTAACCAACAAAGAACTCAAGTGGGCTCTCCTACTCAAAGCGTCTACAACATTAGCATTTCCAGGTGATAGGAAAGAGTAAAGTTATAGTCCTTCAGGTACTCGACCCACCTGCGCTGCCTAAGGTTCATATCTCTCTGAGTGAAGACATACTGCAAACTCCTATGGTCCGTGAACACCTCGAACACCTCGCCGCACAAGTAATGTCTCCAAAACCTCAAGGCAAACACGATCGCTGCAAGCTTTAAGTCTTGTGTCAGGTAGTTCTACTCATACTTTGTCAGCTGCCGAGAAGTATAAGAGACTACCCTCCCGCTCGTGCTACATCAACACGGCACCAAGACCAGTCCCCGAAGCGTCGGTGTAGACAACATAACCACCGCTACCAGATGGTATTACAAGGGTTGGAGCCAAAGTCAACATGCTCTTCAGCTCCCGAAAACTCTACTCACACTCTATTGTCCACATGAACCTGGTCTCTCGCCTGGTCAACCTCGTCAACGGCTCAACAACTCTGGCGAAGTCCTACACAAACCTCCTGTAGTAGCCGGCCAACCCTAGAAAACTGCGCACCTTTGCAAATGTAGTGGGCTGGCCCCACGAAATCACTGCCTCGATCTTGGCGGGATCCATCGCCACTCCAGCACGAAAAACCACGTGACCAAAGAAGTGCACCTCCTTTTGCAAAAATTCACATTTGCTGAAATTGGAATAAAGTTGATGACTCCTCAGTGTCTCCAGCACCAGTCTCAAGTGAACCTCATGCTCCTTTGCCATCGCTGAGTACACCAGGATGTCGTCCACGAACACCACCACAAACCTGTCCAGGTACTCACGGAACACATTATGCATCATCTCCATGAAAGCTACCAGTGCATTCGTAAGCCCAAAAGGCATCACGACAAACTTGAAGTGGCCATAGTAGGTACGAAAGGCTGATCTGACAATATCTAACTCTCAGATCCTCAACTGGTAGTAGTCCGATCTCAAGTCAATCTTCAAGAACACTGAAGCTGACTGCAACTGATCAAACAAATCATCGATCTTGGGCAATGAATACTTGTTCTTTACTATAACCTGGTTCAGCTGCTGATAATCAATGCACATCCTAAGACTGCCATCCTTCTTCCTCACAAACAATATAGGCGCACCCCAAGGCGAACGGCTCTGACGAATGAAGCCCTTCTCGAGTAACTCATCGAGTTGGCACTTCAACTTCTGCAGCTCCATCGGCGCCACCAATACGGTGTCTTGGACATAAGCATCGTCCCCGGAAGCAACTTAATGGAGAAATCTACCTCCCGCTCCGGCGGTAAACTAGGTAGATCCTCTAGAAACACATCAACAAAATCACAAACAATAGGTACATCTGAAACAGATAGCTAACCAAAATCCAAGAAACTCACAGAAGCAAGGTAAGCTACACAACCATCTCGGATTAGGTGCCAAGCTCTACAGAAGGAAATGAAAGGTCGGTGGGTAGACCGGGTACCTCGGAAGCAAAGCACAGGTGCTCTAGGTATCCTGAACCGCATGGTCTTCCACTGACAATCCACCAACATAGAGTGTGTCTCCAGCCAATCCATGCCAAGGATGACATCGAAGTCGTGGAGCTGTAAGGCAAACAATCTGCCTGGTAGAAGGTGGCCTTGTACCTCGATGGTGACACCCTCCAGGTAACCCAGAGTACTCACATAGTCACCCGTCGGAAGCTCAACAGCTAAGTCACAGGTCTGCTCTAGAGCAAACTTAGTAAGGGAACTAAAGGACTCCTCTGAAGCAAAACAATGCGTAGCACCGGGATCAATCAAAACATGCACAACTCTACCAAGGATAGGAACCATACCGACGACCAAATTAGAGGCCTCCGCCTCTTCTCTGGTAATGTTCATCACCCAACTGCGACCACATCCTCGCTGAGGCTGCTGCTGGTGCTACTAGCACTACTGTGGTGGCTGGAACGGCCCCTGGTGCTGCCGCTGTGCCTGCTGGGGTGGAGGGTACTGCGTCTGCGGTGCCTGTTGAGTGTCCTATGGAGGTGCCAACTGTTGCTGCCCCTGCCTCAATAGACACTCCCGCCTGAAGTGACCCTGCTGTCCGCAGTGGAAACAATTTGTGCCTTGCTGGCTCTGCTCTGTGCCTTGCTCCACTGGATGCTCTGGCTGACGTCAGTGCTGAGGTGTCTGCTAGTAATGTCGTCTACCCCCTCGTGTGAATAACTTCTGAACAACTCCTTCAACTTCGAGGTCAGGCCAACACCACCTTTGCCCGAAGAAGAAGAAGACGACACACTCCCTCGGCTACCTGAAGGATGCTGGTACGGGGTAAACCTCGCTGAACCTCCTCCCTGCTGCGGCTGGAACAGATACTCCCTCTCCAAGGCGATAGCTCTAGCCACTTCTAATGCCAAAGTGTCGCAGAGGTGGCAAACCATGGCCCACCTCAACTCTGAGCGTAACCCACTAATGAACCACTCAGTGCAAGCCTGCTCACTAGTGGCTACATGGGGGACGTGCCGCAAAAGCTGTACAAACCTCTGATGGTACTGCGCCACAGTCAGCTCTCTCTGCATCAACTCGTGAAACTAGTCCCTCCTCTCACGGTGCGCATGGTCGGGGAAGTACTAGCCATGGAAGACCTCCAGAAACTACTCCCAAACTATCTGGTCCAGCCTCCTGCCCTGAAACTTGGTCTGCCTCACTATCCTCCACCACTCGTTGGCCGACCCCTTCAGCTGATAAACTGCCAGTCGGACCTGATCTTAATCTGCATAGTCCATGGTCTCAAAAGTACGCTCGAGCTCATGGACCCAACTCTCTGCTCTGTCTGGATCATAGTTGTCATAGAAGACCGAAGGCCGGAGATGAAGAAACCTCTCCAGAAGTGTTGTGCGGTCCTCAGGTGCTGCTGCCACTACTGGAGTCCACAGCCGTACCACTGGCGATACCTCTGGCTGAACGGGTGCTGCCTGTGGGGTCGCTGGTGGCTGCTCCTCTGCTGTCATCTCTACGAACTGCTGCCTTCTGCTGGCATCTGCTGGTGCTACAAAGGAACTTGGAACATCGTCCCCCACCATTGCTCCATAACCTCTGGCGGGGGTGGGGGTGGATACCACTGCTGCTGCTGTGCTTCCTACTGCAATGGAACACCTTGCGGCAATAGAACACACAGTTGGTTGACCTACTGAGGCTGAGCATCCTCCGGTGCGTGCTCGGCTACAACCGACTCGTTCGGTGCGGCATCCTGATGCTCCATCAACTCTCTGACCTATTTGCGTCTGCGTGGAGGCATGTCCTGTGACACAAACTAACAATCAAGTTAACAGAATAACCCGATGGCTAGCAGTGTTACTTGTACTTCCTATGGGACTTTGTGTTGTCACTTAGTTCCATTACAATTCTTGATAGACCCCTTGCTCTGATACCACTGTAATGGCCCCGACGCCGGGACCCCCGGCTCCTACAAAGAATCCAACCGTCGGCACCGCCGCCCACGGGCCCGAAGACCCGGAAGGGCTAACGAACCAGTCTAACAAGATATGTAACAGGAGTAAGTAACAACAACAACACTAAAATGTACCACCAAGTGAAGGAAAAGTGTCCAACACAAGTACGAGTCTAGTACAGTCCGAAAGTAAACAAAGTACAAGTGTAGAAGGAAAGGGAATTGTTGGATCTCTTGTTTTATGATGTTTAAATATGATTCATACAAATGTGGATATCATGCTTCATTTATATTTAACAATATTATTCCATGTGTAGCTTAAAGAAATGCACAAGTAATGACAGTGGTGTCGACACAATCCAAATAGCGTGTCGACACATAGTGCATTTTCAGTGCAATTAATCAAGAAGACAAGCCAGTTGTGTCGACACAACTCAAGTGGTGTCGACACAGTTCATGCATCCAACAATCAATAAAAGAAAAAGCATCATGTGGTGTCGACACAGAAGGTTGTGTGTCGACACCTTGTCCCTCCCAGTAGCATGGTTTGAAGACAATGTCCAGTGGTGTCGACACAGGATACCTGTGTGTCGACACTCACCCACTGTCCCAGAAGCCCAGTTTGAAGCCAGTGCCTTATGTGTCGACACATGCTTGTGTGGTGTCGACACACTTCAGACATTTTTTCAGATCTGAAATGCAGGGACACATGGATGGTTTTGGTTGAGGCTTTTTTGAGCGGGAATCTTTGTGCCCCCAAATCCCAAGAGATCTTGTGGACCCATGGGACTATAAATGCCCTTTATCCACTTCACTTGGGGGCAACACACATCAGTTCTTCCAACTCCAGAAGTTTTCAGGTGATTTCAGAAAATGGCTTCATCCTGGAGAAGTGCTTCTAGATCTGAAGGAATTGAAGCTTCGAGCATCTTGGATGATCTATCTCAAGAAGGATTTCTAGACTTCAAAGCCTTCAACCTGGAGTTGAAACAGAAGAGCTGATCTCCTACCTTGAAGAAAAATAGGGAGATTCGAACCAGACATCTCCAACTTGGAACTCGATTGTTTAGTCTAGTTCTTCACTTAAAACTCATTCTATTGTGTGTGGTTTATGATATTGGAGCAATCCTTGTGCCCAATTTCACTTGTGTGTGGTTAGATCTAAGATCTCTGCATCTTAGAGTGTGTGTGTTGTTCAGTATTTTTTCTGAACTAGCAAGATAAGCCACTTTGTGTGTGTGTGTGGATGGTGGATGTAGGATACACAATTGTGTAATCTGAACCACCCTAAATCTCTTTGTCTCTGTGGTTTGATTGCTTTTGCGCTAGATGCTTGATAAGCTCGTTGGTTCTTCACCATCTATCATGTCTAATTTGTTCAGAATTGTGATTGAGCTTTAGATTTAAGCCTTAATTCAAGTTCTCTAAGATTCTAATCTAGTGATTTTTAAAATCCAGAGAAATCTATTCAACCCCCCCTCTAGATTTCTTCATAGCAGTTTTTCCGCATTATTTCATTTGGTATCAGAGCGGGTTCTCATTGCACTTTAAGTGTTTGATCTAACGGTCAAGTGTCTGTTGCTATGGAAATTACCAAGGGATTTATGGCTGAGGGTCATTCAGTTTCTAGGCCTCCTTTTTTCAATGGATATGATTATGCCTATTGGAAAAACAAGATGCAAGTGTTCTTAAGAGCTCAGGACTATGAGCTGTGGAAGATTGTTGATAAAGGACCTGCTGAATTGCCAGAGGATGAAGATTTATGGACTAAGGAGCATTTCAAGAAGTCCACACTCAACTGGAGTGCCATGAACATGATTCAGTGCACCATCCACCCCAAAGAGCACTCCAGAGTATCATCATGTAAGTCTACAAAGGAGATGTGGGATAAGCTCCAGCTAATATATGAGGGAACCTCTAAGGTAAGAGAAACAAAGGAAAGTATCTTAGTCTCAGAATTTGAAATGTTTAGAATGAAAAGTGATGAGACCATCTCTAAGATGTTTGCCAGATTTATGCTTATTGTGAATGGTCTTAGAGGTCTAGGAAAGGATTATTCGAATAATGATCATGTTAGGAAGGTTCTTAGGTCACTACCATCAGCTTGGCACACAAAGGCCACAGTAATTGAAGATTCAAAGAACTTGCCAACCATGCAATTAGATGAGCTAATAGGTTCACTAATGACATATGAGATTAACCTGAAAAGAAATGCATCTGTCATTACATCTAAGAAATCTATTGCTTTAAAAGATTCATCTAGTTCAAAAATTGTTGTTGATCAATATGATAAAACTGATGAGTCTTCTGATGAAGAGGATGATGAAGAATTGGCGTTACTGACAAGGCAATTGAAAACGTTCTTGAGAAAGAAAGGGAAATGTAAGTTCAAACCTTTCATCAAAAAGGATGTTTCAAAGAAGAATGATTTCAATAAAAATATGGAAACAAAGAAAAAGACTGACATTATTTGTTATGAGTGCAGGAAATCAAGACACATGAGAGGGGTGTGTCCTGATCTGAAGAAAAATTTGAAGAATCAAATGCTCAAGAAGATAAGAGCAATGTTGGCCACATGGAGTGATGAGGATGATGAAGAACAAGAAGAAAGTGGATCAGATGAGGAAGAAGTTACATGTCTCATGGCCAGACATGAAGAAAACAATGAGGTAAGTTCTTCTTTTGAAGATTTCTCTACTGATGATTGGGAGGAAGTATATGTTGTTTTATTTGAAAAATTGTGTGAACTGAAATCTGAAAATAAAACCTTGAAAAAGAAGATTAACATCATATTGCATAACCCACAAGAATCTGAGCAAATAAATTTGTTGAATGATGAAATCATTAACATGAAAAAGGAACAAGAATGTTTGAATGAACAGATTGATGTCATTAAGGAAAGATGCCAGTCCACTGAAAAAGAAACAAACTTTCATAGATGAAAATGAAAAACTCAAAAAAGAAAAAGCGGTGATTCAAGAGGAATTGAAAACTGCCTAAAAAAAACTGAATGACAAGAAAGAAACCTTATCTAAATTTGTCAAAGGCAAAGAAAATCTAGATGCTATTTTAGGAGTTCGGATGAACACTACCAAGCATGGTTTAGATTTTCAGCCTGAGAACAAGAAGAAAATTGGGCAAACCTTGATAACCTCATTTGTTCAATGAAGTACCTCCTATGGTAAGTCTGAGAAGAACATCAAAGAAAAACCACAAATAAACTCAAAACCTAAAAATCAAAATCAATTCAAAAACCCCAAAACACAATTCAAACATGAAAGAGTTCAAGGTAAAAATCAACAAAATTTGAAATCCAGTGTTATACCAACTTCATATCCAAAGAACAATAGAAACTCTTCAATTGGATCTAATTCTCACGTCAAAAAGAATAAAGATTTCACACCACAAAGAATCATGGCATGCACAATCTGCAAGAAATCTGGTCACACTGATGATAAATGCAGATCAAAAATAAATTCAAGGAAAATGAAACAAATCTGGATTCCAAAACAACTTGTTGTTGAGTTGAGACAACTGATGGGACCCAAAGCAATTTGGGTACCAAAATTCTCTTTCTAATTCTTTTTGCAGGAATGTCTTACAGCCCACAAGAAAGACAAATGGTACCTTGACAGTGGTTGTTGAAGACATATGACTGGAGATAGGGACAAATTCTCCACATTGACTGAAAAAGATGGTGAACAAGTGATTTTTGGAGGTAAAAACAAAGGACAAATCATTGGAACTAGAAGAATTGGTAAGAATCCTTCAAGCTCTATTGAGAATGTTTTGCTTGTAGAAGGCCTTGATCATAACTTACTGAGCATCAGTCAACTTTGTGACAAAGGCCTTAAGGTAATTTTTAATTCTGAATCATGTGAAATTGTTGAAAAGGATTCTAGAAAATTAAAATTTCTTGGTCAAAGGATTAACAATGTTTATCTAGTTGACCTGAATGATCATCAACATGAAAATCTTTGTCTAGTTGCTAGCCAGCATGATCTATTTCAATTGTGGCATCGTAGGTTAGGTCATGCTAGTGAAAATGTTTTGAATAAATTGTTAAGACATGCTCTTGTTAATGGTTTACCAAAAATGAAGAAAAAGAAAAATGCAATTGTATGTGCTGCATGTGCCCAAGGTAAACAAACTAGGAAATCATTCAAATCTGTTGCACCCTTAATCACTTCCAAACCCTTTGAATTATTGCATATGGATTTATTTGATCCTACTAGAACACTCAGTCTTTGTGGACATAGATTTGGGTTTGTGATTGTGGATGATTTCTCTAGGTTTACCTCGGTATATTTTCTGTCTCACAAGAGTGACACATTGGAAAACTTCAAAGAGTTTGTCAATAAATTAAAAATACAAAAACAAATAAAATTTATTCCATTCTTACTGATCATGGAGGATAATTTGACAATAACTTGTTTTTTGACTTTTGCAGAAATAAAGGAATTGATCACAAATTTACTTCTCTAAGGACCCCTGAACAGAATGGAATTGTTGAAAGGAAGAATAGGACATTGGTGGAGATGGCTAGAACCTTGTTGATTGAAAGTCAGCTTCCAAGAAAATTTTGGGCAGAAGCTGTCAATACCTCTTGCTATGTTCTCAACAGGGTTATGGTAAGACCTATCCTTAAGAAAACTTCCTATTAACTCATGAAATGTAAGAAGCCTCACATTGCATATTTTAGAGTCTTTGGAAGTAGAGTCTTCATTCACAACAATGATAAGTATGATGTAGATAAATTTGAAAAGAAAAGTGATGTAGGTATTTTTCTGGGGTATTCTGAGAATTCAACGTTATATAGGGCTTTTAATAATGAATCAAAAAACTGTGGAGGAAACTCCCCATGTTATCTTTGATGAAAATTGTGAGAAATCTAATGACCATGATTCTTGTAGGAACCAAGAAGAAGATGTTGACATTCTTGTAAAAGAATTGGATCAATCAGTGGAGAATGAAGAACTTGATGAACATGAGGATGTGTCGACACAAGACAACATCATGTCGACACCAGAGCAGGTAAGTACAGAAACAAGAGGTAATTTTAGATATTTCAAATATCATCCACATGAGAATGTTGTAGGAAATGTCAATGATAGGGTCCATACTAGATCTCATTTTAAAAATATCATTGAACAAGATCAAATGGCTTTTATATCTCAAGTGGAACCTAAAAACATTGAAGAGGCCTTAAAAGATAATTCTTGGATAGAAGCAATGCATGATGAATTGAATCAATTCAAGAGAAATAATGTTTGGAGTCTAGTTCCCATAAATCCTAAAATCTCAATAATTGGGACTAGATGGGTTTTTAGAAATAAATTGAATGAGGAGGAAAAGTTGTTAGAAATAAAGCTAGACTGGTTGCAAAAGGATACAATCAGAAATTTGGAGTTGATTTTGAAAAGTCCTTTGCACTAGTAGCTAGGTTAGAAGCAGTGAGAATTTTATTGGCATATGCATGTTCAAGAAATTTCAAATTGTTTCAAATGGATGTGAAAATTGCTTTTTTGAATGGTTACATTAAAGAGGAAGTGTTTGTTGCTCAACCTCTTGGATTTGAAGATCATGATAAACCTAACCAAGTTTATAAACTGCACAAAACTCTTTATGGTTTGAAACAGGCTCCAAGAGCATGGTATGACAGATTAAGTAGTTTTCTGGTTAGTAAGAATTATTCTAGAGGTATGGTGGATCAAACTCTTTTCACAAAATTAGTCCACAATCATATCATTGTAGTTCAGGTATATGTGAATGATATTATCTTTGGTTCCACCAATCCTTCACTGTGTGAAGAATTCTCTAATCACATGCACAGTGAGTTTGAAATGAGTTTGATGGGAGAATTACAATTCTTTCTTGGTTTGCAGGTCAAACAACTTGATGATGGATTATTTATCAATCAAGCCAAATATGTCAAAGAATTGCTCAAAAGATTCCATTTTGAACAAGCCAAACCAGCATCCACTCCCATGAGTACAAGCATCAAATTGGACAAAGATGAAAAAGGTAAATTGGTTGATGCAAAGCAATACAGAGGTATGATTGGATCTCTCTTATATCTTACTGCAAGTAGGCCAGATATTCAATTCAATGTATGTCTTTGTGCTAGGTTTCAGTCTAGTCCAAAGGAAAGTCACTTGCTTACAGTTAAGAGAATTTTTAGATATCTCTGTGGCACTTGTGAATTGAGTTTATGGTATTCAGCTAGATGTCATGCTGATTTGATTTCATATTCTGATGTTGACTATGCTGGGTGTAAACTTGATAGAAAGAGTACTAGTGGATATTGTCAATTCTTAGGAAACTGCATGATAACATGGGCATCCAAAAAGCAACACTTAGTTGCACTCTCCACTGTAGAAGTAGAATATGTTGCTGCAGGGAGTTGTGCAGCTCAAGTGTTGTGGATTAAAAGTCAATTACTTGACTATGATATTGATATTAGATGTTCATCTATCATGTGTGACAATACTAGTGCAATTAATCTCTCCAAAAACCTAATTCAACACTCTAGAACAAAACATATTGAAATTAGGCATAATTTTCTTAGGGATGAAGTTGCAAATAAGAACATTGAACTAGAATTCATCCCTATTGAAAAACAAATTGCAAACATCTTCACAAAACCATTGGCTAAAGATAGATTCACATCTTTAAGAAGGGAACTTGGAATAAAAACTAAAAAACATCTTGATTTCTTATGCAAAGATTATGTGGTATATCAAACGGTGATTTGTGGAAGGACAAGTTATGCTTGTCAAAAAGCTATCATTATGTGTTGAGGGAAATCCTCCGCCAAGTACCAATGATCTATCTAGTGTAAGAATCATTAATTTTTAAAATTTAAAAAAAATTATGGCTGTATCTGAAACATGCTAGAATTTGATTGATTGCTTGCTGAAGTTGATTGCTAGAATTCAGTGTGTTTGATTTGAATTTCATGTGGTTCATTAATGCACATGTTGAGGGGGAGCATTGTTGCTTGAGAAGTGAAAGTGAGCTCTGAAAAATGGTTTCAAGAGGATCAGATTTGCACCTGGAGTATTTGAGAATAAGCCACTGTGGTTGATCAGATTTGCTGAGTAGGTGTGAGTTTTTTGCAATGCTGTCAGGTCGACACACAACCAGTGTAGTGTCGACACCAAATCTCTGTTCTTCAGCTATGAATGAGTCTTTCACAGTTTTTGTGTTATCACATCATTTCTATGGCATTCTCAAATCTTTCAATCTGATTCACATTCATTTCTTTTGATTATCTTGTCAATTCTATGATTGAAGAAGGATTTTCTTTATTTTTGATAAAAATTGATAAGACCAATAATTCAGGGGGAGCTAAAGGTTTCAATACTTTTTCCTCTCATCAAACCAAATCTAATTCAGTGATTTGATGAATACGTAATTCATGAAATGCTCATTAATTATTCTGAATACAACATGGAATGAATTCTTAATTGTCATAACATACTTCTCCAGTCAATATTCTTTTATTTTCTGAACTTCTAAAGTAATTTGATTTCTTTAGTTGAAAAATGTTAAATTGGTATTTACTTTACACATTTCTTTTGAGATTGATGAAGGTCAAAGTTGTGTCAACCTCTAGATGTTCATTAATAATTTCTTTTTCTGGCAGAGCAATGGCATATTCACTGAGAAACTGCACACCTTCACAAAAAGAATGAAGAGCTATGCATGTCATGAGGTGTTATGTTATCTCTGTTCTAAGGGATAAAATCAAAATATTCAATTTCATGTTAACTGAGTAACTGGAAATATTGGCATCAGATAAATGTATATTTCCATGTAAAAAGGTTATCATTAATCCTTTGAAGCAAGATAATTGGTAAATCTTCAGTAACTAGGGACTCTGGTGTATAGAAAATATGTGTACTTGAGTGAAAAAGATTTACTACATTTGAATGCTCATTGCTTCAATTTAAAGAAAAATCAATCAAACAAATGAACAATTTATACCTAAATCAAATCTCTTAAAGGTGTTTAACTTCAATACAAATTGCATTTATCCTGAAGAAAACACATTACTTTGGTTTAGTAAGGTGTAAAAGAATGAATTTGACTGAAGAGAGTACATTATTTCAATAAGGTTGTCATCCAAATGCTTCAGAAATTTTTAATGATCAAATCTTGAATGATATCCCTCAAACCAATGAAATTGTAAAGGAATGATGATGAGAAATTGGAAATGAAATCTTTAACATATTAAAAATCCTTGAATAATTGATTTTAGACTATTTTTATCACAATAAAGATTTTCCTTCTCATTTTTTTTCAAAAATTCCACAACTTTTGCCAAATCAGGTCGACACACTCTCTTTATGTGTCAACACCATAATCTGTCAGGTCGACACACATCCTCTATGTGTCGACACCACTGGGCCTAGCCGCTAGTTCTAGATTAGGTAAAATCGATTGGCGGTTCATTGTTCCTCCTCTCTTTTGGTGTTGATCCATTCATAAAAGACTCAAAATCCTAGGTCGACCCTACCTCTTTGAGTTTCCGAACCCTTTTGAACTTCTCCCTCCTCCAACTCTCAAGGAAACGATCCTCTGCGTTTCCAAAAATACTCTTCCAACCTCCAAGCCTCTTCTTCTCTTCTCCTCTCCTTCCATCATGCCTCCCAAGCAAACTCCCAAGCGAGGGGCCAAGTCCAGGGTGGCTGCAAGGGGAGTGGTGATCGAGGAACCCCAACCAGAGAGAAGAAGCAAATTTCGGCATGATCCGTCCAAGAGGAAGGCAGATTCTGGTCCGTCTGGCACTCCATCCAAGCGGGGCAGATCATCTCCACAGAGCAAAGGCAAGTCACCCATGCCATCTAGATACCCTAGAAGAAATCTTCTCCCTGATTCCAGTGACTCCGATGAAGAAGGTTCATCCTTTGAGTCTTCTTCCAACACTTCCGGGACTCCAGTAGCCACCCCATCTCAGACTGCCACTGCAGGAAGATCTATTCTCAAACCTAGGGCTGTGGAGTTATCTGACAAAGCATTTGCTGATGCATTCCCAGAGGTTGTCTCTTTCTTTGAATTTCAAGGATGGCTTCAATTTATCTCTGAGTTCAGAACTTTCTACCCTAGATTGGTTCAAGAATTTTATCTGAATATTATGGATGCTACAGAAGGTTTTGAGTCAGAGGTTAAAGGTGTTCAAATTCTTTTCACTCCTGAATTAGCTTCTGTACTATTTCATTTTCCTAATTCTGGTGAGGATTATTGCAATTATGAGTTTAACCTTCATGAGGCCTACACTCTTCTCACTGGTCTACCTCATGATAAGAAAGATTCCAGACAAACCCATGTCACTCGGTTCAATACCAATCATTTCTCTCCTACACTCAGATTGGTACATCACATTCTTACAACCATCATAACTCCTCAAGGTGGTGGAAGGAATAGGCTTATAGATATTCAACGTTTTGTTATGTATTGCATGAATAAAAATGTGAAAGTCAACTTGAACTTGATCATGTCTCAAATCATGTCCGAGACAATTAGGAAAGATTTTCACGGATCCTTGCCCTATGCTGCTCATCTGACAGCTATCTTCAAGCACTTTGGAGTTTCTTTTCTGAATGAAAAGGTTTAAAAGATTCCTTAGAACAATATATATTGTTTGCATCATTTGCAAAAATTTATGAGGTTCAGAGTTGAGGGTGATCAGGTGCTAAGAGGGCCTGTTGTAGAACCACCAGCAGAGCATGTCGAAGAAGAACATGCTCCAGATGTTGAAGCTCCTCAGGTTGATCCGGTGGAACAGCCACATGTGGACCCTGAAATTCCACATGAGATGCCAGTTCCACCTACACCTCATGCATCTCCACCTCCTTCTGATGTGCTTGACCCTTCAAACTTTTTCCAACAATATCACAGTTCAGCCTCCACTTCATCTGGTGGATCCTCTGTTCCTCCTAAGCTATATTAATTTCTCCAAGTTCAATTTGATAATCTCAACTCATCCACGAGAGAAATGTCTGTTCCTCCTAAGCTATATTTCAGTTATGCTCAGGCCTCTTCACGAAGCTCATTCCCTCCTTTGCAGGTGAGACTTCACAGCAATTTGACTAATTCCAATCTCCCACTGGTTCTAACAACAAAATAGATATATATGTGCATAACTGAAATAAAGCAAGTAAATCTATTCTACTAACAGAGTAAGTGCGGAAGCGTAAAGTAACAACACGGCCATCGGTCTTAACCAAACATCGGGACCGGAAACCCGTGTAAACCACGGCATTGGGAAGAACCCAAGGCTGCAAACACAGACAGTGTACAACTACCTGGACAAAGACACTAGCCACAGAACAACTACCACTAGTCAACTGGTCAGGTGCACCATGCGCCTTACCCTCGACCACCAGTCCATGTCTAGCACCTCCCGTCAGAGTGAGACATTGAACTAAAGTAACCACAACCTTCCGTAGTCTGGCCGGACTATGGTCCCACACCTGGCCCCTCTGCATGGTACCAGAACCAAGTAGAGTGAGGCAGTGAGAAGGACTAGTTGATCTGCGCCAGAAGAGCACCAAACCACCTCGGCGTCCCAGACTCAGCTAAGAGAGCTCTGTAAACGACTCCATGTCATAGTCCCCACTGTTTTCCCCTCTGCTACTAGAGTCCATAAACTCAAGCTTGCCCTCCGCCCGGAGAACTCCCTCAACAGACGCACGAGGACTGGGGGTCTAGGTAATGGTAACAACCTCTCAACAGACAAGCCCACAAGTGCCTAGCACCGGGCGAAAGACTAGAGTAGGACCGTGCTAGGAAAACAACACAGGTGCCCAAAAACAGAGTTGCATCGGAAGGAAAACTCCAAACATGTCGCCAAGCCACTCTCTGTCTGTGAAGGCGACACAAGGGTTGTCGCCTCCTGAAGGCGACACCTTACCTGTCGCAACCTGGGTCTGAAGGCGACAGAGGAATTGTTGTGAATTGGGTCGCGACAAGGGCATTGTCGAGACCACGGACAGAGGTTTGGGTGACCACCGGGACCTCCCATAGCCCAAGGGGAAAGCCAGGTCAGAAGGCGATGCTCACCTATCGCTACCAGAACACGACAAGGTCAACGTAGCTACCTGACCATAAGGCGACGTGTCGGGCTGTCGCGATCTGGGTCGTGACACAAAACATGTCACGACCTCAGACAGACACACCCGAGAGACCCAAAATAAGGCAAAACTCCAAAATCCGATGTATACAAGGGGAGGGGAGCATGTAGGACGATGTAACTGCATTCCATAATCATAAAACACCCTCATTCACACCCATGCATGTCAAGGATATGCATCAACACTCCATAAACCGCACATGCAAGCATGAAACCCTCAACACCCAAACCCCAAATCAAGCACAATGAAGAGCCCTAAACAAGCATGCACAACCTAGCATGAGTTCTAAAGGCTTGGAGAAGAGGTTTGGAAGCCCTAGCATGATAGAACTAGGGGGATGGCAAGGGTCCCTACCTCAAAGTGAAGAGCCAACCCGTTGGGGTCTTCTCGTGTGCATGGCCACCTTCTCCTCGCTCTGAGCTCCACGGAGACACCATCCACGAGCCACAAACATCCTACATGCTGAAGGAGAGTCACCACCACGAAGAGGAAGCCACGCCAGAGAAGAGCACCACGCTGGGAAGAAGAGAACCCCACCTCTCCACACACACACCCTCACACTCTCCCCACGTTGGAGAACACACAGAGGGGGTCGGAGGAGAAGAAGCACAGCCGAAAGAGGGGAAGAAGCACAACAAGAAAAAGCGGGTTTTCCGACGGAATAATTATGTCGGAAATCTACCAGAAATCCATCGGAAAACAGACCTTCCGACAACTTTCCGATGAACAACCGTCGGAAAGAGTCCGTCGGAAAAATAGCGTCAGAAATTACCAACGTGACAAAAATCAGTCGACAATCTGTCGATACTTCTGATAGTGACGACAAAAATTAGTCCATAAAAAGAACTTAGAAGTTATATTGTTGTTGCTACATGGTATTATTACTACTAGAAGTACTAGCATAAGGATTCCCTTTCTCTTTTTTTTTTTTTTGGG
This sequence comes from Colocasia esculenta, assembly GCA_014218235.1. Lineage (NCBI taxonomy): Eukaryota > Viridiplantae > Streptophyta > Magnoliopsida > Alismatales > Araceae > Colocasia > Colocasia esculenta. The sequence goes on from CM024762.1 coordinate 29,354,754, forward strand.
GGGGGGGGGGGGGGGGGTGGAGGACATGGTGGTAGAGTGTGGACCTTTGCAACAGTAGAACCAATGTGCTTTTGCCTAACAGAAGCATTTCTTTCATTTCCACAAAGAATTTTGTGTTCATATATTTATTTAAACCTGAATAAATAAAAGATAAAGAACAGAGGTCAATAATTGCAAGGCAACACTGATCACCAAAAGATTAGAATTAGTCAGTAAAAGGCCTACTGATCTGAGGCCTAAGCACATATATGCCTCAGAGTTGAGAACGCGACAGCTTACCTGTTGTGTTCACTTACTGAACGCGATGGCTAACCTCTCGCGATCCCAAAGTCATGATCAAACCTGACTAACGGAAATGCCACGTGTCATCCTCGCAGACCTGACACCATGAACGTGACACCTGGCATGTCACCTTCATCTTGTCAGTGGTTGACACTTGTCCCAACTGTCCCGACAGCAAGATGAGAAAATTGCATGCTGTGGTCGGAGGGCTGAACGCAACGACATGCCTGTCGCATTCCTAACCAGAACGCGACGGCCATCCTGTCGCCTTCAGAAGGCAACTTCCCTATACGTCGCTACCTTCATTAGAAGGTGGCTGACCAAAGAAAGGAGGATGTTATAGACTTGAAGATATTTCAGATGGTATATGCAATGTTAAGGTTGAGCTGAGATCACCTACCTTTGGTTACTTCCAACACCAGGGTCCTTACAAGTCAAACTAGATGCTAAGGGGAAGAAGACTCCTCAAATTCTTGCTCCTAGCTTGTCCCCTTTCCTCCTGGAAGCTCTTCTCACTTCCAACAATGAAGAGAGAGATCTAAAGTCGGCCATAGGGGTCTTATGATGGTTTTATAAAGCTATGATGGTTCAATTCCGAATTTGTAGTTTCCTAATCTCATGGCAGGAGTCCTACCATGTCTAGAACTTCTATAAAAGTTATTTCCCTATCAAATCCATTCATATTTGGTAAGTTTTTAGGGAGAAAATTCGTGCTCCCATGTTGGGCTTAGATTTAGACATGATTTATGGCCCATTTTTCCCATGTTTATGTTTAATTGAACCCATTTACTATTGGGTATAGGGCTAAAATTAATTACCGTTGTTTGCCCACCTATTGGATTATTGGTTCCATCATTTATTATTTTACCAATTTATTTATATGTATAACTTGGGTTTTCTTTCATTCTACAAATTATTGAACACCACAAGAAAAAGACTGTTTACCGATAGACTAGTTCCGTCGACGGGATAGCGACAGAACTAGTCGACAACTATATATTGGACGCTACGTAGGGACAGGCTGATGTTAGTCGCTAATAGCGAAGGATTAGCGACTGTAAACGATCGTCGCAAAAGTTGTCGCTAATTTAGGCAGAAATTAATATCCGAGACAGCCCATATTCCGTCGCTAAATTAGCGACGGATTAGCGACTGACATGCACCCACCGCTATTGAAATCCTGGAGCTGAACTAACAAATGAATTCTGATCCGTCGCTAAATAAATAAAAAATTTATAACAATATATTTTCAATATATATATATATTACACATATATATATTTTTATATAACAATTAACTAAAAAATAAATATATCACAATCACCATTCACATATAACAAAATTACATAAGTAAAATTTGGACATTTAACACTAACACAAATATCTGTTAAATGTTTGTCAACAAGTCACAAAAGTGCTTACATAGATAATGAAGAAGATAAAAATGGAAAAGTCAAATGACGAGACTCCTAATCCTTTGCAAAATGAGTCTCGTGGTCGTCACCATCTACATCTGCATCATTGCTAGCCTATTCTCCAACGGCCTACAAGCAAAAAATAATTATTAGACATGTATGAATATGAAGAAGAGATAAGAGATCATTTTACATTATAAGTAAAATTTAAATATTTCACACTAATTTAAATATCTATTAAATGTTTGCCAACAAGTCACAAAAGTGTTTACATAGATAATGAATAAGATAAGAATGGAGAAGTCAAATGAAGAGACTCCTAATCGTATGCAAGATGAGTCACGCGGCCATCGCCATCTGCATCACTGCTAGCCTGTTCTCCAACGGCTTGCAAGAAAAAAATAATTATTAGACATGTATGAATATGAAGAAGAAATAAGAGATCATTTTACATTAACAAACTATATATAAACTTAAACCTAAATACTCCTGCCAAATTCTAACCAAAAGTCCATTTGGATTCTGTCAACTCCGACATGTCTAGTTTGACTCTCTCCACATGTTGAAATGGTCTACACTATGAAGAGACACTTAATTCTATTTTTGGACTGATCTATAGCTAATGAATGAACAGATCCATGTAACTCTGGCCACTTCACATTGGAAGAATAAGTGCTCAATTATTTTAGGTTTCTCACAATAAGGACATCCTTCGGGAATACCATGAATAGTTTTGGCTACCAGTTGACTAGTTGGCAGGATTCCCATAAGGCACTTCCAAGTAAACAACTGGACTCTGAATGAAATCAGCTTGCTTAGAGATGGGCCCCACAATATTGTCTAGAGACCAATATGACTAAAGGAGGAAGGGATTCTAGTCTGCTCTTCTAAGGATTTGTATGCCAATCTGGTAGAGAACAAGCCATCCTGACTGTATTTCCAAATTCTTTTATCCTCAAGAAGCCCAAAATCAGCAGGTATATAAATGTTAGCAATTAATTTAGTTATTTCCTTCTCAAACAGATTTTCCAGAAGGTCTGTGTTCCATTTGCCTTGAGCTATGAGTTCTGATACTTTTTGAGGGGGGTGCCCCACATTGGTGGGTTTAAAAAGCAATTTTGTCTTTAGACCTGGCACCCAAATCATGTCATCCCAGATGTTCAAAGATTTCCCATTGGCTATGATCCTTGTAGATTGGCTATGGATATGATTCCTAACCGCCATAATCGAGCTCCAAATAATTGAAAAATTAATGATTTGCCTTTCTAACTTCCAACTAATTTGCCTTAGATAAGTTCTTTGATTTGAGAATGGCCCTCCAATGAGAGAATTCTCCTTCAAGGAATCTCCAAACCAATCTCATAACTAGAGCATTGTTCTGAAGCTCCAGGTCCTTAATACTGAGTCCCCCGATAGTCTTATGATACTTGATGTGCAGCCATTCACAAAAGTGGAATTTTCTTTTGCCTTTGGTGTGCCTCCACCAGAAATTGTTCATAATGACAGTCAGCTTCTGCAGACTAACTTTAGGAAACATGATCGTACTCATTATATATCTTTTCAGAGGGCTTTTATGAAAGATGTGGAAAAGAAATTGAGGATACTAACCATGCGTTTATTCTATGCAAAGAGAATGGTACTATATGAGAGGAGATTGGCAAACACCTAAACTATGTAATTTAAAAGTCACGGGCATCTCCACTGCATATCACTCTGCTCTTGTCTATGCGGAATGGACCCGCCACATTTGTACTACTCATAAATTTCCCAGGGCCAACCCCTCACCCCACCAATCTTCTAGAAAAGATCTTTGATGATGGTATAAGAACAGAACAAGCTGAGAGTTAGGGGTGTTGAGTAGTGTGTTTTGATGATGCCATTTTAAACACAATCTGATGTCATGTTATATATATGTGGAAGATTGTTGTGTTGTGCATTCATTTTGATGATGACTAAAAACCGTCATGTTGATCATATCTACACACTCATACTTTGATTTTAATGATGTCTACAACATTTGTTTGTGGATGATGACCAAACACTCATACTTTGATGTTAATGATGACACATTGTACATATTACAATGATGACTAAACAACATGTTTTTGATACTTAATATTTCATATTTTACTAATAATGACATGTTTTGATGGTCCACTCTTCATATATACAGGTTTATAAAGTTTTTGTCAAAGTAGAGTCAACTCTAGTTGACAATAAGGTCTACTCACAAAGTCTGCCCAGCAAGTTCCTGGAGAACAAATTAAAGTAGAGTCGACTCTAGTTGACAATAAGGTTGACTCACAAAGTCTGCCCAGCAAGCTTCTAAAGAGCAAGTTATAGTAGTGTCGACTCTAGTTGAAAATAAGGTCGACACTAGTATCCTTCCAGTGAACCTTATTTAAAGAATTACACAGGAGGTCAACACTACCTGTTGATCAGGTAGACTCTAGTTGAAGTCAGGTCGACACTAGTTGTCTGTCAGGTCGACACTAGTGTCCTGCTAGTAAGCTGAAACTGTTACTTAGTCAGTAGTGTCGACTCACATGGAAACATGAGTCGACTTACTTTTTGTGGAAACCCAGAAACATGCAAAGTGTGATATCCAATGGCTGTGATTTCTTTCTGAGATCTTTATGGGAGATTCTATTATTATCAAAATGTTGTTTCATATAAGTGGCAATGAGGTAAAGGCCTTTTGGACATGTGGCAGTCTTGGGTGCACTCTAGGTTTTTGTGCACATCTCTCTCACATACATGGGACTGCACAGAGGCTATAAAATATCCTATCTCATCTGAAGCAGCCAATCCCTCTAGCCATCCATCGATTCCATCCAAAATGACGTGGGGATCAAGGCCAAGCAGTGGAGAAAGTAGTGAAGTGCTGAAAGAGGAGCAGATCGAGAAGAAGAGCAGCAGCAGAAGAAGAAAGAATCGTGCAGAGCAGCAGATCTGAAAACAGAGCAACGTGGATTGAAGGAGTGCTTCAACTAATCTTCTCAAGAACCTTCAATTCAAGCTTCTACAGATCATCTTCAACAAGGGACATCCAATTCACCTCTCTTTCATTCATTTTTATTGGGGTGTTCTTCTCATTTTTCCCTTGACCGCTTGTAAAATCTGTACATGCGTTCTGTGCAGATTTCTATATGAATTTAAGGGTGTGAATCAGAATAGTGCTAGAGGATCTGATTTCTTGTGAACTTGATCTAGCATCTATGTGTGTGTTCTGAGCAAGTGTGGTCGTGTGTGTGTAGTTTGAGCCGTCGTGCTCAGTTTGTTAGTCGTCGCACTCACAGTTGTGTTTTGAGCTGTCAAGGTCAAGGGTGTTTTGGAGTCGTCGTGCTCCAGCGTGTGTGTTGTACTCAGATTTTGAGTAGTGTGGCCTCACTGTGTGAGGGGTGGATGTAGGAATCACTGGCGTGATTTCTGAACCACCTAAAAATCCTTTGTGCAATAGTTTGATTTGTTTTTCTGCGCTAGATGCTTGCATATGATTTCTCATTCACTCTGGTTGTCTAATTGCTTCACACATTATATATGCAAATTCACACATCAGATCAGTAAAATTATGAGTCTGAATGGATCTATAATTTGAAGAAATCTTAAATTGTTCAAGCTTCCGCAGTAATTAGTGTTAGATCTATTCACCCCCCCCCCCCTTTAGATCTATTCATCTACCTATTTGATCTTACAATTGGTATCAGAGCTTGGTTCTCTGTTCATCAGTTGTGATTTGGCATATCTGTCTTTGTGTGCTTAATCGCTCTGATTCCTACAATTGGTTGAAAGATGTGCAGAATTATCCAATATGGTAATCTAGAAGGGGGGGGGGGTTGAATAGATTACAATGAACTCTAACCACAGTTGCCTTCTTTTCGATGAAAACACAAACTTATCGAAATCTTAACCAGATTAAGAATTACTTCGACTTGCAATTAGTGTGCTTGTTGTGAGCAGAACATGAACACTCTATCTAACGTGTGTAGATTCAGCATGCCTACCAACCATCTATCGTGAAAACGTGCAAACCATAGGACACAAAGATTTAAGGTGGTTCGGAGTACACAACTTGTGTATCCTACGTCCACCGTTCACACACACACGTAGAAGGACTGCTTATCAGCGAGTTCAAACCACTACAACACACACACTCACGTTGTCTGATGCAAACACGTGATCAGAACAACATGACACACGTAGATCAAGCACAAGAGATGCTTGACCCACAATCACACACACAAAGTATGAAGAAAGTAGAAACATAGAAGAGTTCAGAGTTGTCGAAACAAATCATGAGATGGAACTCTTCAAGATGGTCATCCAGATGAACTTCAAACTTCATCTTGATAGGTATTAGTTGATGGAGAAGCTTGAATCACAGACGAACCGGCTTCAACTTCGTTCAGAAGATTGTTCTTCTTTGTTCTGGACGGAGAGCTGAAGCAGAGCAGCAGGGAGAGACTTTTCTCTTGAGATTTTTGCTAGGTTTTTGTATGGTGGCTGCTTCTGTACGAAAATCTCTTCAAAACATTCCTTATATATGGGTATTTAAGTATGGAGAGTCGTGGTAGAAGGAAACACCCATATAGGAAACATATGCAAATCGTGGAACTGAGATCTTCTCTTCGTCTGTCGACAGCAAACTATGCATCTGTCGACAGGTGCTGACAGGTATGCAAAATCCAGAAGACTGGCCTTGCGGGAAACGATTTCCTGTGTGTATCTGTCGACAGATGATTTGGATCTGTCGACAGGTACACTTGTCCTGAAACCTATCTGATCTCCCTATGTGCAGCTGTCGACAGGGACTTGTGAGTCTGTCGACAGGCACTTGTTGAATGTGACTTTCTTTAGTTTTTTGCTTTGGAATTTGGTACATTGTCTTTCCTACACTCACACCTACATTTAAGAGCATTTTTAGTGAGATATAAAGAACATTTAAACAATCACTTGAGATGTTCTGTCTTGCTTATCATTTGCTTGATCATGTTTCAAATATGCTCATAACATTAATTTTGATTGTTCATCATCAAAAACAAACATAACACATGTAAACTCAACATTCTCCCCCTTTTTGATGATGACAAAATTTTCAAGTTATGCATAATTGATGTTTCCCCCCCTTTTGGCAACATCCAAAAAGACAATTCATGTACATATGAGCAGAACATAAGCAAAGAACTGTGAATTCCATTGATTGAGCATTCATTACACACAGTGACAAAAGTGACTTAGGACAAACGAAGTGCAAGGGAAGGAAATAACATGATTATGAGTGCAAACGAAGATAACAGTGACAAGACCCTGACCAAAGCAAAGTAAAGACCAAATAACTGACGCCTAGACACTCTAGACATTGTCATTCCCAGGTGGTGCAGAGGCCTGACGGAGACCATGAAGCTCTGTGGAGAGCCTGGTAAGTCGTATCTGAAGCTGGACTTGGGTGTCAGCCAGTGCATCCAAGCTGGTATCAACATTATCCAATTGAGCATTTAGATGTGCAAAACCAGTGGTCATTTGGAGCTGCATTTGTGCCATTTGTGCCATTTAGATGAAATCTCGAAGATAGGGCTCATCAGGCACTTGTTCATCAGCAGCAACATCAACTTCAGCTCCCTGAGCATCCATTGGCTCAGACTGGGATTCTTCATCAGCATCATCTTCATCAGATTCATCTTCATCATCTACCTGTGCCTTACCCTTGAGGTCCCTTGTGACAACCCCGTCAAGCAGCTTATAGCCCATCCGATGAGCAGCAGTAAGATCAAAGGCACTGCGAGATTTGAGGGCAACAAGCTCACTATCAAGAATATGTATCCTAATGAAGATGAGAAGGGAAGTGATCGGGCAGGCATATGGCATTGATCTTCTGGGATTGTAGAAGCATTTGGCGGATCAGGTGAAGCATGAGTTCTGGCAAGTTGATTTGTTCGCACTTGAGGAAGAAGAAAAAGAGAGATTTATGAACCTTAGTGACGAGTTCCCGACTGCCATGCTTTGGAGCAATGAGGGTGGTGAAGATGTGATGGATCATCCTATTCAGTGGGGGAAAGGAGTTGGCATTCAGTTTGGCAATCTTTATAGTTGCATCATAAGGTTGAAGGGTGATGAGATGATAATATTCAGATGCAGAAGGGTGACTGAGAACCACATCAGCCCCAGAGTTAGGAATTTGAAGTGCAGTGCTGATGAGGTTGGTGGTAAGCTTGAAGGGAGTACCTTTGACAGAGGTGTAGAGATCCCCATCCCCAGACAGACCAAGATTATTAAAAAACTTTGTGACGGCAGTAGGAGAGTAGTTCAGGTGAGAATAAAGAAACATCGTCCAACCCTGGGTGTCGAAGAGGGGTAGGAAATTGGGGAACATGTCTCCCAAAGAAGGAAAATCAACATAGCGGGGCTGAACGAATTTTTTGAAGGTTCCCAAAACCATGGTAAGTTGCATACCTCGGGGAACGTTAAGCTCGGGCAGCCGATCATCACGATGCTTGGTTCGGCGCTCAACAGAAGCCTCGGAACCCTGCCGGCTTGGGGAGATAGGGGACGGCGACGGGAAGCAAGTTTCTTGCCTTTGGGAGCCATGAGAACGAGAGGAGTTTGGAGTGGAGAAGAACTCGGAAAGAAGAAGAAAAGCACGAGGAGGAAGAAAAAACCAGGAGAGGCAGAATCTGGGTCTGGTGCCCTGGAGAAGAAAGGGTTTGGTGGAGAAGGAAGGAGGAGGGAGTTTTGGAAGTGGAAAAGAGAGGAAAGGGTTGTGGGTTCCCTTTTAAAGAGGGGGAAAGAAGTTCAAAGGACAGGGACCCACAAAATCCATCCGTAAAGAGATGCCCATTGGGCTTCCAAAATAGAGCCTTCCGTCGGCTGTCGACAGATGCAGAGGTATCTGTCGACAAACGCACACAGAAACTATGCCAGATGGGAATTTTGATAGGAATTTTTATGGCAGTGAGTGTCCAAGATGTAGATGACGTGTAAAAGAGGTAGGTACACATTTTAAACTGTCATTCCCACTAATATTAAGACAAGTCAAAATCATCAATGGTTTAAAAATAATACTCTAGGAGTCTCAAGGTGGAACATTAAGAGGACATCGTACCAAAACTTATGAAAATAAGATAACCCCTTTGAATAAAATCCATTATAGAAAAAACATAAGTCCAAGTGGGTGATGGTCAAATGGCTTATGAAAAAGATGTCTTCATGAGTAGATAACCACAAACATCAAGGAACCTTGGATTAAGCAAACATTGGAGGCTTCACACTATTTCAATTTCGATTTATTTAGAGGAAAATGCAATGGGAGAAGTGGTAAGTAGGATCACTAACACCTTTTGACATGAGGATAGACATGTGAAGTGCCCGTACCCCCAGTTACTCTGCAGTAGTGACCATCATACCATTCTACATAGATAATGAGTAAGTTTTTTGATGCGAGGACAGATAGTTGTGATGCCTATGTCCCCGGTTACTCAACAATACACATCATTGCTCTATCTTTATCCCATTATTGACTTTTGATTGTAAGAAATAGGTAACTTTTCTCCCCTTTTTTTTTTTTTTTTGTTTAAAAATCGAGGTCAAAGAATGTGTATGATAACAGTCAATGCAAGACATAAAGTTCAATGACCATAGGACTTATCACATCACTTGAGAAAATGATTAGCCACAAGGGTGTTATTCAAGTGAGTTAGGTTAGACCCATTAGATTTGTCCAATGTACTCCGAATGATTCAACCTAGACTCATACAAGAATAGTATGTCAAAATCATTGGGATTGAGACAATATCTTTAATATAATGTGGACATGAAAGATTAAACGCATACGTAGATACTCAAGTTGCACCGTACATCAATGGGATGGACCTGCTCATAAAGACTGTTGAGAAAGAATAAGGAATTGCTTGTTAAATATGTATCTGTCGACAGCTGATGTGAACCTGTTGACAGATATACACAGTTGAAGACTTCTGGGTTCAGACAGATCATGGCTGTCGACAGATGGGTTTCAGCTGTCGATAGATGCACACAGACAGAAGATATTGAGTTCGAGGAGATCTGAAATTGTGCCTGTCTGTCGACAGATGGATTTGTGCCTATCGACAGAGGCACACAGGGTGCAAGATCTGGGTTCTGTGGAGGCATAGCTGTCGACAAATGAAATTGGGGTTGTCGACAGGAACTTCTACAAATCAAATTGAAGGCTAGGATGAGTAGAAAAAATGGAACTCCATGCTAGGGAAAATGAAAGATGTGAAAAATGTGAAAGATGTGAAAATTGAAGAGTTTCCCTCAAGAATTCATTCATCAAACCTGAACTTGCTCCCCCATAGTGTGTGCATGTGTAGTCTCAACATTCAAGCAATGGCACACAGGTTCATAAATAAAACATTCCAACACAGACATCCACTTGTTTGCAAAAATGAATGGGCAAAAGGAAAAGAAGCCAAATACCTTATTTGAATTGAATGACCTTTATGTGCAACTTGACTATGGATACATGGCGAAGAATGTTTTCTCACGCATAATAATAGTTTCCAAACAAGCATAACTTGTTCTTCCACAGTTTACCATTTGATATACCTCATAGTCAGTGCACACAAAGAACATATACGTCAGAGTTTGGTATGGGGTTCATTGCATTTTGCACAAACCCAATTCTCTTCTCAATGTTGTGAATCTATCCTCAGCCAATGGTTTTGTGAAAATGTCAGCCAATTGCTTATCAGTGGGTATGAAGCTAAGCTCGAAGGATTTGTTGGCTACTTCATCTCTCAAGAAGTGATGTCGAATCTCAATATGTTTTGTCCTTTGGATTGGGTTCTTTGAGAGATTGATGGCACTAGTGTTGTCACATAGGATAGGTGTGCATCCAATGTCAATGTTGTAATCACACAGTTGATTTTTGATCCACAACACTTGAGCCGCACAGCTCCTTGTAGCAACATATTCTGCCTCTGTAGTGGAGAGTGCAATCGAGTGTTGCTTCTTGGATGCCCACGAAACCATGCAACCACCAAGAAATTGGCAGTACCCACTAGTGCTCTTTCTGTCAATTTTACATCCAGCATAGTCAGCATTAGAATATGATATCAAATCAAAGCTACTTCCTGCTAGATACCAAAGACCCAAATCATACGTACCTGAGAGATATCTGAATATTCTCTTAACTGCAACCAATGACTTTCCTTTGGACTAGATTGATATCTATCACAAAGGCAAACATTGAACTGTATATCCGGTCTACTTGCAGTAAGATAAAGGAGTGAGCCAATCATACCTAGGAATTGCTTTGCATCTACCGGTTTACTTTTCTCATCATTTTCAAGTTTAATGCTTGTGCTCATTGGGGTTGAGGCAGGTTTGGCTTGTTCAAATTGGAATCTTTTGAGAAGCTCCTTAACATATTTTTCTTGATTAATGAAGAAGCCGTCTTCATGTTGCTTTACCTGCAAACCAAGAAAGAATTGAAGCTCCCCCATTAGACTCATCTCAAATTCACTGTGCATATGTTTGGAAAACTCCTCACACAGTGATGGGTTAGTGGAACCAAATATAATGTCATCCACAAAAACATGAACGACAATTATATGATTGCGATTTTTCTTAGTAAAGAGTGTTTGGTCCACCTTACCTCTTGAGTAGTTTTTACTCACCAAGAAGTTGCTTAACCTGTCATACCAAGCTCGAGGTGCCTGCTTCAAACCGTAAAGAGCTTTGTGCAACTTGCAAACATGGTTAGGCATTTCAGAATTTTCAAAACCAGGTGGTTGAGAAACATAGACTTCCTCTTTGATGTAGACATTCAGAAAAGCAGTTTTAACATCCATTGGAAAAGTTTGAACTTATTTGAGCATGGATATGCCAACAAAATTCTAACTGCTTCAAGTCTAGCTACAGGGGCAAAAGATTCTTCAAAGTCTACACCAAATTCTTGACTGTATCCTTTTGCTACCAGTCTAGCCTTATTTTTCACCAATTTACCCTCTTCATTTAGTTTATTCCTAAACACCCATCTTGTGCCTATGACAGAAATCTCAGGGGTTCTAGGAACTAAACTCCAGATATTATTTCTTTGAAACTGACCAAGTTCCTCATGCATAGCATCAATCCATGAATTTTCTTTTAAAGCTTCTTCAACATTTTTAGGTTCCACTTGAGATACAAAAGCTAAATGATCTTGTTCAACTAATTGTCTAACCTTAGACCTAGTTTGAACTGAATCATTTACATCTCCTATCGCATTATCAAGTGGGTGATCTTTGGAGTACCTCACATTTGTGATTGTTGACGTGCCGGGTTGATCTTGGACTTGAGGAAGGTGATCTTGTGGAGGGTTGGTTTGAGGAGTTTCACCTTGAGTCTCTTCCTCTTGTGGATCTTCTTCAGATTCATCATCTTGTTTGTTGAACAGTATTTCATCATCTTCATCATTGCACCTGCGAAGATATCCACTGTTAGTCTTGGAAACTACTTTAGAACTTCCTTTTGCTTTTGCTTGTAGTTCCCCAAGAGTTGTTCCTTCATTTCCATCATCATTCCTGTGTAAATTATAAATGTTAGTCTTTGTATGATACTCATCAAAAACAACATGTGGAGTTTCTTCCACAGTTTTATTCTTATTGTTAAACACCCTATATGCTCTAGAGTGTTCTGAGTATCCCAAAAATATACCTTGATCACTTTTGGCTTCAAACTTGTCTAAATCAACTTTATCATTGTTATGTATAAACACTTTTGAGCCAAAGACCCTGAAATACCTAATACTGGGTTTCTTACCTTTTAACAGTTCATAGGGGGTTTTTTTCATCACAGGTCTTACCATAGCACTGTTGAGAATATAGCATGAAGTATTCACCGCTTCTGCCCCAAAACTCCTTGAGAGTTGGCTTTCAACCAGAAGAGTGCGAGCCATTTCCACCAATGTTCTGCTTCGGAGTCCTTGGAGAGGAGAACATGTGGTCTATCCCTTGGTGCCTGCAAAAATCAGAAAAAGAGTTATTATCAAACTCTCCCCCGTGATCAGTGCGGATTGAGCATATCTTATGAACATTTCCATGCTCAATCTTATTAAAGAAATCTTTAAAGACTGTAAGTGCTTCATTTTTGTGTGCCAAGAATTTGACCCAAGTGAACCTAGAAAAGTCATCCACAATGACAAAACCAAACCATTTGCCATTGAGACTTTGAGTTCTAGTAGGTCCAAAAAGGTCCATGTGCAACAGTTCATAAGGTTTAGATGTGCTTACCGGTGCTTTTGATTTGAAAGATTTCCGAGTTTGTTTTCCCTGTGCACATGCATCACAAAAACTTTCATTCTTATTGAAAGAAATTTCAGGAAGTCCATTTACCAATTTCCGCCTCATGATCTTATGCAAGACATTGTAGCTTGCATGGCCAAGCCTGCGATGCCACAAAGTAAGCTCATCTTGTTTATTTGCAACAAGACACAAATTTTCGTTTTCTGGATCATCCAAATCAACTAGATAAATGTTGTTCACCCTTTTTTCAGAAAACTTAAGACTTCATGTTTCCTTATCAACAATTTGACATGATTTGATTCAAAAACAACTTTATGACCTTTATCACACAGTTGGCTTATGCTTAGCAAATTGTGATTAAGGCCATCAACTAACAATACATTATCTATTGAGTTAGAGGCATACTTACCAACCTTACCTGTGCCAATGATCTAACCTTTATTGTTACCTCCAAAGACAACTTGACCTCCGTCTTTGTCCACCAGCAAACAAAATTTATCTTTGTCCCCCGTCATGTGCCTCGAGCAGCCACTATCCAAGTACCATTTGTTTTGATTTTGGGCTACTAGGCATTCCTGCATAGATGGATCAGACAAGAGGTTTTGGTACCCAAATTACTTTGGGTCCCAGTGTATCATTCATGCCAAAGAGTAAATGCTTTGGAATCCAGATTTGTTTGCATTTCTGTTTATTCCAGCATTGATTTTGTTTATGACCAAATTTCTTACATACATTGCAAGATGGAGAATTTTTCAGAACAGTTGGTTTGTTATTTTGTTGACCATTCATTTGAATTTTCCTTTTTGGTTGCCTTGTTGACTGACTCTTGGCAACCTTCTTCCAGACCTGTCGACAGCTTCCACTAAGCCTGTCGACAGACCGCTCTTTCTTTTGAACACCTGAATGATTTTGTTTGGGTTGTTGTTGCTTACCTTTGGCTTGATTTTTCTTGTCCTTAGAAGGGACTTGTTTGCTTGTGCTTGGACTAGGATCAACAAAGGAAGCTATCAATGTTTGTCCTATTATCTTTTGTTTCATAGGTTGATACCCAATTCCATGCTTTGGAAGAAAAGTATTTGATCCCAAAATTGCATCAAGATTTTGATTTTGCTTAACAAATCTTGTAAGATCTTCAGATTTTTCTTTTAGATCTTTTTCAGCTTGTTCTAACTTTTTCTTAGTTTCTTGATGTTCACTTTGAAGACATTCAAGAGAATTGATTAGGCTTTCCTTTTCCTTTTGAATTTCTTGCAATTTTATTTTCAGACAGTCCATTTCCTTACTGTGAGCTTTTTCATCAATTTTCATCATTTCAATCTCTTTATTTAAGGCTGCAATTTGTTCATTATTGTTTGTGCTATGAACAAAAGAGTTGATTTTCTTTTTTAGTGCTTTGTTTTCAGCCTTGAATTCACAAAAATTTTCAAATAAGACAGTGTATGCTTCTTCCCATTCATCAACAGTATAGCTTTCAAAGGAAGAATTTACCTCATTGGAGTCATCACTTCTTGCCATTAAGCATTGAATCTCTTCATCTCCAGAGGCTTCTTGTGCGTCCTCATCTTCGTCTTCATCACTCCAAGTTGCCAACATTGCCTTGGCTTTCTTGAAGGTGAATTTTTCTTTCTTGAGTTTTTTCTTGAGCTCTGGGCATTCTTCTCTCATATGCCCTTGTTTCTTGCACTCATAGCATACAATGTCAGATTTCTTGTTAGACTCAAATTTATTTGAAAAGTCTTTTTTCTGAAAGGATTTGGAGTTACCTGAGTCTTTCCTTTTGAACTTAAGGAATTTTTTGAACTGTCTAGTGAGCATTGCCATTTCATCATTCTCACTCTCACTAGACATTCCATCTTCATCACTTTCCTGTTGAACATCCTTTTTGGAACTTGAAGAATTTTTATTAGATGCTTTTAAAGCAATTGACTTTCTTGGGTTTTCTTTAGTTTCTTTTCTTTTCACATTTATTTCATATGTCATCAGGGAACCAATTAATTCATCCAACTTCATCTTTGAAAGATCTTTTGAATCCTCAATGACAGTGGCCTTAGTATTCCACGAGGATGGAAGAGACCGAAGTATCTTCCTAACTAAGTCACTCTCTGAGTATTCTTTCTTAAGACCTTTCAACCCGTTGATTATTAACATGAATCTAGCAAACATATCTGATATGGTTTCATCATTTTTTCATTTTAAACATTTCATATTCAGATATTAACATGCTTGCTTTGGTTTCCCTTACCTCCGACGTACCTTCGTAGATGAGCTCAAGCTTGTGTCACATCTCTTTTGTTGAAGTGCATGTGGAGACTCTTGAACACTCGTTGGGGTGCACAACACACTGCATCATGTTCAGTGCACTCCAGTCGAGAGTTCCCTTAGCAATTTGGTCCTTTGTCCACGTATCTTCATCCTCGGTCAGCACATACGCTCCTTTGTGGACGATTTTCCAAAGCTCATAATTTTGAGCTCTCAGAAACACCTGCATACGATTTTTCCAATAAGGATAATCAGTGCCATCAAAGAAGGGTGGCCTGGTCACTGAATGTCCCTCGGCCATATACCCCTTGTTAGATTCCTTGAGATCAAGAATCTCCTGATCGTAAGATCAAACAATTAAGACAGTAAATCAGAGAAGCCTTGCTCTGATACCAATTGAAAGATGTGCAGAATTATCCAATATGGTAATCTAGAAGGGGGGGGGGTTGAATAGATTACAACAAACTCTAACCACAGTTGCCTTCTTTTCGATGAAAACACAAACTTATCGAAATCTTAACCAGATTAAGAATTACTTCGACTTGCAATTAGTGTGCTTGTTGTGAGCAGAACATGAACAGTCTATCTAATGTGTGTAGAATCAGCGTGCCTACCAACCATCTATCGTGAAAACGTGCAAACCACAGGACACAAAGATTTAAGGTGGTTCGGAGTACACAACTTGTGTATCCTACGTCCACCGTCCATACACACACGCAGAAGGACTGCTTATCAGCGAGTTCAAACCACTACAACACACACACTCATGTTGTCTGATGCAAACACATGATCAAAACAACATGACACACGTAGATCAAGCACAAGAGATGCTTGACCCACAATCACACACACAAAGTATGAAGAAAGTAGAAATAGAGAAGAGTTCAGAGTTATGGAAACAAATCCTGAGATGGAACTCTTCAAGATGGTCATCCAGATGAACTTCAAACTTCGTCTTGATAGGTATCAGTTGATGGAGAAGCTTGAATCACAGACGAACCGGCTTCAACTTCATTCAGAAGATTGTTCTTCTTTGTTCTGGACGGAAAGCTAAAGCAGAGCAGTAGAGAGAGACTTTTCTCTTGAGATTTTTGCTAGGGTTTTGTATGGCGGCTGCTTCTGTACGAAAATCTCTTCAAAACATTCCTTATATATGGGTATTTAAGTATGAAGAGTCGTGGTAGAAGGAAACACCCATATAGGAAACATATGCAAATCGCGGAACTGAGATCTTCTCTTCGTTTGTCGACAGCAAACTATGCATTTGTCAACAGGTGCTGACAGGTATGCAAAATCCAGAAGACTGGCCTTGCGGGAAACGATTTCCTGTGTGTATCTGTCGACAGATGATTTGGATCTGTCGACAGGTACACTTGTCCTGAAACCTGTCTGATCTCCCTGTGTGCAGCTGTCGACAGGGACTTGTGAGTCTGTCGACAGGCACTTATTGAATGTGACTTTCTTGAGTTTTTTGCTCTGGAATTTGGTACATTGTCTTGCCTACACTCACACCTACATTTAAGAGCATTGTTACTGAGATATAAAGAACATTTAAACAATCACTTGAAATGTTCTGTCTTGCTTATCATTTGCTTGATCATGTTTCAAATATGTTCATAACATTAATTTGGATTGTTCATCATCAAAAACAAACATAACACATGTAAACCCAACATTGGTATCAGAGCTGGTTAATATCTGATTCTGATCTGATTTGATTGCTTCTGTTTGATCTTTCTAAAACATCATCTGATGTACTTGATCTGATTCAAATTTTTTAATTGTGATCATTCTGAGTGCTTCATTACTTGTTGATCAGATTTCATTGTCTTAAAATCTGATTTTCTAAAGTTAATATGTTAATATGGAAAATCTATTTAACTTGCATGAATTTCTTGCTATAATTTCAAAGAAATCTCCAAGCTCATCACCATCTTCTAAAATGTAGGAATCTTTAGAGAAGAAGAAGAGAAGAGAAGGAAGAAAAATGGACAAATGCTTTATGGCTAAGGAAAGCTCCAATGGTTCGGTAAATTCCAACAATTCTCTCAACTCAACTTCTGACAGTGATAATGAGGAATTGTCTTATGATGATTTGATGGAATGCTATGAACATGTGTGTAAACAATTTAAAAAGGTTAAATCTCAAAACAAGAAGCTGAAAGATAAATTAGAGATAAATGAGAAGAAAATTATTAATGTTCAAGCTTTCTATGAAGAGATTGAAGAACTGAAAATAGAGAATGAAACTTGAAAAATGAAAATGAAAAATTGACTGATCTTAATGAGAACTTCAAATTTTATAATGATTAATTAAACAAACAGATTTCAAATATGACTCATGATCATCAAATCAATGAGAAATGCAAACAACATGTTGAAGAAAATCATCATTTGAAAAAGAAGATTGAATGTATGTTGCATGACAAACCATTGAACAATGATTGCAGCAATTTAAGTAACAAAATTGCTGAATTGGAAAAACAAATTGCACAATTTGACAATGAAAAAAATAAAATGAAAAATGGTTTGGATGTCATGCTGAACAAACTTCAACATTCAAAAAAAGAAGTTGTTGCATTAAAAGTTGAAAAATAGAAGCTTCAAAATAAACTTAAGATTGTTGCAAACACATATCTTGCTTCTGTAAAAAATAAGAAAAATGAAAAAAAAACCAAAATAATAATTGTTAAAGTTGCTGTGAACAAGAACTCTAATATCTCTAATGAAAAATCAGTAAAAGTTCCTGTTCAAAAAAATGTTCAGAAATAAAATGATAAAAAGAAGAAAAATACTACTATTAAGAAGAATCTTATTTCTATGAAAAACAAGAAAATTGAAACAAAAAAAACAAAAACTTTACACAGGATTCCTCCATCTCCTTCACACTTCAAAAGTGCTCCAAGGCAAGCTTCAACTCCACATCATGTTAGAAGCTACCAAAGGGTAAAGCCTCCTCAAAGGAAAAGGGGGTTCTATCACATGTACTCATGCCAAGGTAAGTATCAGGTAAGAAATTCCCCTATATCCTTTAATTGTAATAAACTTGGTCATCTTGCCAAACATTGCTGGGTTAGAAATCAAAATTCCAATAAGCATGCCAAACCAATCCAATGCTTCACATGCCATAAAATTAATCATATATCTAGGGACTGTTGGTAAAGAGATGATCTTTTTGTGCATGCTCCCAAGCCTCATGCTCATACACATGCTCATGTACATAGGAATAAAAATCATGTTCATGCTGAAAACACTCAGAAATTCCATGTACATAAGAATCGAACTGTTGCACAAAATAAGTCCTCTGCTTTTCATGTCAAAATCCAAAAAATAGAAAATTTCATGAAAACATAGATGCATTGAGCAAGACAAAAAGAAAATCTAGAACTAATGCTCCTCATAGTTCTATCAATGAAAAAAATACATCTATACCAAAAATAAAATCATTTTGGATTCAGAAATCATTGTTACATTATAACATTGATTTCATTGCAGGACCCAAGCAAGTGTAGGTCTCAAAGGTAGCTTGATCAGCAAGCTAATGAGCCTTGTAGCCATACCTTTCCATCTAGAATCAAGACAATGGTTATGCAAGGCAAGAAATGATTGGAGAACATAGGTAAAATCTTTAAAAAAATGAAGATTGTTCAGGTAAAATCTCATATTATTTCATAATTGAAATGCTTAAGTTGGAATAACTTTTTAGGTTTTATCTGAATAATGAAGAGTGTATTTTGATACTGCCCCCAACAACAATTCATCTTATCAATGGGTATCATGATTGTATCAAGTTGCTTGTATACATTTACCCATGATTTGCAGTGCATGTTACCTCCCTATGACTTCTTGGTATATGAAATGGTGAAATGTGGAAGGACAAGTTATGCTTGTCTGAAAACTATCATTATGCGTGAGTAAAATACTCTGTCAAGTACCAAAAGTCATGTTATGTATAAAGCTAATTGTGTGCATAATCATGTGTGAATTGCTTGCAAACTTTTTCATTCCATGCACATGTTAGGGAGGAGTAATTTGAAAAAGTGCAAAAAATATTCTTGTTGTTGCATTCTGAATGAGTTTTTCAATGTCATGTGTCGACACATTAAAGATCATGTGTTGACACAGGTTCTTCAGATTTGTATTCAGAAATGCTATTCTTGAATCTGTCTTAAATAGAATTGAGGGCAAATCACCTAAAATTCTGAAATTATTATGGTGTTTTGATGATGTTCATATTTTATGAAATAAAACAATCATGTTCACTCTCTTGATTCTCAATCATCAACACTTTGAATGATATCTGATCAGACTTTTTTTTTTTGTTCTCATTTGAAATGAACTCACACATCTCTACTCTGTGCGTGATGGATTCAATCTCAGAATCAATTCTTGTTATAAAATTCTTGGCTTACTCTTGATCTCTTAATGTTTCATTCAAATCCATTAAAGGTTTCATTGATATTCTTATATGAAAAATAAAATTTTAAATATCTGGAATAGTTGTGCTCTTGGATTAAACATGAAGATGAAAAATAAGATTACGAGTAATGTGTCTATCTTTATCCTCAAAGCTTATTTTAGATTTTTATTGCAAAACACTTTAAGTAGACACCTGAGTGTAATCACAGGGTTGCGCACCCCTCGAGACACACAACATGTTTTAATATGTTGATATCATGGATTATGGAAGTGTGATCGCCAGCTAACAAGTTGCCTTGAATAAGAATTAAAATAGGCTAACGTGCTAGGAAAAGAAATTGAGAACGGGGCACTTACTGTTGTCACAACAGGTCTCCCCGCCGCGATGATGTTGTTGTCACGACGCCCAAACAGGGCGCTGTAGATGCGAGATTTGGCCCATCTCTGCGTGGTTCATGGCCCAATAAGGCTCGTTTGACCGCTTGTTGACTTGCCTCAGATTCCATGTAGACGGCAACATCGATGGTCACCGACTACAGGTTTGCGGCACACACCCTTGACGTCCATTCCATTTAGCGTCCACAGAGGTTGACGTCTGCATGGGGTTGGCGACACCATCGTTTGACGTCAACCTGGTTTACATGGTCTACACAACTGCTCGAGATTCCAGCCCACTAAGCGCCCTCTCTTCGCCCATGCAGCACATGGGGCCGTTCCCAACGGGCAAATGGGCCACCTTGGCACCCCCTTGACCCAGTAAAAGTCCTACATGGCCCCCTCTCATTGGTTCTAGCCTTAACACATGGATTGCCACATGTTTAAGTGTGTTTTCTCACACTTGAGCATCCTAGGCTTCCTAGCTCCGACCCCACTGCCTATATAGGTCACTCCTTGGCCTTCTAAGTGAAGGAGGAGATGTTGGACACCCAAGCTTTGATGCCTTGAGAGAAGAGAGAGAAAAGTGATAGAGAGCTTTTACCTTTGCTTCTTCTACTTCTTCTCAACCTTTGGGACGTCCAGGAGGCTTCACCCCGAGCTGGAGGAGCCCACCAAAGCTGCTGCCAACCACTGCAACGAGGATCATCTCCCTCTTATTCCTCTCTTTCCCTTCCTTCTCTCTCTAGTTTTGCATGTTACACACACTCACACTCTAGGCACATAGTGCACCTCCGAACACACCCAAAAGGGGTTTTCCAACCAAAAAACAGAGGGAAGAAGGGTGGTCATAGCACTTGGCCACCACTCTTCTCAAGCCCGCAACTGGTACGGGGCTCTCCTTTTGGGCATTTTATTTTATGTTTTGGATGTTAACCACACTTCTCCAAGTCTAATAGAGTCTTTTCTTGTGGCAGGAACACCCAAACGAGATCGTGGAGCGTCTTCTTTTTGGCCAGCCGAAGAGGAGAAAGTTGGAGTCCCACCATCCACCGCTGCGCGAGGCTACGTCATCGACGCAATCATAGTACCTCCTTGGGCACAGGTAAGGCCCTGGCGATCACATCCTGCTCATTACCTTGTTGGTTTTATTCTTTCTCTCTTTGGTCAACTTGGTCAAACTGGAGTCAAAGAAGTCAAGTAGCCATCATCCAACGCCAACGAGGGAGCAGCAACATTTGGGAACCTCCGGAGACGGCAAGTGCTCGCGGGGGCGCGGAACGGAGCATCCACAACTCCTCTTTGGCGATCATGGTGGGACAGCTTCTGCCGCCACGGTTTCAGTCTGCACCCAGGTCAACAGCAAACGATCCTGCCACCTACCTAGGTAAACATCCATATTTCCTGTCATTTACTTACTTTTAACATCCACATATTCTGTCGTTTACTTCTAGTTAGCGTCAGTCGATCATGTCGTCTACTTGTTTCTCAAGAACTAAACGTCCATGTCTTTGCCGTTTATTTCCCAGAGGCCTATTTTTGGACTGTTTTGATTGATTTTTCTTTTTGTTTGCTTCCTGTCTGATTCCTAACGGTCCTGAGTTACAAGGTGTGTCCTTATTCTCTTCTGTTCTAGCCTCCCCACATATTTTAGGATAGCCCCTCCTTGATTCACAACCTTTTACTCGGGGATTCCCTCTCGGGTAAATCGGGTTGGCTTCAAGGAGAACTCCATAAGTCACTAAATTCCATGGATTCCCTCACGGTATGGGGCAGGAGGACCTTTACCCTCCCAGCTAATCTGCCAATTCACCCGGGTTTGAGTGAGAGGTGAGAGGGCTGCCCTTTACAAGACTAACTAATACACAACTTCAACATTTCTCCTAATAACAGTGTAATTAATCAACTTAACCATCTTAAAATCAGTAGCTTGTGTGATAATGAACTCTTGGTTGAATTCCATTAACATGTCTAACAATCCGGCTTTTGAATATGATGACAACATCTATTCTAATATCCATAATGAATGTCAGAATGTTTAATTCTAATGTTCAGCCTAAAGAGTCAGTTCAATCATCCTCCTCTCAAGCCGATAGTGATGAGGTAAGTTTGAGGGTCAACCCCACATATGCTCAAGAAATCCAAGATGACCCCGAATTCTCTAAACTCATGTCCCGCTACTCGCCCAAGGACGTCATTTCAATGCTTTCCAAGCATACCGTCCGGGCAATGGCCTCTCCTTCCTCTCCATCTCCATCTCCATTTAATGCTTCCTCATCTAGGCCCATTCCTAGGCCGGTCACCCCATCTCGGGTCCCCATCTCCACTCCTATTCCTCCTCCCACTCCTTTACCTACTCTCATTCCAACTCCTCCCTCTGTCTGTCCACCTTATGTCCAACCCACACCCCCCGGTCAATCCAAATCCATCTCCCGATCAGAGATGGAGGGTCTTGTTAGGAAGCTCTTAGCTGAGTCCTTGTCCCTTTCCAAGCCTCACTCTCTCCAAAACTACTGCAAGCACCCCAATGCCTACTTTCCTCCGGGTTTCAAGGCCCAAAATACCACAAGTATGACGGGACCTCCGATCCCCAATTCCATCTTGCCGGCTTCACCATGGATTCCCATCGGTGGCTATACGATCGGGTCCTCTTAGTTCACCTCTTCCAACAACTGTTAGAAGGGGAGGCTTTGAGGTGGTTTACCTCCTTACCCGCATCGGATCTTGTTAATTTCGACATCATCTCCGAACGCTTCATCTCCCACTTTTATTACATGGCCACCCAAGTCCCTATACTACCCGACTTGGTGGCGGAAAGGATGAGGCCGGATGAAGACTTTGTCACTTTCGCCAACTGATGGAGATCCATGGCTTCGAGGGCCGACCTCCCCATCCCGGAGTTCCAAGCCATAACTATGATAGTCACCAATACCACTCCTTTGCTCCGATCTATATTGATGCTAAGTGAGTTCCCCTCCTTTACACACCTTTACAAACGAGCTAGGGTGGTCCAAAACCAAATTAAAGACTCCTCTCTCCCGCCATTCTTTGAAGGGAAGCTTAAGGGACGCAAGGCTCCCGCGGCACCCACCACCGAGGGGGTGATCATCGATGAGTCCATTAATGCCTGCTGTCAGCCGTTGAGGCCTCCTAACAAGCCTTCCAATCCTCCTTCTGATCCTCCCCATTTCCTATCATATCCCTCTATGCCCTATTCGGCTCCTCCTCCATCTTCTGGCTATACTCGCCCTGGTTCGAAGAGATCATACTATCCTGCTCTCCTAGAATCCCTTGGGGACATTTTCTTCACCCTCATATCTTGCGATGCTATCCAACTCCCACCACAAAAGGAGGGTGTGCATCCGAGGGCCGATACCTCAAAGTATTGTCCCTATCATAGGGCCCCCGGGTCACGAAATCCACAATTGCTTCACTTTCTGTGACTAGGTGTATGATTTGAATGAGCAGGGTAGGATCAATTGGGATGATGTCAAGGTCGCCATAGCCAAATCAAGGTACACAGGACGGGACCTGGGTATTGTGCAAAACTCCCTCCCCAACCACCACAACAACAACAACTCATTCTCCTCCAAGTCCCAGGAAAGGGTCAACACTATGACACGTCCAGAACCTCGGGTTGTGAGGAGAAAACAATGTTGGGGGGTAGAAGGTTTTGAGGAGTGGTATCAGTGCCCTTCTGAAGAGTCCCAGGAACCTTCTACCACTGAAGAAGTACCTAGTAAGGAGAAAGGGCATAAATCAAGAGAATCGGCCAAGCTAGGGGGATCCAGTCATAGCTCAACTCAACCCCTCTCCTGAATTTCCAAGCCATCCAATCCAATTGCCAAGCCATTGCCAGTACAAATCATTCTATCACCTATCTTAAGAGCAGCTTTGCAGATTCCCAATCCTCTCCTGCTAGAACTTGAATATCCAAGACCTATAGGATATGGGGTCATTGTTCCTTGGAAATCTGTCAATGCTTTCTTAAGAGTTGTTCTTCCTGCTCCACAGGAGACCAAGCTGATTTTCCTTAGGCTAAGGTGCCATGTTAGCTTACTTGCAAAGCTTGCACCTAGATCATTCCCTGCATTGCTTGGTCCCCTTTCTCTCGTCAAGTCAACTCCTTTAACTTTTCTTTGAGTCCCTCAATCTCATTTATGTTTGACTTTTCAACACGGACTCGAAGGGATTTGTTCTCCACTGAGTCCCCTGCAATGTGCCTATCTTCCAAGATCAGGGGCAACCCTTTCATGCTAGCTGGATCCATCTACTTTCTCTT
Source organism: Colocasia esculenta (assembly GCA_014218235.1). Taxonomy (NCBI): domain Eukaryota; kingdom Viridiplantae; phylum Streptophyta; class Magnoliopsida; order Alismatales; family Araceae; genus Colocasia; species Colocasia esculenta. The sequence goes on from CM024762.1 coordinate 29,379,047, forward strand.
CAAGCAAGGCACTTTTAGGCGCAGATTTGGCTACTTTGTTATTTGTGTTGGCTTTGGCTTCAAGGGGCATACCTTCCTTTATATGGCTCGTTGTCTATTCTTATATCAACTTCATATCGGACCATCTTTGGATGTTGAGACCTTTGTGAGGTGCAATTCAGCTCGGGCTTGGGGCACACCATTTCAGCTCCTCACACTCCTTTCTCAAGGGAAATCCATACTGGTCATGAAAACTTCATCCTTGTCTCTGTCAAGCTCAACTCCTTTCTTTATGCTTGAGGGGGACCCCACTTTACTCACTCTTCCTAAGCCTCCCGACTTGTTGGAGCTCGCTTCTTCCCAACGCTCAACCTATCACAAGGGGCATTCCTTCCTCCCATGGACCATGTTGTTCATTGCGTGCTCCCTCATCTTTTCATTATTGTACATTCTCTACCCTTACCTTACTCAATTCACATCTATCGCCATCAAATTCTTTCTTCTCACCTTCTATCTCACTCCTTGTTTCACCTCTCACCATTACCATCCAAGGTGGTCGTGCGAGAAAGATAAATATTGGTTTGCAGGTACCTCCTGAGAGCATTTCATTGCTTGAGGCCAATTTACTTCAGAAGGCTCATCTTCGACAATGGCTAGAAGGCCCAGGTGAGATCTCTACCTAGGGGCATTCCGCTCGGGATGTTCCCACTCATTGTACATACCATTTTCAAAATTGTTCAATTTACTTTGATTTTCTCAATTTTTTTTAAAAAACATAAATATATATCCAAAAATCCAAAAAAACATTGTGTATGTATTGTGTACAGTTTTTTTCTTAAATATCTTTTAGAACAAAAATGGAAAAAAAAAAAAAAAAGTCAATAGATTGACAATTGCCATGCATCTCAAGTCACATGTTAAGGAGTAAGAGGCACATGAGTGAACCAAGGAACTTGGTCTAGCAAAGTCATGGAGATTTTTGTCAGGTGTCACAACCAAGCTTTTGGAGAATGAATCAACATACACACACCACACATCTTAAAAATTTGAGTCGTCACTCCAAGACAGTTATTTGTCCTAGGACACAACAAAGGCTACAATCTTCCTTTTTCTTCCACTCGACTGATCAAGACACTCAGCACCCTTAAACTGTTGAGTTTAGCAGTTAAGACAACTTCCCCTAAGGTGAGACTAACACACCAGAGCACGTGAAGAGGGCAGTGTCCCTGTAGGAAAACAAAAGAAAGAACAAAGAAAAATCAATCAATAGAAAAGAAAAGAAAAAGAGCCTGATCGTGATCGTGCCTGGAGATAAAATCCCTCCATTCATTTCAAAGTCAAATGCTACATTGCTTGAGTTTTTCCCTTGCCGATTGTGGTAGGGCAATACGGGTGCTCGGCAAAGTAGGGGTTGCCAGGTTCTGATCCTGGGGTCCACGAAACACCTCACCTTGAGCCCGCTAAGCCACACATGGCCAGGTTCTCTCATCCAATTCGCACCTTGCAAAAGTCTTGGGGCAAACAAGTCAAAAATTAGATAGTCTGAAATTACCTGAAGGAGCATGTTGTTAAGACCGTCTCAGCTCATCAATTTAACGGTTTTGCTGATCCTCTCGAGAAGTTTATCCCCTTATTTCTTCCTTTCTCCCTTGAGGATTCCAAACCTCTGAGGTGTCTAAAGGACAAGTTTCTTTTGAGGATGACAGCTCCATTTTTAAAATCACACTTCATGTTAATCTGTTCACAAGGGGCAAGGTTATTGCCATGAAGAATCTCCATATTTTTGCTAGGCCAATTTTCCTTCACTTCATCAGCCTCGCGCTCTTTCATTGCCATAACGATGGTTGCCAGGCTTTGACCCCAAAAAAAAGTGTTTTCATGTTTTCCCTTATGCATTTGCTTTCTTAAAAAAAAAATCCAAAAAAATATCATTTGTTTTAACATTGTATACATATTTGTTTCCAAGTTAGTATTTTGCTTTGCTTGTACATATTTCTTTTTTCTTTAATTTTGTTAATAAAACTCAGTCCCTTAACCTTACTTTAAGAAAGGCATGTCATTCTTAGGCAAGGGGCTGAAGTCAGAGCTTCACTGATCACTTTTTTCTTAAGTGTTATATCAACCAAAAAAAATGGTTGAGAAAGGGATTGACCAAAGTAGCACTTCACTGAACCAACCGCCTGAGGTCTGCATGGTAGTCAATTCCTGGCTATCTTGTTCAGGTATGTCTAACCTAGGGTTTAGCTTCACCAGAGGCTAATAACTTGGCGACCATGAACCCAGAGTTCCCCTTCACCAAAAACCGTGATGGGTTTGTGATCTCCCAGTTATTTGATTGGCCTTTAATAATTCCTCTGCTTTACTAACTTGCATTTAGATAGGGCAAACCCTGCATGCATCATGTCATTTTCTCTGCTAACTTTACTAACTGAGGAAGAAAGATTTTTCCCCTGTCTCGTGCTTTAAAGTTATCCTAGTGGCTAGAAATGAGTTCTGCTAGTCTGTTCTTCAACTAAGATTAATCAAGTGAAATCCCAAGTCTATCCTGATCCAGCAAATTGTCCGTTCACCCAGATCCCAAGTTTAACTGGGTCAGCACCATCTTCTTGAATATTGGGTCTTTGTTGCCCATTCTCCAATAGTCCCACCGTGCAAATCACAGATAATCATTCCAGTCTTGTTGAGTTCATGTGAACCGTTCGCCAGTCATGAGCTTAATTCTGGATTTCTGGTTTTCCAAACATTGATTACAGTTAGAATCTTTTGATAATCCTTTGAGATCACAATCAATCACTTTATCTCCACAACCCCCTAATTGGACAAACGTCCTAATTAGGTCAACGGGCCCAAACAGACTCCGGTTGTGAGATTCCCTCGATTCAACTGTCATATTACAACTCCTTTGACTCAGACAACACCAGAAACTAGTCAAAGTCCTACACGGCAATGCCAGGGACCCTACTGTTGGGTTGCAGTTGTAGTTACACAGGTAGATCACCCTTCCCTTTTTCACATTTGTCTTTCAGACGATTCGTCACTTGTTTCTAGCCTAACTCATTCGTGTGGCTTACTAGATTTCTTAACCTTGGAGATGGCCCTTCCATTAAACCTCCGCGTTCTTTGTTTTCCGAGACACCAACCTTTCAGTCCGCTCTGCTCCCTTGCAAGATCGGATGTCTCGGAAGGGCATTTGTAGATGCGAGATTTGGCCCATCTCCGCGTGGTTCATGGCCCAATAAGGCCCGTTTGACCACTTGTTGACTTGCCTCGGATTCCTTGTAGACGGCAACATCGATGGCCGCTGACTACAGGTTGGCGGTACACACCCTTGACGTTGATTCCATTTGGCGTCCACAGGGGTTGGCGTCTGCATGGGGTTGGCGGCAGCATCGTTTGACGTCAACTTGGTTTACTTGGTCTGCGCAACTGCCCGAGATTCCAGCCCACTAAGCGCCCTCTCTTCACCCATGCAGCACATGGGGCCGTTCCCAATGGGCAAATGGGCCACCTTGGCACCCCCTTGACCCAGTAAAAGTCTCACATGGCCCCCTCTCATTGGTTCAAGCCTTAACACATTGATTATCACATTTTTAAGTGTGTTTTCTCACACTTGAGCATCCTAGGCTTCCTAGCTCCAACCCCACTGCCTATATAGGTCACTCCTTGGCCTTCTAAGTGAAGGAGGAGATGTTGGACGCCCAAGCTTTGATGCCTTGAGAGAAGAGAGAGAAAAGTGATAGAGAGCTTCCACCTTTGCTTCCTCTACTTCTTCTCAACCTTTGGGACGTCCAGGAGGCTTCACCCTGAGCTGGAGGAGCCCACTAAAGCTACTGCCAACCACTGCAACAAGGATCATCTCCCTCTTCTTCCTCTCTTTCCCTTCCTTCTATCTCTAGTTTTGTATGTTACACACACTCACACTCACACTCTAGGCATGTAGTGCACCTCCCAACACACCCAAAAGGGGTTTTCCAACTAAAAAATGGAGGGAAGAAGGGTGGTCATAGCACTTGGCCACCCCTCTTCTCAAGCCCGCAACCGGTACGGGGCTCTCCTTTTGGGCATTTTTTTTCTGTTTTGGATGTTAACCACACTTCTCCAAGTCTAATAGAGTCTTTTCTTGTTGAAGGAACACCCAAACGAGACCATGGAGCTTCTTCTCTTTGGTCAGTCGAAGAGGAGAAAGTTGGAGTCCCACGATCCACCACTACGCGAGGCCATGTCGTCGGCGCGATCATAGCACCTCCTTGGGCACAGGTAAGGCCCTGGCGATCACATCCTACTCATTACCTTGTTCACAAAACTGTAAATACACAAATAATTGTTGTCCAAATTTATGTTGATGACATAATTTTTGGATCCACAAATAAAAGTCTGTGCACTGAATTTGCCAATCAAATGAAAACTGAATTTGAAATGAGCTTGATGGGTGACTTACAATTTTTCTTGGGACTGCAGGTTAACCAAACCAGTGAGGGGATCTTCATAAGTCAAACAAAATATGTCAAAGAACTTCTAAAAAGGTTTGACTTCCAAAACCTCAAGCACTCAAGCACACCAATTGTAGTGAATGTAAAACTAGAAGAAGATTCACTTGGTAAGTCAGTAGACCCAAAGACATACAGAGGTATGCTTGGATCTCTACTCTATCTCACTACTTCTAGACCTGATATTCAATTTAGTGTATGCTTGTGTGCAAGGTTTCAAGCTAATCCTAAAGAAAGTCACATGCTTGCTGTTAAAAGAATTTTCAAATATCTTGTTGGAACATGTGAACTTGGCATTTGGTATCCTGCTAGTTGTAAATTAGATTTGATTACCTATTTTGATGCTGACTATGCGGGTTGTAAGCTTGATAGAAAGAGTACAAGTGGCCTATGTTTATATCTCGGTGGATGTCTAATCTCTTGGTCTTCCAAAAAGTAACACTCAGTTGCTCTATCCACTACAGAGGCTGAGTATGTTGCAGCTCGTCGTTGTGACACCCAAATTCTTTGGGTGAAACATCAGCTTCTAGATATAACCATGAGTTAGGTTGCATTCCCATTCTTTGTGATAACACAAGTGCCATAAATCTGTCTAAAAACCCAATTCAGCACTCTCGCACAAAACACATTGAAATAAGGCATCATTTCCTTCTTGAGAGATGAGGTAGCCAAGAAATCCTTTGAACTACGTTTCATTGAAACTGAAAAACAAATTGCTGACATCTTCACTAAACCTCTTCCTGACAGCAGATTTTCATCCTTAAGGAGAGAGCTTGGGTTATGCAAATGTCCACAATCTTCTTGACCTCTCTGATGGATCGAAGAAAAGGTGTGGATAAGATCTAGAAGGGGGGGATGAATAGATCTATGCCACTTTTTGCGGAAGCTTAAGCAATTTAAAAATACTTTTAGAATCAGAGGCAATTTTAACAGTGAAGATTACAGATCTGATGAGATGTTAAGTGAGTTGATAAAATAGATGTGAAAAACCAGTTGATTAAGTGAATCTTAGGCGATCCTATGCAAGCATCTAACGGATGATAGAATCGAACCACAAATAGACAAGTGCACAGAGATTTTTAGGTGGTTCGGAAATCACCCATGTGATTCCTACATCCACCCCTCACACCCAGTGAGGATTCACTAAACAACCTGGGAAACACACTCACTGAAGCCAGACAACTCCAACACCTGAGTTTACAACTCAACAACTCTAGAGTAAGACTACTCTAGATCCCTGAGCAAGACTGCTCAATAAACACTTGAGTTCGACGACTCAAACTGAGCACAATGGCTCACAAACGACTTTGCTAGACACCAACACAAGACATAGATCTTCTAGCAGCAGATCATGTCGAACATGAGAACATTCATGAGAATTATGCAGAAGTACTTGCACAATCTCAAAATGTCTCAGAAGAACAGAAGTACAGTGAGAATTGTATGAAAGGACTTTGTTCTTCAGTTGTACTCCCTTGTAGAAGCTCAGATTGGGAAGAAGCTTGGATTCTTGAAGTCCCAAACGATGCTCTGCACTTTTGAACTTGGGATCTTCATTGAAATCTTCTCCAACGGATGCTTCTACTTGATCTGCTTCCTTGAGGCGCTTCAATTGCTTCTTCAAGGATCACACTCCAATTCTCACACTTGAATTGATGAGAATTGATCTTCAGAAGACACCAGGAGAGCAGAGGAGGGAGATGAGCTCTTCTCGCCGCCAAAGGAAACTTTTTGGAAGGCTCTAAGAGTTCGTTGGGTCTCTCTATGTGATGGATGGCCAATTGGAGGCTCTTTATACCCAAAAGATTCCAAAGTTACCCTTTGGGTACAAGGGCACACGATCCTAGGTTGATACACCATCGCCCTAGGATGACACGTGGCAATCATCCATCTTAAGTTGCAATCTTTCCGTAGTGTGTCGACCTGCCCTGGTGGTGGTGTCGACCTCCTGTCCCAATTCTGAAAACAGGCTGTTCTGGGAAATGATCCAGTGTCGACCTGCTCTCATCCTGCGTCGACCTCCTGTCCCATTCTGCAAACAGACTGTTCTGGGAAATGATCTAGTATCGACCTGCTTGAATGTGGTGTCGACCTCCTGTCCCAATCCTGAAAACATGCTGTTCTGGGAAATGATCTAGTGTCGACCTGCTCTTTGACTCGTGTCGACACAGTCTCAGCATTTCTTCAGCTTTTTTACCTTGGGGTCTGAGGTGTTGTGTCGACACCATTGTGAGGTGTGTCGACACCACCTTTGCAAAAAGTATTTGTACCTGAAAATTAAACACATATATCATTAGTTAAATATTTTATTATGAGTACAAATGATAAGTGTGCTTTGAAACATGCTTTTTGAATATAAATTTCAGGTGAAATGTGTTTATCATGTTTCAATTAGTTTGCATTAAAATCACATTTGTCATCATCAAAATAAGAGGGGAAATGATATGAAATTACACTCAACCCAACAATCTCCCCCTTTTTGATGATGGCAACATTAAATCCATATGACAATGAGGTTTTGATGAGATGTGATTTTAAGCAATTTTTGGTTATTCAAAGTCCTTATTTTTCTTTTTGTTCATGCTTGTCAAAGACCTTTAAATATAACTCAGTCACAATTGATGGTTGTACTAGTGAAGTACAATGTTACTTGAAGTAAGTTAGTTGCATAAAGGAGGTCAAGCAACTTGACAAGCATTCATACATTCACATTCACATAACAATTTTCAATCACATTGAAGACACAAATGACGAAATTCATTCAAGCTAAGCAAAGATCATTTCATTTCATTCAAGAGTAAACATTACAATCTTTCCAAAACATTACAATCATTTCTTGTTCTCTTTCTTTCTTCTCCCCCTTTGACATCAGCAAAAAAAAAAAAAAATTACATTATGTAGAAGGTGGAGGAGGAGGAGGAATGGGAACTAAGATTGTCTCAATGTCTGACAATCTTTTCTCCACGAAGTCAAGCTGGACTTCATTTGATCTTGAATGGTTGTGAGTCTTGTATGCAAGTAATGTTCCATTTGTCTGAGTTTTCTATCAAAGTAGCTTGAATTCTGTCGAGATCAGCTGATATGGGTTGTGAAGAAGAAGATGATCCAGCTGACCAACCAGGCCTTTGCATGATCTTGAATTCCATTTTCAAATCAGTGATCTGTTTGTCAATGTGAGCATTGAAATTCCTCATGCTCTCCAAATCATCCACTAGATGTGCAAAAGAAAGTCTTGTGCTGGTGATCTCATGTAGTGTCTGCTTGGTGTTGAAGACATCAGCTTGGGAATTTGCCAAAATTCCCTGAAGAACTATCTCCAACTTTTTCTGGTGCTCCTTCAGCTCAACTGAAGCATCTGCCATTGTACCAATTAATCTATTGAATCTTTGAGCTGCATAGTTTGAGGCAGCTTTTTGCTCTATGAACTTGGCAGACACAGTGTTCTCCAATCTCTGAATCCTCAACTCAAAGGTTTCTGACATGGTTTGAATATAGGTGTTCAAGGTTTCAAATTTATCATTTAAAAAGGAGAACAACTCTGGTGGAACAGAAGGTCCACCAGAGGATGTGGATGCTTGAAATGTGGGTTGTGGAGAGACATATGGAATGTCAAATTCAGTGTGCATGGAGGAGGGTTGAAACTGAGGTGAGAGTGGGGCATGAAATGGTATATCACCTTCAGTTGAGACTAGAGGCTGATCCTCATTCAAAGGAGGCTGATCCTCTTGACCTTGGGGCTGGTCCCCTTGAGCTTGAGGCGGTTCCTCTTGACCCTGGGGCTGGTCCCCTCGACCTTGAGGCTGTTCCTCTTGGACATGAGGCTGGTGCTCCGGAACTTGAAGGGCCTCAACTAAAACTGACCCTCTCCTAACTTGATTACCCTCCAGTCTGAATCCCATGAATTTCTGAATATTCTTGAAGCGATAAATGTTGGATTTAGGGATAGACTAGGATTTTTCATTGTCCAAAGGCACACCAAAGTGCTGGAACACCGAAGTCAGGTGTGCAGCATATGGAAGAGATCTCTTGAGGTCTTTCCTGGTTGTTTTGGATATAATCTGATACATTATTACATGGAGATTGATTTTGATTTCTTTTGCCATGCAATAGATAATGAACCTTTGTATATCTGTGAGCCTGTCCCTTCCACCACCTTGAGGGGTAATGATTGTGGTCAACATATGGTGGATGATCCTCAACACAGGGGGAAATGTGTTTGTGTTGAATTTGGTGACAAAGGTTTGTCTGGGATCAGATTCATCAGCAGGTAAGCCTGTCATGATGGTATAGGCTTCATGAAGGTTAAATTCGAAATTATGATAATCTGCCCCTTCATCTGGTACTTTGAAAATTGAGGTAGCTATGTCTGTTGGCATGTCAATAGCAATCCCCTTAACCTTTGACTGATACCCTTCATCTGTGCATTTCAAATTCTTGTAGAATTCCTGAACAAGTCTTGGATACATGATTTGAAATTCAGAAATGAAGATTAACCAAGACTGAAAAGAGAAGAAGGTCTGAATTTCTGGAAAGGTATTTGCTAGCTGAATGTCTGTCAAATCCACTATTCTGGGCTTTAGGATTAGCTTAGCTTCACTAATGGACTCTGAGGGGTTGGTTTCTTGAGACTGGGAAGACTCAGACGAAGATGATGATGACTCCTCAGAATCTCCAGAAGAGGAGCCCGGATTCTCAGGTCTAGGGTTGGTAGAATCCCTACCTCTGCCCGAAGAAGAGGGTCTACCTCTCTTGGCTGCTGGCTGAGATGCAGAGGAGGACCCTGGTTGCTCTGCAGGGTCATTGCGCCGTTTGGTTCTTCTTTTTGATTGAGGAACATCAACCTCTGCCGGAACTGGCCTAGATGAGGCCTAAGATTTTGCTCCACGGCGAGGACCCAATTTTCTCACCATGGTTGCAAGGTTGGAGTGGAATCGGGAGTGGATGAAGGAGAAGAGGGAGATGATTGAGAAAGGTATGTGATTGAGAGAGAAGTTTGTGGAATTTCTTGCCGGAAATGAGAGAAAAGCGACCGTCGGGTTGACCTGATGCCTAAAAAAGGGTTGCAGTGGTGCAATACCCCGCAGGAACAACAGGGGCTAAATCGGAACCCACGATTTAAAAAGTCTGGCAAGGGGTGCAGTGTCGACACTGGAAGACTTTAGTGTCGACCTGACCTAGGGTGTGTGTCGACACGGGATAGATGTGGTGTCGACCTGGCCTATGAAGAAAAGTTGAATTTTTGTGAGGAAAGAAAATTTGAGAATTTTTGGGACTTCTTTAAAATGATAATCAATGAGAGAAATAGTCATTTCAAGGATTTTTAAGAGACTTAAAAATTCATTTGTTATATTTTGCAAAAATTCATCACAATTCAAGTTTTAAACAATTTCCAATAGGATATGAGCATTCAAAGACTTGAGTCAATGAAATGATGATTTGAGGGATATAATATATCTAACAATCAACTATAAGCTACCATATTTCTCAACGTTAAAGAAATAAAGATATCCTCTAGACTGAATACAATTGTTTTGAAAATAAAACACAATCTTAAAGAACAACTTGATGATGAATGAAAATGATTCTTTCTAAACAAAACTCCATTAACACACATATTTTGTTTTTGTAACAGACTATCAAATGATATAAATCTTTTTCACTCAAGTACTAGTGCTTTTTACACACCATAGTCCCTGGATACTTAAGATTTATTCATTGTCAAGTCTCAAAGGGGTAAATGATGACCTTTTGACATGAAAATATACGTTTTGTAGACGCCAATATTTCCAGTTACTCAGTCATCATCAAAAAGTATAGCACATTTTTTGCTGTATTTTGAATTTATTTTTGAATTTTTATCCCCTTTGAACAGAGATAGCATTAGTGCCTCATGACATGCATGGCACTTCATTCATTGTGAAGGTGTGCAGTTTCTCAGCACAAATGCCATTGCTCTGTTGAATTTTCAAAATTTTGAGAGTTTTGTAAGATAGAAATCAATTTTATCCAACATCAGTTGCAAACAAAGAGATGTTTTAATTTCAAGACACAAGTTGTTTTCAATCTTGGAAGAGTTCTGAGTTTCTGTGGGTTGAAAAATATAGTTGACAATTGATTAGTAAAAATATGATAGATCACTCAAAGGATCATTTGGAGACTCTAGACATCTGAATGATGACATCATGCAGGAAATTGATGAAATGCAAGAAAAGTTATGAATTTTGCAAAAGTCATGACTTGTGAATTTTCTAGCTCCCCCTGAGATGATGATTTCAATCATTTTCTATCAAAATAAAGATATGCAAGTTTTTGAAATCAAGAAAGATAATTTTCTTTTAACAATAAAAGCTCCCCCTCAGCAATTGCATATTCATTTCTTAGTACTTGGCGGAGACATACACTCACGCATAGTGAAAGTGTCCAGACAAGCCTGACTTGTCCTTCTCCAAGTCACCATTTGATATACCAAGAAATTTCAACACAATAAGAGTTGAAGAATTTATTGTCCAAAGGAAATGGAAGTGGAATTGAGAGAGATATGGACAGTGTGACTGAAGGAAGCAAAGGGTTATGATATGAAAAGAACTCCCCCTTAGACAGTGCATAACACTCAACCCAAACCTAAAGAGAGATCAAGAATGTGGACATTTACAAAGACCAAGTTCTCTCCTCAAAGATGAAAATCTGTTTTCAGGAAGGGGTTTGGTGAATATCTGCAATTTGTTTTTCAGTTTCAATGAAATGGAGTTCAAAGGACTTCTTTGCAACCTCATCTCTCAAGAAGTGATGCCTAATCTCAATATGCTTGGTTCTAGAATGCTGAATGGGTTCTTAGACAGATTTATTGCACTTGTATTATCACATAGGATGGGTACACAACCTAAATCTTGGTTGTAATCGAGAAGTTGATGTTTCACCCAGAGAATCTGAGTTCCACATCTACCTGCTGCAACATATTCAGCCTCTGCAGTTGACAGTGCAACTGAATGTTGCTTCTTGGAAGCCCAAGAAATAAGGCACCTAGGAATAAACACAAGCCACTTGTGCTTTTTCTATCTAATTTACACCCAACATAGTCAGCATCACAATAGGCAATCAAATCTAGCTTGCAATTAGCAGGATAACAAATTCCTAAATCACATGTTCCAACAAGATATTTGAAAATTCTTTTAACAGCTAACATGTGACTTTCCTTAGGATTAGACTGAAATCTAGCACACAAACACACACTAAACTGAATATCTGGTCTAGAAGTTGTAAGATAGAGTAGAGAGCCAATCATACCTCTGTAGGTCTTTGGGTCTACTGACTTACCATTTGAGTCTTCTTCTAGCTTAGCATTTATAGCAATAGGTGTGCTTGAATGCTTGAGGTTCTGAAAGTCAAACCTTTTGAGAAGTTCCTTGACATACTTGGCTTGACTGATGAAGATCCCTTCAGATGTTTGGTTAACCTGCAATCCCAAGAAAAATGTTAAATCTCCCATTAAACTCATTTCAAATTCATTCTTCATTTGATTTGAAAATTCAGTGCATAGGCCTTTATTGGTTGAGCCAAATATTATGTCATCAACATAAATTTGGACCACAATTATTTGATTTTTGACTGTTTTTGTGAACAAAGTCTGATCAACATTTCCTCTAGAATATCCTTTTTCAAGTAAAAAGGTACTCAAACGGTCATACCAAGCTCTTGGAGCTTGCTTAAGACCATAGAGAGCCTTATTAAGCTTGAAAATATGGTTAGGATGTTTTTCATTTTCAAATCCAGGAGGTTGTTCAACAAAAACATTTTCCTTAATATATCCATTTAAAAATGCACTTTTGACATCCATTTGATAAACTTTGAATTTCATGGAGGATGCAAAAGCAAGGAAAATTCTAACTGCTTCTAGTCTAGCTACAGGGGCATATGATTCTTCAAAATCAATTCCAAATTCTTGATTGTACCCCTTTGCAACTAGCCTAGCTTTATTTCTAATGACTTGACCATTTTCATTCAACTTATTTCTAAAAACCCATCTAGTGCCAATGACTGTTTGGTCACTAGGTCTAGGTACTAATTCCCATACTTGATTTCTTTCAAATTGATGAAGTTCATCATGCATGGCATTAATCCAATCAAAACTTGATAAGGCTTCATCAATTAACTTTGGTTCAATTTGAGAAATTAGAGCTAGTGGGTCTTCTTCAAAATCATGCAGGAATGATGATCTAGTCCTAACTCTATCATGTACATTGCCAACCACATTGTCTAATGGGTGATCTCTCAAAAATCGATGTTCAAAAATTACCTGTTGAGAAGTACCCACTTCTGGGACAATATTACCTGAACCACTTGAAGATGGTGTGTTCAAGTTCTCTTCAATGTTTTCAAACTCCTCAACAGTTGGTGAAGAGTCCACAATAAATTCATCCTCTTCAGTGTCTTGTCTTTCCCTGCAAGATTTAGAATTATTAGTTGAAAAGGAATTTTCATCAAAGATAACATGTGGAGATTCTTCAACAGTTTTAGTTTTAAGAATGTACACTTTGAAAGCCCTTGACACCTCAGAATAGCCAAGGAAGATGGCTTCCTGACTTTTAGCATCAAATTTGTCAAGATTTTCTTTGTTATTGTTGTGTACAAAGCATTTGCACCCAAAAGTTTTAAAATAAGATACAGTTGGCTTTTTGTTTTTCAATAATTCATAGGGGGTTTTTCTGATTTTTGGTCTGATCAATGCTCTATTTAGAATGTGATTGGCTGTGTTTACAGCTTCAGCCCAAAAGGATTTGGGCAAATTACTTCCTAAGAGCATGGATCTAGCCATTTCCACAAGAGTTCTATTCTTTCTTTCCACAACTCCATTTTGTTCTGGAGTTCTTGGTGAAGAAAACTTGTGGAATATTTGAAATTCAGCACATAAATCAGAAAAGGATGTGTTCTCAATATCACCCCCATGATCAGTCAAAATATTTTTGATTTTATATGGATAAGTTGTTAAGACAGTGGTACAGAAGTTCCTGAATTCAAGACAAGTATCACTTTTGTGGGACAGAAAAATAACCTAAGTAAATCTAGTAAAATCATCAATGATTACAAACCCATATCTTTTGCCACTTAGACTTAGAATTCTTGTAGAGCCAAAAAGGTCCATGTGAAGTAATTCTAGTGGCCTAGATGTGAGTACCTCATTGAAGTTTTTAAAAGATTTTCTTGTTTGTTTTCCTTTAGCACAGATCCCACAAACTTGATTTTCAACATTAGAGAAAGATTCAGGAAGACCCTTAACCAAATTCAATCTTAACAACTTATTCATTGTTCTGAAACTTGCATGGCCAAGTCTTTTGTGCCAAGTCCATGCAATTTCATCTTTATTTGCAACAAAGCAAAGATTTTCAGAAAAGTTTTTATTTAGGTTGATCATGTAGACATTGTTTTCCCTTTTTCCAAAAAATTTGATTTTATCAGTTGATGAGTCAATTATCTTACAGAAATCAGATTCAAACACAACTTTGTGACCTTTGTCACATAGTTGGCTGATACTGAGCAAATTGTAATCAAGACCATCAACTAGTAAAACATTATCTACAGAGTTTGAGGAAGTTTGACCAACCTTACCAGATACTATGATCTTTCCTTTATTTTTACCTCCAAAAGTTACTGACCCTCCCTCCTTTTCAATCAGGAATGAGAATTTGGCTCTATCTCCCGTCATGTGTCGTGAACACCCACTGTTAAGAAACCACACATTGGAGTTGGGTGCACGACCTTCCTGCAAAATAGATCAGTGGAGAGAAGATTTTGGTACCCAAACAGAGTTGAGACCATCAGAATGTTTGAACATTGTTAGTAAATCTTTTCTCACCCAAATTTGACTTGTTTTTTATTTTTGTTTTGTTATATTGGTGTTTTCAGTCTTTTTCTGTTTGTTCTTTCCCTTAGGAATGAAAGCACTAGTATTTTTGTTTTTAGTGGGAGGGGAGTTTTTCATTTAAGCATAGGAATTCAGATGAGGAGATGGAATCCATGGATTTTGTTGGTACATCAAAAGGTTTGGATAAAAGAATTGAGGATGATACCAACAAGGGTTGTCATACCATTGGCTCTAAGGATTGGTCCAATCATCTTGAAAGGCTGTCTTGGAGGTCCAAGGTTCTTTATAAATGATTTCCTTTGACTTTTTCTTGTTTTTCAAATTTTTATTTGAATTTTTGATTGAGTTGTTTGTAGCTATTGATGTTGAGCAGGTCGACCTCTCCATGACTGGTGTCGACACAGCAACCACATAAGTCTTCTTCTTGTGGACTGGTGTCGACCTGTCAGGAGGCTGTGTCGACTGGTTGTCTTCTTTGTTTTTGAGTTTTTGATTTGTTTTGTGTTTTGTTTGATGTTTTGTCTGATGTTTGCTTGATTTCTGTGTTCTCAAGATTAGGACCTTTGACAAATTTAATTAATGGTGCTTTGCCCTTTTTCTCACCAGATTTGTCTCTCTTTGGTTTCTGTTTGTTGAATCCTAATCCATGAGAAGTTGTTGTCATATTTGTTCCTAGCAGTGCCTCCAAGTTATCTTTACCTTTTGTGAAGGTTTGGATAACTTCATCCCTTTCTTTTAGCTGGTTTTGAAGGGTTTTAATTTCTTCAATCTTTTGTTGTTTTTCTTGTTTTTCCATTTCCAGCTTTTCAGATAGGTCTTTGAATTCTTGGGTGGTCTTTTGAGAGGCAAGCTTTAGATCATCAATTAGGTTCAGGAAATTTTCTTTTTCTTCATTTAATTCTGTTATTTCATTTTCTAGCTCACAAATTCTGTTGTTTGAAGATTGGTTCATGAAGAATGTTTTCAATTTTCTTTTTGAGATGTTTATTTTCTTTTCTCATTTCAGAATATTTTTCAACTAATTCAGCATAAACATCCTGCCAATCTTCAACAGTGAAATCTTCAAAAGAAGTGCTTACCTTTCCTTCAGAGTTGTTGGCCATGAAGCAGATTTCCTCATTCTCAGAGCTTGAGGATTTTTTGTCTTCTTCTTCTTCACTTGAGTCTTCATCAGACCAAGTGGCTACCATGGCCTTTGGCTTCTTGAACTTCTGGAACTTCTTGTGCTTTTCCTTCTTGTTCTCAGAACATTCTCCCTTTATATGTCCTGGTTTATTGCACCTGTAACAAATGACAGTTTCGTCAGATTTTTGATTCTTGTTGAAATTAGAAGAGGAAGTGTTTCTTTTACCTGAGGAAAACTTCTTTTTCCCAGACATTTTTCCTTTTCTATATTTCAAGAATTTTTGAATTGCCTGGTCATGAGGGCAATTTCATCCTCATTTGACTCAGACTCCTCAGAACTTGTCTTTTCCTGACTTTTGTCTTTATTACTTGAAGAGGCCTTAAGTGCCATTGGCTTGGTTTTAGTTATGTGTTCTTCATTTCTTTTCAAATTTATTTCATATGTCATTAAGGATCCTATCAATTCATCCAAAGAAATTTTGGACAAATCTTTAGAATCTTCAATGACAGTGGCCTTTGTGTGCCAAATTGAAGAAAGTGAACGTAAGATTTTCCTTACCAAGTCTGCATCTGTGTAGTCCTTACCTAAGGCCTTCAGTCCATTGACAATAACCATGAACTGGCAAACATTTCAGAAATTGTTTCATTAGACTTCATCATAAACAATTCATATTCTGAAACAAGATATTTGCCTTAGTTTCCTTCACTTGTGATGTTCCCTCATAAAGTAATTCGAGTTTATCCCACATCTCTTTGGCAGATTTGCACATTGAGATTCTCGAATACTCTTTGGGATGAACAACACATTGAATCATGTTCATGGCACTATAATTCAATGTGGCTTTTCTTATTTGTTCCCTAGTCCAGGTTTCTTCCTCTCCCTGGTTTTCATAGGGACCAACTTCTACCACTTTTCAGATTTCATAGTTTTGGGCTCTTAGAAACACTTGCATTCTATTTTTCCAATATGAATAGTCCGTTCCATTAAAGAATGGTGGCCTATTTATGGAATGCCCCTCAGCTATGAAACCTTTGGAATCCATTGACTTAAAAAGAAAGCACAGAAGAAATACTCAGCAAGCAAGCAAACAATCAAGCAATCAAACACACAATACTCAAAACTGCTCAGATCAAATCAGATCAAGTGTAAATCGCTCTGATACCAATTGAAGGATCGAAGAAAAGGTGTGGATAAGATCTAGAAGGGGGGATGAATAGATCTATGCCACTTTTTGCGGAAGCTTAAGCAATTTAAAAATACTTTTAGAATCAGAGGCAATTTTAACAGTGAAGATTACAGATCTGATGAGATGTTAAGTGAGTTGATAAAATAGATGTGAAAAACCAGTTGATTAAGTGAATCTTAGGCGATCCTATGCAAGCATCTAACGGATGATAAATCAAACCACAAATAGACAAGTGCACAGAGATTTTTAGGTGGTTCGGAATTCACCCATGTGATTCCTACATCCACCCCTCACACCCAGTGAGGATTCAATAAACAACCTGGGAAACACACTCACTGGAGCCAGACAACTCCAACACCTGAGTTTACAACTCAACAACTCTAGAGTAAGACTACTCTAGATCCCTGAGCAAGACTGCTCAACAAACACTTGAGTTCGACGACTCAAACTGAGCACAATGGCTCACAAACGACTTTGCTAGACACCAACACAAGACATAGATCTTCTAGCAGCAGATCATGTCGAACATGAGAACATTCATGAGAATTATGCAGAAGCACTTGCACAATCTCAAAATGTCTCAGAAGAACAGAAGTACAGTGAGAATTGTATGAAAGGACTTTGTTCTTCAGTTGTACTCCCTTGTAGAAGCTCAGATGGGAAGAAGCTTGGATTCTTGAAGTCCCAAACGATGCTCTGCACTTTTGAACTTGGGATCTTCATTGAAATCTTCTCCAACGGATGCTTCTACTTGATCTGCTTCCTTGAGGTGCTTCAATTGCTTCTTCAAGGATCACACTCCAATTCTCACACTTGAATTGATGAGAATTGGTCTTCAGAAGACACCATGAGAGCAGAGGAGGGAGATGAGCTCTTCTCTCGCCGCCAAAGGAAACTTTTTGGAAGGCTCCAAGAGTTCGTTGGGTCTCTCTATGTGATGGATGGCCAATTGGAGGCTCTTTATACCCAAAGATTCCAAAGTTACCTTTTGGGTACAAGGGCACACGATCCTAGGTTGATACACCATCGCCCTAGGATGACACGTGGCAATCATCCATCTTAAGTTGCAATCTTTCCGTAGTGTGTCGACCTGCCCTGGTGGTGGTGTCGACCTCCTGTCCCAATTCTGAAAATAGGCTGTTCTAGGAAATGATCCAGTGTCGACCTGCTCTCATCCTGCATCGACCTCCTGTCCCATTCTGCAAACAGACTGTTCTGGGAAATGATCTAGTGTCGACCTGCTTGAATGTGGTGTCGACCTCCTGTCCCAATCCTGAAAACATGCTATTCTGGGAAATGATCTAGTGTCGACCTGCTCTTTGACTCGTGTCGACACAGTCTCAACATTTCTTCAGCTTTTTGCCTTGGGGTCTGAGGTGTTGTGTCGACACCATTGTGGGGTGTGTCGACACCAGCTTTGCAAAAAGTATTTGTACCTGAAAATTAAACACATATATCTTTAGTTAAATATTTTATTATGAGTACAAATGATAAGTGTGCTTTGAAACATGCTTTTTGAATATAAATTTCAGGTGAAATGTGTTTATCATGTTTCAATTAGTTTGCATTAAAATCACATTTGTCATCATCAAAATAAGAGGAAATGATATGAAATTACACTCAACCCAACACTCTCGTTATTTGGTTGAGTGTTTAGGCAATTTCTGAGGGGGAGTCATTGCTTCATCTTGTAAATATTCCCTTCTTCTTATTTGTTTCCTTGATTCATGTACAAATCTCTCATAAGCCATTTCCATTTCTTTTTGTCAATAAATTCTTCAATCTCACATTGTATTGGCACTCTTGGTATATCAAATGGTGATTTGAAGAAGGACAAGTTCTGCTTGTCTGGACACTTTCACTATGCGAGAGTATATGTCTCCGCCAAGTATCAAGAATCAAATATACAATTGTTCTTAAAAAAGAATCATTTCAAATTTTCAAAATTCTTGAATCTCTTTATTCTGATGAAAGATTTCTGGAATCAACAACTCAGGGGGAGTTAAAGAATTCTTCACTCACTTTTTAAAATTCAGGATTCCTTCTTGAGTTATCACAACTCCCATTCATGATATGCTTATTCAGTTTGTTAAAGAAACTCCAAAATGACTTTTTGACTGATCTACAACATTTTTACAGTCAACTCTCAACCATATTCTACAATCCTACAGCAATTCAAATCTCTTTCAAAGATTGAAGGATCATGTGTGTATTGACTTTGAACAACTCTTTTGCAACTGATGTGGGAAAAGATTGCTCTCAATTTTATAATATTCTCCTTAATCTATTATTCAACAGAGCAATGGCACAAATGCTGAGAAACTACAAACCTTCACAATGAATGGAGTGCCATGTATGTCATGAGGTGTTTCTACTATCTCTGTTCAAAGGGGTTAAACTCATCACAAAAATAAAACAAAAGATTTTTTGAAAATATTAATGATGACTGAGTAACTGGAAATATTGACGTCTTATAAACGTATATTTTCACGTCAAAGGTTATCATTTGCCCCTTGAAACTGGATAATGAGCAAATCTTTACTAACCAGGGACTATGGTGTGTAAAAAGCATTAGTTCTTGAGTGAACAAGATTTATTACATTTGATAGTTTGATTAAACAAACAAAAATGTGTGACCAAGGAGAATTACTCAAAATAAACATTTGTATCTTCCATCAGTTTGCTTAAGACTGTTTAATCTCATCATAACTGATTTCAATCTCAAAGATATTTTTATTTCTTTGGATTTGAAGAATTTGGAAGTTTGCTATTGACTATGTTGAATGTCCTATATCATTCAAACTGTCATTTCAGTGTTTCAACTCACTTAATGACCATATCCTGTAGTTGATGTGTAACACTTGAGTCACTCTTGGATTTTTGTAAAAAATAATAATAATAACAAATGAATTCTTTGGCATCTTAAACATCCTTGTCAAGTTGATTCTATCCATCTTTCATTATTTTAAAGGTTTCATTTCATTTACAAATTTTCCTCATACACATATCATCACTTTTCCTTTAGGACAGGTCGACACACTTCACTTTATGTGTCGACACAGTCCCTGATCAGGTCGACACAGTCTCATCCTGTGTCGACACAGCCACTGTTCCAAGCGATATTTTTTTTCTGTGCGGTATCGTTTAAGGGTTAGATATTCCCGCGGTTCATCTTACCCTATCAACCCTTGTTTGTTCCCCAGGTCGACCCACCGCCATCATTCCACCTTTGGAAACGCCTGATTCCTCTCTTCTTCCCGCCATCCTCTTCCTCTCATCCTCTTGCCTCCATCTCTTGCTTCCATCTCTGCCTGGACGATGCCTCCCAAGCAAACCCCTCGTCGAGGCGCCAGGTCTAGGGCAACTGCCAGGGCGGCTACTGTTGAGGAACCACCAACTGAGAGGCGAAGCAAGCACCGCCATGACCCTGCTGGGCAACAGGGTTTGTCTTCCCCTTCTCCTACTCCATCCAAACGAGGTAGGATGCCTTCCTCAAGCCGTGGATCATCTCAGAGGCAGTCTCATCATCCTAGGAGGAAGATCTTGTCTACCTCTCCAGAACCTTCTGAAGCATCCTCCTCCACTTCTTCTGGATCATCTCAACCCTCTGATGGTACACCCTTCAAGGTTCTTTTAGAAGGCAAATCTATTCTCAAGCCCAGGGCTGTTGATTTGACTGATGAAGACTTTGCCACTGCTTTTCTTGATGTCTCTCGTTTCTTCAAGTTTCAAGGTTAGCTGCCTTTCATTTCTGACTTTTGGACCTTTTACCCTAGACTGGTGCAAGAGTTCTACAAGAACTTAACTATCTTGCAAGAGGGATATCAGTCTGAGGTTAAAGGAGTTTCCTTTGTGCTATCTACTGAGCTAGCTTCTACATTGTTCAAGGTTCCAGATGAGAGTGAAGATTATCATGCTTTTGAATTTGATTTGCATGAAGCATATTCACTACTTATTGGTCTCCCTCATGATGACTCAGATTCCAAGCAAACCTATGTAACTAGGTTCAACACAAACACCTTTCCACCTGTTTTAAGACTGATTCATCACATTCTCACAACAATAATCACACCACAGGGTGGTGGAAGGGACAGACTGACTGATATTTAGAGATTCATCATCTACTGCATGAAAAGGAAATCAAGATCAATTTGCATGTGATAATGTATTAGATAATGTCGGAAACTACCAGGACAGATCTTCATAGATCACTACCCTATGCTGCTCATCTCACTGCAGTCTTTCAACACTTTGGTGTGTCCCTTGCAAATGAGAAAGCTCAGACAATTCCAAAATCCAACATTTACTGCTTGAAGCATTTGCAAAAATTCATGGGTTTTAGAATTGAGGGTGATAAGGTTAGAAGAGGTCCAGTCATTGAGGCCCTAGCTGCACCTGAGGAAGTGGACCCTCCTCCTGCTGACGAGGATTAGAATGCTCAAGAAGATCAGCCTCCATCTGAGATTGGTGCCCCAATACCTCAGGATATACCTCAATCACCCATAATGCATGCCTCTTCACCATTCATTCCTGATATGGATCCTCCTTCATTCTTTCCCCAATTCCATGGGTCAGCTTCTACTTCCACTGGTGAACCTTCTGTTCCACCTGAATTATACTCTTTCTTGGAGGATAAATTTGGCACCATCACCTCCTCTATCCAACAAATGTTAGAAAATTTTGAACTTCGCATTCAGAGGCTAGAAAATTCAGTGCATGGTCAGTTCATCAAGCAAAAGAAGGCAGCTGATCATACAACCCAGAGATTCAACAGGCTGATTGGCACATTGGGTGATGCTTCTATTCAGTTGAAAGAACACCAAGACAAGCTTGAAAAAGTTCTTCAAGGAGTTCTATCCAACACTCAGAAAAATCTCTTCAACAGTCAGGAAGCTGTCACTCAAATTTCAAAGACCAGACTGTCTTTTGCTCACATGGTGGATGACATAGAAGGTATGAAGAACCTGTCAGCTCATATTGATCAAGAATTGTCTGCTCTCAAGAGTGAGTTTCGCACTCTCAACAGACATGGTGGCTTTGCTAGCTCATCTTCAACCTCCCAACCTATGTCAGCTGATCTTAGTGCATTTCAAGCCAACATGTATGACAATTCTCAGAGATTGGAAGAACTGTTGCATACTCGTTTGGCAACTATGCAATCTCAGCTGAGATCCAACCTATCTGCGATGAGACAAAACTGAAGTCCATAGAGTCTATTCTACTTCCTATTCCTCCTCCACCTCCATCCTCTTGATGGATATTGTATTTTGATGATGTCAAAGGGGGAGAAGGAATGTTCTTTATTGTGAATGGATGAATGGATGCTTGTTTAAAAACACTTTTTGAATGTAAATGTCACATTTTGTATGGTTCTTGTGGTTATTTTTTAAAAGACTTAGTTGTTAGTAACATTGTGTCTTGACTGTGAAAATTGTCACATGTTACTAAATCTTGTTCAATGGCATTTCATGAAGTCAATGGAGTTGTTGAAATTTATTGTCATTCAATGTATGTGCTTGGATAATGTGTGAATGAATGACTTAAAATCATATTTCTTTGGAAATCAAACCTTCATGTTGACTTAATGTTGCCATCATCAAAAAGGGGGAGAATGTTGGGTTGAGTGTGAATTTAATATTTTTCTCCTCATAGTTTTGATGATGACATGTTGTGATTTTAATGCTTAATTGTTGGAACATTTTACATACATCACTTATATAATAACAATGCTCAAAAAGCATGTTTCCAAACACATTAGATCACATACCTTCATGATAATCCCTTGTACTAATGGTTTATGTGTTGAATTCTCAGGGACATACAATTCTCTTCATGGTAGTGTCGACACACCCATTAATGGTGTCGACACTGGGTAACATTCCCTGAAGCAGTTTCATGAAGACAGGGTCCAGTGTGTCGACACAGTCCCTGGTAGTGTCGACACTAGACCCAGTCTCCAGAAGACCCATTTTCCAGACTGGGACAGTGTGTCGACACAGCCAGTGAGTGTGTCGACACTAGACCCTTCTCCCATAAGATCCTTTTGCGCAATTGGGACAGTGTGTCGACACACTCAATGGCAGTGTCGACACACTCTGGCTGAATTATCATCTTAAGATCCATCTGGACACGTGGCCTCCTAGGATTAATGGGATTGGTCTTGGATCATGTGCCCACGCACTCCAAGGGTTCTTTTGGCCATGTTGGGCTATAAATACCCCACCAATTGGCCCCCAAGAAGAAGCTCTCCAGATCATTCCAGCAAAAAGACTTTTGGCGGCAAGAAAGAGGATTCTCCCGCTCCTGCTCCCCCTGGTGCTGCTGTGACCCATCTCCATCCTTGCAAGCACAAGAGGGTGAAGTGGATCTCTGAAGAAGAGGTGAGAACACTTCTCAAGGGAGCAGATCCAGCAGAAGCAAGCAGTTGAGGAGAATTCAAGGGTGATCCAGAGGCAACTGTTGCAGAGTATCGCCCAGTGACTCAAAGCTTCAAGGATTTCCTCAATTCAGTCTTCTACAAGGGAGTTCTTCTGAAGAACATGATCTGTACCTAATTCTATTAACTCTCCAATTGTTCTTCTGATTCATTCTTGGGATTGTGCATAAACTGTTGCACAAGTCTCTGTGAATGAATTCATTCTAAATCAGATCATTGCTAGAGTATCTAATTTACATTGTTCTTGATCTAGCTTGTGTATTGTGAGCCCTTGTGCTCGGTTGTGTTGAGTTGAACACTCTGTGTGTGGTTGAGCATGTGTGTTCAGTTTTCTGGAGCAGTTGTGCTCTAGAGTTGATGTGTGAATTGTCTAACTCAAGAGTGTTGGAGTTGTCAAGCTCCAGTGTGTGTTGTACTCAGGTTGAGTAGTGGAGCTTCACTGTGTGAGGGGTGGATGTAGGAATCACTGGTGTGATTTCCGAACCACCTAAAAAATCCTTTGTGCAGTGGTTTGAATTGTGGTTTGACTTTACTTTGCGCTAGATGCATGCATAGGGATTTCACTCACTACTAATTGATCTACTCACACACTTCATTCACTCAATTCACACATTCACTCATCAGATCAGTGAATTGCCACTCTGAATTGATCTCTGATTCAAAGTATTTTTCAAATTGGTTAAGCTTCCGCAGTAATTGGTACTAGATCTATTCAACCCCCCTTCTAGATCTGGTCCATCCTATGTCCGATCCTACACATGCATGGGTACTTACAATAAATAGGAATTGGAAAACAGTCAGGGTTTGGACATGGTTTGAACACGGGTATTCATGATGAACATGAAACAGTACGTAGTTGAGATCAACGATTAAATTCGCAAGATAGGATGAATCAAATTTAGGGCTTTTAGGGGCAAAAGATGTCTAACATGCATCAGTTCCTACAGTAAAAATCTCGTGGCATAGGGTTGAGTATACAAGGAGATCAAGAATTAAGAAGAGGGTTCGAGGTCATGTCAGTTGCAAAACATGAAAAATCAATAACGATAGATATGCTCGATGGAAAATTATGAAACCAAAGGGCTTTTGTTCCTGATAGACGAGACATCCTACAGAAAAAGTTTCATGGTTTATGCTCGTGAGAATGTCTACCTTTGATCGTTTTCCTCTTCTAGGGTTAAGACTTGAAGAACTTGGGAAGAACTTGAGAGATCCTTCCTCTTCACGAATTCTCCTCCTCTTGGCCCTTCCTCCTGATCCAGGAACCTCTTGGCTCGAGCTAGGGCCGGTCATGAGGGTTTAAGAGAAGTATTTAAGCTTCTCCCTATTCCCTTTCCTAGTTTAAGTCTAATTCCTATTAAATTCCAAATTTCCTATTTCCTCTCCTCTTTTTAAGCAAGAGATCTTCCTATTTGGGTTGGGAGAGAGAGGATTTCGTGGCCAACCCATTAGGATAGGTTTAGGAATCCCAATCCAACTTAAACTTCTATTTTTAATGCATTAAATACCTCTTTTCTATTTTAGTAATATTTTAGTTACGAATTTTGGGTACTTCTCTATTATTCCCCTTTTAAAAATCTCTATTTTAGCCCACTAATTTCTAATGGGTTCATTTAATAAAGCCCATTACTTATTTTCATTTGATGGGTTTTATTTAATTCTCTTTTATTTGATTTTCTAATTTCTTTTATAATTTATTATTATTATTATTATTATTATTATTTGAAAAATCCAAGTTGCTACATCCTCCCCCTCTTAAAAAGAATTTGGTCCCCAAATTCATCTGATCATAAGGGAGGAAATGTCTTACCGAAATGATCGGGGTAGTTACGTCTGACGATTCCTTCTGGTTCCCATGTGGCTTCTTCCACTCCGCGGTTATTCCATAAGACCTTCACCACGTGAATGGGACGATTCCTGAGCTGTTGTACCTTTCGTTCCAGTATCTTGACAGGCTTCTCTTCGTATGTCACATCCTTGTTCAACACCAACTTCTCGTGGCGAATGATGTGTGGGGGGTCGTACACATATTTCCTAAGCATGGAAGCATGGAACACATTGTGTAGACATGACAAATCCGGTGGCAACGCCAGCCGGTATGCAACCTCACCAACCCTTTCGAGTACTTCAAAAGGACCGATGAATCTAGGGCTGAGCTTTCCCTTTACATCAAATCTTTGGATGCCCCGAGTAGGTGACACTTTTAGGAACACATGATCACCCACTTGAAATTCCAAATCTCGCCTTCTTTTGTCGACGTAGCTCTTCTGTCTGGATTGGGCAATCTTGAGCCGGTCTTTGATTACCTGAATGTCCTTTGTGGTATGTTGCATCATGTCTGGGCCTAGCCATTGCTGTTCTCCAACCTCATTCCAGCATGCAGGAGATCTACAGTTCCTTCCGTAGAGCGCTTCGAATGGTGCCATCTTAATGCTTGCTTGATAACTGTTGTTATAGGCGAACTCGATCAGTGGTAGGTGCTCATTCCAATAACCTTGAAAATTTATAGTGCAAGCTCTCAACATGTCTTCCACTATTTGGTTGGTTCTTTCAGTTTGCCCATCGGTTTGTGGATGGAATGCGGTACTAAAGTTGAGTTTAGTACCCAGTGCATCTTGCAGTCCTTTCCAAAAATGAGATGTGAATCTCGGATCTTGATATGAAACAATAGATGATGGAATGCCATGTAGTCTTACAATCTCCTTGACGTATAAGGCAGCTAGTACCTCTACTGACCACTTACTCTTTATAGGCAAAAAGTGGGCGGATTTGGTTAGTCGGTCCACAATGACCCATATGGCGTCGAGTCCACCATGAGTCTTGGGTAAACCCATGATGAAGTCCATGCCAATGCTTTCCCATTTCCATTCCGGAATATCTAGCGGTCTGAGTACACCAGCAGGGCTCAGGTGTTCTGTTTTACTTGTTGGCAAGTAAGGCAGTGAACAGCATGTTTA
The DNA here is from genome assembly GCA_014218235.1 of Colocasia esculenta. Lineage (NCBI taxonomy): Eukaryota > Viridiplantae > Streptophyta > Magnoliopsida > Alismatales > Araceae > Colocasia > Colocasia esculenta. The sequence goes on from CM024762.1 coordinate 29,405,077, forward strand.
GCTACCTCTCTTTTCATGTTCGGCCACCAAAACGTTCTTTTCATATATTGATATATTTTGGTACTTCCTGGATGAATCGTATACCTTGTCTTGTGAGCTTCATCCATTAGTCTTCTCTTTAGTTTTTTATTGTCGGGAACACATGTCCTTCCTTGAAAGACAAGCCTTCCGTCTTCAGTCATTGCAAAGTCCGGTCTTTCAGTTAGAGTTTCTTTGATGCGAACTAAGAATGGATCATCGTCTTGTTGAGCTTTGATCTCCCCTAGCAGATTAGATTGAATCTTGATATTGGCAACCAAGACTCGATCATCTCTATGTTCGATATTTAAGTCTAACCTTGCAAATTGTTCTAGTAGTTGCATCTCGCCAAGGACTAGACTTGAGACAAATGCCATTGGCTTCCTACTAAAAGCATCAGCCACGGCATTTCCCTTGCCTGGGTGGTATTGGATGTGGAAGTCAAAATCTTTCAAGTATTCTAGCCATCTCCTTTGTCTCATGTTGAGTTCCTTCTGAGAGAATAAATACTTCAGACTTTTATGGTCTGAGTAGACAATGAATTGCTCGCCGTATAGATAGTGTCTCCAAATATTCAAGGCGAAGACCACGGCAGCCAGCTCGAGATCATGTATAGGGTAGTTGACTTCATGTGTCTTCAGTTGTCTTGAAGAATAGGCGATGACCTTCTCCTTTTGCATGAGTACACATCCTAGCCCGATTTCTGAGGCATCGGTGTAGACAGAGAAACCTTCTCCCTCAATTGGCAGAGCGAGAATAGGTGCTGAGGTAAGACAGTCCTTGAGGGTTTGGAAAATTTTCTCACACTCTTTACTCCAGGAGTATGGATTCTCCTTTCGTGTCAGACGCGTGAGAGGAACAACGATCCTTGAGAAGTCCTTGATGAATCGCCTGTAGTAGCCAGCCAGTCCTAGGAAGCTTCTTATCTCGGTGACATTAGTTGGTCTCTCCCAGTTGAGTACAGCTTCAACTTGGGAGGGATCAACAGAGATGCCTTCCTTTAAGATGACATGGCCCAAGAAGGATACTTCTTCGAGCCAGAATTCACACTTGCTAAGCTTTGCGCACAGCTGGTTGTCTCGCAAAACTTGTAGTGCTGTCTTTAGGTGTTCTTCATGCTCTTCCTTGGTCTTGGAGTATATGAGGATGTCGTCGATAAAGACGACCACAAACTTGTCGAGGTATGGCCGATATATGCTGTTCATGAGTTGCATAAAGGCTGCAGGAGCATTGGTTAGACCAAAAGGCATAACGACGAATTCATAATGTCTATACCTGCTCCTGAAAGCCGTTTTGAAAATATCGTCATCCTTGATCCTCATTTGGTGATAACCAGATCGAAGATCGATCTCGGAGAAATATTGCGCTCCAGAAATTTGGTCGAATAGTTCATCGACCCTAGGCAATGGGTATTTGTTCTTGATGGTAAGTTGATTGAGTTGTCCATAGTCGATGCACAGCCTCATTGATCCATCTTTCTTCTTTACGAATAGCACAGGTGCTCCCCATGGGGAAGTACTTGGTCTGATGAACCCCTTTTCTAATAGCTCCATCAGTTGCGCCTTCAATTCCTTCAGCTCGGCAAGTGTCATCCGGTATGGTTGATGCGATACCGGTGTGGCTCTAGGAATCAACTCAATGGCGAAATTGACATCTCGTCCAGGGGGAATCCCTGGCAGGTCTTCGGGGAATACATCTGGGTAGTCCTGTACTATATGTATGTCTTCTATCTTGGAACCCTTCTTTTCCACTATTACGGCTGCTAGGAAAGCAATACAGCCCTTCCTTATCATGTTGTGGGCTTTTATGGCGGAGACTAGAGACATCCATCTCTTATGTCTAATTCCGGAGAATGCCAGTTTAGGAAAGTCACTAAAGGTAACCTTCCCTTTCTTACAGTCGACACTTGCCCCATATGCGGACAACTAGTCGGCTCCCAAAATTACATCATAGCCTTCCATGGACATACACACCAGGTCAGCTTTTAGGTTATGGTCTCCGATCATTACATCGGCAGAGGGAAAGTATTTGTTCAATTTCTCCTTCTCCCCTAGTGGCGTTGTGATAGAGAACTCACAACCCATGGATATAGGTTTAGCATTCACAGTATCAGCAAAGTTTTGAGATATAAATGAATGAGTGGCTCCAGTATCAAATAAAACGAATGCTGTTAATGAGAAAACTTGAAGGGTACCTTCTACCATGCCACCCTCCATAGCCGGTTCCTCATCATGTAGGGCTTGCAGTCAGCCCTGTTTCTTAGGCGCATTAGGGCACCTTTCATTCTCTTTCAGTAGCGGGCACTCAGGGATACGGTGCTCACGACTTCCGCAGCGTAGACATGCTTCGGCTTTCCTCCAGCATTCATCAGCCGTGTGACCAAGCTTGTCACAGTGTTTGCCGTGGCTCTTTGTTGGAGTGTTGGGTACGAAAACCTTGAGTTTCCTTTCTTGGCTAGATCCCTCCGTGATGTTGAAGGGACGCTTCTTGCCGTTGGTAAGCTTAGTAGATGACTGACCCAAGATCACTTCCTTCTTGACGAACTTCCCCTTTATACGGCTGGTGAAGTCCGTAGCATCTTCTAGCAGCTGAGCCCTCTTCACCATCTCGGCGTAGGTCGGGATGTCGAACGGTGTGAGTTGAGTGATGTAGTAGGGCTTAAGGCTGTTTATAAAGCGCTTAGCCTTCATCCTTTTAGTGTTTACCAGATGTACAGCATAGCATGCCAGTCTAGAGAACTGGGCTTCATATTAAGAGCAGCGAATTCCGCAGCCTTCCTTTCTTGAACATGCTCGGAGAAGTATTTGGAGTTGAATGCTTCTTTAAACTCATTCGAGGTGAATTGCCCATTCTCTCTAGTAGCTTCCATTGACTCCCACCAGGCGCAGGCGTCCTTCTCCAGTTGGAACGTGGCAAGTAGCAGCTTGTCCCCCGCTGCACATTGCATGACACGAAAAATTCTTTCCGTCTCTTGGAGCCAATGCTCAACTTCATCCGGATCCGTGGATCCGCTGAACCTAGGTGGGTTCAGACTTCTGAAGTTACGATGCAGGTAGCCTGCACCACAATTGCCACCTCCTTGAGTGGCTTGCACAATGGCGCGTGTCAGTTCTTGGATGGTTTGTTGCATGCCCCTCATTTGAGCACGTTCAGCAGCCATCTTGATTGCTTGGTTCCTACAAAATAACTTACTGTTATGATACTGATGTGAAATTTAATTTGTGCGTCTGTGAGTTTATTTTTTATTTTTTGCTAGTTATCCTTGGCTCTAACCACAACTCACATAGGTAGGATAATTGACTCTAGTCGAGGCAGGTTAACCTAGATCATCCTGTACTAAGAATAACCTAGGCTCTGATACCACAAAATTGTCATGCCCCGACGTGGAATATCAGAACGTGAGGCAGTTGCAAGAAAAGGGTATAGAGCGAACACTAGACATCAAACCATTTCAAAATGAATAATGATAAAGCAAATTCATTTCATTAATACTTTTCAATACCTAGTTACAACCACTAATATCAGAGCCAATCTATGGGACCCGATTTCATTGGAAGAAGGCAAAAGACTAAACTTCAAACCTAACTACTACAATGCTAACATAGCAATAGAACACTAGGGTACTCATGACATCACTCCAGGTCGTTTCTGTCCTCTTGAGTGTATGGTTCATCCTCGGTCTCACCTGAGAACAAAACGACAAATAACGCAGGGTGAGCGAAACATCGCCTAGTAGGACTTAAATCTCAGGCTCAAGCAGGCTTTAAGTAATTAATGCATTAAAGGCAGAGTAACTAATGAAAGAGTGAGAGAGAGTGTAAAGTAAAATATAGCAGGACAATACGTGAATGAAATAGCAAGACTTTCCAAGAATAGCACAAGTGTCAGGAATAGCACAATAATAGCAAGATAGCACAATGTCAAGTATAGCAAGATGGCCATGGTACAAATAGCACAACGAGTATAGCATAGCACTTTGTTGTTAATGGACAACGCGAGAACATAGCACTTTTGATTGTCATATAGATAGCACTTGTTGTCAATGAACAACAAGAGAACATAGCACTTTTGATTGTCATATAGATAGTCACGATAGATAGCACTTGTTGTCAATGAACAACGAGAGAACATAGCACTTTTGATTGTCATATAGATAGTCACGATAGATAGCACTTGTTGTCAATGAACAACGAGAGAACATAGCACTTTTGATTGTCATATAGATAGTCACGATAGATAGCACTTGAGTGTAATGCCAAACACTCTGATCATTTAACTCCCATGGGCACTAGCACTTTTGGGCGCACATCCCAGGACCAGATCGGGCCCTTTATATATTGCCAGGCATTAGTTATGTTGTTTATCTTTAGACAATCAGTCAATAGCCAATATAGAGTACCAAGAAGTAGATGAAAGCACTAGATGAATAGACGAGATAGTAGAGTGAACGTTAATAGACGAGCGAGTAGAGTACAGATGAGAGCTAGTGGACATTGCACGTAACGCGTCGAGTAAACAAGCGATAGTAACAGTTGCACAACACGCGCACTTGATGTTGGCAGTCAGGTGGAACTCACGACCTTACCACTGGCCATGTTAAGCACAGGTCCAGAGGTCCGGCGCGATTCAAGACAAGAGTGATTTTCTAATAGTCGTTTGGATCATATTGATCCCTAATGGGTGTAATAGGTGTTAGGGTACAACCGGCTCGTCGACCATGTGGGAATCCATGGACAGAGGAGACTTACAGAGGCCTTAAACAAAGACTTACTAGTCCGGCAGAAGGAGTTTCCGACGGAGAGTTCGTCCAAGTCAAGAGAGTGTATATAGAAACAAGTGCTCGATGTTCTAGAGGAGTTCTAGAACAGTGGAGCGTCGATATCGATATTCCCAAAACATTGCAAGAAACGATAGACAAGTATAGGGTAACTTAATTACATAAATTACCAGATGTATTATGAAATAGTTCATGCCAAATTATGCCATAATTGGATGGTTCAAAGTGTGTGTGTGTGTCATGAAATTGTAGATAGAAAAGATCATGTGCATGTATTTTAATCATACAAAATATTCAATTTATAACAAGTGTTATTTTCTGTGTGTATGACTGTTAAGCAAGAGTACAATCACTGTAGACAATCAAGCATTGTTGAGATAGGGGTTTATTGCAAAAGAACCCAGATCGCGACGTACCCTGATGAGGGTCACGACGGGGTCAACTGAGATAGCGACATGATCTGGTACAGATCGCGACAGGCTTATCGGTTCGGGCAGGCAGATTGCGACGGGATCGCATGAGGATCGGGATGGCCTAGTCAGAAGACCACGACGACAGGTTCTATCGCGATCATATCACAATAGAGCACTCTGTCACGACGGCCCTTGTGAATGCGACCTATCGGGCCGTCGCGTTCACAAGGTCTGCGCCCAGTCCGAACAGGGAAAGGACATTACATTGGATTGCGGGCCAGGACTTACCCTATTTGACACAGGGTGATTCAGGAATTCACAACTAATTGTATAGACAACGAAAAATCATGAAACTAGTTGTAAAACGACTTAGATATGAATGGGTACTTACAATAAATAGGAATTGGAAAACAGTCAGGGTTTGGACATGGTTTGACCACGGGTATTCACGATGAACATGAAACAGTACGTAGTTGAGATCAACGATTAAATTCGCAAGATAGGATGAATCAAATTTAGGGCTTTTAGGGGCAAACGATGCCTAACATGCATCAGTTCCTACAGTAAAAATCTCATGGCATGGGGTTGAGTATACAAGGAGATCAAGAATTAAGAAGAGGGTTAGGGGTCATGTCAGTTGCAGAACATGAAAAATCAAGAACGACAGATATGCTCGATGGAAAATTATGAAACCAAAGGGCTTTTGTTCCTGATAGATGAGACATCCTACAGAAAATGTTTCATGGTTTATGCTCGTGAGAATGCCTACCTTTGATCATTTTCCTCTTCTAGGGTTAAGACTTGAAGAACTCGGGAAGAACTTGAGAGATCCTTCCTCTCCACGAATTCTCCTCCTCTTGGCCTTTCCTCCTAGTCCAGGAACCTCTTGGCACGAGCTAGGGCCGTCCATGAGGGTTTAAGAGAAGTATTTAAGCTTCTCCCTATTCCCTTTCCTAGTTTAAGTCTAATTCCTATTAAATTCTGAATTTCCTATTTCCTCTCCTCTTTTTAAGCAAGAGATCTTCCTATTTGGGTTGGGAGAGAGAGGATTTCGTGGCCAACCCATTAGGGTAGGTTTAGGAATCCCAATCCAACTTAAACTTCTATTTTTAATGCATTAAATACCTCTTTTCTATTTTAGTAATATTTTAGTTACGAATTTTAGGTACTTCTCTATTATTCCCCTTTTAAAAATCCATATTTTAGCCCACTAATTTCTAATGGGTCTATTTAATAAAGCCCATTACTTATTTTCATTTGATGGGTTTTATTTAATTCTCTTTTCTTTGATTTTCTAATTGCTTTTATAATTTTATTATTATTATTATTATTTTTATTATTTTGAAAAATCCAGGTTGCTACACTTAATATTTCATATTTTATTGATAATGACATGTTTTGATGGTCTACTCTTCATATATATAGGTTTTCAAAGTTTTTGTCAAAGTCGAGTCGACTCTAGTTGACAATAAGGTCGACTCACAAAGTCTGCCCAGCAAGTTCCTGAAGAACATGTTAAAGTAGAGTCGATTCTAGTTGACAATAAGGTTGACTCACAAAGTCTGTCCAACAAGCTTCTGAAGAGCAAGTTACAGTAGTGTCAACTCTTGTTGAAAATAAGGTCGACACTAGTATCCTTCCTGTGAACCTTATTTGAAGAATTACACAGGAGGTCGACACTACCTGTTGATCAGGTCGACTCTAGTTGAAGTCAGGTCGACACTAGTGTCCTGCCAGTAAACTGAAACTGTTACTTAGTCAGTATAGTCGATTCACATGGAAACATGAGTCGACTCACTTTTTGTAGAAACCCAAAAACATGTAGAGTGTGATATCCAATGGCTGTGATTTCTTTCTGAGATCTTTATGGGAGATTCTATTATTACTAAAATGCCATTTCATCCAAGTGGCAATGAGGTAAAGGCCTTTTGGACATGTGGAAGCCTTGGGTGCACTCTAGGTTTTTGTGCACATCTCTCTTACGTACATGGGACTACATAGAGGCTATAAAAGGTCCTGTTTCATCTGAAGCAGCCAATCCCACCAGCCATCCATCAATTCCATCCAAGACGACGAGGGGATCAAGGCCAAGCAGTGGAGAAAGCAATGAAGTCCTGAAAGTGGAGCAGATTGGGAAGAAGAGCAGCAGCAGAAGAAGAATGAATCGTGCAAAGCAGCAGATTTGAAAATGGAGCATCATGGATTGAAGGAGTGCTCCAACTGATCTTCTCAAGAACCTTCAATTCAAGCTTCTGTAGATCATCTTCAACAAGGGACATCCAATTCACCTCTCTTTCATTCATTTTTATTGGGGTGTTCTTCTCATTTTACCCTTGAGCGCTTGTAAAATTGTACATACGTTCTATGCAGATTTCTGTGTGCATTTAAGGGTGTGAATTAGATCAGTGCTAGAGGATCTGATTTCTTGTGAACTTGATCTAGCATGTGTGTGTGTGTTCTGAGCAAGTGTGCTCGTGTGTATGTAGTTTGAGCCGTCATGCTCAGTTTGTGAGTCATCGTACTCTCAATTGTGTTTTGAGCCGTCGAGCTCAAGGGTGTTTTGGAGTCGTCGTTCTCCAATGTGTGTGTTGTCCTCAGGTTTTGAGTAGTGTGGCTTCACTGTGTGAGGGGTGGATGTAGGAATCATTGGTGTGATTTCTGAACCACCTAAAAATCCTCTGTGCAATGGTTTGATTTATTTTTCTGCGCTATATGCCTGCATAGGATTTCACATTCCCTCTGCTTGTCTAATTGCTTCACATATCATATACACTCATTCACACATCAGATCATTAAAATTGTGAGTCTAAATGGATTTATAATTTGAAGTAATCTTAAATTGCTTAAGCTTCCGCAGTAAGTGGTGTTAGATCTATCCCCCCCCCCCCCCCCCTTCTAGATTTATTCATCTATCTATTCGATCCTACAAGGGAAAAAGGTGGGGGCTGAATGGGAAGGAAGGATGAGGCAGCCAGCTAGTGATCTCATGAAATTTAAAACTACTTTGACTTGTTCAGACATGGAACAACCAAAGCACCTACCACTATGGTGAAGAAACATATTAGCAAGAGATGTAAAAGTTCTTATCATTGTGGTGTTGAATCAGTAGAGGAGAAGGAAAACATTGCTGGCACTCTCAAACTTGCTAGAACTTTTAATGTTAAACTAGACAAAAACCCTTGATTAAAACAACTGTGAATCATCTCATCCGTTTGTAGTACTTTCTCCTGAAGTACTAGAAGACCAGAGGAAATCTTAGGAACTAACAATCTGAGCTATAATATGTTCTATCTCAGCACTACAGTGTGTTAATTGATGTCACAGATCAGTAACAATGGAGGAAACATTGTTTCCTGTTGGACTCTCCTCCAATTTGTAAGGTAAATATTTCCATAGGTAAGTGGTAACATCTAGAGAGAGAGAGAGTGAGAGAGAGAGAGAGAAATTTCATACTCATACGTTGGAATGGACTTTTTTTTTCTGCCATTCGATTTGAAATTTTTGGTTGCTAAACAATAAGCAGATCTTTGACAATCCTGAGGATTCTCACAGGCTGAGGGCCTCGAGCATTATCATTAAGGCTAGAGAATACCTTGTAGTTAACCAAGCATTTTAGTGCAATTCATAGGTTCTAGATGGAATGCAGAAAGAACTATGTAAAAATTAGAGATACTCTATCAACCTTGGTAAAATAGAAGAGGAAAAAGTCAAGGGAGTTGATAGAAATCGGATTGACTCTCCACATGTCTAGATTGACTCTCCGACCGTGTTGAAATTATTTGCACTATGAACAGATTGTTAATTCAATTTTTGGACTTGTGAAACCCTCCTAAGCTGATAGATAAATTCAATTTTTAGATTATGAACATTATGAAATTGAAGTAAAACATAATGTACTCACCTGACCGAAGCCTGCGGTAGATGGAGGTTGAGGTGGATGTGGGAATGCCACCCCCATCGCATGAAGAGTTGGGACAACTGCTTGATCAAACCAGTTGTCTAACTGTTTGATAAGTGCACTACAATAGTGGTCAGGGAGCTCAATAGGCTGCTGCGGTGGTGGTGGTGACTGTGTACAGCTGTAGGATGCCGCGGGGCACCTTGACTCCACAGTAGAGCTGATGACTCCACCAGCATCCATCCCAGTACCAAATCCGAACACTCAGCCTTTCTTTGGTTGACCGGTTGCAACAAACAAAGCCAATGCATCGAATTGTGGATGCTGAGAGGAGTCATCACCATGTCGCTCTACTAATTGTTGCTCGTATGACTCTTGAGTAAAAAAAAAAAAAAATCAAATTATTAGAATGCATAAGTTTAAAATGTTATGTCGATTAGTACCATAACAAGAAGTACATACCACCACTTCTTTCGCCCTCTGTGAGACAAATTCTCCTGATTCTTTATGTTTATGTGTACGACGGAATAGCTCTGTATAGGCCACAGGGCCGCCTGTCTCCTCCTCCTACAATTGCAAATTATGAAAGAAAATTAGTGTAATATATAAATCTTATAAAAATTAAATTATAAAATGAATAATTATCTTTCTCTTCTTGTAGCATCCACAGGTGATGGAGCCACTGGTATGCAAACTAGCCTTGGGCATTTTAGCCGGATTTTGTGTAGCAATGGCCGACCGTGATTGGTGCTCTTGTGTCGCCCACTGGTCGCACATAGCATCCCAGTAGTCTTTCCTTATCGCAGGAGGGCCGTGGCCCTTCCATTAAAGTGGATCAGCCACCCCACCCACTGCCCTCTTTGCCAACTCCTTCTTGGTAAGGTAGTCAGAAAAACATCTCCCTGTAACCTTTTCCCAGGCTATTCGTGCATGCTCCTCTTGCTTCGTAGTCGCGAAGCGATAAGTGCACTATAGAAATTGATGCTATGTTTAGTAACAAATTACTTTAAATTAAATTAAAATATAACATACCAAAAATGATTGGAAGAGGCTGTAATGGACGTCCCTCGGGTAGTCCCTCCACTGTGCCACTGGCCCTGGGAGATGGTGGAGCAAGGATTTTGTGATCCATCGCGTCACTTCTGGTGGCTCGAACTTCATGCTAGACATTATTTATTTAAAGATAGAAAGAAACATTGTGTTACAAACATAAATGTATAAAATGAATAATTAAATACTTACGGGTAGCTACTGGTGTACAACAATGTGATCAAGCATCGTGTGTCAGGCTCTGACGACTGCCCAAAACCAGAATGACCTATTGAGCTTGGAGTCTGAGGGGAGGCCATAGCATTCGATGGAAAAGGGGACGTAGTAGGAGGAGGGGGGCTGTAGTAGAAGGTTGAATGGGGGCCGTAGTAGGAAGCAGACTAGGGGCTGTAGTAGGATCCGAAATGGGGGTCGTAGTTGGAGGCAAACTGGGGGTCATAGTAGGAGGTGGAATGAGGGCTGTATTAGGCAGCAGACTGGGGCCTGCAGTAGGAGGCGGAAGGGAGACCATAGTAGGTAGGTGCCCCTGAGTGGAGTGTGAACCTGTAAAAAAGATGAGGAATGATTAGATTACAATAATTATAATTATAATTGTAAATAGAATTTATGTAAAATGTAAACCTCTGATGGAAGGAGCCGTAGTAGGAGGGGGAGGGCGGTGCCTCTGAGTGGAGTGTGAACCTGTAAAAAAAAAGAGAGGAATGATTAGATTACAATAATTATAAATACAATTGTAAATAGAATTTATGTAAAATGTAAACCTTTGATGGAAGGAGCCATAGTAGGAGGGGGAGGGCGGTGCCCCAGAGTGGAGTGTGAACCTGTAAAAAAAATGAGGAATGATTAAATTACAATAATTATAAACATAATTGGAAATAGAATTTCTGTAAAATGTAAACCTCTGATAGAAGGAGTCGTAGTAGGAGGGGGAGGGCGGTGCCCCTTAGTGGAGTGTAAACCTGTAAAAAAAAAAAGAGGAATTATTGGATTACAATAATTATAAATATAATTGCAAATAGAATTTATGTAAAATGTAAACCTCTTATGGAAGGAGCCGTCGTAGGAGGGGGAGAGCGGCGCCCCTGAGTGGAGTGTGAACCTGTAAAAAAAAAAGAGGAATGATTAAATTACAATAATTATAAATATAATTGTAAATATAATTTATGTAAAATGTAAATCTCTCATGGAAGGAGCCGTAGTAGGAGGGGGAGGGTGGTGCCCTTGAGTGGAGTGTGAACTTGTAAAAAAAAATGAGGAATGATTAGATTATAATAATTATAAATATAATTACAAATAGAATTTATGTAAAATGTAAACCTCTGATGGAAGGAGCTGTGATAGGAGGGGGAGGGTGGTGCCCCGTAGTAGAGTGTGAACCTGTAGAAAAAAATGAGGGATGATTAGACTTCAATAATTACAAATATAATTACGAATAGAATTGATGTAAAATGTAAACATCTGATGAAAGGAGCTATGGTAGGAGGGGGAGGGTGGTGCCCCATAGCAGAGTGTGAACCTATAGAAAAAAAATGAGGGATGAGTAGACTTCAAAAATTACAAATATAATTACGAATATAATTTATGTAAAATGTAAACCACTAGTCGAAGGAGCCTTAGTAGGAGGAGGAAGGCGATGCCTCTATGCGGAGTGTGAACCTGTAGAAAAAATAAGGAATGATTAGACTTAAGTAATAGATGTAATATAATATAAAAAAATCATATTTAAATTATGGCCTCCGCGTCCTCGAGCTGGTTGACCTCCGCGAGCCATACCTGTTGTTTATTAAATTAACATAAAATATGAGACCATCAAATGATATATCAATTTCATCACTAATTTGTATTCATTAAATCAAAATACCAATTTCTATTTAAGTATCCATTTTATCACCGGACTAATGATGTATCATAACCTAATTCATCAGTAGCTTCCGTTTCAATTTCTTCTTCTTATTCTTCTTCTTCTTCTTCTTCCTCCTCCTCCTCCTCCTCCTCCTCATCATCATCATCATCATAATCATCATCATAATCATCTTCTTGTATAGTTCGAGCTTGTTGTGGTAGTTCTTTTGGATGAACTTCCTCTGCTTGTAACGCATCATCACACAATGAAATGTTGTCATACAACCCATATGCAATATCATGATCATATGGGAGGTCATCTTTATCATCTGCCTAAAAATAATCATCATTTATTTGTTCTTCAACATTCTCATCTTCCTCTAATTGATACTCAGGAAACAACATAAATTTGACTTTGCATACAACCCATCATTCATGTATGTCAGACCTCCACATTGTTGGATATGTAGCATAGTAGACTTGTTGGGCCTGTGCTGCCAATATAAAAGGTTCATATGTTCTCAACCTTGACTTATGCTTCACATCAACAATGCATGATATTTTATCAACTTTTGTTTTTGTGGGGTCAAACCAATGGCACTTGAATAATATTACCATATTATCTATTCTCAGGTAAGTCAACTCCATGACCTCCTCTAAGATACCATAATAGTCAAGTTCATTTACAGCATAAGTACTACCTTTCACGCACACTCCACTGTTCATTGTCGACTTTTGTAGACCGTATTCATTTGTATGGAATCGGTAACCATTGACGATGTACCCATTATAACATTGTACATGCTTTGTTTGTACATAACTTAATTCATGTATTTTGTTGCCGCCGACACGACCTTGTCTCACCTATTGAATATTCAAGATAATAAAAATACCTTAAACATATAGTCAATCTTCTTTGTATGGTAAAAACACAAGACGTGGTCCTTACCAATGCTTTCAACCATGCATCAAATTTTTTTTCACGTTCCTTCTCAACCTCAGCATCACTGAGGTGTGGATTATGTTGTAGTAACTCCGTATCAAATAGCCTACGGATATCAAAATTACATAGTTACACATTGAATGCACATGATTTTTTTCACAACATATCTGTACTACACTTACTCGATATATGGTTTAATCTCCACACAATTTAAAAGAATATATATTTATGCGGCATCTTGCTCTTGATCTTCCAAAATTTGTTTTCAACTGCTACCGAATGCACGTCCAGGATATTTAAATATGGACAACTGATCAGGTGCACCAGGTTGTCCCCCATCATCATTGCACTGTGGCCGAGTATACCATGTTTGGATGTGAGGTTCAAAGTACATTGATGAGAAGTTTGAAATCTCCTCTGAAATGTATGCTTCAGAAATAGAGCCCTCTACCCTAGCTTTGTTCCGAACCTTCTTCTTAAAATTGAACATGCATTTGTGAAAACAACTCAATACTAAACAAGGACACACAAAAAAAACATACAGAAATATATATGTACCTTTCAAAAGGATACATCCACCGATATTGTATAGGGCCACCAACTTGGACTTCATATGGTAGGTGTATGATTAAGTGTTCCATACAGTCAAAGAATGCTCGAGGGAATATTTTCTCCAATTGACAGATTGTACTGACTACAGACTACTCAAGCTTCTGCACCTCATCTACTGCAACTTCTGATGCACATAAGGTTCTGAAGAAGCGACTCAACTCGGTTAAGGCCCCCTAAATAGGTTACCCAGCATATCACATAATTCTAAGGGAATCAACCGTTGCATGAAGATATGGCAATCATGGCTCTTCAGTCCATATAATTTTCCCTCATTCATTTTCACAGATCGAGCAATGTTGGACACATATCCGTCTAGGAATCTTAACTATTGAAACCACTGGCATACCTCCTTTACCTGTCTTGGTCCGAGCACTTAAGCTGCTTTTTCTCTAAATAATTTGTTGTTATCCTCTTGCAACTCTAACTCAAGTCTTCTACATATTTTGTAGGTCCATATGAGATTTTACAGCATCTTTTTTTTCGCCCTTCACATTCATCATAGTGTTAGACACATTATCAAACACGTTTTTCTCCACATGCATCACATCCAAGTTATGTCGTATCAACAGAGTTGACCAATACAGTAGTTCCCAGAATATTGATTTTTTTGCCCAATTGTGATCTTTCCCAAATCTAGGGTATGGTTGCTCATCCCTACAATCTGTCGGTGTATCTAGAAAGTATCTCAAACGTCTCTGTATTTCTCTGCTAGACAGCCATGTAGATGGTCCTTCTAGTTCAATTGTGCCCTTTCGAAAGGCATTCCTTTGTCGTCGAAATGAATGATCATCTGGTAGAAATTGATGGTGACAGTCAAACTAGCATGGCTTTCATCCATTAATCAATTTGAATGACGTTGTATCCTCCATGCAATATGGACAAGCTAGACGCCCATGTGTGCTCCAACCTGACAACATGTCGTATGTAGGAAAGTCTCTAATTGTCTAGAGTATAGCAGCCCTCGTTGAAATTTTGCTTCCGGTGGACATCATAAGTGACAACACCATCAGTCCACAATGGCTTCAACTCATCAATGCCTCAAATATACATCCAAATTTTGAATTGGAGATTTCGGCCTAGGGATGAGTAGTGATAAGAATAGATATGGATGCTTCATACACAAGTTTGGTGGAAGGTTGTATGGGTTAACAAATACCGGCCAACAAGAGTGAGGGACTGCTCTACTGCCAAATGGACTGAATCCATCTGTACACAATCTGAGCCTCACATTCATCACCTCCATTGCAAAGGTCGAGTGAGTGTGGTCAAAGTGTATCCAAGCCTCAGCATCAGCAGGGTGTGTCATCTTCTCTTCTCTATGTCGAACTCTATCTGCATGCCATCTCATGTGTCTAGTTGTCTTTGATGACATATACAGTCGTTGCAATCTAGGGGTGAGAGGGAAGTAACGAAGTGACTTGTACCGAACATCTCTCCCCCTCGTGCTGGCATTGCCACCTCTCTTTGGCTTGAACTGAGGATGCCCACAAAGAGAACGTGATTGGGTATTTTTCTGCCCTTTGTAATACAACATACAATGGTTCGGGCAAGCATCTATTTTCACATATCCCAATCCAAACTCATTAACCATCCTCTTTGCATGGTAGTAATTTTCTGGAAACTTCTCACTTCTTGGCAACATGCTTTTCACCATTGAACAAAAAGAGTCAAAACAAGCCTCGCTCAAAGTGTGCTTGATTTCAGATTCAACAGCTGAAGGACTGCAGACAAAATGGTGTGACTCTCACAACCATCCCATAATAGCTCATCAGCATCCCTCGGTAATTTATAAAACCAGTTCACATCATCATTAGGTGCTTCATCGACAGCATAATGCAGTTCAGGTTCCGCACCGTCAAACACCAAATTGACATACTGGTTATCCTGAACAACCTCAGTTCTTACTTTTGTATGTCCCCAGAACTCCTCACCATGTGCCATCCAATTCACATACCCACAAACAAAACCTTTCTTGTAGAGGTGTTGTGCAACATCAAATGGTTGAAGGAATCGATTGTTCTTACAGACTGCACAGGGACATCTAATACAACCTTCGGGATCCACTATACTAACATTACTCACCGCAAAGTCAATGAACCCATGAACACCCTCTAAAATAAAGATGACAACTTGTTGCCTAAAATCCTATGGTACATCCACTTATGGTGTGCAGACATTTTTCCTGTACAAATATCACACATAATAAAAGCTAAACATTACTTTGTAGTTAGCGAACATGTACACTAATATACCCATCCTAAACCAATTACAATCTAGATACTAAGTGTATAAAGGACCTAGCCCATATACAAATATCAGAACTTGGGAGTTGTGTACATTTATGTGTGCTGCAATTTGCTCGAAATTTCGACAGCCTTCCGACGCACTTTTCCAATATACCGCCATAAAATACTAAGTCTAAGTAATGCTCCATCTGAACATCACTTAGATTAGTATGGTATATTAAAGAAGAGTCCAAAGATGCTACCAAGATTTTGAGAAAATTACAACACACATAAATTTACAGACTCCTAAGTTTGGATATCTCTAGATAGTCCGACAATGGTCGGACTATTCAAGATTTCAAATGTATATATGCATCCCTTACTGTAGAATAAGCCATGCATATATATTAATTAAAATCTTGAATGGGCATCTAGACACTGGTAAGACATCCCCAATCCCTCTACAAATATATATAAAATGAAATAAAAAAATTATAAACAAAGAGTCAAAACATGCAACAAACATTATCAACATTATTAAGAGTGTCAAATAAAACAAATATAAACATGCAGCAAAATTATTATAAACACTATTAAACCACACAAGCCATCTGCAAACATATCTTCACTAATCAAATCGCACATACTTATGCATATATGTTTTTTATCTAGGAAAGGAGCAACACAAGCCATCTGTACACATACCCTCACTAATCAAATGGCATATATGACTATCCATGTAAGTTGATGGGTATTTATCCTGAGAGGGGTGAGAAAATTATAACTAATCACACTAAGGAAACCCATGGAGAGCAAAGGAAGGGTGCTCTTATGTAAACCCATTGAGGCTAAATGTCACAATAACATTGATGTCTAGAGACTGACACGGAATATAACATGAGAAAAATGCAACAAATCCCTTCTATGAAACTTGAGAATATTAGACATATTTTTAGTGAAATTATTGGATACATTTTAGACATAAATCAAAAGTCTCCAAGTCTCTTGCATTCACTTGGTTTGGAGGGAGGTAGTTGAGCTCGGCTAGGGCAACCTCGTGACTTTGAATCTGAAGAAAAACCCAAGAAAGAAGTTTAAAATAAAGGTAAGCAAACAAAGCTAATAAACCTGGAGCTGGGCAAGAAAGCGTAGGTGGGCTGGGGGGGGGCACAAGCGACGCAGGTGGGGTGGGGTGGGGTGGGGGTTGTAGGGGCAGAGGGAAGCGGGGGGGCACATGTCGGCAGAGGTGTAGGGGAAGGGGGGGTTGTAGGGTGCAGAAGGAGGGGGTGGCCACAGGTCGGCAGAGGGGGGGACGACAAGGTGAGGGGGGCGCTGGTGAGAGAGAGAGTTGCAGGGTGCAGAGGGAGGGGGGCACAAACTGGCGGAGAGGAGGAGGGTGACAAGGTGAGGGGGGAAGGGGGGGCACAGGCCAGCAGAGGGGAAGAGGGCGACGGGGTGAGGGGGTGCTGGTGAGAGAGAGAGAGAGAGAGAGAGGGGTTGCAGGGTGCAGAGGGAGGGGGGCACAAGCCGGCGGAGGGTAGGAGGGCAATGGGGTGAGGGGGCGCTGGCAAGAGAGAGAGAGAGAGAGAGAGAGAGAGTTGTAGGGGTGGCTGAGGGAGGGGGGCAATTGGGTCGGTGGAGGGAGGAGGGCAACTGGGTGAGGGGGTGTTGGAGAGAGAGAGAGAGAGAGAGAGAGAGAGAGAGAGAGAGAGAGAGAGAGAGGGTTGCAGGGTGCAGAGGGAGGGGGGCATAGGCCGGTGGAGGGGAGGAGGGTGACAGGGTGAGGGGGCACTGGAAAGAGAGAGATAGAGACTTACCGGCAATGGTGGCGGGACACCCGGCAGAGGGGGGAGGTTGCAAGATGCTCAACAATTGGTGAGCGACGATGGCCGACGACGTGTCTCCGGCGACGGGCGAGGGAGCTCCGAGATGAGGGGAAGAAGAGAAAGGGGGGAAATGGGGGAGGACGGTTTTGACGTAAGGGAGGGGAAGAAGAGAAGGGGGAAATGGGGGGTTTCGACAAAAGGGGGGGGAGGGGAAAGAGGGTGAGCGAGATTACAATTAATTTGCGACGGAATAGAAACAACCAAACTTTTCATCACTATATAGTGACAGATATAGCGACAAACATGTTCTATCGCTAATCCACCGACGAAATGTAAGGTAAGAGCGGAAACTAGTTTGTCGCTAATTTGTTGCTAGTGGCTAATCTGTCGCTAATTAGCGACGAGAAAATATCAGTCGCTAAATTCTATTGCTAAATCATGATTTTCTTGTAGTGGAAAATAGTGAGTTTCTATACCCTCCCCTACTTAAAAAAATTTGGTCCCCAAATTCATGTGTGATCAAGAGTTTTCACAATACCTGAGAATAGACTCTTCTTCATTGTTTCTTCAGATTCCCATGTAGCTTCTTCCACTCCTCGTCGGCTCCATTGAACTTTTACCATAGGTATGGCTCTATTCCTCAATTGTTGTAATTTTCGATCCAGGATCTTGATCGGTTTCTCAACATAAGTCAAATCCTTTCGTAGTTCCAGATCATTATATTGGATCACATGCTCGTGATCATAGACATACTTCCTCAGCATAGAGATGTAAAAGATCTTATGTACGCTTGCCAGTGATGGAGGTTGTGCTACTCTGTAAGTTACTTCAACTCTTGCAAGAATTTTGAATGGATCGATAAATCTGGGACTCAGCTTTCCTCTAACGCCAAATCTTTGGATTCCACGTGAAGGTGACACCTTCAAAAACAGATGGTCACCAACTTGGAATTCTAAGTCCCTTCACCTTTTATCTGCGTAGCTTTTCTGTCTTGACTGTACTATCTTGAGGCATCCCTGAATAATCTGGATCTTCTGAGTGGTGTCTAGTATTAATTTCGGTCACAACCATTGCCTCTCTCTGGCTTCTTCCCAGCACATAGGCGATTTCCAACTTTGGCCATATAATGCCTCAAACGGTGCCATCTTGATGCTTGCTTGGTAATTGTTATTGTATGCAAATTCAACTTAGAATAATTGATCTCTTCAATACCCTTTAAAATCAATTGTACATGCTTAGAGCATATCTTCCACAATTTGGTTCGTCCTTTCTGTCTGTCCATCAGTCTATAGGTGGAAAGTAGTACTGAAATTTAACTTAGTCCCTAGTGCAGATTGTAACCCTTTCCAGAAGTGTGAAGTGAACCTTGGATCTTGGTCAAACACAATGGATTAGGGAACTCCATGCAGTCTAACCACCTTTTTGATGTATAAAGCTACTAGCACATCCATAGATCACTTACTCTTTATAGGCAAGAAGTGAGCCGATATTGTCAATCAGTCCACAATTACCCATATTGCACACAGTCCTCATCTAGTCTTGAGCAATCCCATAATGAAGTCCATTCCTATACTTTCCCATTTCCACTCAGGTACGTTCAAGGGTTGTAACACACTTGCTGGTCTGAGATGTTCTGCCTTAACTTGCTGACAAGTCAAGCAACATGCCACAAACTCAGCTACCTCTCTTTTCATGTTCGCCCACCAATATGTTCTTTTCACATCTTGATACATCTTAGTGGCTCCAGGATGGATTGTATACCTGGATCTATGAGCTTCAGTTATCAACTTCCCCTTTAGTTCTTCATTATCTAGTATGCAGGTTCTTCCCTTGAATACCAGTTTGCCATCCTCTGTTAAGGCGAAATCCAGCCTCTGATCAATCTTCTTCTTGATCTTTACCAGGATAGGGTTGTTGCCTTGTAGCTCTCTGATCTTTGTGAAAAGATCTGATTGTATGCTGATGTTAGCGATCAACACACAATCATTTTCCTCCTATATATTCAGGTCTAGGTTAGCGAATTGCTCTAACAATCGTCACTCCCCAACTATTATGTTGGATAGTGACGCCACAGGCTTCCTGCTCAAAGCATTTGTGACGGAATTGGCTTTTCCTAGGTGATATTGTATGGAAAAGTCGAAGTCTTTCAAGTACACCAACCATCTCCGTTGTTTCATGTTAAGTTCTTTCTGTGAAAAGAGATACTTCAAACTCTTGTGATCAGAGTATACTTTAAATTGTTCAGCATATAGATAGTGTCGCCAAATCTTTATAGTGAACACCACTGCTGCTAACTCTAAATCATGGATAGTGTAATTAACTTCATGTATCTTTAGTTGACTAGAGGCATATGCTATCACCTTGCTTGACTGCATTAGTATACAACCTAATCCGATACTTGACTCATCAGTATAAACCTCGAATCCTCCCCCTTCAGTGGGTAGGGCAAGGACATGAGCCCTAGTCAAACATTCCTTTAGAGTGTAGAAACTCTTCCCACACTCTTTTGTCCATATAAATAGATTTTCCTTCTTGGTCAATCTAGTTAGAGGCACAACAATTTTGGAGAAATATTTGATGAATCTCCTATAGTAGCCTACCAATCCTAGAAAGCTTCTTATTTATGTCACATTAGAAGGTATCTCCCAATTCATTACAACCTCCACTTTAGATAGATCCACTGCTGTTCCATCCTTAGTGATCACATGCCCTAAAAAGAACACCTCCTCCAACCAGAACTTGCATTTGCTCAACATAGCAAATAGTTGATTATCCCTTAACAATTGTAAATCTATCTTCAAATGTTCCTAATAATCTTCCTTAGTCATAGAATAGATCAAGATATCATCAATGAACACCACCACAAATTTATCAAGATATGGCTGGTACACATCATTCATTAACTGCATGAAAGTTGTAGGGTCATTTGTTAGTCCAAAAGGCATGATAACAAATTCATAATGCCCATACCTAGTCTTGAAGGCCATCTTGTGAATATCTTCTTGCGAAATCCTCAACTAGTGGTAGCCAGATCTGAGATCAATCTTAGAAAAGTGTTTAGCTCCAGAAATCTGATCAAATAGTTCATCAATTCTTGGAAGAGGATACTTGTTTTTTATTGTGAGTTGATTCATCTGTCTACAATCAATACATAGTCTCATTGAACCATCTTTCTTCTTGATAAATAGTACAGGGGCTCCTCACGGTGAGGTAGTTGGTCTGATAAACCCTTTCTTTAACAACTCCATTAGTTGCTCCTTCGACTCTTTCAACTCTGTAGGTGACATTCTATAAGGTGTCCTAAAGACTGGCACAGCTTCTAGTAGTAATGAAATGGAGAAATTTACTTCTCTTTCAGGGGGAATACCAGGTAGCTCTTCTAGAAACACATCTGGGAAATCCCTAACCACAATGATATCTTCTATTTTTACATCTTTCTTTTCCACTACTACTAAAGCAAGGAATGTTAAACACCCCCTCCTTATCATCCTATGGGCTCGAAGGGCAGAGATAAGAAATAGGTGTTTATGATTTTTAGCTCCTGAGTAAGCAAGCTCTGGATACTCGCTAAAAGTTACTATACTCTTCCTGCATACTAGGTCGGCTGGTAGGTTCCTTCATCCGATGTCAACATCAGTAGAGGAAAAGTATTGGCTAAGTTTGGTTCCTTGCCCAAGAGGTGTTGTGATTGGAAATTCACCACCCATTGGTACCGGTTTCATAGATAGGTTGTTAGTGAATTCTTGTGATATGAATGAATGTGTGGCTCCAGTATCGAATAAAACAAAAGCAGGTCTTGAAAGTATTTTAAGAGTACCTTCCACCACTCCTCCTTCCTGAGCAATTTATGGTTCTAGTATGACTTGTAGGTGACCTTGCCTCCTTCGTCCATTGAGACTCTAGTCCTGCGGGGTCTGCTCCTTGATCAAGGGACAGTCAGAGATCTCATGGTCTTGGCTTCCACAGTGTAAACATCTGCCTTGAGCTCTCTAGCATTGTACGAATCGATGAATAGCCAGTGCTAGTTGCTTGCATGCCTACCTCGGCTTCTTGCCTTATTGTAATATCAAACCGCCACTGGGCCTTTTCTTCCCAATTGTCGGTTGGAATTTTCTAGTGGCAGATACATGTTCCCTTTTTGTAGTCTTTCCCTTGATTCTTTTTGTATTTGTAACATCTTGAGCTTTCCAGCTTTCCATTGTGTGTGGGATGACTGGCCTTGTCGCGACGGAGGTGCCCATCGCGACAGTCATCCCTGTTGCGACCGCCTTCGACGTCGTGTTCTTGTCACACCCGGTCAACGGGTCATGACTGCTTTATGCTTTTCGATCGTCTGACACCTATCAGAATGGCAGACTGTCATGTCTGGTTGGTGCGGCGCCTAGGGTGGGCGCGTTCTGGTCGCAGTCTGGGTGGCTGTCGCGATAAGGTTTGTATCGTGATGCCCCGCCCCGTCGCGTTCTGGGGGCCGAAGGCTAAAAGCCTTGGTCGGCTCCCCTTCCCCCTCTTTTGGCATTTCTCCTTCCTTCTCCTCCCCGAGGAGGAGAAGTTCCCCCTCTCCTCCTCCAACGGTTCAGGCTTGGCGGAGTGGCGGCGGCTTGTGCGGAGTGGTAGCGCGTTGTGTGGAGTGAGGAGGAGGCGGCCGTGGCGTCGTGAAGGCCATTCGTGGGTTTGGTTCTTCGTTCTTCGATAGGGATGCTTGTGCCCTTTCTTGTTAGTGTGGATTGGAGGTCCTAATGGGTGTTTGCATGCTTTTATTGCTTTCACCATGCTCCCCTCCCCATGTTGTGCCAGTTGTAGCGTTTGTGGGCGATCACGGGATGTGGATCCTGTCGGTCGGCCTTCCAGCTGATATCGCGACTGCCGAGTGCATCACGACATCAGAGAAGGCGTCGCCCCGATCCGACGTGACCTTATCGAGGCCCAGATGGCCATCGCGATAAGGATCATGTCGCGACCCGATTGCCCATCGCGACAAGGGTGTTGTCGCGACACGCGGCCTTATCGCGACTGTCGCGGCCTGTTTTCCTGTCGCGACAAGAAGTTATCGCGGCGCGCTTTCCCGACGTGACTTAGGTCTTGTCGCAGTGGCCCTAACCGTCGCGATAGTATCACGACGGCTTAGGAGGGCACGACAAGACCTAGTTTGCCTCGAGTGTTTCTGTGGCCACGGTTGGTGTGTCGGCGTGTGCCCCAGGGCAGGGTGTGCCCTTAGGACCTTCTGGTGGGAACGCGGCAGGTTGCCTCCCTGCGTTCACTGACCGAAGGTGACACCTTCGTGGTCGTGTCCTAGCAGTTGTGCTAGGAGGCTCGCATTTGTCTAATAATCGAATGTTTGTCTGTCAATCGATTATTAGAAGAGCGGTAGTTCTTGTTCTGTCTGTGGTGTTCCGATTTCTCGAGCAGTGCCATGTGTGCTGGCATTGGCCGACAGCCCTTTTGGAGGTTGTTTCTGGAAGGGGTGTCGTGTGTGCCTATGCCAGCTGGGCTTGTCTTAGTTACAAGCCACATGTGTTGTTTCTGTGGTGGTTGCCACGCCAGTTCTCGTTCACCCGGTGCTCGGCACTTGAGGGCTTGTCCACGAGACAGGTTGTTACCATTACCTGGGACCCCCAGCCCCACGCGTCTGTTGAGGGAGTTCTCTGGGCGACAAGCGTGCTCAAGTCTCAAACTTGGAGCAGAAGGGGAAAACGGTGGGGACAGTGATGTAGAGTCGCTTGTGGAGCTCCCTTAGCTGGGTCTGGGTCACCGAGGTTGTTGTGGTGCTCGTTCGGTGCGGACCAGCTAGTCCTTCTCACTGCCTCGCTCTGCATTGGCTTCGGAGCCACGTAGGGAGGTCAGGCATGGGGCCGCAGCTCGACCGAGCTACGGTGGTTGTGTTGTTCTTTGCTGTGACTCGCTAGCCTCGCTCTATCGGGGAGGTTGTAGGCAGGAGTCAGCAGTTGGTGAGCTGGAGGAGTGGACTGTGTGCCCTCCTCTTAGCTGCTTGTGGCGGTGGCTTGGTTGTTCTTGCTGTGATGTTGCTTCACATGTTGTTTCCGAGCTTGTGTTCTCGTTGCCCTGGTTTACACGGTGGTTGTAGCCTAGCCGTGTCTCGCTTCCTTGGGCTTTGTCGGTTGGCCTTGTGGGCCGTGTTTAGTGGTTTCCGTTTTGCGGGTTCTCTCGGGGTGCCTTGGGTAGGCACCTGACTGTTGTTTCAGTAACCCTTTCCTTGGTGCCGTCCTTGGTGGCACCGACAGGTGTAGTTCCCTGACCTTGTGGCGTGTCAGGGGTCCAGGGTGGTTCTGCTACTGGGCCCTCAACCTGGTGGAAGTTTGAGGTGGCCATGGTTGTGGTGAGACGCTTTTCTCACCTGGTTGTTTGGTGTCTCTCGTGGTGACACCTGGTTGTTCCTTCCCGACCTTGTGGAGGTCTGGGATGTTGGTGCTTGTGTTGTAAGACTCTGGTCTCACGTGGTCGCTTCGGGGTTCTGTGAGCTTCTTTGTCTCGACAGGCGTGTGCCGAGGGTTTGCTTCCACATTTTGTTGCTCTCGCCCGACCCTGGTTGCGGGTCGTGGCGTTGTTCTAGTTTCTTCTGCATGTGTTTAACTCTGCTGGTTCTATGGGAGTCATCTTTGGCCTGACCCGGGTTTGGTCGAGGCGTTTCTCTATTTTCGCTGCTTTGTAGTTCTCTGTGGTAGGCGTTTCTCACTTTACTGCATTGTAGAGTAGTTTGCTTCCGCTTGTTGGAGTTCCTGTTGCTCTGGCTGGTAAGGGACTGGTAATCCCTACTGAGCCTTGTTCGCGAGGCCCACCCCCTACTCTCTTCAGGTAGGGACTCGCTGTTGCAGGAGTTCATTGTTGGACGGTCGTGGTGGTGGCTTGTTGCGCCGTGCGTTGCCAGCAGTGTGAGTTGTTAGCGTGAGTGCTCATTGTACCATGAGTTGAGAGTGTCCTTTTTGCAAGTCCTCGGGGTATGCCCCTTAAGGACTGCACCTTTCTTTTTG
Organism: Colocasia esculenta; assembly: GCA_014218235.1. NCBI lineage: Eukaryota > Viridiplantae > Streptophyta > Magnoliopsida > Alismatales > Araceae > Colocasia > Colocasia esculenta. The sequence goes on from CM024762.1 coordinate 29,429,667, forward strand.
TACCTGTACTTTTATTTGGGACATGTTGTACATAATTTCTTTATTAATGTATGAACTTTTTGTTATAGTTATTTGAATTCATTGCTTATCTCACTGGACTAAATTCTAACCCTTTCGGGTCTTCGGATCCGTGGGTGGCGGCGTGATCTTCAGGGGTCCCTGGCGGGCGGTCCGAGAAGTCATGTCGTTACAGTATTCTCCATAGCATCCTCCAGTAGCTAGGCTTTCTCATCATGTCAGCATAGGTCTGGATGTCCATTGGCTCCATTTGAGTGATAAACTAAGGCCTCAGGCCATTCAAGAATAGTTTGGCCTTCATTCTATCGGTCCTGACCAAATGAGTAGCATATTGGGCCAAGCAAAAGAACTGAGCCTCGTACTCAGGTACAGTAAGCGAACGCTATTTTAAAGCTGCAAACTCAGCGGCCTTCCTCTTCTGTACCCTTTCAGAAAAATATTTATTGTTGAAGTGCTCAACAAACTGTTCCAAGGTCACTTGCTGACCTTGCAATGTTGCTTCTACTGACTCCCATCATGCCCTAACATCCTTTTACAATTGGAAAGTTTCCAGAAGTACCTTATCTTGGTTGTTTCACTGCATGACCCTGAATACCCTCTCAATCTCCTTGACCCAGTGTTCAACAATATTCGGATCAGTACTACCCTCAAACCTCGTTGGGTTCATACTAGGGAAATTCCTATGGAGTTCACTAACTCCACAATTTCCACCACCCTCGTTGGGATCATAAATAGAGCAAATATATAGAGAATGTGATGATAACATTAAACTAAATGCCAAAATTAATTGCAAATAACAACTTCTTATTACATCCATAAAACTTCAGAGCCAACTATTGGGCGCATTGTTCAAATACATGATAGACTCAAGTAAAATAATCTACTATAGACTCTATTTCAAATTCTAAGATTTCTAGTGAGCGTGCTAATACCTAGTAGGATTTACATCTCAATGTATGGGTAATGATATAAGTGATTAACATTTTAATAAATAGAGTCTCTACAAGAACAAGATGACAAGACATGCATGACATTACTAACAAGTTAAAATGGCTGAACATAGTAGAATAATCAACGAATATCATAGCGAATCATGTACTGACATTCATAAGCATTGGACGAGGAATTCAAGAAAAAATGTATCATATGAAAGGAGACTAGCCATATCACACAATAACACATATTCACATGATCAAACATATCATATCCCATGATGGCACATTCAAATCTTGCACACATACCGGTGTCATGCCACACACCACAAGTCCGTACTCTCGCGGTTAATAAGCTCGTTGGGGCGCTCCTCCCCAGGGCTACATAGGGCCCTTATTTGCACAAGTATTAGTCAAATAGACCGAAGTCCCACATTGTGTCGATCAAACATATACATATTGTGGCCACAGATTTCCAAGAACAAGCTCATAGTAACAAGGACATGGTTATTCACGGAGTTCATAGATATGACAATAGCTCAAAAGATCAATCAGACAGCATAACGACTTATTTTTAAGTTTCATAAACTTTAATGTATTTGACCAAGATATGATAGGATGCATACGGAACAAAGTGCACTCTAACTCCAAGGAACTTCTTGATACAACCAGCTTGGTCTCTATGAGGGAATCCACAGAGTATGGAGGCTTACTGAGGTCTTAGTGGAAAGGTTGCTAGTCTGCCAGAACGGAATGTCCAAGAGAGAGCTTCCAATCCCCCAAGAAGGGTGTGCCTATTGTGCAAGTGTGTAAGTGTCGTGACTTGGAGACTTTCCTAACTATGCGTGCAAAGAACGGTAGTATATGGAATAATCGGAAAGCATATCAAATAAAAAAAGTCCAAATTCAGAAAGTCACAAAATAGTTAGGATCATTAAAGGAAAGCTTTAAACAGAGGAGACTCATCTCTAAATATAGCATGTTCTCTTCAAGCAGGTTTATGGCACAACTTATAGCATGACATGTTTAACATTAATCTAGATCATAAAGACACATAATCATAATCAAAGGAAGAGTATGCTCAATCACTTTCATATAGAACATTAGAATCATATTTATGTTATTAACATCTTTTATTATGTGGTGAATTATTTTTAGAGTCTTGGGTGCACACAGATATAAAGGACACTATAAGGAGGCATACAATAACCATAAAATCATGGTTTGTCAAAGTAAGTAGTCTCTAGTGCATAGTAAAATCACGAAACCCATTGACAGGCTATAAGGAGGGTTCAGATTAAAACAAGATGAAATTAATTCTAGGTCTATCACAACCACTTGACTGGACGCCTTTTCCAGTCTCACAGTGGACCCCAAACTCAAACTTACACAAAAATTGAGAGGTTAGGTGGGCGGGAAAAATCGTCAAAATCATGTTCACTTAGTTGGACGTGGTTTACAGATGACTCAAAAATCGAAACGGTATATAAAATGATACATATAGGAGTTAGGGTAGGCTTCAAATTCTCGTCGAGATGACCAAACATGGTTAAAACACCTCAAATTTGTGACCACTTCAGTGGATGCATTTTAGGCGCCTTAAATCGCGTTCACTGGACTGGAGGTGATTCAAGTGCTCAACCCGAACGCAGACTGGGTTGCATGATCTCACATTTTCCTTAACACTCAAGGTTCTAGGGGTTTTCTAATGAAATGCTTAATATGAAACGTGTTGGAAACTTGGTGAAGAATAACCCTATGGCTTTTGTTTCATCCAATTTGACCTAGGGATGCATAAATCATTAAGTTAACAAGAAAATCCCAATAACTGTGCGACTATCACAAAATGCTTAATACTCTTTACACACACAATAAAAATTGGGCAAAATAGGGGAAAATGAAAGTAGACTTGAAAATATTTCAGATGGTATATGCCATGTTAAGTTTGAGCTGAGATCACCTATCTTTGGTCGCTTCCAACACCAGGGTCCTTACAGGTCGAAGTAGATGCTAAGGGGATGAAGACTCCTCGAATTTGTGCTCCTAGCTTGTCCCCCTTGCTCTTGGAAGCTCTTCCCATGTCCAAAAATAGAGAGAGAGATCTAAAGTCGGCCGTAGGGGTCTTATGATGGTTTTATAAAGCTATGATGGTTCAATTTCGAGTTTGGAGTTTCCTAATCTCATGGTAGGAGTCCTACCAACTCTAGAACTTCCATAAGAGTTATTTCCCTATCAAATCCATTCCTATTTGGTAAGTTTTAGGGAGCAAAATCGTGCTCCCATGTTGGGCTTAGGTTTAGACATGATTTATAGCCCATTTTCCCCATCTTTAGGCTTAATTGAACCCTTTTACTATTGGGTACGGGGCTAACACAAATTTTTAACATTAATTACCTATGTTTGTCCACCTATTGGACTATTAGTTCCATCATTTATTAGTTAACCAATTTATTTATGTGTACGACTTGGGTTTTCTTTCACTTTACAAATTATTGAAAATAGCGGGTTACTACAGGTGTACTAGTGTGTAGGTTCCTCTTCAGGCTGTGAAGGGAATACCAATTAAGTTGAGTGTTGCATTGTAGGACTGCTGAATTAGCTATTAAGAAAATCTAGAAAGGAGGGTTTAATAGATTTCTAACAATTTAAAGCAAACATTGATCAAATTCAAAATCTATAGTTGATGTAGAGATCTAGGGTAAACGCAGATCAAATTTGAGTTTGATTGTGTGTGCAAAGTGTGGATTCAAAGATGGAAAGATGATAGCAATAAGGATTAGTGAACGTGCCTATCAATCATCTAGTGTTAGATTAGATGAAACCATGATAACACATGAATTTAATGTGGTTCGGAGTATACAACTTGTGTGTCCTATGTCCACCATCTACACATACACACAAATTGCTTATAAACCAAGTTCAGAACACACACACAGTGACACACGACCTGAGATGATGGAAGTCTCATATCAAATCATGCATGCTTTAATTGAGCACAAGGATTGCCCAATTCAACATCCCACACATTGAAGATAATAGAATTGAATTACGAGTAGAGAATTCAAACACAATGATAAGTAGATGATCAGATTTGAATCCTCCAAGCTCTTTATCTAGGTCTTCTAGCTTCGAATTGCAGAAGACTGTTGTGGATCCTTGAGCTTTGATGATGAATTTGACCTCAGATTGATCTCCTCATTTGGAGATTTTGGTCTTCTGCCCCTAGAGCTTGAGCAAAGCACTGGGGAGCCCTTCTCTGGTTGCTACAACTTTTTCCTTGAGTTGTGTGGGCTCACTCTTCAAAAGAGGCAGAGAGGCCCTTATATATGTGTGTTCTTATCCTCTTTAGTTTCTTCTTCTTCATCATCTTTTTTATGTTCTTCAGCCTATTGAATTTTCAGAGTCCTGGTGACTCTTCCATTGATCATTCTATAACCCATTATGTGCGTAGTGGTGATGTCATATGCACTTATGCTCTTTAAGGTGATTAGTTCAACAGGAACCACAGATACTCCCACATATCTGAGCACAGATGTAATAGGGTAGACATATGGTATGGATCTTTTGGGATTACTATAACACTGTCCAATGAAATCAACCATCAAAACTGGAAGATTGATCTGTTATTTCTTAAGGATGTGGTAGAATAGTCACTTGTGAGTTTCACTGACCAACTCCCTGCTACCATCCTTTCAAAAAATAAGAGTAGTGAACATATGATGTATCATTCTATTCAACGGTGGAAAGGTATTGTCAATCAATCTAGAAATTCTTTTGGTTTCATCATAGGGTTGATTGGTCATCAAGGTATAAGTCTCTTTATTCACTTCAGTTTTCCAGTTAAACTTAGGATTCTTCGAAAAGTCTTTCTTGGTGAAAGGTTTGAATTTACCTTTGCCTCTCATCCTCAATTTTTTTTAAAAATGTCTTGTCAATAAAGCCATTTCACTGTCATTGTCATGATCAGAAGAGTCATCATTATCATCATCACTATCATTAAAAAATTTAGAACTAGATGATGCTTTCAATGCAAGTGGTTTCTTCTGATGTATCTCAGTCTCATTTCTTTTAAGTTTAATCTATTTGTCATCAAGAAACCTATTAGCTCATCTAATTGCATTGTTGAGAGATTTTTACAATCCTCCATTACGGTGGGCTTTGTGTGCTAGGTAGGTGGAAGGTATCTCAACACCTTCCTTACAAGGTCACTTTTAAAGTATTCTTTCCCAAGCCCTTTAAGCCATTAACAATCAACATGAATCTATCAAACATCTCAGAAATAGTTTCATCATGCATCATTTTAAATATTTCATAATAAAAAACAAGCATGCTGGTTTGGTCTCTCTTACCTCAGAGGTTCCTTCATAGATAAGCTGTAATTTATCTCACATTTCTTTTGTGGACTTACAAGATGATACTCTGGAGTATTCCTTGGGATGAATGGCACATTGCATCATGTTCATTGCACTCCAGTTGAGTGTGGCCTTCCTGATTTGCTCCCTTGTTATGTGTCCTCGTCTTCATGCAGTTCAGCAGGTCCTTTACTCACAATCTTCCCAAGCTTATAGTCTTAAGCTCTTAAAAACACCTGCATGTGATTTTTCCAGCATGAGTAATCAATACTATCAAAAAATGGTAACCTGGACACTGAGTGTCTCTCAACCCCCTATTCACATTCATCATTCAGAAACTCTTTTGATTGTTAGATCAAATACTTAAACAACAATATGGAGAGACCTTGCTCTAATACCAATTGTCGGATTGCAGAATTAGCTATTAAGGAAATCTCGAAGGCGGGAGAATAGATTTTTGACAATTTAAAGCAAATACTGATCAAATTCGAAATCTACAGTTGATTTAGGGATTTGGAGTAAACACAGATCAAAATTGAGTCTGATTTTGTGTGCAAAGTGTGGATTCAAAGATGGCAAGATGATAGAAATAAGGACTAGTGAACATGCCTATCAATCATCTAGCATTTAGATTAGATCAAACCACGAGAACACATGAATTTAAGGTGGTTCCGAATACACAACTTGTGTATCCTACGTCCACCGTCCACACACACACACACAAACTACTTATAAAGCAAGTTCAGAACACACACACAGTAAAACACGACATGAGATGATGGAAGTCTGAGACTAAATCATACATGCTTGAATTTAGTGCAAGGATTGCCCAATTCAACATCCCACACACTGAAGAAGATAGAATTGAAGTATAAGTAGAGAATTCAAATACAATGAGTAGTAGATGATCAAGTTTGAATCCTCCAAGCCCTTTATCCATGTCTTCTAGCTTCAAATCGCAGCAGACTGATGTGAATCCTAGGGCTTTAATGATGAATTTTACCTCAAATTGATGTCCTCAGTTGGAGCTTCTGGTCTTCTACCTCTGAGCTCGAGCAGAGCACTGGGGAACCCTTCTCTGGTCGTTGCAACTTTTTCCTTCCGTTGTGTGGGCTCACTCTTCAAAAGATGTAGAGAAGCCCTTATATATGTATGTCCTTATCCTCACACTTACATGGGAGTGCGTGTGTATGGGAAAAGATGCCCTAATAGTTGCCTCATGTCGCTCATGTGCTTGGCCATCACATTTTATGATTGTCGACAAATGCACAATGGTTGTCGACAACTACTACTTTAGGTTCTTCACCAGTATTGACACTTTCAAGAGAACATATAGTTGTCGACAACTACTGTCCCAGCCAGAACCGCATTTCTGTGTACAACCTTTGTTTGTCGACAAGTGGTTGTTGGTTGTCGACGAGTATTCTTTAGTTGTCGACCAGTGGTTGTTGGTTGTCAAAAACTACCATTGTATATACTGATTTTTTTTTTTGATAAATATATGCCACAGGGTTAGTGACCGATTGAGTGCATTCCTCCCCATCAGGGTGGAATGGTCCCACTCCCCCAGGCTATCAACCTTCTACACAAAAATTTTTATTTACATATAAAGAAGCATTACAATACCTTCGGAGCATGCCTCTGATAGGGAACAAAAAGATATCTAAATAAAGAGATTAAATAAATCTGAAACTACTAAGCGCCATGCGATCTCGAAAAAGGGGCGCAAAACAGGAGCTGGGTAACTTCCTAGAGGAATTAAAAACCTCATTCCTACACATATGACAAGCATAACTGGCCAAAGTATCACACAATCAGGAAAAGTGGGTTTTCCGATAGAATCATTCCGTCAGAAATCTGCCAAAAATCCGTCGGAAAACAGATCTTCCGACAACTTTCCAACGAACGACCGTCGGAAAAAGTCTGTCAGAAAAATAGCGTCAGAAATTACTGACGAGACAAAAATCCATTGGTAATTCGTCGGTACTTCCGACAGAAATATCCGTCGAAAAATTCTGTCGGAAATTCCAACGGAATTTTTCGATGACAAAATTAGTCGATAAATTCTGACGGAAAGTTTAGACAAAAAATCCGTCGAAACTTTCGACGGATTCACCGAAGGAAATAACCGTCGGTAGTAGGTAACTTCTGACGGAAATTGTTGTCGGTAAACCGTCGGAAATGCCGACGGTTTTTCCGACAGATACATTCCGTCGGCAATCTTGTATGCCGACGTTGTTTCCGATGGATACTGTCCATCGCAAAATCCGTCGGAAATACACCACTTAATTTTTTAAAAAAATATATAATTAAATTAACAATGATAAATTACAAAACCTGCTAAAAAATTAATACATTCCACAATAAATAACAATTAACATAAAATCATCACTCACAATAAATATAAATAATACACAATAATAAGAAATAAAAATCAAGAAAGGTCTGTTGGATCGTCCGCTGTCCCCGCCTCATGATCGTAAGGTACCGGAGGATCCTATATTAAAAAAAAGAATATTAGAAACATAAATAAAAAATAATATAACATTATTTTCAAAATTTTAAATTTAAAACATATGAATATTCACTAAGTTTAATTAGAAAATATTTATGATCCTTTACACTTGAATTTTATTTTAGATTAGTGGTTTGAGCGCCGAACCCAATCCGAGAATCCGAATAGAACTCCATCAATTCTCACACGTCACTCTTACCCATCCGGTCATGCCAGAATGAACAGCATGCCGATCGGATCATTATTTCTGATTTTGGACCACCAAGATGCGTGTTCTGATTTTTTACACTTTGATTTTTTTTTAGATTAGTGATTTGAGCGCCGAACCCAAACCGGGAATCCGATTAGGATTCCGTCAGTTCCCACACGTCATTGTCACCCACCCGGTTGTGTCGGAACTAACGCCACACCGATCGGATCTCTATTTCTAATTTTGGACCCCCAGGGTGCGTGTTTTGATCCTTTACACATGTTTTTTTTTAGATTAGTGATTTGAGAGCCGAACCCAAATCGAGAATCCGAATAGGATACCGTCAGTTCCCACACATCATTGTCACCCACCCAGTCATGTCAGAGCAAACGGCACGCTGATCGGATCTTTATTTCTGAATTTGGACCCCGGGTTGTGTGTTTTCATCCTTTACACTTATGTTTTTTTTAAGATTAGTGGTTTGAGCGCCGAACCCAATCCGAGAATCCGAATGGAATCCCGTCAATTCTCACACGTCACTCTCACCCACCCAGTCGTGTCGGAGTGAACGGCACGCTGATCGGATCCTTATTTCTGATTTTGGACCCCCAGGTTGCGTGTTCGGATCCTTTACACTTATGTTTTTTTTAGATTAGTGATTTGAGCGCCGAACCCAAACTGGGAATCCGATTAGGATACCGTTAGTTTCCACACATCATTGTCACCCACCAAGTCGTGTCGGAGTGAACGGCACGTCGATCGGATCCCTATTTCTAATTTTGGACCCCTGGTTGCGTGTTTTGATCCTTTACACATGTTTTTTTAGGATTAGTAGTTTGAGCGCCGAATCCAATCTTGGAATCTGAATGGAATTCCGTCCATTCTCACACATCACTCTCACCCACCAGGCTGTGTCAGAGCAAATGGCACGCCGATCGGATCCTTATTTCTAATTTTGGACCCCTAGGTTGTGTGTTCTGATCCTTTACACTTGGGTGTTTTTTAGACTAGTATATTGAGCATCGAACACAAACCGGAAGTCCGATTAGGATACCGTCAGTTCCCACACGTTAATGTCACCCATCCGGTCATGTTGGAGTGAACGGCACGTCGATGGGATCCCTATTTCTGATTTTGGACCACCGGGTTGCATGTTTTGATCCTTTACACATATTTTTTTTAATTAGTGATTTGAGTGCCGAGCCCAAACCGGAAATCCGATTAGGATACCATCAGTTCCCACATGTCATTGTCACCACCCGATCATGTTGGAGCGAACGGCACACCGATCGGATCTCTATTTCTAATTTTGGACCCCCGGGTTGCGTGTTTTGATCATTTACACATATTTTTTTAAGATTAGTGGTTTAGGCGCCGAACCCAATCCGGGAATCCGAATGGATTTCTATCAATTCTCACACGTCACTCTCATCCACCCGGTCGTGCCAGAGTGAACGGCACGCCGATCGGATCTCTATTTCTGATTTTGGACCCCCAGGTTGCGTGTTCTGATCCTTTACACTTAGGTTTTTTTTAGACTAGTGATTTGAGCGCCGAACTCAAACCGGGAATCTGATTAGGATACCGTCAGTTCCCACACATCACTGTAACCCACCCGGTCGTGTCGGAGTGAACGGCATGCCGATCAGATCCCTGTTTCTGATTTTGGACCCCCGGGTTGCGTGTTTTGATCCTTTACACTTATAATTTTTTAAGATTAGTGATTTAAGCGTCGAACCCAATCCGGGAATCCGAATGGAATTCCGTCAATTCTCACACGTCACGCTCACCCACCCGGCCGTGTCGGAGTGAATGGCACACCGATTGGATCCCTATTTCTTATTTTGGACCCCCAGGTTGTGTGTTCTGATCCTTTACACTTAGGTTTTTTTAGACTAGTGATTTGAGCGCCGAACCCAAACCGGGAGTCCGATTAGGATATCGTTAGTTCCCACACGTCACTATCACCCACCCGGACATGTCAAAGTGAACGGCATGCCGATCGGATCCCTATTTCTGATTTTGGACCCCCAGGTTGCGTGTTTTGATTCTTTACACTTATGTTTTTTTTAGATTAGTGATTTGAGCGCCAAACCCAAATCGGGAATCTGATTAGGATACCCTCCGTTTCCACACGTCATTGTCACCCACCCGGCCATGTCGGAGCGAACGACATGCCGATCGGATCCCTATTTCTGATTTTGGACCCCCGGGTTGCATGTTTTGATCCTTTACACTTGAATTTTATTTTAGATTAGTGGTTTGAGCGCCGAACCAAATCCGGGAATCCGAATGGAATTCCGTCAATTCTCACACGTCACTCTCACCCACCCGGTCGTGTTGGAGTGATTAGCACGCCGATCGGATCCCTATTGCTGATTTTGGACCCCCAGGTTACGTCTTCTGATCCTTTACACTTAGGTTTTTTAGACTAGTGATTTGAGCGTCGAACCCAAACCGAGAATCCAATTACGATACCGTCAGTTCCCACACGTCACTGTCACCCACCTGGTCATGTTAGAGTGGACGACACGCTGATCGAATCCCTATTTCTGATTTTAGAACCCCGCGTTGTGTGTTTTGATCTTTTATACTTTTGTTTTTTTAAGATTAGTGGTTTGAGCGCCGAACCCAATCCGAGAATCTGAATAGAATTCCGTTAATTCTCACACATCACTCTCACCCATCCGATCATGTCGGAGTGAACGACACACCGATCGGATCCCTATTTTTGATTTTTGACCCCTAGGTTGCGCGTTCGGATTCTTTTCATTTAGGTTTTTTTTAGATTAGTGATTTGAGTGCCGAACTCAAATGGGGAATCTGATTAGGATTGTCAGTTCATACATGCCACTGTCACCCACTCGGTCGTGTCGGAGCGAACGACACGCTGATCAGATCCCTATTTCTGCTTTTGGACTCCCGGGTTGCGTATTTTATTCTTTTCATTTTGGTTTTTTTATACATATCAGGTGGCTTTTTTATTCTTCCATAAGTTGATTGTACAAAGAGACCTTCTTTTTAGGCTTCTTTATTTTTTTCCCCCTTTTGAGCTCTTTGGACAATATCTCACCTACTTCTTAAACAAAAAATAATAATATTTTTCACTCTACTTCTTAAACAATAATTGGGTTTTTTTTAAGATTAGTGGTTTGCATGTTTTAACAGTTTAGATTAGTGGTTTCATTTCATTCAAACTATATGAAATTAATAGTAATACTGACCTCAAGGGCTTGCTGTGAGGGGCCTGCTCCTCGGATGGCAGCGACCACCTGCTCGACCATGATGCCAAGGTGCAGCTGTAGCTCTTCCCGGATGAGGGTTCTAATGTCCGATCCACCACTGCCGGGCGTCACAGTAGATGAACTCGCGTAGGCCGGATGAGCGACCGAACTCGCATATGAGGACAACACTGGAGTAGTATCTAGGCTGTCCCCAAAGCTATACACTCGGCTCTTCCTCGGCCCTCCCGCAGCGTCAACCCAGGCCTTCGGATCCAAGTCTGGCTAGGGAGTGCCCTCTACATAGCGATCCGCGATCGTGCTGTCATTGGTCTCTTGCAGATCAAATTAAAAATGTATTATTCAAATCATATTTTTTAATATCTAAATTGAATTCAAAAATTATATTTTGACTTACAGCAATCGTTCGAGCACGCTCGTTGACATAGTCATCTGTCCCCTTCCGTTTATGAGTCGGATCAAATAACTCACGAAAAGTAAGGGCACGCTCGAGCTCGTGACGCTTACAATTCAACAAAAGTAGTTAGTTTCATAATAATAATTAATGTATTAAGCAATTGAACAATAATATGCTTACCAATTTATGGTTGTGGGTCGCATAAGATACTGACCCACTAGTATGCACATTCCTCTCCGGATCAGCTGCTCGATTGTGTTTAGCTGCCTGTGACCTCTCCTACCATGGTCCAGTAGCCCAACGATGACAAAGGGACTCCCAATAGTCCCTCCTCATCCACACCGGGCCATAATCCATCTAAGTTGTAGGATCCTCGGTGCCTATGGTCTTCACTGACTTGTCCCGGGCCTCCCGCATCGACTTTCTGTAATTAGTCTGGGCAGTAGACTCCCAGATGACTAGTGCTCGAGGGAGATCCTCCGGTCTCGTAAACATGTACCTTCGCTGTTTAGAAATGAAATTACTCAACTTTGTGCACTAACAGAGAGAGATAGTAATTAAAGAAATGACTTCAAATCAGTAAAAAATAATAATACCGTGAACATATCAAATAACAGATCCCGGACAGATGGGGGGAACTCTTTCCATGAGTCCACTGCTCCTGGAACGTGTGCATGCAGCAACGACGTAATATAGTGGGAAGCAAGTCCTGGATCTATCTTCCCTCTGTAATTGCACATTAATTTTCTACAAGAACTATGTAACATAAATAACAAATAAAGTAAGTTTGAAGTGATTAAGTTTACCCAAAAATCCAGCACAGCTGGCATCCAGCTGGCTGAGACACCTCCTCTGCCGCTGGATGATGGTTCTCTACCTCTGTTGGAAACATACATGTACCTGCTGCTGAATGGGATGGGAAAGGTGATGCTACTGGGCGAGAGGCGGACCCTACAAAATTATATGCACGTTAGAAAATATAAAGTTAATATGAACAGTAATATATAGAGTTTTATGTTTGGGTACATATACATATACCTGTCGCCAAGACAACTGGCGTAGTTGGGGAGGCGGTCTCTGTAAAATTATATGCACGTTAGAAAATATAAAGTTAATATGAACAGTAATATATAGAGTTTTGTATTTGGGTACATATATATATACTTGTCGTCGGGACAACCAGCGTAGTCGGTCGGAAGGCGGACCCTGCAAAATTATAAGCACGTTAGAAAATATAAAGTTAATATGAACATAATATATAGAGTTTTGTGTTTGGGTATGTCATGCCCCAACGCGGAATATCGAAATGCGAGGCAATTGCAAGTAAACGGGTGCAGAGCAAGTACTAGACATCAAACCATTGCACAATGAATAATACTAAAGCGAATACCTTTCATTAATAACTTTCCAAATGTCTAATTACAACCACTAATATCATAGCCATTCTATAGGGCCTAATTACATTGAAATAAGAGTAAAAGACTAAACTAAAACTCTAACATAATCTCTAGGACACTAGGGTACTCGTGACGTCACTCCTGGTCGTTCCCATCCTCTTGAGTGTATGTATCATCCTCGGTTTCACCTGAGAACACAACGACAAATAACGCAAGGTGAGCGATAACGCCCAGTAGGACTTAAATCTCAATACTCAAGCAGGCTTTAAATGATTAATGTATTAAAGATAGAGTAACTAATGATAGAGCGAGAGAGTCAAGTAAAGTGAGAGATAACATGATAACACGTGAGCGAAATAGCACAAGTTTCCAAATATAGCACAAACGTCAAGTATAGCACAAATAGCAAGATGGCCATAGCACAATAGCACAAAGTATAGCAATAGCACAACAAGTATAGCATAGCACTTTGTTGTCAACAAACAACGAGAGAATATAGCACTTTTGATTGTCATTAGATTAATCTAGATAGTATGGCACTTGGATGTAATGCCGACATCTTGATCCTTTAACTCCCATGGGCAAATGGCACTTTCGGGCGCTCTCCCCAGGACCAGATCGGGCCCTATTGCGTTGGCATTGGTTATGTTATTTATCTTTAGACATTCAGTCAATGGCCAATATAGAGTACCAAGGAAATAGATGAGAGCACTAAATGAATAGACGAGATAGTAGAGTGAACGTGAAAATATGAGCGAGTAGAGCATAGATGAGAGCTAGTGGACATTGTACGTAACACGTCGAGTAATCAGGTGATAGTAATAGTTGCACAACACGTGCACTTGGTGTTGGCAGTCAAGTGGAACTCATGACTCTACCACTGGCCATGTTAAGCACAGGTTCAGAGGTCCGGCATGATTCAAGATAATAGCGAACTTCTAATAGCTGTTTGGATCATATCGATCCCTAAAGGGGGTAGTTGGTGTTAGGGTACAACCGGCTCGTCGACCATGTGGGAATCCATGGACAAAGGAGACTTACGGAGGCCTTGAACAAAGACTCACTAGTCCCGCAGAAGGAGTATCCGACAGAGAGTTCGTCCATGTCAAGAAAGTGTGTATATAGAAACAAGTGCTCGACATTCTAGAGGAGTTCTAGAACAGTGGAGCGTCAGTATCGGTGTTCCAAAACATCGCACGAGTCGTAAAATAAAGTAATTTAATTCCAAAATTTTACCAGACATATTTAGTAACATGTTAATGCCAATTAAGCCATATTTGGAAGGTTCAAAGTGTGTGCATGTGTCATGAAATCATATATGAAAATTAGTCATGTGTATGTATTTTAAATCACATATAAATGTTCAATTTATATTAAGTGAAATTACTGCGGGTATAACTGGGATTAAAGGGTATAAGCATAATAGGCAATTAGAGCATTGCAAATCAGGGGTTTTCTGTAAAATTCCTCTGAACGCGAAGCACCCCAATAAGGGTTGCGATGGGTTCAGCGTAGATCGCGACATGGGCTTGCACTGATTGCGACAGGCTGTTCAAGACAGGCACTGAGATCGCGACAGAGGCAGGAAGGGAACGCGACGGGTCAGTCAGGTCAGGCACATAGATCGCGACGACACGGCCTGTCGCGTTCAGAACGCGACGTGCCTGTCTGTTGCGACTAGACCCCAGAACACGGCCTATCGGGCCATCACGTTCTCAGGGCCTACGCCTGAGTCCGACAGGAATCTGACAGGACTTTGGATTGCGGGCCAAACTTAACATATTTGACACACGAGTTTTTAGAAATTAAGAACAAATAGCACAGTCGATGAAAAATAATGAAACTAGTTGCATATTGATCTAGACATGCATGAGTACTTACAGTAAATAGGAATTTGACAATAGATAGGGTTTCGGCATGCTTTATTCACATCAAACATGAAGTACATGATACATTGAACAATAGAGATGAGAGATTTAATTCGCAAGATAGGATGGACTAAAATTAGGGCTTTTAGGGGTGAAAGAATGCTAACAACCCTCAAAACCTCCAATAAAAATTTTGAGGCTTAAGGTTTAAGGAACATGGAGATCAAGAGGTATGAAGGGGGTTCGGGGTCATGTAAGTTGCAGAACTTTAAAAATCCCTAACATAGGATTGGGTTGCAGGAAAAATACAAAATTTTAGAGCTTTGTTCATGATGATTGGAGTAACCTACAGATAAATTTTCATAGTTTATTCTCGTGAGAATGCCTACCTTTTACGCTTTTCCTCTTCTAGGGTTTGAAGATGAAGAACTCAGGAAGAAGCTTTGATGGATCTTCCTCTCCACGATTCCTCCTCCTCTTGGCCTCTCCTTCTAGTCCAGCAACCCCTTGGCACGAGCTAGGGTCAGCCATGAGGGATTTGAGAGAGTATTTAAGCTTTCTCTCCTTCCCTTTCCTAGTTGGACTCTAATTCCCATTAATTCCGAGTTTCCTATTTTCCTCTCCCTTTTTAAGTAAGAGATCTCCTAATTGGGGTTGAGAGAGAGGGATTTTGTGGCCAAGTAATTGGGGTAGGTTTAGGATTCCAAATCCAACACAAACCACTTATTTTAATGCATTAAATACCCTCTTTTCATTTAAGCAATATTTTAGTTACGAATTTAGGGTAATTTTCCATTATTCTCCTTTTTATAAATCCAATTTTTGGCCCACTAAATTCCAATGGGTCAATTTAATAAAACCCATTACTTATTTTCATTTGATGGGTTTTATTTAATTCTCTTTTCTTTGATTTTCTAATTAATTTAATTAGTTTCCTTTTATTGATTTTCCAATTATCAAAATTTTAATATTATTTAGATTTTTATTTTCAGAAAAATCCCGGTTGCTATATCCTCCCCCTCTTAAAAGAATTTGGTCCCCAAATTCATATAATAATATAGGAGAGAATGTCTTACCGAAAAGATCTGGGTAGTTCCGTCTGATGATTCCTTCCGGTTCCCATGTAGCTTCTTCCACTCCGCGGTTATTCCACAGAACCTTAACCACGTGGATGGGACGGTTCCTGAGTTGTTGCACTTTCTATTCTAATATCTTGACTGGATTCTCTTCGTATGTCACATCCTTGTTCAGCACCAACTTCTCGTGGCAAATGACGTGGGTAGGGTCATAGACATATTTCCTGAGCATGGAGACATGGAACACATTGTGTACACATGCCAGATCCGGTGGCAATGCCAGTCGGTATGCAACCTCACCAATCTTTTTTAGTACCTCAAAAGGACTGATGAATCTAGGACTAAGCTTCCCTTTCACACCAAATCTTTGGATGCCACGAGTAGGTGACACCTTTAGGAATACATGATCACCGACTTGAAATTCCAAGTCTCGCCATCTTTTGTCGGCATAGCTTTTTTGTCTGGACTGAGCAGTCTTAAGCCGATCTCTAATCACCTGAATGTCCTTTGTGGTACGTTGCACCATGTCCGGGCCTAGCCATTGCTGTTCTCCAACCTCATTCCAGCAAGCAGGAGATCTACAATTCCTACCGTAGAGTGCTTCGAACGGTGCCATCTTGATGCTCGCCTGGTAACTATTGTTGTAGGCGAACTCAATAAGGGATAGATGCTCATTCCAATATCCTTGGAAGTCTATAGTTTAAGCTCTCAACATGTCTTCCACTATTTGGTTGGTCTTTTCAGTTTGCCCATCAGTTTGTGGATGGAACTAGGTACTAAAGTTAAAATGAGATGTGAATCTCAGATCTCGATCTGAGATTATGGATGATGGAACTCTGTGCAGTCTCACTATCTCCTTGACAATAGGGCAGCTAGTACCTCCACTGACTCTTTATAGGCAGAAATGGGCGGATTTGGTTAGTCGGTCCACAATTACCCATATGGCGTCGAGTCCACCACGAGTCTTGGGTAAACCCATGATGAAGTCCATGCTAATGCTTTCCCATTTCCATTCCAGAATATCCAGCGGTCTGAGTACACCAGCAGGGCACAGGTGTTCCGCTTTTACTTGTTGGCAAGTAAGGCAGTGTGCGGCATGTTCAGCTACCTCTCTTTTCATGTTCGGCAACCAAAACGTTCTTTTCATGTCTTGATACATTTTGGTACCTCTGGATGAATAGTGTACTTTGTCTTGTGAGCTTCATCCATTATCTTCCTCTTCAGTTCTTCATTGTCGGGGACACATGTCCTTCCTTAAAACACCAGTCTTCCATCCTCTGTCATAGCGAAGTCCGGTCTTTCAATTAGAGTTTCTTTGACTCGAACTAAGAATGGATCATCATCTTATTGAGCTGTGATCTCTTCCAACAAGTCGGATTGAATCTTGATATTGGCAACCAAGACTCGATCATCCCTATGTTCAATATTTAAGTCTAACCTTGCGAATTGTTCTAGTAGCTGCATCTCGCCAAGGACTAGACTTGAAACAGAAGCCATCGGCTTTCTACTAAGTGCATCAGCCACGGCGTTACCCTTGCCTGGATGGTATTGGATGTTGAAATCGAAATCCTTCAGATATTCTAGCCATCTTCTCTGTCTCATGTTGAGTTCTTTCTAGGGGAATAAATACTTCAGACTTTTATGGTCTGAGTATACAGTGAATTTCTCTCCATACAAGTAGTGTCTCTAGAACTTTAGGGCGAAGACCACTGCTGCCAACTCTAGACCATGCACGGTGTAGTTGACTTCATGCGTCTTCAGTTGTCTTGAAGAGTAGGTGATGACTTTCTCCTTTCGCATCAATACACATCCTAGCCCAATTCCCGAGGCATCGGTGTAGACAGAGAAACCTTCTCCCTCTATAGGCAGAGCGAGAACAGGTGCTGAGGTAAGACGGTCTTTAAGAGTTTGGAAACTTTTCTCACACTCTTTACTCCAGGAGTAGGGATTCTCCTTTTGTGTTAGACGCATGAGAGGAACAGCGATCTTTGAGAAGTCCTTGATGAACCGCCTGTAGTAGCCAGCCAGTCCTAGGAAGCTTCTTATCTCGGTGACTTTGGTTGGTCTCTCCCAATTGAGTACAGCTTCGACTTTGGAGGGATCAACGGAGATGCCGTCCTTTGAGATGACATGGCCCAAGAAGGACACTTCTTCGAGCCAAAATCCACACTTGCTAAGCTTTACGTACAGTCTGTTGTCTCGCAAGACTTGCAGTGCTATCTTCAGATGTTCTTCATGCTCTTCTTTAGTCTTTGAATATATGAGGATATCATCGATGAAGACGACCACGAACTTGTCAAGGTATGGCCGATATATGTTGTTCATGAGTTGCATAAAGGCTGCAGGAGCATTGGTTAGACCAAATGGCATAACGACGAATTCATAATGTCCATACCTACTCCTGAAAGTCATTTTAAAGATATCGTCATATTTGATCCTCATTTGATGATAGCCAAATCGAAGATCGATCTTGGAGAAATATTGAGCTCCGGATATTTGGTCGAACAGTTCATCGACCCTGGGCAATGGGTATTTGTTCTTGATGGTGAGCTGATTGAGTTGACGATAGTCGATGCATAGCCTCATCGATCCATCTTTCTTCTTGACGAATAGTACAGGTGCTCCCCATGGGGAAGTACTTGGTCTAATGAACCCCTTCTCTAGCAGCTCCATCAACTACGTCTTCAACTCCTTTAGCTCGGGAGGTGATATCCGGTACGGTTGACGCGATATTGGGGCAGCTCCAGAGATCAACTCTATGGCGAAGTTGACATCACGCACTGGGGGAATCCCTAGCAGATCTTCAAGAAACACATCGGGGTAATCCTGGACTATGTGGATGTCTTCTATCTTAGAAACCTTCTTTTCAACAACTACGGCTGCTAGGAAAGCAATGCATCCTTTCCTTATCATGTAGTGGGCTTTTATGGCGGAGATTAGAGACATTCGTCTCTTATGTCTAATCTCGGAGAATGCCAATTTAGGAAAGTCACTAAAGGTCACCCTTCCCTTCTTACAATCGACACTTGCCCTTTAAGTGGACAACCAGTCGGCTCCTAAATTACATCGTAGCCTTCCATGGGCATACACACTAGGTCGGCTTTTAGGTTATGGTCTCCGATCATTACATCGGTAGAGGGAAAGCATTTGTTCAATTTCTCCTTTTCTCCTAGTGGCGGTCTGACAGAGAACTCACAACCCATGGATACAGGTTTTGCAGTCAGGGTATCAGCAAAGTTTTGAGATATAAAGGAATGAGTTGCTCCAGTATCAAATAAGACAAATGCTGATAAGGAGAAAACTTGTAGAGTATCTTCTACCACGCCACTGTCCGTAGCGGGTTTCTCATCATGCAGAGCTTGTAGTCGGCCCTGTTTCTTAGGCACATTAGGGCACCTCTCATTCTCTTTTAGTAGTGGGCACTCGGGGATGCGGTTCTCGCGACTTCTACAGTGCAGACATACGCCGACCTTCCTCCAACATTCATCAACCGTGTGACCCGGCTTGTCGCTGTGTTTGCAGTTGCTTTTTGCTAGAGTGTATGGGACTATCGCCTTGGGTTTCCTTTCTTGGCTAGGACCCTCTGTGAGGTTGAGGGGACACTTCTTGCCATTGTTTGGCCTAGCAGATGATTGACCCGAGGTCAATTCCTTCTTCACGAACTTCCCTTTGATACGGTCGGTGAAGTCTGTAGCATCTTCCAGTAGCTGAGCTTTATTCACCATCTCGGCATAGGTCTGGATGTCGAGAGGTGCTAGTTGGGTGATGTATTGTGGCTTATGGCCGTTGAAAAAGCGCTTAGCCTTCATTCTTTCAGTAGCTACCAGGTGTGCCGCATACCTTGCCAGTCTAGAGAATTGGGCCTCATATTCAGCTATAGTCAGGCTCCTTTGTTTCAGAGCAGTGAATTCTACAGCCTTCCTTTCTTGGACACGCTCAGAGAAGTACTTGGAGTTGAAAGCTTCTTTAAACTCGTTCCAGGTGAATTTCCCGTTCTCTCTAGTAGCTTCCACTGACTCCCACCAAGCGCGGGCATCCTTTTCGAGTTGGAACATGGCCAGCAGCAGCTTATCCCCCGCTACGCATTGCATGACACGCAAGATTCCTTCCGTTTCCTTTAGCCAGTGCTCGGCTTCATCCCGATCCGTGGATCCACTGAACCTAGGTGGGTTCAAACTTTTGAAGTTAGGATGCAGATCACCTGCAACGACACGATTTCCCCCGCCTTGGGTAGCTTGCATAATTGTGCGTGTCAGTTCTGGATGGTTTGTTGCATGCCCCTCATTTGAGCACGTTCAACAGTCATCTTTGTTGCTTAATTCCTACAAAATAGCTTACTGTTATGATACTGATGTGAAATTTAATTCGTGCGTGTGTGAGTTTATTTTAGCTAGTTACCCTTGGCTCTAACCACAACTCACATAGGTAGGATAATTGACTCTAGTCGTGGCTGGTCAACCTAGATCATCATATACTTAAGAACAACCTAGGCTTTGACACCACAAAACTGTCACGCCCCAACGCAGAATATCGGAACGCGAGGCAGTTGCAAGTAAACGGGTGCAGATCAAGTACTAGACATCAAACCATTGCACAATGAATAATACTAAAGCGAATACCTTTCATTAATAACTTTCCAAATGTCTAGTTACAACCACTAATATCAGAGCCATTCTATAGGGCCCAATTACATTGAAATAAGAGTAAAATACTAAACTAAAACTCTAATAAAATATCTAAGACACTAGGGTACTCGTGACGTCACTCCTGGTCGTTCCCATCCTCTTGAGTGTATGTATCATCCTCGGTTTCACATGAGAACGCAATGACAAATAACGCAGGGTGAGCGATAACGCCTAGTAGGACTTAAATCTCAATAGTCAAGTAGGCTTTAAATGATTAATGTATTAAAGGTAGAGTAACTAATGATAGAGCGAGAGAGTCAAGTAAAGTGAGAGATAACATGATAGCACGTGAGGGAAATAGCACAGGTTTCCAAATATAGCATAAACGTCAAGTATAGCACAAATATCAAGATGGCCATAGCACAAAGTATAGCAATAGCACAACGAGTATAGCATAGCACTTTGTTGTCAACAAACAACGAGAGAATATAGCACTTTTGATTGTCATTAGATTTATCTAGATAGTATGGCACTTGGATGTAATGCCGACATCCTGATCCTTTAACTCCCATGGGCAAATGGCACTTTCGGGCACTCTCCCCAGGACCAGATCGGGCCCTATTGCGCTGGCATTGGTTATGTTATTTATCTTTAGACAATCAGTCAATGGCCAATATAGAGTACCAAGGAAATAGATGAGAGCACTAGATGTATAGACGAGATAGTAGAATGAGCGTGAAAAGATGAGCGAGTAGAGCATAGATGAGAGCTAGTGGACATTGTACGTAACACGTCGAGTAATCAGGCGATAGTAACAGTTGCACAACATGCGCACTTGGTGTTGGCAGTTAGGTGGAACTCACGACTCTACCACTGGCCATGTTAAGCACAGGTCCAGAGGTCCGGTGTGATTCAAGATAAGAGCGAACTTCTAATAGTCATTGGATCATATCGATCCCTAAAGGGGGTAGTAGGTGTTAGGGTACAACCAACTCGTCGACCATGTGAGAATCCATGGACAGAGGAGACTTACGAAGGCCTTGAACAAAGACTCACTAGTCCGGTAGAAGGAGTATCCGACGGAGAGTTCGTCTATGTCAAGAAAGTGTGTATATAGAAATAAGTGCTCGACGTTCTAGAGGAGTTCTAGAACAATGGAGCGTCGGTGTCGGTGTTCCAAAACATCGCATGAATCGTAAAATAAAGTAATTTAACTCCAAAATTTTACCAGACATATTTAGTAACATGTTAATGCCAATTAAGCCATATTTGGAAGGTTCAAAGTGTGTGCATGTGTCATGAAATCATAGATGGAAATTAGTCGTGTGTATGTATTTTAAATCACATATAAATGTTCAATTTATATTAAGTGAAATTACTATGAATATAACTGGGATTAAAGGGTATAAGCACAATAGGCAATTAGAGCATTGCAAATTTGGGGTTTTTCTACAAAAATCCTCTGAACGCGATACACCCCAGTAAGGGTCGCGACGAGTTTAGGGTAGATCATGACAAGGGCTTGCACTGACCGCGATAGGCTGTTTAGGACAGGCGCTGAGATCGCGATAGAGGCAGGAAGGGAACGCGACGGGTCGGTCAGGTCAGGCACATAGATCGCAACGGCACGGCCTGTCGCGTTCAGAATGCGACGTGCCTATCTATCGCGACCAGACCCCAGAACGCGGCCTATCAGGCCATCGCGTTCTCAGGGCCTGTGCCTGAGTCCGACAGGAATCTGACAAGACTTTGGATTGCGGGCCAAACTTAACATATTTGATACAGGAGTCTTTAGAAATTAAGAACAAATAGCACAATCGATGAAAAATAATGAAACCAGTTTCATATTGATCTAGACATGCATGAGTACTTACAGTAAATAGGAATTTGACAATAGATAGGGTTTTGACATGCTTTATTCACATCAAACATGAAGTACATGATACAGTGAATAGTAGAGATGAGCGATTTAATTCACATGATAGGATGGACTAAAATTAGGGCTTTCAAGGGCAAAAGAAAACTAACAACCCTCAGAACCTCCAATAAAAATTTGAGGCTTGAGGTTTAGGGAACATGGAGATTAAGAGGTATGAAGGGGGTTTGGGGTCATATAAGTTGTAGAACTTTGAAAATCCCTAACATAGGATTGGGTTGCAGAAAAAATACGAAATTTTAGGGCTTTGTTCATGATGATTGGAATAACCTACAGATAAATTTTCATAGTTTATGCTCGTGAGAATGTCTACCTTTTATGCTTTTCCTCTTCTAGGGTTTGAAGATGAAGAACTCGGGAAGAAGCTTTGATGGATCTTCCTCTCCACGATTCCTCCTCCTCTTGGCCTCTCCTTCTGGTCCAGCAACCCCTTGGCACGAGCTAGGGCCAACCATGAGGGATTTGAGAGAGTATTTAAGCTTTCTCTCCTTCCCTTTCCTAGTTGGACTCTAATTCCCATTAATTCCGAGTTTCCTATTTTCCTCTCCCCTTTTTAAGCAAGAGATCTTCTAATTGGGGTTGAGAGAGAGGGAATTTCGTGGCCAAGTAATTGGGGTAGGTTTAGGATTCCAAATCCAACCCAAACCACTTATTTTAATGCATTAAATACCCTCTTTTTATTTAAGCAATATTTTAGTTACGAATTTAGGGTAATTTCCATTATTCTCCTATTTATAAATCCAATTTTTGGCCCACTAAATTCCAATGGGTCAATTTAATAAGGCCCATACTAATTTTCATTTGATGGGTTTATTTAATTCTCTTTCATTGATTTTCTAATTAATTTAATTAATTTTATTTTATTTGATTTTCCAATTATAAAAATTTTAATATTATTTAGATTTTTATTTTTCCAAAAAATCCCGGTTGCTACAGGGTACATATATATATACCTGTCGCCAGGACAACCGGCGTAGTCGATCGGGAGGTGGACCCTGCAAAATTATATACACGTTAGAAAATATAAAGTTAATATGAACAGTAATATATAGAACCTTATGTTTAGGTACATATATATATACCTGTCACCGGGACAACCGGCGTAGTCGACCGAGAGGCGGACCCTGCAAAATTATATGCACGTTAGAAAATATAAAGTTAATATGAACAGTAATATATAGAGTTTTGTGTTTGGGTACATATATATACCTATTACCGGGACAACCGGCGTAGTCGGCCAGGAGGCAGACCCTGTAAAATTATATGCATGTTTGAAAATATAAAGTTAATATAAACAGTATAATAAAAGAATTGAGTTGAGTACATATATACCTATCGGCGTAGACCCTCGACCTACAGAAGTAGAGGGTGCACCGGACGAGGTGGACCCCCTCCCACTACGTCCTCCATGTACCATATCTCTATTGAGAATAATAAAGATATAACATGTCATCAGCACTCAAATTTGAAGTAGCTATTTAATAACACATAATTAGCAACAACACTCAGTTCTTACAAAATTTTATAATATTATCTATATTCATCATCAGATGCTGAAGATATGTCTAATTCAGCGTCATCTTCGTCATCCTCTTCGTCCTCATCATCGGTCCACTCTTCCTCCTCATCAGACTCCACCTCCCGCTCAACAACATGATCGTCAAGGGCATTTGGGTCAACTTCTTCCTCTTCGTTATCCTTATATAAGCAAATTGGTTCATTTATATCATCTACACTGAACTGCATAGAAGGAGCGAACTCTCGTGCGTCACTCCAGTCTGATTGGAAAAAATTGTCATTAACATCTTCGAGCTCTATATCAGCCGGGAGAAGTTCATACTCTAGGAATAGCCTTGTTTTCACTCTATAAGCATCCCACCAATCTCTCAATTTGAGGGACAAATAGTTCAAATAATAAACTTGTTGGGCTTGTGCCGCCAGAATGAATGGCTGATACGTACTCAACTTGGACTTATGTTTGACATCGACGATCCCATATGTTGTGTCATTACGAATAGAGGTCTAATCAAACCAATGACACTTGAAGAGAAATACATTGTTGCCTTGTCCCAAAAATTGCTGTTCAATAACTTCTTCAAGAATGCCATAATAGTCTACTTCATTTTCATTGTAGGCACTTCCCTTCACACATACGCCGCTGTTCATCGTAGACTTATTTCGTCCATAATCTCTTATGTGAAATCAGTATCCATTCACAATATAGCCTAGATAGACACGTACAATCTTCGAGGGCCCATAACTGATCTCTTGTTCTCTTGAATCAGTAATAAAGTCTTGTTCAACCTATTATTAAAAAAAGGGATAGACAATGACAAATTACAACAACTTATGCATAAGAACACAACACTTATACATCAAAATATTTAGACATTTACTCGATATCTTAACCAAGTAGTAAAAGACTTCTCCCATTCCTTTTCAACCTGCACATTGATAACGTCATAATTTTTGTGTTAAAGTTCATACATTTAGTTAAATTTAGATATCATTTGGTTATAAATAAGATGCAATTTGATTTTAATTTTTATTTCATCCTTAAATAAAATTTTGAGAATATTAATTTTGGTAGAACAAATAGTAGATTCTCATTAAATAAATTCAATATATTTTGAATAATTTGACTAATTTTCTTTTTACAAATATTGTACGTAAATAATCTCTTAATCTTAGATTTTCATCACTTGTAAAAATTAGTTTTAAATAGATAACACATCATGTTACATATCCCACCCAAAACCCATTAAATAAATACATTTTTTTAAACATTTCACCACATCCCATTAAATCAATAAAAATATTTTTTTAATAATACCTCTCATCTCACCTATCTTGGCCACGCATACCCCTCCATACCTTTGCCCTTTTGTTTCTTCCCCAACAGAAGCAGCTGGAAGAATCCGGAAGCTGCTGGAGTTGGTCGTGTGAAAGGAGCTGGAGGCTGTTGAGCTGGGGCATGCAGGCCATGGCGACCTGGCGGCCACAGGGCGCATGCTACAGGGTGCGGCTGCTGGGCTGGGCAGGGTGATGCGGCTAGGTGGAGGCGGATGGACCAGGGTCCTGTGGAGGCGCGGCGATGGCTGGGCGGCCAGCAATGGGTGCGCTGAGCGGCTGGGGTGCTGTGCACGGGGCTGGGCCAAGCAGATGGTGTGGCTGGCACAGATGGCATGCAGATCTGGTGGAGCTCGTGCAAGGCGATGCTGCGCTGGCGATTTGGCGGGAAGCTGTTGTGTGCGGACCAGGTACACCCTGGTGTGCGATTAGGTGGCCGGATCAGGGCCTGCTGCTGGGCCGATGCTGGGAGGAGGCCGACCTTGCGGATGGCACAGCAGATGCAGGGCTGAGGCGTGCGACGCAGGCAGATGGTCCTGCTGGGCGCTGATGTGGTCGGATCATGCAGAGGCGGGAAATGGATGAAGGAAGCGCCGTGCGAAGCATCAGACGACGCTGGGCCAGTTGTGCTGAGGTGGAGACCTACTGCGTTGGCGATCCTGGTGTGTTGCGTTGGTGATCCGGGAGGCGCCCGGGCATCTATAAAAGGACCCGAGGTCTTCTTCTCCCGGGGGTTCGGCTGGTTCATTGCTTAGGATTTTTTTTGTTTTTTTTCTTCTGTATCTTCTGTTTTAGCAGAGCGTTGAGATGTTTGGGGGTTCGGCTGGTTCATTGCTTAGGAATTCTTTTTTGTTTTTTTTCTTCTGTATCTTCTGTTTTAGCAGAGCGTTGAGATGTTTGGGGGTTCCCTAGTTCGGAATTCTTAGAATTTTCAGTTTTCCATTTTCTGTAATTTCTGTTTATGCAGAGCAGAGGGCTGGGGGTTCGATTTTTTTTTGGTTTTTCATCCTTTACTTTTCCTATATTCAGAGCTGTGAGTTGTTGGGTTGGGTTTTAGAATTTTTGGGAATTGAGTGTTCCCTTTCTCTAGTTCGAGGAGAGTTTTAATTCCTTGTTCATCTCTTTTAGTCCAACTTTTTATTTCTGCTGTGGAGGATCCAATGGAATTTTCCCATTATTTTTATGTTTAAAGTTTGATCCGGTGAGATTGTTCTTCCAGTTATTCTATGTTTTAGAATTTGTTGTTCATCTTAGATTTAGATTGTCCAATTATTCTGTATTTACTTGCTTCGATCCATTGCATTTGTTCAGTGTTTCTGTTCTTGGTTGGATGGTTGAGCAGTGGAAGATAGTTCGACAGTTCAAGAGGTTTAGATGGGGTTCGACTGCAGGGGAAGCTATGGTGATTCTTGAGTTTCTTCTTCCTCTGGAGGTATGTACTGTCTAGATGGCACAGAGCAACCAAGAAGACCTCATTTCTTGGTCTGTTCTGAGGCTGTCCAACATCCAGGAAGCCTCCGGAGAGTGGAGTTTGTGAGTTCAGATTTTTGTTGCTGCAGAGATAGTTTTGAATTCTCGAGGGATTTAGGAGTTTCTTAGTGTTATTAATCTTGCTCTTATTCATGTTCTCAGTAATGGCAGTGAGAGTTTGGTTCAGCAATTAATTTCTGTTCTGGTTTTCTGTCCGAATCTTAAACTTTGAGAGTAGTGATCCGGTGTTTGTGGAGAGTTATGACTGTTCATCCCCTGAGCTATAGGGGTACATGGCTACATTGGTTTGATAATGTCCTTTGAGATTTCTTGCTCTGTCACCTTCTCATTTCCTTAAATTTTAAATCATTTTAGAATTAGAGTCGCATCGTTGTGCAATCTTAGTTTAATTTCTATTTCAGATTTTTGTCTACTTATTTGATCCCTCGAGCTGTGAGGGTACAGTGATATCATATTTCTTCCTTTTTTCAATTCCACATGTTCTTTCATTAAGTTTGATCTGTCAAGATTGTGCGGGATTTGATCGGTGTTGTTTACACATTCATTTTTTAATGCATTGTCGATAGAAACTTCAAATCAAAGTAGTTTAATTCAAGCTTTATTCTGCCTCTCCGTGGATATGAACTGTTCTCACCATTGTGCTAGTTCTTCTTTATGATTTTATGTTTGTGAGACAGTTTAGAGGAAGTGCGCATATTGACTCGTGCGAGGAACTCTGGACAACGAAATGCACAGTCAACAATGTCGCGCGTCCACACATCAGTCAAACGTGGATTCCGTTGCAGTATGACTGAGTCAAACTCTCTGTAATGAAAATGCAACACAACCTCTAAGTTTTGCGATTTGCAAGCAAATGAGGTACATACATAAAGACATTAGTGTTGAGAGCTTACTCAATGTAAGGGTCTAGTTCTGCACAATTCATGAAGATGTAGATCTCCGCAGCTACCAACTCTCTATCTTTGAGTGCGCGAGTAGAAGAATATCTGAACATTTTCTATGATTATCACTGAGAATAAGGTTGCTAGCTCCCTTGCTATTAGATTCTCACCATTCTTTGCATTTCAGGGCTGGATATCAAAGATGGGGAGCTGAGAGAGTTTACAATGGTCGGACAGGTGAGATGTGCATTGTCTGATTTTCATGGGGCCAACATTTTATCAGAGGCTGATTCACATGGCAGAGGATAAGGTGAAATTCATGAACACAGGGCCAGTACACCCACTTACATGGCAACCAGTAGCTAAGGAACATTTTCTATGATTTTTTTTTAATCAAAAGCGGTCCTCAGGCTCTCAACCAAAAGAGTGCACCCTCCCCCAAAGGGGGAGGATGTTCCCACTCCATCAGTGAGTAAACCCTGGGTCAAAAATATATAAGGAGAGAACAATACAAAGAAACACAGGCAATCCCAGCTAAACCAACCTAATATGCATAAGACCAGATTTATCAATTACCACTAGCCCTTTACAAGGATGAGGGAGGTTATCAGCCCCCCAATAAACATTAATCTGCCTAGAAAGGATTGCAAAGTTTGCAAGAGAATCTGCCACTTGATTTGTTTCTCTTTAAACATGAAGAAGTGAAATGCCATTTTGCATGAGAACCCTTCTTCTTCTCTCCACCATCTGAAAGACCGCCAAGACACAACCCTATCTTCTCTGATGGAATTAGCAATAACTTGGGTATCAATGTAGACAATAGAGACCCGGCAACCAAGAGCAGACGCAAAGCGGAGGCCATCACTGAGCGCTCTAATTTCTGCTAACATGCTGGTGCCAACACCATAGAAATGTGCAAAATCCAGATGAACATTACCCTCATAATCCCGAATACAACCTCCACCACCACAATCTCCCGGATTCCCTTTACAAGTGCCATCAACATTTAGACTAAAATCATGTAAAGGTGGAATCCATCTAACCAGCTTCAACTTTTTGGAAGAGCACTGTGGAGCAAAACCAAAGCTGTGAAGGGCCTTCCATTCCGAGATAGAAGGATCGACTTTAAAAATAAATTTAGAGAGAGAATGGGCTATATTATGCTTGACACTACTGATGATGGCCCCAGGAGAGACAGTGATATCATCAAATCTTTTTGCACGTCGCCATTTCCAAATCTCCCAAATGATGAGGATAAAGCCATAAAGAGAAATGAAACCATAAGGAGATTGGATGTTGTTATGCTGGACAAAATTCCACAGGCGGACTGTGACATGAGAGTGCATGTTGATTTTGGGTGATATTAAAGGTTGAAACCATCGCCACAGAATGGTAGCACAGTCACTTTGAAGAAACAGGTGATCTAATGTTTCTTGCTGAGGAGAAGTGCAACAAGAGCAGCAGGAGACCATGGAAATACCAATGTCAGTGATACGGCCATCCACCGAAACAGCACGGTTCAGAACTTTCCAAGAAAATAAAGAAGCCCTGCGATAAAAAGAATTGTGCCAAATCTTAGAGAGGCTGCTCTATAAACACCAGTGGGACAGATCAGGTTGTAAGCTGAACGGGTAGTAAAGGAACCATTAGAAGAAGCCGCCCACATACACCTATCAGCTTCCTCAGACAGGACCACACCATCCATGACAGCCTGGGGAATAATGGATCGAAGGCGGTGGGTATCATCAGAATAAACTTCACTCAAAGAGGCAAAATGTCTACGATCCTCATCAGAGATTATTATAGTTTCACAAAGAGGACTATCACCAACCCAGATATCATGAAGAATGTCAATACTCCTGCCATTACCATGTACCCATCTAGTGTTCTCAATGAGTATCTTCTCAACTTCCATGAACACAGACTTGGACATCCCAGGGATTAAAGACCTCTTCAAAAGATGATAGCGGTTTCTTGCATAATTGGCCCATAAAGAGGATCCCTGTTTTACATTCCAGAGCTGCTTAACAGCTAAAGATAGCTGCATATGACGCAAACTATGAACGCCCAGTCCTCCCTCGGTGATGGGCCGCTGAATGGAGGACCAAGCCACCCAATGCCGATGACCAGTCCCATCAGAGCCATCCTAGAAAAAAGCAATTTAAACTTTCTCAAAATAGTTAGTGATGGATTTCGGGATATAAGATGCCGCTCCTAGATAAACAGGAAGGGAAGATATCACAGAATTAAGCAACGTGACCCTGCCCACTTGAGAAAGCAATTTGGATATCCAAGTATTAAGTTTTCCATTAACTTTATCAATCAGAAATTTAAAATCAGCAGTAACAAGTCTCCCTGATTTAATAGGCACACCCAGGTAAGAAAGGCACTCGCTTTGCCTTCTAAATCCAGTAGCATGTTGAATTCTGGAAATGGTGGAAGCTGATGCCTTCTGAGAAATCATAAAGCAACTTTTGGCAGGGTTGATATGCTGACCAGAAGAAATGGAGTAAGCTTGAAGGAAAACCATCAACCGATTAATATTTTTGATACTACCATTCAAGAAAACCAGCGTGTCATCAGCATATAAAAGGTGGGTAGGAGAGGGACAGCGACAGCCACTGGGACCAGCATAAGGGCAAAGGAGGCCAGTAGTGACCATGTTCTTGATACCTATGCTGAGGGCTTCTTCCATGATCATAAACAAAGCCGGGGCAATAGGATCACCTTGACGTAAGCCCCTAGTGGAATTAAAGAAGCCAGCATGGGAGCCATTAAAAAGAACTGAGAACCAATAGTTAGACACCATCATTCCAATAAGAGATATGAATCTGGAAGAGAAGCCAAATTTCTTAAGAACTGCAAAAAGGAAATCCCATTCCAGACTGTCATAAGCCTTTTAATATCCAACTTGAGGATGACATTGTTACCTCTAACTTTACGGCCAATATCCTTGACCATCTGCCTAGCCAAAGAGACATTGTCTAGAATATATATTCCCTTAACAAAGGCCCTCTACTCTTCTGATATAATCATAGGCAGAATGCTAGTGAGTCTGTCACTCAGTATTTTAGAAACAATCTTATTACAAAAGTTACAAAGACTGACAAGTCTGAAATCATTGAAGGACATAGGATGAGTCTTCTTCGGAATAAGAGCAACCAGCGTGGAGGTGATGCCTTTAACAAAAGAGAAGCCTTGGAAGAAACCCTTAACTGCAGCATAGACATCGCCTCCCACAATATCCCAGCCAGCTGTATAGAAAGATCCTGTGAAGCCATCAGGACCAGGAGCGCTAGCACCATTTAGACTCCACACAGAACGCTTAACTTCCTCCATATCAGGAATAGCACACAAGGTGTTATTTTGATCATCAGAAATCATATCAGGGATCACATTGAGAATATTATTATGGATTTCATGATCCGTAGTTTGAAGCAAAGTCTCAAAGAAGGAAGCAGCCTCCTTATCAAGAACCCCCTGATTATCACACCACTGGTCGTTCACTTGAAGCCTGGCTATATGATTTCTTCTTCTGTTACCATGTACCACCACGTGATAAAAAGCAGTATTTTTGTCACCATCATCTAGCCAGTTAATTCGAGCTTTTTGAGCCCAAAAGAGCTCAACACATTTCATAGCTTTCCTCAGATTAGCATTGGCCGCCCCCAACTCAGATCTATTTTCAGGCGTAGGATTCCTATCAAACTCCTGTTGCCTAATCTTCACCTCATTCTCCTGCAGAGACAAATTATCATGAATATTATCGAAGGTATTTTTATTCCAGAATCGAAGAGCTCCTCTAACAGCCTTAAGCTTGAGATGGAGACAAACCCAAGGATTAATGTGCCCAAAATTAACAGACCTCCAAGCATTTTCCACCGTGTTCAAAAAAGTATCATGATTGATCCACATCGATTGAAAGATAAACCTTGTCGGACCCCTAGAAGAGGAAACACAGGAGGCCAACAAAGGGGCATGATCTGAGGGCCCTCTAATAAGATAGGAAATCTGAAAACCAAGAAAAGCAACTTCCCATTGATTATTGATGAGAAACCTGTCTAATCTAGACTTTACAGCCGCTAGACCAGTTCTATTGTTAGACCAGGTCAAATGGGATCCAGTATAACCAGCATCAAGGAGAGAGGAGGCAGAAATGCAAGCATTGAAATCAACCATCGCCTGTAGCCTGGGAGGGTTGCCACCCTTCTTCTCAGCTGGAGCCGAAACACAATTGAAATCCCCTCCCACTAACCAAGGGACAGAAATATCACCTGACATATTAATAATCTCATCATAAAGAGTCCTTCTTCTGCCAAAGCTACAAGAACCATACACCACAGTGTTAAGGTATTGCGTGATATTATTAATCTGGAAAGCCAGGGTAATTGTTGATCAGAAGAGCTAACAACCTGAATGGTGTTATTACGCCAACAAACCCATATAGTGGAGTTGTCTCCATTATTACCAGCAAACATATCCATCTTAAGGTAGGTACACACCTTCTTGACCCGGAGCAAAGGAACTATAGGCTCAGCTATAGCAACAATATCAACTTGGTATTTTTTAATATGTCTACGAAGGGCATGCTTGGAGGCGGTGTTATATACGCCCCTGATATTCCAATATAATATTGGGCTTATCATGAGGACAAATAACCATTAGAACATCCCACAGCCTTGGCCTTTGATCTCGTACATATTCCACTTTCCTTATGAGACATACCTTCTTTAGGAACTTTATAACTTGGCATAAAAATATTTTCTTTTGAGGCAAGCTCAGAAACCCTCCGTAATTCAACTCCAGGATGTTTGTCTTTGGAAAGCACAGTTTGGGAAGGGGAACTCGTACCTTCTTCCTCGACGGGAGCTATCACCAGAGTCTTAGCAGCTCCACCGTCGACCACCATGGTTTGATCGTTAGGTATAATGACTAAGGTTAGGTATAATGACTAAGGGGGCAGCGCCATGCACGCCATGCAGCGTGATTTCCCCATGCAGACCACTTGACATAGCAGTAGCAGAAACATGAGCAGTCAGAACCTGCTGAGACTCACAAAGAGCAGTCGAATTAGTCTGATCAGGAAGGCCAGAAAAAACTAGGCAGTCGTTAAATACCCCGTCACCAGCCTCTACTACCTGAGAGGGGCATCTAACCGGAGAAACAGGAACCTGTTGAGCTGGTTGAATAGGCAGGACATTGTTATCCTTTGAGGGTTCCAAAGTGACTTGAATACCATTAAGGGGATCTCCAACTTCTGTTAGAACTGGATTTTCCAAAGTACCCTGAAGAGGAGCAAAACTGTTCCCCTGTCAAACATCCACTGGGGTCGTAGTGTTCACTTTATGACGCCAGGTTTTCTTGGACATGTTGTTCTTATCTTGATTCTTGTTTCCCTGCATTGGAGGCCTTGCCTCTTGGCTGTCATCTTTCTTGTTCTTCCTCACGCATTCAGACTCCACATGACCAATCTTGTGACAGAAACCACACACTACTGGGATTCGATAGTAATTAATTTTTTGCCAGAAACCATCAGAACCACAACCGATCCAGATTCTGTCTGGTCTAGCCTTGAGGATGTCCAACTCAATACAAACAAAAGCTTCAATTGTTTGAGTAAGAGCTAATGTTGGTTCATAGATTCTCATCACATGGCCCATGTTGCCCGCAATAGACCTGAGAAAATCTTCACAGTAAGAGTGAACCAGAAGCATGGGGAAACCAATCCATATAGGTAGAACAGTGGGATCAGCAGAGAAATCAAAATGGGCATCCCATTTGAAAAACCTGTACATCAGGCCTTTGATATACAAACTTCTTCTCAAAATAACCATTAAATAATCTTCCTCAGCATCAAATCAGATAAGTAGGTGTCCGTTATTCAAAACACTGATGATGAACTCTCCCTTTAGTTGTAGCCTTTGTGAGAGAGCAGACTTGATCTCTGGGATGGAAGATCGGCCATAAGCACATCGGACTATGACAGCTAGCTTTAGGGTATTGATGGACAAGTTTACCTCTTCCTTGGTGAAAAAAACCGTAGGCTCCCGTGCATCGGTGAAGCTTGGAGCTTTTACTCCAATAAGAACTAGAGGAGGAGGTTTTGACGCGGCAATGATTTGGGCATAAGAAAGCCTCCCTACCAAGGACCCATCATCAGGTTTGTCCAAAGCAGGATCCGCCATGGAGAACAAAGCGCCGCCAGCCCCCAGGGCTGGCGGTCCAAGCAGCACTGGAGAGAAGACACAAAATCCCCAGAGCTTCTCTCTCTAGGATCTAGAGAGAGAGAATCGAGACAAATAATATCAAACATTTTCTATGATTATCACCGGGAATAAGGTTGATAGCTCCCTTGCTATTAGATTCTCACCATTCTTTGCATTTTAGGGTTGAATATCAAAGATGGGGAGCTGAGAGAGTTTGCAATGGCTGGACAGGTGAGATGATGCATTGTCCGATTTTCATGGGGCCGACATTTTATCAGAGGTTGATTCACATGGCAGAGGATAAGGTGAAATTCAGGAACACAAGGCCAATGCACCCACTTACACGGCAAATAGTAGCTGACAGGAAAATATTTGGGGGATTCAGGTTCGAAGAAATAGAGAGGGACTGCCTACTTGCCCATGGGGCTGCTGCGAATCTTCACAAACGCCTATTCACAGTCAGTGACTCCTCACAGATGCATGTTTACCAGACATGCACTAGAGTCGCGAATGTGATCCAGTGGCCTGTCCCTGGTGGTAAGAAGGTCAGGGGACCTTACTACCCATTCTGCCAGTCTTCAGAAAACATCGTGAAGATCAGTGTACCATATGGTGCCAAGCTGCTATACCAGGAGCTCTTTAGCATGCTAATATGCCTCAAATTTAAAACAGAGGTATGTTAGGTCAGATGTCTTTTTCTTTTATTTCCTGGAGTAGTTGTGCATACTATAAACTACGACTCTGGTTGTGTTTCTCATGTATATGTAACCTCCCATGGTTTGTTTTGATGTTGTGATTCAGGTCACCTACTTCTATTTATTTTCTGAATAGAAGTAGATCTTGAGGTTATGTAGCAAGGATGCCACCTGGAATGTGGAAACTATAATGAAGAGTTCCATGTTTGGATACCAGTAAAATGCTGAGTAATCAAAATCTATGGGTTTTACTTTCAATTAGTTCAAATCCCACGGGGATCATGTTCATAAGGAATTTCTATGAGATAAATGTAATAGGTTATGTCTCCAACAACAAAAAAAGGCCTTGCAAAGAAGAAAATTCAGCAAGATTAAATTGTGAGAATGATGACAAAAGAGAAACACAAGTACATAAGCCGTGTTGTATTTAAGGAGTAGCCTAGTAATTAACCATCTATGTACGATAAAAATTATGAGGCCATGGATTAAAATCTCACATGAAATAGGTTTACAAAGAATTTTAAAAGATGATCAAATAATGGGCTAGTTTTCCAGAAAAAAAAAAAGGATGTGTTTACTGTTTTCTAGAGTTCATTCTATCTCTGATTAGGATTTGTTTACTGTTTTCTAGAGTTCATTCTATCTATGATCTATCCTAATATCAAACATGCCTTCAAAAAAATTTTCCCAACATATTAAGAATGTTTTTTGTTTCTTTGACAGCTCTTTTCTCAACTACTTCTGGAGGGATATTTCCACCCATGCTATCTCTCTACAAATGCTGACATGTAACTTCATTTCCTTGAGTGCCTTTTTCCCAGAAAAATGCAAATATGGTTTTACTTTCCCTCCAGAAGGGGGAAAGAGTATCATCTCAATATGACATCCTCCGACTTTAAACATTACATATTTTGGCAACTGAACAACTCCATAGTTAAAGCTAGCTTGGGCCTTTAGGGTTGGTAACATGATAAGGGGGTTTATCTTTTTTTTTATCACTAATTTTATATCCATAAGTAATTTGAAAATGTGTTTAATTTATTTTTGGGTGATAAAAATTATCTAAGATAAAAGGGTGATAAATGAGTGATAACTATCTCTCTCATGTGGAGATGATAAAAATTATCTCTAAAGATAACTCATTAAATATTATTATTATACTTTTAAAAATCGTGTGTGTATATTTAGACACAAATAAATGGTGTCAAATTAGAGATAAAATGGTAATAATTATATACATTATATTATATCACACCACATTAAAAATTATCTCGTACATAATTATTCATCATTTAAATCATCTTAAATCAAAAAAAATCTAAACGTGAATAACCTATATCATGGTTACGTGGAAAAGCAAAGCAAATTAACCGGCACTGTGAGGGGGGGGGGGGGGGGGGATGAGGGGGTAGGGGGTGGGGGTGGGGGTGGGGGCACTATGGAGAGGGATCAGTGGAGGGGAGGGGATCGCCAGATCGAGAGGGGGAGCAGTGGACGGGGAGGGTGTCACTGGGAGGGGGCTGGGAGGGGGAGGGGGAGGGGGAGGGGGTGACTGGGAGGGGAAGTGGGGGCACTATGAGGGGGGGGGGGTGGGGGTTCTGGTGAGGGTGGTCTAGATGAGGGTGTGGGGGTACTATGGAGGGGGAGGGGGAGGGCAGAGACAGTGGGGCGCAGGAGGGGGAGGGGTAGTGGCAGGGTGGGGGTGCACAACTAGCGGAAAGGGGAAGGGGAGGGTGAGGGGGCGGGGGTCATCGGGAAGGGGAGGGGGGCCGGGGATGGTAGGGAGAGGGGGTGGGGGTCTCCAGGAGGGGGAGGGGGGCTGGCAGGGGTGGGGGACCTGGAGTGGGATAAGGAGGGGGTGGGGGTCGCCGGGAGGGGGAGGGGGGATGGCTCATTGGGTGGCGGTGGCAACAAGGAAGGAGGAGGAGGAGGCTTGGTGGGAGGCAGTAGCGACAAGGAAGGAGGAGGAGAAGGTTGAGTGGGTGGTGCAGGAGGAGAGGCCATCTCAGTGGGTCGTGGCAGCGGCGGAGAGCAGGGGAGGGACAACGGCGGAGGCCGACGGCAGAGGAGGGGGGCGAAGGAGGGGGAGGGACAACAACGGAGGCCGACGATAGAGGAGGAGGAGGGCGTAGGAGGGGGAGGGGCAACGGCGGAGGCCGACGGCTGCAAGGCGTAGGGGAGGGAGATGTCGTATGTACCTGTGATCGGCGGAGGAGGAGAAGGCGGCGCAGATCATAGCGTCGGCGGCGCAGGTCGTGGCAGGGGCAGCGAAGTTTGTTGGCGTGAGAGAGAGTAGGGAGGGAGATGTCGTATGTACATGTGATCAGCGGAGGAGGAGAAGGCGGCGCAGATCACAGCATCGGCGGCGCAGGTCGTGGCAGGGGCAGCGGAGTTTGTTGGCGTGAGAGAGAGAGAGAGAGAGAGAGAGAGAGAGAGAGAGCAATGCGGGAGGGGGAAAAGTGCAGATTTACCGACTGCATTTCTGACGACAAAACTTCTGTCGAAATTTTGTCAGCATTTCCGACGGTTTATTCCGACAGAATAAAATCTGTCGATAATACCGATAGAATTTCTGACGGATTTACTTTCTATCGTAAATGCCGACAGATAGTCCGATGTAGCATTATTCGTCAAAATTTTCGACGACATTACTGACGAAATATTTTCGTTGGAAAGTTCCGTCAATAATGCTGCTTTCTCTTGTAGTGTCAGCCACGTGATTGGCTTCCCTATAAACATGATAAACTCTAACACCATTAAGTTGAACAAAGTCATAAACATCCCCCCACCATCTGAAATAGTCCCAAGATGGTGCAGCACCAACTTGGATGGAACGTACCAAAGATAGAGAGTCAGAGCAGATTTCTGTAATATTTAAACCATGTTCCACATCCAGAAGAACACCGTCACACATAGCCCGTACCTCAGCTACAATGCTTGAGTTTTTGTATATATACACATAGTATCTGTATATACTGATTCCAGAATTGAGTTTCTGGAGTCTGTCATTTGTTGTCGACAAGTCTTGTTCAGTTGTCGACCGCTGCAACTTGAACTCTTCTTCTTCTTCAAAGTTTTTCACTTGATCT
Organism: Colocasia esculenta; assembly: GCA_014218235.1. NCBI lineage: Eukaryota > Viridiplantae > Streptophyta > Magnoliopsida > Alismatales > Araceae > Colocasia > Colocasia esculenta. The sequence goes on from CM024762.1 coordinate 29,467,427, forward strand.
TTTGCACACTTGAGAATATTATATATCAACCTTCACAAATACAAAACTTCAACTTAGATATCATCATTCAAGGTTTGTAAATCAAGGTATGATGTTGTCATTTGGTTGCTATCATCAAACCACATACACACACATTATTCAACAGTAGTGTCTATGAGGGGGATTGTATCCTAGAGTTAGTGAAATCTCAAGGTGTTGCTTGAGGACTTGACATAGGATTGAGAAGGAACTCAATGCTAAACCAGGAAAAAAATGTGTCATTGTGAGATTGCCATTTTTATCTGTTTTCACTATTATCTAACTCTTACATGTACGCATTTAAGTGTGTAATGTTTGAGTTGCATAATTTAATATTTTTAGTAGCCCATTCACCCTCCCCACCCCCGCTCTGAGTCACATCGATTGCTAGTGCCTGTTGTCTAGACGAAGTTTTCTATCTATGTGAGAAATCTGGTGGCGTTCACTGAGTATGCTTACAGAGTTTGAGACTATGCATCGCTGCTCCAATTTTTCCATATTTTTAGACCCATGCATTTAGCTTTCCGTATATTTATTTTAGCACCTGAACTATTGTTGCTTTACCTGTTTAGCTAGTGGGTCTATTTATTGTAGTAACCACTACTTTCTTCTTTTGTGTAGATTGGTTACTTTAGTGCTACTGCTTTGTCCTACCTAGTTTAGTTATGCGGTCTTTTGTTTTTGCTATTCGAATCAGTGAGGAGTTGGCTTCTCTACTGGGTTTTATTTGTAAAACTCACTCCCCCTTCTTCCCATTGAGAGTTTACATCACCGACGGGACTTCTCCCAAACATAGGGTTAGCTCGAGGACGTCATGTTCAACTGTTTTTTCCCTGTTTTGAGTAGGTTTCACCTTCGGGATATGCTCCTTTAATTGTTTTGTGTTCCTATTTGTCACTATATTTGTAGTTGAGGTATAAATATAGACATGTACTTGACACTCAGACTTGCATTGTTTACTATTATTTTACATCCGTTTGTTTTCTATATTCGTGAGCGGTGGTCTAAGGGCCGAATATTTGGAGGGTTCAGAGTATTGAATTCTTGGGTCAATACATTCTCTAATAATTACAAAGATGAACATTCTCCGTAATGAATACATGGAAGCCTGGATCGTGGATGTAACGGTCGGGTTGATTTGATAGAATGAAACGGCATGGCTATATATGTGATGAAATGTATAGGGTATACTTGATGAAATCGGGATTTTACAGATATGTAGAAGATATTTAAATACTGCAAAGTTATATATGTATTTTTCTCTTGTAGTAATATTTTATTTTTAGGCCATTTTGTCTTATTTAATGATTATAATACACAGCAATTCTGTCACATAAATGATCACTATACAGAGGGATGTAATAATTTCACGTACAGCTAATTCTCATTTGAAAGCGAGTTTTATCTTGGATATCGTGAAATAAAGAAATGATGGATATGGGCGTAAAAGCTCCATGCCAATTAGTTATTGTATTACATTTATATTTTATAAAGTAGAATAGTCCAACGGACACCAATTTTAAATGACCAATCAGAGATGGAGGATCCAAGGCCTCTCCAGTTTGATGTTTTCAGGACATTGCTTGAGATGGAGACTCTAGCATTAAGCTGTTTTAAAATGAGAAGGATGGAATTGTTAGGATAATCACTTTGATAGCTAAACGGGACTGGATTGCACTTTTTAAAAAAATATATGAACTGCATATCTGCAAAAGATCGGCAAGTCACAATTTTACATGCAGCTATTTTTATTACTTTTTAGATGGATTTGTAGTGGAAGTGTAAAATGCTCTTCGTCTGATTCGTTAAAACAATCAAGATATTACGCTCAAATAAAGGCAAAGTTGATATGTGAAAAGGGACCTACGTATAATCTGTGGACGTATTTTCCTGTTTGGGCCTGAGCCCAACGGGCCTCCACTAAGAGAAGAGAGAGGGAAGACGGTCGCCGGTGCGGACGAAGGCCTGCAAAACCAAAAGAGAATCAGGAGGGCCCGGTTGAAGAACCGGGGGGAACCCTCCAATGTCTAAGTCAGATTAGACTGCAGAGAGGCTTGGAGAAGAAGGTTCGCTGGTGTGTGCTTCGCGCGAGGGCGTGTGTGTGACAGAGGTTGCGTACATTTGCATGGGAATTACCTATGCCTTTTATAGGAGAGGGAGGTGAGGAGTCAGGACGCTATCAACTCCAATGATGACTGGAGGGGTGCGTCGGTTCAGGTTCCCAAGCGAGGTGTCCGTTGAGATGCCTGTTGAGATTCTTTACGATTAATACCTTGTTGTGGGGCGCGTGTCGCGCTGCCTCATTTACTGTCTAGGAGGCAAACAGCCGCCTCGAGGGCTTTTAGCTGGAGGATACCGAACAGGGCTTCTATTCGGTGGCCAGCTAGGCTGCTCGGTGCCCGGATGCGTAGCTGTGTTTAGTCAGGCTGCTTCAAAGGTCCGCACAGGCCCTGCTCGGCAAGCTGCGACTTTGGCCGAACATGTCACAGTGCCTGGAGACCACTCTGGGGACCTTAAGGCGTCTTGGTGGCCGGAACGTGTTTGGAAGCCTTTGGCTGAACCCGAGGACACGTGGCACACTACCTGAAGGCCACGCCAGCCTACTGGGTCATGGTGGGCCGTGATGGACCATGATGGGCCCTGTAGGCCTAGAGGACTAGAAATAGCCACCACACTTGCCCCCCACGCTCTCAAGCTAGCTTGGGTACCACGGCTCTTGAGAGCAGAGGTCTGCTCGGTTGTCACTTGCATTAAATGCGATACCGATCGTGGCAGCGCACACGTCCTCAGAGCGACGCCGTTTGGTGAGGAGATGGAAATGTCATCATAGCAGGGATGACGTGTCGCCCGGAGGACACAGAGCTGCACTTTTGAACGGTCCATTTGAGGGGAAAACAGCCATTTTTACTTTTGGAATTCGCACTCTTCTTTCCTTATAAGGATGAGGAGGGAGACGGAAAGGGTTTATGCCTTCTAGCTTTAGCCCGAACCTTCATCACTCACGCTCGTCACCTTCGTCCTGTTCCTCTGCTACTTCTCCTCTTCACCGTCTTTGTCTTCTTCGTTTCTTCCTCTGTCAGCAAAGTCGCAGAAGGGGAAGAGTGTTGCAGTCACCAGAGCTAGCGAGAAGGCGCCAGGGGTATCCCGAGGGCAAAAATATCATTTCTTCAAGGGCCTCTGGGAGCACTACAGGATTGGCGAGGAGTACGACATCCTCCTTGCCAAAGAAGAGGAGTCTTACCTAGTGAATAAACTAGGCTGCTTCGCCCTCTCCCTCGACATTTTGGAGGCAGAATTCTGGCTGTCGTTACCGGAAGTGGCGAGGGCACTGCTGAATACATGGGGGATCGCACCCATCCAGCTGACCCCGAATTCTTGGAGGACGATTTGCGCATTCTGCATCATCTACAAGCTTTGGGGAGTGCAAGGCTCCGCGGACGTCTTCTTGGCACAGTTCAACCTTACAGCCTCGTTGTAGATGGGGCTGAGCATTTATTACACCAAGCACCACCCGAACAGGATGCAGATATTGTTTGGGGGCAAATATTCCAACAACAAGGGATGGACGCATTGTGTCCTCTTCATTGGTCATCGTGCTGACGTGCCGTAGTGGGGGTTTCCCACTCGTGTTCGGGAGCCACAGAAGGAACGCTACCCCTCCCTGATCCAGGACGAGGCGAAGGCCTCGGATAGCCTGAACACGGCACTGGTGAGGAATGTGAAATACTACTTGATGGAGTTTCAGCTCGTCAAGTATGGCCTGAGCCAACCATGGAGTAAGTATTTACCTATGCTCTAACCTTTGAGGCATGTTAAGAGGTTGTCCTCTAACCGTCTTTCCCTTGTGTAGCCATCGAAGAACTGGCCACTGGTCGGGATCAGGAAGACATGGCAGATTACGCCGAGCAGATCGTCGTCACCTCCTACGTGGCCTACATGGGAGAGGACGCCCCCATAGCGGATGTGGAAGCCGAAGAGCGCCGCCTGGATGGTCCCCGGGCTACTAAAAAAAGACCTCCGAAGATAAATCTTAAGAGGAAGTCTGGGGCCAAGGCGGCGTCGAAAGCTATGGAGAGGGAGGCCGAGGAAGAGGAGGATGAAGAGGAGGTCCCCCAACTTCAAACCAAGAGGAGGAAGCTGGTGAAGGCGGCTGAGCAGGCGAGGCCGTGCAGCATGCCCAAGATGCGACCCCTGACCACAGAGGGGGTAGTCTCTACGCTGGGACTGGTCGTGGTAAGAGACCAGTCTGATGAGGGTTCCACAGGGGAGCGAGTGAGAGAGTCTACGCCCCAAGACCCTGTTGTGGGCCGAACAGAGGAGGGAGCTGCGGCTGACGTATCCAGCGCTGCAGTGGAGGTGCCGGAAGGCAGAATCGCGACCGCCCAAGGGTCATCTTCCGAGGTGGCCGTAGGGGCAACGCGTGCGGAGTCTCCTGTGGGGACAGTGGCCCCCCATTCCCCCCATTGAAGCAGCTGCGGAGGGCCAGCCGCAGACAGCCCTTGTGGTGCCGCCCGAGGCCGAGCAGACAAACGCGACCGAGGAGGAAGGACCTCAGAGGTCACCTACTGCGGAGGGTCGGGAGGTGGCAGCCGCCGCGGGTGCCAGTCACGTAGTCGGCGGAGAGGATCCTTCTGCCAGGTAGATGAATGCTGCCACCGAGCACTGTGCTGGTTCTGAGGAGGACCGGATGCCCCTGTCATAGTCGCTGAGGGCGATTTCTTCGGCGCAGCCTTCGGCATCGGTCCTGGAAGCGGCCTTGGAACGTTTACAAGGGGGTCCATCCAGGGGCCTGCCCCCCCCTGCCCCAGCGCTTCTCATCTTGAAGTGCTGGCTCGTTGTCAGGGGCTGAGCCCGGAGGATACCCCCGAACATTCAGAGGAGGTCCACCACGAAGAGCTTTGTGCAAATGAGGACGGCACAGTCGACGTGGAGGCGCTGGTGGATGACGTCGAGCGATCATTGGGGGTCCTGAAGAGGCTCGCTCTGCGAGCTTGGGACCACCAGTTGATGTGGGATGCGGAATTCACCTTCTGCGAGGAGCTCGAGTCGCAACACCAGGCCCGGAAAGCCGAGCTGCGAAAGGAGGTGAAGAACCTCAAAATAGCGCTCCGAGCTTCCGAGCTAGACCTCACCATTGCTCGGGCGGAGAAGGAGGCACTCTTGAACGTTCTGACTGAGGCCGAAGCTCGCGGAGTGACCAAGTACAAGTCGGGGCCAGACTTCAAAGAAGACTTGGAGCAGTATGGTGCGACTTGTTAAAAGGTCGGCCTAGGGGTCAGTGAGGAGCGAGGGCGGCAATTGGCGATTGTCGAATATGCCAAGGAAGCCTTCGAAGTGGCTTTCCGGGAGTGTCGTCTCCGCACAGGGGATGCATGCCTGGATGGGGTTCGCTTCTCAAGCTTCCGGGCAGGACAGATGCCCCCTACTGACGAAGAGGTCGGCCCCTCCGATCAGGCTCCTTAGATTGTCTCTCTTTTTCCCCTTTTTTTTTTTACTTGGCCACAGAGGCCTCTTTCCTTTTGTACATACTTTTGAAGGAATAAAACCTACCTCCTTTGTGTTTGTGAATGGCTCTCTATCTTTTTCCTTTGATGTGTTCTATTCAAATTGGGATTCGCCGGTCCTCTAGAGGCTTGTGGATACCGCGCAGGCTTTCGGGAACTGAAAAGTTCCGACCTGGGTTTATATCAGACGCCTCTATTTTTAAGGTTTCTTGAGTACCATACTAGTTTCTCTAAGCTGAAGAGCATAGACTATGGATGGTCCGAACAACCTTCTGTGTCGACCAGAAGAACATGAGGAAGAGAGGTCGAATGTCGAACAAGAGGCTTTTATAGATAGTAAGCTTTTAGATTAGATACATGCCAGGTTCTGGGTATGTCTTTGCCACTAAGGGTAGTCAGCTTGTAAGAGCCTTTCCCAAGAACCTGTGTGACCTTGTATGGTCCTTCCCATTTTGGGGCAAGTTTTTCAGTTGCTCTTCGGGGGTCCGATGCCGAGCAACGGCGCAGTACAAGGTCTCCTTCGAAGAAGCACCACTCCCAAACTTGGGAGTTGTAATATTGCACGAGGTGGTGTTGGTAGGAGACTAGCCTAATGCTGGAGTCACTTTGATGCTCACTGAGCATGTCTAGGTTCTCCCTTAGCGCATGGTTATTGGCTACTTCGTCGAAGTGAGTTGTTCGAATTGTAGGGAGAGCTACTTCCAAAGGCACTACTGCTTCTGTGCCATAGGCCAAGTGGAAGGGGGTCTCTCTGATGGCCATCCGAGCAGTTGTTCTGTAAGGCCCTCGAATTTTGTTGCATTATTGTATTACATGTAAATAATTCATGTTGTGTATGTACGTATGTAAATATCTACGTAAGTACTAGTTAGTATACTATTGTATGCATGTGTATAAACTAGATGTAAATAATGTATGAATGGTATGATGGTAGTGTGTACATGATAACGTATACATATGGCACATATATAGGTATAAGATGTGCATGGTTTCTGCATATTTTAGAGTTCTGGCCGAAGGCCAGATTGGCGTCAATATCAGTAGACGTCGATGTTGTGTCGGCGTCAACCCTATGGACGCCAACACTAAGTCCAGCATCCAGCGATGTGGACGCCAACTTCTCTGACCTGCATGCGTTGCAGAGCCCAGAATTCCGGGAGCAAGCTAGCTCACCCATTGGGGAGCTGTCCCCAACGGCTCTGAGCCTTTCCCATCACCACTCCGGGGTCCCCAAACCCCTCTGCTTTAAACCAACTCCTCCTGCACCAGAAAGAGCTCTCTTTGGCTCTTTGCAAAGAGGAGAGAAAACCCTAGCAAGCTGTGAGAAAAGCTGGACTTTGCAAGCTCGGATCTAGTAGTGTGAAGGTGTTTCCGGCGTTCTACTGCAACAAGGAGGTAGCTGGAACATCGGGGAAGGCTTCCCCAACCGTGGTTTGGCTTCTGCATCTACATAGAACCCGGAGGAGAGCATTTGTGGAGGCTTCTTGGGACTGCCCAAGGAGAGCTTCTCCGGCCATTTAGATCCCTTTGGAGTTTTTACAAGAGGCAAGTAACCTTTACCCTCCGTCCATGTAGATGTCAAGTAGGGTTTTATAAATTTTATGTATTTTTCCTCGCGTCCTAGATCCCCCTTTCACCTTTGCATTTGAGTTCGGTCTGTGTTTTTGCACAGACAGGAACTTGGCATCAATGCCCTTGACGCCGAGATCCCTGGTGTACGTCCAGGGATCTTGACGTCCACTCCTGGAACGGCCAGAGACCGCCGCCAAGTTCGTCTGGACAGAATAGTGAACTGTTCTGCCCTCCTATATGACTAATTTCGACGTGTTTTGCGATGAGGATATAATGTAACTCTTATATGCTATGTATACTAGCTAATGTGATGAATGGGAGAATGAATGTACATCTATTTTGTGGGTGGTTGAGTTTATTTGTCTATCTAATATGTATGCGAAAAGAATGGCAATGTGTATTCACCATGATCCTAATGATCAGTGGCAAAGTTTTGTTGCCCAATTTGTTAGACCATGTATGCATGATCTTATCTGTGCTCTGAGTTTCTGATATGTTTTCCCATGCTTGTATAATTATTGAAATTTCTGTTTTAGGAAATAGAAATCATGCGTAGGTTGTGTTAAATTTTCAGTAAATTGCGTGTTGCTTGATAAATCCGAGAATAAATTCTGTAACCCTGTGCATGCTAGGGTGCAGACAATGAGCTGTTAGATTTGTGATTATGTTCAACTCCATGTTAAATTGCATTATGAATAATGATGTGAAATCGATGTTAAATTTTCTGTAACTTCATTTTGAGTCAGAAAAATCTGAAAATTTTCATGTGGAATCATAAACCTGAGATCAGAATGTGGTTAAATTTTCAAGTCATTTGGGCAACTATATAGTGAAATATGAATTTTCCATGCGAGAAATGTGAAAAGAAAAATGCATGCTAATGTGGGAATAATGTGATATGTGTATGTGATCTGATTTCTGTAAATTCTGAACATGTAATCCCTGTTAACTGTAGAATCATGTTAGGAAAATAGAGCCCTTGTGTGAGTGAGAAAATGAATGAGAGGCAAGTGTCATGTGTAAAGATATGTGTTAAAAATCGGTAAATGTGTAAATTGTGCCAAGTGTGACACTGCTTCCATAGAGGGCAGTGGAACCGTATCAGGGAAAAGTCCCCCTGAGAAGGTTCAATGTGTTGTGATCCTAAGGGCATTAGGATGAAATCCTGGAGGTGGACAAGTACCACTGGTTAGGGTGGAGACTTGTTCTCCTGGTCTGCGCAGTCCAAGAGTCATCACTGTGTTGCCTAGGTGGCATCTATGTGTATGTGATGTGATGTGTCCTTCTTATGGTGGTTTGGACTATGTGTCGCGGCACTAAGTGTAAAATGTGAAATGTGATAGTGATCTTGTGCAAATTGTGTAATGTGAACAATGTGTAAATGTGCAATGTGTAAAGTGTGAAATATGTGAATTAGAAATTGTGTAAAAATGTGAAACCAAAAATGTGAGGATGTGAAATTGAAAACCCATGATATGATGATCTGAAATCATGTTAGAACAGCAACATAAATGTGGTTATGATTTTGTGCTACATGTGTACAATGCATAGAACCCATGCTAGGGACAATCCTTACTTATGTGTAAACCATTCCATGTGTGTATGCTCTCACGTTGTGGTTTGAATGAGAACATAGCTTTCATGTGTTGGATTGTAAAGTGTTAAGCCACATCAAAACAGCAAGCTTAAAGCATGTGAAATGGTTATGTGCATGTATACGAATGAGTAGTAACCATGTTAGCAATGTGTTCTTTCATGCATGTAAGCTAGTCATGCTAGATTGCTCTCATGTTTTAGTTTAAATTGAAAGTAGAGCCTTCATGTGTAGGAATGATTAGAGAGCAAGTGGTAGGAGATTTTGATTTAGAAAAGCTGAAAGCATGAATCATGTGTTCAATAGTAGAATTTCCAAGATAAGGTTGTCAATTTCAATGTCACGCATGCTATATGTTGTGTCTTGTGAATGTGTATATAAAACCTGTTATGATATGTATATGTATGGTATGTGTAGAGTTATTTGCTGAGTCTTTTAGACTCATTACTTGCTTCGGCGTACAGGTGTAGTAGGTGACACACCTTTGGAAGAGACCATGGAAAGCGACTCCGAGCGCGAGGAGTAGCTAGTTTGTTGGAGCTTAGTTGTGACTTTTGGCATTTTGATCTATGTAATTGCAACATTGTACTAGCATTATCATGGACAAATGTATAAGTGTGGATAATTATGTATTTGATTTTCAGCAAATTTAATTATGTGGACTTTTAGTTCTTTAAATGTCATCGAATCATGTATGTTAAATGTGGATGATGAATGAAATGAAGACAGTGGTTCTTTTACTTCCGCTACTCTGTTCTTATATTCACATGTATCTCAGCTGAATGTTATTGTTGGGTAAATGTCCCACTGTGGCAACGTTCACTATATCGACGTGGGTTGGTATAACCGTACCGATATAATGAGGGTCGTCACATGTTCGGTGACACCATAACACGTTGGGGAGCTCTTCGATCCATGACCCTCTAGCGGCCTCTACCCTTGTGCGTATCCTATGGAGCAGGGTTCGGTTGGCGTTTTCGACCAGACTGTTCGCTTGGGGGTGTGGCATCGAGGTGAAGTGGTTATAGATGCCAAGCTCCGAGCACTTCTGCTTGAAGAAGGTGTTGTCGAACTGCTTCCTGTTGTCAGAGGTAATCACCTTAGGGACGCCAAACTGGCAAAGGACATTCTTCCAGACGAACTTCCATGCGGCTTGATCGGTGATTATGGCAACGGGTTTCGCCTCGATCCACTTGGTGAAGTAGTCGATGGCAACGGTCAAGAATTTTTTCCTCCCTTGAGCCTCTGGGAAAGGACCCACAATGTCAATTCCCCATCTGGCGAAAGGACGTGGTTCGAACAGGGTGTGCAGTTGTTCGGCTGGCTGCTTGATAAGCTATCCGAACTTCTGGCACTCTGGGCACCTTTTTGCATAGGACATGCAATCCTTCTGCAACAAAGGCCACCAGAATCCTGCTCGGAGGGCGCTGCGCGCCAGCGTTCTGCCCCCCAAGTGGCTTCCGCACAGGCCCTCGTGGACTTCTTCTATGGCTGGTGTTGCCTCTATAGGACTGAGGCACCGTAGAAGAGGTCTTGAGAGGGATCATCGGCATAGTTGGCCTTCAATGATGGTGAACCTCTGGCAATGCAGCCTGATTTTAAGAGCTTCATTTTGATCGGACGAAAGCTCTCCTTGAAGCAGATAGGCAATGAGAGGGTCCATCCAGCTCGGTGCTGGTGGTCTGGTCTCAATAGCCGCGATATCTAACTCGGTGCTCGGTGCGGCGAGCTCTTCTATGAATACATAGTGAGAGGGGGCGATGTCGCCTGAAGATGCCAGCTTGGCGAGTGCATCAGCCTGCGCATTCTGCTCCCGTGGGATGTGTATGACTTCGAAGTAGAGGAGACCCTCTGTTTGGCATTTGACCTGTTGGAGGTACTGTGCCATACGAGACTCCCTGGCTTAGAAGTGTCCGTTCACCTAGATGGCAACCAGCTAAGAGTCACTAAAGACCCATAGCTAGAGTGCTCCAAGGTGTTTAGCCATGCGGATTCTGGACAGAAGTGCTTCGTACTCAGCCATGTTGTTGGAGGTGGCAAAGCGGAACTTGAGGGCGTACTGGAACTCTAGACCTTCTGGGGAGGTAAGAACCAAGCCTACTCCACTTTTGGTAACGCAGGAGGATCCATCGACGTAGAGCTCCCATGGGGGCTCATCTGCTAACAGAGGGTCCTTCTAGGTGGGAAGGGTGCATTCCGCCACGAAATCTGCTAATGCTTGTGCTTTGATGGCCGTCCTTGGACGGTAGCTGATATCAAATTCCTCGAGCTCGATGGCCCACTTGATGAGCCTTCCCGAAGCCTCTGGTCGTTGAAGGATGAGATACAGTAGCTGGTCGATTAGCACCGTGATCGGATGGGCCTGGAAATAAGGCCTGAGCTTCCGAGCAGCCATCACGAGGGCCAGAGCAAGCTTTTCCACTTGAGGATATCTTCTTTCAGCTTCTTGGAGCACCCTGCGTATGTAATAAACAGGATGTTGTGCCGCTGCCTCTTCTTTGATCAATACTGTGCTGATGGAGTGTTCAGTGACTGAAAGGTACACGAACAGGGGTTCTCTGAGCACAGGCTTGGAGAGAACAGGTGGGGTAGCCAGGTATGCCTTCATCTCAGTGAAGGCTACTTCGCAATCCTCGGTCCACCGCACTTGCCCCCCTTGCGGTGAGGCACCATTGGGGACTCGCAGCAATATGAAGAAGTTAAAACTCCTCGGCCTTTGTTCCTCTGTTGGAGACGAGGAAGCCAAGGAACTTTCCCGAGCGCACTCTGAACGCACACTTCGCGGGATTGAGCTTCATATTATACCTTCGCAGGGTTGCGAAGGTTTCTTCGAGGTCGGTGATGTGATCGGTGCTCGGGAGTGTCTTGACCAGCATATCATCGACGTAGACTTCCATATTGCATCCAATCTGCTGCTCGAACATCTTGTTGACCAGCCGCTGGTATGTCGCGCCAGTGTTCTTCAGACGGAATGGCATCTTGGTAAAACAATAAAGGCCGAGGTCAGTGACAAACATTGTGGCGTCCTGGTCTGAGGGATGCATGCTGATCTGGTAGTAACCAGAATAAGCATCCAGGAAGCTATGGAGCTCATGTCCAGATGTGGCGTCCACCAGCTGGTCGATGCGCGGTAAGGGGAAGTTGTCCTTGGGCGTAGCCTTGTTAAGATCCTTATAATCCATGCACACTCGCCATTTTCCATTGGCCTTACGTACGAGGACTACGTTGGAGATCCATCTTGGATATTGATCTTCCCGAAGGAGCCCAACAGATCGGCTTTTGACGACGTGATCCTGGATCACAATCTGTCGTTCGCGATTGACAGGTCGCGTCTTTGCTGGACCAGTGGTACTTTTGGGTCCAGGCGAAGGTGATGCGTCATCACCTCTGGAGAGATGTCGGGCAGCTCATCGTCCGACCATGTGAACACGTCTGAATTGGCCAATAAAAAAGCCTTGTAGCATTGATGTTCGGCTTCTGGAAGCAATGCGCCAATATAAAGGATGTGCTCGGGGTTATCGTCCACCCGCACAGGAAGCAGGTCCTCTGCAGGAGTTCCTCGGCTGGTGGAAGGTTGGTCAGCTGGTGTGGGTATAATTTCTGGGTCTACGATGGGCTGCTTGCCTCTCAGGGAGAGGACATAGCACCGTCGAGACTCGCGTTGACTTCCGAGCAACTCGCCAATACCACACGGAGTGGGGAACTTCATCTTCTGATGGAGAGATGAGGGTACTGCCTTGATCCGGCTGATTAGACCCCTGCTGAGGATGACATTGTACCCTGGCATGCTGCGAATGACCAAGAAATCTACCATCTTGGTTATGCTCTTTGGTGCCGTCCCAAGGGTGATTGGGAGGTGTGCACATCCCATGGGTTAAATGAGACCCCAGAGAAGCCGAATAGAGACGATTCCACTGGGGTGAGCTGATCGATCTTCAATCCCATCATCAAGAAGCAATCGTAAGCCAACACGTCAGGGGCACTTCCATTATCCACCAAAATCCGACGCACAATACAGTGGTTGATGGTGGCCGAAACGACCAACGCATCAGTGTGTGGAGTTGAAACTCCTACATGATCGTCGTCCGAGAAGGTTATGGCCTCCTCGGACCGTGTGCGTGCAGGGGTGGAGGGATAAGGGCTTGGACAAGGCACCGGGGGCCTCTCTACCAAGTGCACCCGCCGAGCGTAGTCGCATCGACTCTGATTGTTTTCTCCACCTGTACCGAAACCACCAGCGATCACATTGATCTTGTGACGGACCGGGGTATTCATGACCATTAAGGCTCAATATCCAGATCCGCCTCCCGCGAACGGACCGAAGTCTCGCAAGGGATATCTCACACAAGTGTCTAGTAAGAGTATAAAAGACAAACCACAAGAATATAAGACACAAGAAAGTACATGTGCTCATATCTATTCACAAATTTGTACAACTGTCCCATTACATTAATACATGTCCAATTAAAAGAGTACAACTACCTGGGGCATACCCCGAGGGAGCACAGGCTCACAGAACGCTAACTACTACTCAACTGCTGGTGGTACAAGTCTGTCACAACACCGCTGCAAGCCAAACACACGGCAAGCCCTGAAAAGAACTGTAGGGGAGTGAGCCTCAACAAGTCACTGGCTCAGTAGGGGCTACCCAAAACAACACTGTAACCACAGACACCTCGACCCCAATGGGTCTCACTGGCAACAACAATAGCCAAACCATTTCATGCTCACATCATTACAATAAATAACAATTAAACATGCTTATGATAATAAACATAATGTCCTCAGAAGAAAAGTAGGACTACAGGACTAACATAAAATCATTAGTTAGCCCAACTACTAAAGTGCCAAAACCACAGTCTCACTGGCACACTGCCACGACAACTGGTTGCCTAAGCTAAAAGCCATACAGGCAAAGTACTGCCCAGACTACAAGCTTTATAGGCAAACCTCAAACATTTGAGTAACAGGATCGCTAACAAAGAGTTGGTCATTTATACTCCAAACCACACTACATCGGAAACTACACACAAGGTAACGGAACTGGCTACCACGAAGCCAATCCATAACACACTAAAACTATAATTAGAATCATACCCAAGAAGAGTAAAACTCAACAAGTGGAAGATCTCACACGGCCTCCACGGAGTACAGCTCTACTAAACCACAATATGCCTAGGCCATAAGCCTCATCGGCAAATTACCCACAAAGGTAACATAATTAATAATCACAAACTAATCCACAATAAATTATAAACAAAGATCTACCTAAAACAGTTAGGATACAACAAGTGGCAGGTCAAACCACAAGACCTCCTCAACACACAAGTACCCGGAAAGGTTGGTACACAATGTACCACCACAAAACTATAAAGTAACCCACGAAGGAAATAGGTACCTGCTACTCTGAGGTACCACAACACAAACACCCGAACAAGGGTATAAGTAGGTGATAAACACCACACTGAACCACGATTATATTGTGCCCTCACTTAGACACAACATTACAAGTGAAACCTTAATCGACGAGTCACACAAACCACAACTCAGTCACAGCTGTGCCAACACCAGGGCACACCTCGAACTGGTCAAACCTCGACCACGAGTCACAAACTCACAAACTACGACAAGTAGCAAAGCACGAGTCGGAAGGGAACGACGCCACCACACAGGAACGGACTACTGGCTGATCAGGCCAATATCCAACCCGGACAACACAACACAAGAACTACCTCTCAGCCTCGCAGTCACGGACGAAAGGTCCAACTGCCGCTCCACTAGGAAGAAGTCAAACAACTGTGGAGACCAACCAACACCACACCTGCAGACACACAACTGCAGGCCCATGCCTGGCACCTCTAGAGTCTCTGGCCGGAGCACTCTAAAGTGAGTCACTGGAAAACAGGACTAGCTGGGGACTAGTGTCGACTACTGGTGTCCGTACCCCCAACTACGAGCGCGCTACAAGCGACAAAAGAACAAACTCTGGGAAGTCGCTGCCCCACTGCCGTCTTTCCCTCAGCCGGACGTACAACTCAAACTCAGGATTGAGGGTGTCCAGGAAGACGACACAGACCTCAACGGTACAACACAAGTACCGGGACAAAACCCGAGCACAACAAACACACGTGCCTGGCTCACAAAGAACCTGGGGTACCCGACTAGAGAGGCATTCCGGAATAGGCGCCGGACCACCACACTCGGCTAGCACAAACCACGATACTTACACATATAGCCTTTACTTATAATTCACAATATACAAGTGTTAGGATTAGCTTAACATCGGTCACCGTGTGACCCCAAAGCTATCTCACACCAACACATACCTGAACCACTAACTTGCCTATCATTGGTCATCTCATGACCACCGTGGCAACACACACCACTTACTTCATAAATCCATATAATATTATTCGAAAGACAACAACGGACTAGGGCTAGGTCGGTATGGACCTTCACTGCCCAGTTACTACGATAAATCATAAGAATTACATTACAACAAAGTGTGTAGTAAACACACACTCAAACCACGTAGACAATACGTGTATATTACACCCTGGATGGTGTACCACACGTCTTCCACGTAAACCACATACCCAACACATGGACAACGCACTCCAAGAGTGCCACGGGTGCCAACGCACCACACATACCACGTAAAGCGATTACGTACATCACACATCATTCATGTAAAACTTGCCCATTACATGAGCAGTATGCTCCAAGAGCATAACAAGTGCACTGGCTCACACCGGTCATCGCCATACACACACAAACACGTAATATTCATAATCAGAAAAGCTACGTAAACCACACTGCATGAATACATGCACAAGTTGGCGGCAACATCGACTGCCGCTTATAAGAAGTAAACGGCAAGCGATCTAGCCGTTTATATCTCGACTGGTGAGCTTGGCGACAAGAGATCTTGACGCCAAGTTCTCCGGCCTAAAACCCTGCAGAAACCCTAATTCGGCTCTACAGGTTTTCCAACCGTTAAAATTACAAGAAAATGTACTGAAATGGTTCTTTAAACATGCATGAACCCAAAACAGCCCAACACAGCATGCTTCGTTCACTAAATTACTCAAACCACCCATTAACCCCACACGGTGTAACTCAATCCGAAAATACAATAAAAATGCTGGTTCAAGTGATTAAGTCGTGTTTTAATGTTTCTAACAAGCTAACAGGGTTCGTCCCCTACCTCAGAAACGCAATTAAACTCCCGAAGAACCTCGAATCACGCCGAAACCCGAGAAATGTCCCACAAACACCGTGCTCCAATCCGTCATTCCCCGCCCGATCTGCCGCTACCACGCGCACCACAGCCTTCCCACGAGCTCCCGCCGACCGTCAGAACTCGCGAAGAAGCTCAAGGGTGAAGGTGGGGGAAGAGGAAGGGAGAAGGAGGAGAAAGAACAGAGCTCGGGTCTGCCATAAAAACACAGGCATGTCAGGTTAACGTCAACCCTTGGGCCGTTTAACCAGACCGCCACAACTAGACGTCCACAAAGCTTGACGCCAAGTTCAACAGTCGACGTCCTCATCGATGGACGCCAACACACTGCGTCCAGCAAGCTGAACACCAACACGGACCCAAACCAAACCCGGTAAGGATCTAGTAAGAAACACACAACACTAATGGGCCTCACATTGGCCACCAAACCCGCTAAACCTGGATCCACGGGGATCCGGAAAACGCGCGACGTTACATTATTATCACCTAAAAACAAATGTCGTCCTCGACATATAAAACAAATCACAATAAACCAAATTATCACCTAAAAACAAATAAAGTCAAACACAGAACAAGTAGGATACTCTTTCTCTGTTTTAGCCTTTCAATTCATCTTACACTTACTCTGTTCTGTCAATTCCATTGCCTTTCTTTAGCTTTCAACCGTAGGCGATTCTGCCTTGCCAATGGCGCTTTATCTCCTTGGACTGAACCTGTTGCCACAATTTCTGGGCTGTGTTTGCAACATTTTTTTTCGAGACCGCTTTATCTTTCTCAAATATCTTACACTGTAATATTCTTTCATGCCATAATCTTTCCAAATTATTAAACTTTCTGGTGCCATTTCCTTTTTCTATTTATCACTGCCAACTATTATCCTGCCTCATCTGCATTTACATTCGCAACTGACACCTCTTCAAAGAAAACCAATCACCATCTTTGAATTTCCTGCTTTTTCATATTATTCTGCTCATACTGTTTAAAGCCAATTTCTGATTAAAAAATCATAATAAACTCTGTTCCTTTATTCCACTGCGCAAAACTTTACACTTTCTTCTTATCTCAGCAAAGCTTGAACAATTTATGAATATTAAATCTTTCTTGCTTCTGCTTCCGCTGCGCTACTCTGATCACACTGAACACTTTTGCAAAATATTCCACAATTTCTGTTCACAGTATTACTTTCAATTGCTTTCTTCTGACTTCAACTGCTTCTCAAATCATCCCATTCAATTAATTCCTGCTGAAGAAATTACTGCAATTTCTGATCTGCCAAACCACTATTGACATATTGCACTTTTCATATATCTTTCCTGCTTTACTGACATTCTCTGGCTAATTCCCATAATTCTGGGACATAAACTTTTCGAATATTCTTAATCAATCTGCTCCAGCATTTAAACCCTGAAATATTTTAATAACAATTCCTTTCTGCTCAATTAAATCATTTCTTTGCACCAATATGCAAACTTTAACCAACATTTTCTGACTCATCTGATCTTATTCACTTCATCATTTTCTAAATTCTTCCTTTCTCTAATCCATATCTTTTCTTTATCTAAACTGTCAATCATCAACTAAATATTCCTCTTGTGCAAATTTCACAAATCCTTATTGCACATTAATCCTTATTTTCTCTCTTTCTTTATTCAACTGATCATTTCTATACTTATTTATACAAATCTTCATATCACACTTCCTGCTATCATCATTATTCATAACAACACTTTTCTCAGATTTCTGATCTCGGGCATATTTAATCTATCTGCCATAATTCACTGCTCTTTTATGTACTGATACCTCTTTTAAAGCTGATCTGTCTTTCTTGATCATATCAAACTCTTCATAACACTAATCACATTCTTATACACATTGTTTCTTAATATCATCTAACTCAGATCTCTGATGCCACATTACATTTGCTGAGGTTTTCAACTGCAACTTATCACACACACTGACCT
Organism: Colocasia esculenta; assembly: GCA_014218235.1. Taxonomy (NCBI): domain Eukaryota; kingdom Viridiplantae; phylum Streptophyta; class Magnoliopsida; order Alismatales; family Araceae; genus Colocasia; species Colocasia esculenta. The sequence goes on from CM024762.1 coordinate 29,485,316, forward strand.
GATCCTTATCACCTTGTTACCATACACCTGTCTCTGCCAACTCTCTATCTCATTATAACTTATTTACTGAATTCCATATTCAAACTTGTTAATCTCTTCAATTCCTTTAACTGCAAATCTTTAACAACCAAACTGATCTATCACAAAAATACTCTATACTTGTCTCTGCTAACTTTGCACTTTATTAACATATCTCAAAGCACTACTTTACCTTTCTTCTCTAATCTCTGCAACTGAAAACTTTTAAATATTATACTTTAACTGCTTTAACTGCACTAGTGCCAGAATGCTACCACACAACTTATGCCACTATTCACATTATGGCACAGCAACTGCTCTCAACTGCCAATTTAACAAACAAAAACACACGGTTTACATGCCAAAAGCAAACGTAAAAACTACTTCATATCACACAAAACCACAGACTTACTACCAGCAGTGGACATTAATCCATGTATTGGGACATTATACTTTCAATGTCTTTTCATATTCTAACTGGGCATTGCTCTGATACCAACTGTGACGGACCGGGGTATTTATGCCCATTAAGGCTCAATATCCAGATCCGCCTCCCGCGAACGGACCGAAGTCTCGCAAGGGATATCTCACACACGTGTCCAGTAAGAGTATAAAAGACAAACCACAAGAATATAAGACACAAGAAAGTACATGTGCTCATATCTATTCACAAATTTGTACAACTGTCCCATTACATTAATACATGTCCAATTAAAAGAGTACAACTACCTGGGGCATACCCCGAGGGAGCACAGGCTCACAGAACGCTAACTACTACTCAACTGCTGGTGGTACAAGTCTGTCACAACACCGCTGCAAGCCAAACACACTGCAAGCCCTGAAAAGAACTGTAGGGGAGTGAGCCTCAACAAGTCACTGGCTCAGTAGGGGCTACCCAAAACAACACTGTAACCACAGACACCTCGACCCCAATGGGTCTCACTGGCAACAACAATAGCCAAACCATTTCATGCTCACATCATTACAATAAATAACAATTAAACATGCTTATGATAATAAACATAATGTCCTCAGAAGAAAAGTAGGACTACAGGACTAACATAAAATCATTAGTTAGCCCAACTACTAAAGTGCCAAAACCACAGTCTCACTGGCACACTGCCACGACAACTGGTTGCCTAAGCTAAAAGCCATACAGGCAAAGTACTGCCCAGACTACAAGCTTTATAGGCAAACCTCAAACATTTGAGTAACAGGGTCGCTAACAAAGAGTTGGTCATTTATACTCCAAACCACACTACATCGGAAACTACACACAAGGTAACGGAACTGGCTACCACGAAGCCAATCCATAACACACTAAAACTATAATTAGAATCATACCCAAGAAGAGTAAAACTCAACAAGTGGAAGATCTCACACGGCCTCCAAAGAGTACAGCTCTACTAAACCACAATATGCCTAGGCCATAAGCCTCATCGGCAAATTATCTACAAAGGTAACATAATTAATAATCACAAACTAATCCACAATAAATTATAAACAAAGATCTACCTAAAACAGTTAGGATACAACAAGTGGCAGCTCAAACCACAAGACCTCCTCAACACAGAAGTACCCGGAAAGGTTGGTACACAATGTACCACCACAAAACTATAAAGTAACCCACGAAGGAAATAGGTACCTGCTACTCTGAGGTACCATAACACAAACACCCGAACAAGGGTATAAGTAGGTGATAAACACCACACTGAACCACGATTATATTGTGCCCTCACTTAGACACAACATTACAAGTGAAACCTTAATCGACGAGTCACACAAACCACAACTCAGTCACAGCTGTGCCAACACCAGGGCACACCTCGAACTGGTCAAACCTCGACCACGAGTCACAAACTCACAAACTACGACAAGTAGCAAAGCACGAGTCGGAAGGGAACGACGCCACCACACGGGAACGGACTACTGGCTGATCAGGCCAATATCCAACCCGGACAACACAACACAAGAACTACCTCTCAGCCTCGCAGTCACGGACGAAAGGTCCAACTGCCGCTCCACTAGGAAGAAGTCAAACAACTGTGGAGACCAACCAACACCACACCTGCAGACACACAACTGCAGGCCCATGCCTGGCACCTCTAGAGTCTCTGGCCGGAGCACTCTAAAGTGAGGCACTAGAAAACAGGACTAGCTGGGGACCAGTGTCGACTACTGGTGTCCGTACCCCCAACTAAGAGCGCGTTACAAGCGACAAAAGAACAAACTCTGGGAAGTCGCTGCCCCACTGCCGTCTTTCCCTCAGCCGGACGTACAACTCAAACTCAGGAGTGAGGGTGTCCAGGAAGATGACACAGACCTCAACGGTACAACACAAGTTCCGGGACAAAACCCCGAGCACAACAAACACACGTGCCTGGCTCACAAAGAACCTGGGGTACCCGACTAGAGAGGCATTCCAGAATAGGCGCCGGACCACCATACTCGGCTAGCACAAACCACGATACTTACACATATAGCCTTTACTTATAATTCACAATATACAAGTGTTAGGATTAGCTTAACATCGGTCACCGTGTGACCCCAAAGCTATCCCACACCAACACATACCTGAACCACTAACTTGCCTATCATTGGTCATCTCATGACCACCGTGGCAACACACACCACTTACTTCATAAATCCATATAATATTATTCGAAAGACAACAACGGACTAGGGCTAGGTCGGTATGGACCTTCACTGCCCAGTTACTACGATAAATCATAAGAATTACATTACAACAAAGTGTGTAGTAAACACACACTCAAACCACGTAGACAATACGTGTATATTACACCCTGGATGGTGTACCACACGTCTTCCACGTAAACCACATACCCAACACATGGACAACGCACTCCAAGAGTGCCACGGGTGCCAACGCACCACACATACCACGTAAAGCGATTACGTACATCACACATCATTCATGTAAAACTTGCCCATTACATGAGCAGTATGCTCCAAGAGCATAACAAGTGCACTGGCTCACACCGGTCATCGCCATACACACACAAACACGTAATATTCATAATCAGAAAAGCTACGTAAACCACACTGCATGAATACATGCACAAGTTGGCGGCAACATCGACTGCCGCTTATAAGAAGTAAACGGCAAGCGATCTAGCCGTTTATATCTCGACTGGTGAGCTTGGCGACAAGAGATCTTGACGCCAAGTTCTCCGGCCTAAAACCCTGCAGAAACCCTAATCCGGCTCTACAGGTTTTCCAACCGTTAAAATTACAAGAAAATGTACTGAAATGGTTCTTTAAACATGCATGAACCCAAAACAGCCCAACACAGCATGCTTTGTTCACTAAATTACTCAAACCACCCATTAACCCCACACGGTGTAACTCAATCCAAAAATACAATAAAAATGCTGGTTCAAGTGATTAAGCCGTGTTTTAATGTTTCTAACAAGCTAACAGGGTTCGTCCCCTACCTCAGAAACGCAATTAAACTCCCGAAGAACCTCGAATCACGCCGAAACTCGAGAAATGTCCCACGAACACCGCGCTCCAATCCGTCATTTCCCGCCCGATCTGCCGCTACCACGCGCACCACGGCCTTCCCACGAGCTCCCGCCGACCGTCAGAACTCGCGAAGAAGGTCAAGGGTGAAGGTGGGGGAAGAGGAAGGGAGAAGGAGGAGAAAGAACAGAGCTCGGGTCTGCCATAAAAACACAGGCATGTCAGGTTAACGTCAACCCTAGGGCCGTTTAACCAGACCGCCACAACTAGACGTCCACAAAACTTGACGCCAAGTTCAAAAGTCGACGTCCTCATCGATGGACGCCAACACACTGCGTCCAGCAAGCTGAACACCAACACGGATCCAAACCAAACCCGGTAAGGATCTAGTAAGAAACACACAACACTAATGGGCCTCACATTGGCCACCAAACCCGCTAAACCTGGATCCACGGGGATCCGAAAAACGCGCGACGTTACAGATCTCTTGCCCATTTTGCTCGTTGTTGATGGGCTGGTCAGGGGTGCATTCTCGACGTCTTGGGCGGTCATCATTCTGGAGCACATAGCACCTCAAGTAGCCGCGCTTAATCAGGGACTCAATCTCATCCTTGAGTTGGCGGCACTCAGATGTGTCGTGGCCGTGGTCGCGGTGAAAGCGACAATACTTGTCCTGGTTGTGCCTGCGGGGATCAGAGCGCATCCTGGGTGGCCACCAAACATATTGCTCATTCCGGATTTCGACCAGGATCTGTTCGGGTGCCACCGTGAGGGAAATGTATTCGGTGAAGGGTCACGGACGGCGCGGCGAGTCCCCGTTGTGCCGGCCTTTCTTCCGCTCCCTGTCGGAACCGTTGTCGGAAGGCCTCTTCTTATCGATTGGGTGCCCTGCTCTGCTCGGCCGGTGGCCAAGCTCTCCTTGCACACAGCGTGGTGCTGGGCAATGGACAGGAGCTTGGCGAGGGTTGACAGTGGCTGTACCCTGAGCATCCTTTGAAGGAAGCCGTCGCGAGTGCCCTGGATGAGGACACTGGTGGCTAAAGGGACGTCACGGCGCAGGATGCGGAGTGCTTCTATCTAGAACCACTTGACGTAGTCCCAAAGTGCTTCGCCCTTCTTCTGCCAAATAGATAGAAGAGAAGCCGTAGTGCGCCGCTGCAACCTTCCTCCCAGGAAGTTGTCCCGGAAGGACTTCTTCAACTGGTGGAATGAAGAGATGGAACCTGCAGGGAGAGCTTCAAACCATGCCCGCGCAGCCTCCTTCAACGTGGCCGGGAAAGTCTGGCACTTAGCCGCATCTGATGCTCCATGGAACACCATGTGAGACTCAAACCCATGGATGTGATCCGCTGGGTCAGAGGTGCCATCGTAGGGCGTGATGGAAGGTAGGGGTAGTTTCAGGGAGACTCGGGCCTCTAGGATCACCGTGGTGAACGGGGAGCAGAAGTTCAGGTCATCTTCCCCTAAAACCTTACCATCTGCCGTCTGGACCATTGCGTCCATGCGACGCTCAAGGTCGGCGATGCGGCAGAGGCGTCTGGCCAGTTCCTGGTTGGAGTGTGCCGAGCCCTCGTGCTTGGACGCATGGGAGTTGGCACCGATGAAAGAACCCGGGGGAGGCAGAACCGCTGCGGAATGACAGGTTGAGTTGTCCTGCCACTCCGGTGTTCGGCATGCTGACGGGACCCTCTGCGACTGCCGGGGTGACTCCGCATGCTGCTCCTGCCGGGCCGATGGTGCAGGGGATCACCGACGCGATGACTCTGCCTGTTGCTCTGGCGGTGGGGGCACTATCCAGGCCGGCTGTCTAACCAGTTGTGCCTGAAGGCCTTGACAGATGCCCACAAGCTGTTGAACTTAGCCCCAGAGTTCCACTACCTCCTGGGCAGTGGCCGAAGTGCCGGCCGCATGTCTGTTGTCAATCACTCCGGTGGGGGGAGTGTTGTCGTTGGCAGGAAGGGCTTGATTACGCGAGCCCGCGCATGACTGGTGAGAGTGTGTCGCCCTATTGTCGGGGTTCTGGTGAGAGGTTCGTCCGCGAGCCATGGCTGCTATCGTTCCCACAGACAGTGCCAAAAATGTGGACGTGTTTTCCTATTTGGGCCTGAGCCAAACGGGCCTCCACTAAGAGAAGAGAGAGGGAAGACGATCGCCAATGCGGACAAAGGCCTGCAAAACCAAAAGAGAATTAGGGGGGGGCGGTTGAAGAACCAGGGGGAACCCTTCGATGCCTAAGTCAGATTAGACTACAGAGAGGCTTGAAGAAGAAGGTTCACTGGTGTGTGCTTCACGCGAGGGTGTGTGTGTGACAGAGGTTGCGTACCTTTGCATGGGAATTACCTATGCCTTTTATAGGAGAGGGAGGTGAGGAGTCAGGACGCTATCAACTCCAATGATGACTGGAGGGGTGCACCGGTTCAGGTTCCCAGGCGAGGTGTCCATTGAGACGCCTGTTGGGATTCTTTATAATTAATGTCTTGTCATGGGACGCGTGTCGCGCCGCCTCATTTACTGCCTAGGAGGCAAACAGCCGCTTCAAGGGCTTTTGGCTGGAGGATACCAAATAGGGCTTCTGTTCGGTGGCCAGCTAGGCTGCTCGGTGTCCGGATGCGTAGCTGTGTTTATTCAGGCTGCTTCAAAGGTCCGCGCAGGCCCTGCTCGGCAAGCTGCGACTTTGGCCGAACAGGTCACAGTGCCTGGAGACCACTCAAGGGACCTTAAGGCGTCTTGGTGGCCGGAACGTGTTTGGAAGCCTTGGGCTGAACCCGAGGACACGTGGCACGCTACCTGAAGGCCACGTCAGTCTACTGGGTCATGATGAACCGTGATGGGCCATGATGGGCCTTGCAGACCTAGGGAGCTAGAAATAACTACCACACAATCCATTATGATTTATTGGATAATCCTTGATGGATTAAAAATCTGCATATATAATTAGTGTCATATTAAAATGCAGCAAAAGGAGAAAAAAATTATTCATTAGATTGAACATTAATTTGTTGTCTTGCCGAATCTGACCATACTTTCTTCAACTTAAAGTAACTCTAATTTCAATGTAGCGTTAAGATATATTATCTTGCCACAGATAATATATATTACGTCGATTCCTTTTTTTCTTTCTTAACATTCTACGTGCTTGTCCCCGTGTGTTATCTTGTGTGTATATATATATATATATATGACAATTATACTTTTTTTTCTCTGAATTCACCTGAAGTTGGCCGTTCTCTATATATATGTTTAACTATCTGAGGATACGTACTAATGTCATAACTTAACGAGGATGCTATTTTGTTCAGCTAATTAAGTTAACAAAGGGAAAGAACAAAGCCTAAGTTAGCTAAAGCAGGCCGCCATTGTAAGGGACGCCGGTGGACGGCAGCCAAGTGTCCCCGTGGATGAAGGAGGAGACCGTGAACCTTTCAACTTCTGCCGGGTTGGTCAGAACTCGGAACCCCGGCCAGTTGACCCTTCTGCTGGTATCGGCACCAGGCCCCCGGTTGTCATATTCCCCGTACGACACCGTGTCCAGCCTGGCTTCCCCGTTCCACGACAACCAGCCGGCGGGATCGATCATCCCTCCCAACTCCGACTGCATGACGACGACGGTAGAGTACCGCTGCCACGGTCTCCCCAGGAACCCTCGGACAGACTCCTCCACCGGCCGGAGGTCGTCGTCTGCGGCCAACACGCAGTTGTGGATGACGGTGCCGGTGAGTGTACCACTGCCTTCCCTTCCCTGCGCTGTGAAGGTGATTCCCTGCCCCGGGAGGGGCCGCCGGGCGAATAGCTTGCAGCTCTGCAGCACGACAGCAGCATTACCAAAGATGAAGTCGATGGTGCCGTAAACGTTGCACTCGCGGAAGAACTGGTAGCCGGACTGGGCGTAGAGCGTGTCTTGGTAACCTATGATGTTACATCGGTAGAAGGCAGAGCGATCGGAGCTGGACCTCAGCGCCACTGCCTGGCCGCCGCTGGGGCCGGCCGAGTTCTCGATGGTTAGGTCCCAGGCTACGAACCCGCTCCCGATGACAGCTGCCATATCGATCGTAAGAAAATCGATATCATCACAGACACACATAACTATCTCGTCAACAAGCAATGCAATATGTTAAAGTTGCATATATATATATATATATATATATATATATATATATATATATATATATATATATATATATCAAATGAATTCGAAGCAAGAAGTATTTCGACATAAGATTTAAGAACTAAAAAAAAATCGAATGAGCGTGCAGGATATAAAGATATTACTCTAATTTTCTAGTCTGCAAATATGTCTGTCAAGATGCCTATACGAACGGAGAAAGTCGATATTGCACTACGTACCAAGAGTAGGTGAGAGCGAGATGTGCCACCCGCCGTGCTCACTCCTGTCGGACGTCAACACCGTCCGGTTGTTCCCGTCCCCGACGAAGGCGATCTTCGTCTTCTCCCTCGGGACCACCACGTTCTCGCGGTACTGCCCCGCCTTGATGCGTATCACGAAGCGCTTCGCGCTTCGGCTGGGCGCGCCACGCACGGCGTCGGCGATGGTCCTGTAGTTCCCCGTGCCGTCCGCAGCCACCACAACGTCAGGCGTCATATGGTATAGCGCCGGAGTTGCGGTCGTGGTATCCACGGCCACGGGGCTACCCGGACCACCAGCGTTGAATGAAACATGAGGAGACCGAGCAAAGTCGCTGTAGCTATCGGCGTCCCTGCTCCTGTGCAGCGCCTCGCACACAACGGAGATTCCAAGCAGAATCAGAAGTGGCATAGCCAGCATCGTGATCCACCTGCAGGAAGATTCCGCCATGGCCGGGGAGAGAAGAATAAGCTGATCACTGCCGGAGATGTTATTTGTTTATTCGCTTCAGTCATATATAGAGATAGACGAGTTTTGATGTTTGCAATCGGCATTTGTGTAAAGGCGTGTCTTGCAATTAATATTTTTTGTATAAATGCATGACCATATTCTAATATGGTTTCCATTGGAGATTCAATATATATCTTTTTTATGTGATTTTCTTAACAGATACTGCGGCAGGCGCTGAGAGAAGGGAATGGAGCCGAGAAATGGGTGTTATCTTTCAGGAGATTAGATTTTATTTAAATTATTTCCTTCTTGGAACCAAGAGAAGAACTTGCCATGATAACCAAAATTAAAGTCAGGGAAAAATTAACTCCGCCAGTCTGTTTTCCCCTCAATCTCCATCTTTCTTTCCGCCGCTTACAAAGAGCAATTAGGTACGTATATGCCTTAAGTGGATCCGTGAGATAAATGTCTCCATTGTACAACAGCATGAATTGAGATTTGAACTTAAATTCTCATCCATAAGGGAAGAGATTGATGAAACCTGCCCTAGAGCCCAAAAGGGCCGAGGTGATCCGACTTTGCACGTCAGAAGTTGGATGTTAGGACACTGAGAGAAGATGTCAAACGAGGCCGTTGTCAGGGCAACGTCAATTTGGTCTACAAAAAGTCAGTCTCGGAGTGAGAACTCTGGGTTAGAAGTTAACTTGAAGAGAGAAATAGGGAATTTTGAGAGAGAGAGAGAGAGAGAGAGAGTACAAATAACGACCGACACATTCAGTCGCTATTCGGTGATTATTTAGTTGACGAAATCAGCGACCGAATAGCGACTGAATGTGTTAGTAAAAATATATTAGTCACAATATTCTGATCGAACATATTCAGTTGTTATTAAGTCACTAATCTGAGATCGAAAATAACTAGTCCATGTTCGGTCGCCAACTAGATGACCAAATAATATAGCGACCGAATGCATTCGGTCGTTGTGCTACACTCAGCGATCGAATATATTCGGTTGCTAATTTTGTCACTAATTAATGACCGAGATTGTGACCGAATGCATTCGGTCGCTGATGTATAATGGCTGAACATTTTTTGTCGCCATTTCAATCACTAATCGATCTCTAATTTCCAGTTTAGTTTTCTAAAAAAATATCTATAAAAATTAACAAAACATGTTTTACAATAATCACCACTAGAAAAGTAAGATATGTAGACGGTTGGAAACTGTCACGCCCCGACGCGGAATATCGGAACGCGAGGCAGTTACAAGTAAACGGGTACTAGACATCAAACCATTACACAATGAATAATACTAAAGCAAATCTGTCTTATTATAAATTTCAAATGTCTAGTTACAACCACTAATATCAGAGCCAATCTATAGGGCCCAGTTACATTGAAATAAAGTAAAGACTAAACTTCAAACCTAACTACTACAACGCTAAACATAGTAATAGGACGCTAGGGTACTCATGACATCACTCCAGGTCGTTCCTCTTGAGTGTATAGTTCATCCTCGGTCTCACCTGAGATCACAACGACAAATAACGCAGGGTGAGCGATAACGCCCAGTAGGACTTAAATCTCAATAATCAAGCAGGCTTTAAGTAATTAGTGCATTAAAAGGCAGAGTAACTAATGATAGAGCAAGAGAGTCATGTATTGCAAAAGATAGTAGGATAGCACGTGAACGAATAGTAAGACTTTCCAAATATAGACTTTCCAAAAATACTATGTGTCGAGAATAGCACAAAATAGCAGGATGGCCATAGCACAATAGCACAAGTATAGTAATAGCACAATGAGTATAGCATAGCACTTTGTTGTCAATGGACAACGAGAGAACATAGCACTTTTGATTGTCATTTTAGATAGTCGAGATAGATAGCACTTGAGTGTAATGCCAAACACTCTGATCATTTAACTCCCATGGGCACTAGCACTTTTGGGCGCACATCCCAGGACCAGATCGGGCCCTTTATATATTGTCAGGCATTGGTTATATTGTTTATCTTTAGACAATCAGTCAATGGCCAATATAGAGTACCAAGAAATAGATGAGAGCACTAGATGAATAGACAAGACACTAGAGTGAACATGAAAAGATGAGCGAGTAGAGCATAGATGAGAGCTAGTGGACATTGCACGTAACACGTCAAATAACCAGGCGATAGTAATAGTTGCACAACACGCGCACGTGGTGTTGGCAGTCAGGTGGAACTCACTACCTTTCCACTGGCCATATTATGCATAGGTCCAGAGGTCCGGCGTGATTCAAGATAAGAGCGAACTTCTAATAGTTGTTTGGATCTTATTGATCCCTAAAGGGGGTAATAGGTATTAAGATACAACCCGCTCGTCGACCATGTGGGAATCCATGGACAGAGGAGACTTACGGAGGCCTTGAACAAAGACTCACTAGTCCGACAGAAGAAGTATCCGACGAAGAGTTCGTCCAAGTCAAGAGAGTGTGTATATATAGAAACAAGTGCTCAACGTTCTAGAGGAATTCTAGAACAGTGGAGCGTCGATATCGGTGTTCCAAAACAATGAGAGGATCAAAAACAAGTTCATTTACAAATAAGTCAATCTAATTGCATAAATTACCAGATATATTATGTAACATGTTCAAGCCAATTAAGCCATATTTGGATGGTTCAAAGTGTGTGCACATGTGACAAGAAATCATAGACATGAAAAGGTCATGTGATTAACTTTTATTAATTTAGAATACCTTCAATATGTACAGCTTCATTTTTCTGAAATTAAGACAGTTAACAAGACTTGGGATTACTGCAGAACAGCAATACTTGCAAAATTGTGAGTTTTCATGCAAAAATCCTGAGATCGCGACAGACCCTTGTACGGGTCACGATAGGGACAGAACAGATCGCGACAGGGTGCAGTACAGATCGCGACAGGTCGGGCAGGACAGGCGCTCGGATCGCGACAAGGGCATGAAGGGAACGCGACGGGACCGGCAGCAGATCGCGACGACAAGAACTGTCGCGACCTGATCGCGACAGAGGCACTGTCGTGACGGCCTTGTGAACGCGGCCTATCGGGCCGTCACGTTCACAGGGTCCGTGCCAGAGTCTGACAGGAAAAGTATAGTGCATTGGATTGCGGACCGAACCTTTAAGGTTTTGATACATGGTTGTTCTAAAATTAAGAACAAATTGTACAGTACATGAAAAATCGTGAAACTAGTTTTAAACAGATCTAGTCATATATGGGTACTTCCAGTAAATAGGAATTGGAAAAGCAACAGGGTTTCGACATGCTCTGGTCATGGTATTCATGAAGTACTTAGAACAGTACACAGATGAGATCAACGAATTAATTCGCATGATAGGATGGATGGAAATTAGGGCTTTCAGGGGCAAAAGAAGCTGAACATCCATCAGTTCTTACAGTAAAAATCTCATGGCATGAGGACAAGTATGCATGAAGATATGAATTTGTAAAGAGGGTTCGAGGTCATGGAGTTCACAGAACTTGGAAAATTGAGAACTAAAGATTTGCTCGATGGAAAAATATGAAACCAAAGGACTTTTGCTTCTGATAGACGAGACATCCTACAGAAAAAGTTTCATGGTTTATGCTCGTGAGAATGCCTACCTTTGGTTGTTTTCCTCTTCTAGGGTTAAGACTTAAAGAACTCGAGGAAGAACTTGGGAGATCCCTTTTCTCCACGAATTCTCCTCCTCTTGGTCTTCCTTCCTGGTCCAACAACCTCTTGGCACGAGCTAGGGACAACCATCGGAGGTTTAGGAGAGTATTTATGTCTCTCTCCTTTCTATTTCCTAATAGGACTCTAATTACTATTAATTTCGGGATTTCATATTTCCTCTCTCCTTTCTAAGCATGAGAACTCCTAATTGGGTTAGGTTGGGAGCTAAATTTGTGGCCAACCCATTAGGGTAGGTTTAGGAATCCCAATCCAACTCAAACTTCTTTTTTAATACATTAAATACCTCTTTTCTATTTAAGTAATATTTTAGTTACGAATTTTAGATATTTCTCTATTATTCCCCTTTTTAAAATCTCTATTTTAGCCCACTAATTTCTAATGGGTCCATTTAACCAAGCCCATTACTTGTTTTCATTTAATGGGTTTTACTTAATTCTCTTTTCTTTGATTTTCTAATTAATAGTTTTCTTTTATTTGTTTTTTTTCAATTTTAATATTATTTAGATTTATAATTTTCATAAAAATCTAGGTTGCTACAAAAACCGTCTACAAAAACGATAAAACTATCTACAAAACATTTCGTAGACGGCTACGCAACCGTCTACATAACCGTCTACTAAAAGTTCGTCGACAAAACATAAGTAGATGGCTATTTTTCCACCAGTACTTGGACCAGTTTGTCGTGGTGTTTGTTGATGACATTCTGGTGTACTCTGCTTTAGAGGAAGAGCGTGCCCAGCACCTGAGGAACGTGTTGCAGACTCTGCGAGAGCACCAGCTGTATGCTAAGTTCAGCAAGTGTGAGTTTTGGTTGCAGCAGGTTCACTTTTCAGAGCACGTGATCTCAAGTGACATAGTTTCGGTGGATCCAACGAAGGTTGAGGGAGTTTTGCAGTGGGAGAGACCCCAATCTGTGATAGAGATTCGCAGTTTTCTGGGATTGGCTGGCACTACTGCAGATTCATCAGAGATTTTTCACAGATTGCTGCACCCCTGACTCGTTTGACAAGGAAGGGAGTAACGTTTGAGTGGTCGGAGCAGTGTGAGCAGAGCTTCATGGAGTTGAAGCGACTACTTACGTCAGTGCCAGTCCTGGTGTTGCCTTCAGGTACGGAGGGTTTTGAGGTCTGCACAGATGCTTCCGGTGTTGGTTTATGAGTAGTACTGATGCAGCATGGCAGAGTGGTGGCTTATGCGTCGCGTCAGCTAAAGCCCCACAAGGAGAGTTACTCGACCCACGACCTGGAGCTTGCAGCCGTGGTCTTTGCACTGAAGATTTGGTGTCATTACCTATACGGAGTGAGGTTTGTGGTTCGCACCGACCACCAGAGTCTGTGGTATGTCTTTTCTCAAAGGGATCTGAATATGAGGCAGCATCGTTGGATGGAATATCTGAAGGACTACGATTTCAGCATTGACTATCAGCCTGGGAAGGCGAATGTGGTTGCAGATTCCCTAACCAAGAAGGCACAAGTGAGTTACCTTATGCTGAGAGAGTGGCAGTTGTGACAGTCTGCGGCAGAGGGATCCTTCAAAGTTTCCACCAGACGACAGTAGTGCATGCTAGGCAGTTTGTTAGCAGCTCCTGCTATTGTAAGACAGGTAATTGAGGCCCAGCAGACAGATCCCGAGTTGCACAGAGTGTTGCTACTCCCAGAGGTTGAGCTACATGATGACAGGACTGTTAGGTTCCAGGACAGACTCTATGTACCTGATGAAGAGTCTGTCAGGAGAGCAATTTTGCAGGAGGCACATGGGTCCCGGTACTCGATTCATCCAGGGTCAACCAAGATGTACCACAGGTTGAGATGACAGTTTTGGTGGCCTGGGATGAAGAGAGACATAGCGGCTTTTGTTGCCAGGTGTTTGGTCTGTCAGCAGATGAAGGCCGAGCACAAGCACCCTGAAGGGCTTGTACAGCCGTTAAAGATTCCCATGTGGAAGTGGGACCACGTGACGACAGACTTTGTGTGTGGACTGCCGAGGACAATTGGAGGATATGATAGTACATGGGTGCTTGTGGACAGACTGACGAAGACTGCCAGGTTCTTGCCCATCAGCTGGCTGGGGTGTGAGTAGGTTGGCCAGGCTGTACATGGAGCGGATTGTTCCTTTGCACGGGGTGCCGATCTCTATTGTGTCAGATAGAGATCCTCGCTTCACATCAGGGTTTTGGCACAGCTTCTAGAGAGCTTTAGGGACAGAGTTAGCGTTTGGCTCTGCCTACCACCCACAGTCAAATGGACAATCAGAGTGGACTATCCAGACCTTGGAGGACATGCTGCGAGCTTGTTGTCTGGAGTGGCAGGGGTCTTGGGCAGCTCACTTACCGTTGGTCGAGTTTGGATATAATCACAGCTATCATTCCAGTATCAGCATGGCACCCTATGAGGCCCTGTACGGACGACCGTGTCATACTCCTCTCGACTGGTTTGATAGGCGAGTGAGTCGTCACTGGACTAGAGCTAGTGCAGCAGGCAGTGGAGGTGATTCAGCTCGTGAGACAGAGGCTTCAGACAGCGCAGAGCCGGCAGAAGAGTTATGTTGATCAGCGTAGACGACCGCTCGAGTTTCAGGATGGGGACCAGGTGTTCGTCAGAGTGTCCCCTATGAAGGGGGTGATGAGGTTTGGTAGACGCGAGAAGTTGAGTCCCCGCTATATTGGACCCTTCACTATTACCGAGAGTGTCGGAGGTTTGGCATACCGGCTTCAGCTTCCGCCAGAGTCGGTAGCAGTCCACGATGTATTCCATGTGTCGATGCTAAGGAGGTACCTTCCAAATGAGTTGCACGTTCTTCTGAGTACAGAGTAGACGGAGGTGTCACCAGCTTTGACAGTACCAGAGTACCCGCTGTACATTGAGGATCACCGAGTTCAGAGGTTGAGGAACATGGCAATTCCACTGGTTTGCATTGCTTGGCAGCGGCACTCAGGAGGTGAGTCGACATGGGAGCGGGAGGACGAGATGCACGAGTAGTTTCCGTACCTCTTCGGTGAGTTCTCTTCCCCTTACGTTATTTGAATTTCAGGGGCGAAATTCTTTTAAGGGGGGGAGGATGTAAGGCCGTGGGCCTTATTGGACCCTTAATGGGCCTTCTTCCGGAACAATGCATGTTGACGTCCACGGATGTTGACGTCAACAATGGGTTGACGTCAATGGTGTTGACGTCAACAGATAGGTTGACGGCAAGAGTGTTGTCGTCTACTGGGTATTGGCATCAAACGATGTTGACATCTACTGAAGTTTTCAGAGCTTACCCGTACATGAACTTGATGGCAATCGATGTTGACGTCAAGGATTGTCAGTGCAAGTTGACGGCAACCGATGTTGATGTCAACCTGCCCGGCCTGTGTTTTTAGGGGCGACCCGAGACCCCTTCTCCCTCACTTCTCTCCCTCTCCTTCCCACCACCTTCACCCCTCTCCTTCTCCACTTCTTTCGGCGGTCGACGGGAGCTTGTGGGGAGGCCGTGGTGCTCGTGGCGGCGACGGATCGGGCGAGAAACAGAGGATTGAAGGGTGGTTCTCACGGGGAAAAGCTTCAGGGTGGCAGCATGATTTAAGGATCTTTCGGAGTTTCATTGCATTTTTGAGGTAGGGACTCTACCCCTTAGCTCCCCCGTGTTGAAATGCCATGATTGGTGTGTGCATTTTGTGTGGAAATCGTTGTTTTTGGGGAGGGTTTATCCATGTGGGGTTTTGGGGTGAAATTGCTGATCCAAGCGTTGGATCGTTGTTTTCTAGTTTTGTGGTAGTGCATTGTGATGAGGGAAAGCATTTTCCCTCATCCAACTGCTAGTTTTAGGGCTGGATCACCCTTGGGATCGGCCTGGGGTCATTTCAGCTGTAGGAAGTTGAAGAACTTAACGTCAACATCGGTTGACGTCAAGTTCTTCAGGGAGGAACTCGGCGGCATAACACCTTGCCGTCGACTTGAGGTAAACGGCCAGCATGTGGCCGTCTACTCTTTGTAGACGGCCAAGTTGTTGTCGTCTACCCCTTGTTGGCGACAATCGATGTTGCCGTCAACCCACAGGTAGGTCCCAGCAAGATGAGCTCTCTTTTCCGCGGTGTGAGGCGTTGACACGCGGTGTCCACCTGTTGTCACGGTGTGCGGATGTTGAGAGCGTCTCCATCTGTACTTGCGATGTGTTTTACTGTGCTTGTGTTGTGTTTGCCCGAACGTTGAGGTGAATGCTCCGTCTGGATGATTGGCGTTGAGCTATTCCACCGGTGAGCCTAGACGTCGAGTGTGACTCCGTCCAGTGCGTGCCCCTTGTGATGGTTACGAGCCGATTTCCGTGGGGCCCCTTCTCCACCGTTCGAGTCCGGCGTAGGGGAAAAGCGGTCGAGGACCAGACACGAGGGAGAGCGTCTGAGTGTGCACACGTGGCTAGGGTTGGATGACTCTGTGGTGTCAAGGCACCAAGCCATAGGCCCTAGCTAGTCCTACCTTGTGTGTGTGTGTGTGCTTGCTTGTGTGTGCGTTTGTTGTGCTGTTGAGCCTACAAGGTTCCAGTTTCTCGGCGCACTTCTGCAAGGAGTTGCGTACCACGCCACCGGTTTTTGGGTGTTGTGCAGTGTGTGTGTTTGCCTACTGTTGTTTTACCTTCCGCACTGCTTTTAGTACTGTTACCGGTGGGGTTCTCTTCTTGAGACTCACTCCCTTCCTTTTCAGGTGGTTCATCATCGACTCCAGGTGCAGAGGAGCCTGGTCACTTCGGTGCTGGTCCTGCTTAGCTGCTGTGAGTAGTATTTAGTTTTTGTACTCACTGTACTCTTTACTTATGTTGTTATCAGCTCTGAGTTGTACTAAACTGGAATATTATATAGTGGAATGTTTTAAAAATTTTGTGGTATGTACATTTTCTTATATGTTCTCCTCAGACGTTCTCTTTTTACCCTTCTGAGCTTCGGCTCGTGGGTGACGGGTCAGGATTCGGGTTACTGGTTGGTAACTGGTAATTTAGATCCTGGGTCGTTACAGCACCTATTCTCATTGTCAAAAAGAATGATGGGTCAATGAGATTATGCATAGACTACAAACAACTGAATCAATTAACAATAAAGAACAAATATCACTTGCCAAGGATTGATGAATTATTCGATCAACTGTCTGGAGCTCAATATTTCTCTAAGATAGATCTCATATCCAACTATCATCAGTTGAGAATCAAAGGAGAAGATATATACAAGACAGCCTTCCGAAGTAGGTACGGGCATTATGAATTCATTGTTATGCCTTTTGGACTGACAAATGCTCCTGCAGTTTTCATGCAGCTGATGAATAGTATTTATCGCCCATACCTCGATAAATTTGTTATGGTGTTTATTGATGGTATACTAATCTATTCCAAGACAAAGGAACACGAAGAGCATTTGAAGATTGCACTACAAATTCTAAGGGATAATAAATTGTATGCCAAGCTGAGAAAGTGTGAGTTTTGGCTAGAAGAGATATCCTTTTTGGGCCATATAGTAACCAAGGATGGTATCATTGTTGATCCATCAAAGGTAGAGGCTGTATTGAGGTGGGAAAGACCAACAAATGCCACAGAGATCAGAAATTTTCTAAGATTAGCAGGGTATTATAGAAGATTCATAAAGGATTTCTTAAAGATCGCAATGCCATTAACCAAGTTGACCAGAAAGGAAAAACCATACTTGTGGACTGATAAGTGTGAGGAAAGCTTTAATAGCTTGAAGAAGTGTCTGACCTCTGCTCCTATCCTCGCCCTACCCACTGAAGAGGGAGGATTTGAACTATATTCAGATGCTTCTGGAACAGGTCTAGGATGTGTCCTAATGCAACAAGGAAGGGTAATAACATATGCCTCAAGACAGTTAAAAACCCATGAAGCAAATTACCCAGTACATGATCTGGAATTAGCAGCTGTAGTGTTTGCCTTGAAAATATGGAGGCACTACATTTATGGTGAACAATTTAAAGTCTTTTCTGACCACAAGAGCCTGAAATATCTTTTCTCTCAGAAGGAACTCAACATGAGGCAAAGAAGGTGGTTAGAGTATCTCAAAGACTTTGACTTTTCCATTCAATATCACCCAGGAAAAGTCAATGTGGTGGCAGACGCTCTTAGTAGACAACCAAGAGCTATGCTAGCTAGTATGATGCTGGGCGAGTGGAAGTTGCTGGAGCGATTCGCAAGTTTGAATTTAGACATGGATGAGAAGGAGGAACAAGTGATAGTTTCTAACATCAAGGTACAGTCTGACCTACTCACTGAAATCAAAGAGAAGCAAGTAGCTGATCCTTTCTTAGTTGATATCAGAGAGAAGCTAGAACGTAGACCAGATTTCTCCCTAGCACATGATGGAAGGATGTTATTCCAAGGAAGAATATGTGTACCTGACCTGGAAGATCTCAAGAAGAAGCTGCTAAAGGAAGCTCACCAGTCAAAGTATACCATCCATCTTAGATTAACAAAATGTATCAGGACCTAAAAAGGTCTTATTGGTGGCCAAATATGAAGAGGGATGTGGCCGACTTTGTGGCACATTGTTTAACCTGCCAGCAAGTCAAGGTTGAACATTTCAGACTTGTGGGTGGATTACAACCACTAGACATCCCAGAATGGAAGTGGGATAGTATTGGTATAGATTTTATCATGGGATTGCCCAGGACTAGAGGGGGTATGGATGCAATATGGGTGATAATAGATAGATTGACTAAGTCAGCTCATTTCTTACCAATTAAGAGCATGTGGACCGTAGATGTGTTGGCCGCACTCTATGTCAAAGAAGTGGTTAGATTGCATGGGGTTCCATCTACTACAATATATGATCGGGATCCTAGATTTACCTCACACTTTTGGAAAGGGTTACAAGCAGCACTGGGCACCAAGTTAAACTTCAGCACTGCCTTTCATCCATAGATGGATGGACAAACTGAAAGAACCAATCAGATAGTGGAAGACATACTCCGGGCTTGTGTGATTGATTTTAGGGGACGCTAGAATGAGCAGTTATTTTTAATTGAGTTTGCATATAACAACAGCTACCAGGCAAACATTAAGATGGCACCGTTCGTTTGAAGCCTTATATGGCAGGAGTTGCATATCATCTCTTTTTTGGGAGGAGGTTGGAGGAAACCAATGGGTTGGACCCAACTTAGTAGAAGCAACTGTGAGGAAGGTTCAAATTGTTAGGGAACGTCTGAAGATAACACAATCAAGGCAGAAAAGTTATGCAGACAAACGGAGGAGAGAGTTTGAATTCCAAGTTGGTGACCATGTTTTCCTAAAGGTCTCCCAGATTTATCGGCCCTTTCGAAATTCTTGAAAGGGTTGGACAGGTAACCTACCGACTAGCACTACCTCCACAACTAGTAAATGTACACAACGTTTTCCACATATCCATGCTGAGGAGGTATGTGCTCGATGCTGACCTTGTGATCCAACATGAAAACATAGACATTCGAGAGGATCTAACCTATGAGGAGAAACCGATCAAGATACTGAATCGAAAACTACAACAGCTAAGGAATCGTACCATATCTATGGTGAAGGTCCAATGGAGTAGGGAAAGAGTTACGAATGCTACCTGGGAATCAGAAGAAAGAATGAAGAAAAATCACCCATAATTATTCTCAGGTATGGCACTATATCATCGTGTATAAATTTGGGAACCAAATTTTCTTAAGTGGGGGAGGATGTAACGACCCGGAAATTTAAGTAAATGAATAAAGATGTCAAAATAAAAATGAAATAAAAATACTAGTTAGACTCCCAAGAAGTGGAATCATCCATTTAAATTATTCTGGGTCAAAACAACTATTATTGGGCCAAAGAACAAAACCTAATGACATTAAATCTCAAAATTCGTAATCATAATTGAGCAGAAAATAGGAAGGGGCAAATTAGGGCTAAAGCAAAGGAAATTAGCTATACTTAGCAACCAAATTCATACCCAGCCATGTTAGGAGGTTTCCTAATAGTATTACTACTCCAATTGGGAGGATAATCCCCAAAACTTGGAAGGCACCATGCTAGAACCGAAACCCAACCTTCCTAGTCTCATTAGGACTTGAAATTAACCCTAATTATATAAATAATCATCATAAGACTCTTTGGAAAGGGTCACCATCGTGTTGGGGTCGAGAGGAGGCGAGCTAGGGCACCAAGAGAGGAGGAGGACGGCCAAGAACCAAGCTTCTTCTCCAACCTTTCTCTACTGCAACCTGTGCAAAAGACCTCTCTTAGATCCAACTAAAGGTAGGTGTTCTCGGGCTCAAACTTAACATGGGATATACCATCTCCTAAAGGCAGTCTTCTCCTCATCAAAATCTCTGATCTGCAACTGATAGTAGCCTGACCTCAGGTCAATCCTGGAGAAAACTCGAGTTGACTGAAGCTGATCAAAGAGATCATCAATCCTAGGCAGAGGATACTTATTCTTGATGGTCACATGATTCAGCTTCCTATAGTCAATACACAACCTCAGGCTACCATCCTTCTTTCTTACAAATAGCACTGGAGACCCTAAGGAGAAAAGCTAGGGCGGATATAGCCTTTCTCCAACAACTCCTCCAGCTGCCTCTTCAACTCCCATAACTCTGTTGGTGCCATGTGGTACAGTGTCTGTGCAAAGGGTGCGGTGCCAGGTACCAGCTCAATGGTGAACTTAATCTCTCTGTCTGGCGGCAGACCAGGTAACTCATCTGGAAAGACATCCGGAAACTCACAAACCACGGACCTCAGGTCAATCCTGGAGAAAACTCGAGCTGACTGAAGCTGATCAAAAAGATCATCAATCCTAGGCAGAAATATCTTCAAGTCTACTTTCATTTGACCCTATTTTGCTCAAATTTCATTGGCTATGTTAAGAGTATTAAGCGTTTTCCCATCGTCGCGTAGTTTTAGGGATTTTCTTATTAACCTCATGATTCATACATCCCTAGGTCAAATTTGGTGAAACCAAAGTGACTGGGTTCTTCCTCTCCAAGTTTCCAACAAGTTTCATGTTGAGACTTTTGCCTAAAAACCCCTAGAACCTTGAGTTTTGACCCAAAATACGAGATCGCGCAACCTAGTCAGCGATCTGTCTGCCTGTTTGAATCACGACCAGTCCAGTGGTCGTGATTCAGTGACTTAAATTGCGACGACTGTGTCTGTTGCGAATTTTACATGTTTTTGATGATTTCTAGTTGACCAATAATGACTTATAAGTTTACCCTAACCCCCATATGCTTCATTTTGCATGGTATTTCGGCTTTCGGCTATTTGTGAACCATGAGGATGCGACCGGTAGTATCGTTGCGAATTGACTTGTTTCTGCCCTTGGATTCCATACATGTTTTTATATTCAGATTTTGAAAACCTCTCAAGAATGTGATGCATCGAGGTGTCACGATTCTAAGTCGTAGCGACCCGTTGGTTGTCACGTTATAAATGCGACCGTTTAAGCCGTCACATTTTTCTTTTATTCTTACAAGATCTGTTTGCATAAAACTATGTCACGAAGTTTTTTGTGCATGTCTGAATCGCGACCGGTGGTACCGTCGCGATTAGATTCTTTTTCCCGCCCTCGATTTTTGGGACTATTTCGTATTTAAGGACCGTTGCATGAATGTGTCGCCTACATACGTCGCGTTTATGTTTAGTAATCGATTGCTTACATCGATTGTCATGAACGCTTCCACCTTACCCGTCGCGATTTAAACACGACAGGTAAGGCCATCGCGATTTAGAGATTTCTCACAAAGTCGTATTTGACTGTGTACTATCCTTTGAAGTGCGACGTCTAAACCCGTCGCGATTTAAAGGCCAACCTGAGACTATTTCCTTGAGTTGTCCATTCAACCTTATGTAAGTTCTACTATTATATTATGTCAGTTAATTAGTTAATGACCTAAAAGTTATCAACCTACATGAAAGCTGTAAGAATATGAACTTTTATTCTAAGTGCTCTTAATGATACTTGATTCCATGTACCATGTGAATATCATTGTGCCTTGTCCATACTCTATCTTGATCATAACTGAAAATGATATATGTTAAAAGTATAGGAATCATGTGATAGTCTAAATTGCACACCATGTCATGCTTTCGTGTTAAAAGCTTTTCGTCTTGTTTTAAACCGGTGGATTGTGATATTGAGCCACGGTCTACACTACACATTACAATGATAGGCAGCCCTTCTTGAGGGATTGGAAACTCTCGGCTGGTCATTCTGTATAGTCAGACTAGTGACCTTTTCTCTAAGACCTCTGTAAATATCCGTACTCCGTGGATTCCCTCATGGAGATCGAGTTGGTTGTACCATTGAAGATCCCAGAAGATAGAAAGCACCTCTATTCTTATCTACTTATCGTGAGAGTGATTTGATACATTGAAACCAAGCCATTAAATGTAATGATTGAACTAATGAAATTAAGTCGTTATGCTGCCGAAATTTACTCTGGATCATGTCCACTTGTCTTGTTCCTTATTATCATTGACATGATCTTTAGTTCATAATTGTCCATTGCTTGAAAATCATATTGGCCATAAATGAATGAATGGAATTACCAAAAGTTATTAGAACTTCAGTTCATAACCATGCCTGTGCAAATAGGGCCCAGTCTGGTCCTAGGAGGAGCACCTGAAATACTTATAATCGCGAGAGTATATGATCCATTAAGGTGTCTGGCAATCACCTAATTGAATGCAAGATTGATCTAGCTAATTTCCACATTGTTATTGAATGATTGAAATATTGATTGATTGATTGATTGAACTGTTATATGTGAAATGGCCAAATCTATCGTACATGTCATCGTTATTGAATCCAATATGGCTTTGCCCACTAAAATTCTAAGGAATTCAACTTGAGATATCCATTGTACATGCTATAGATTAGTGAATCTCTTCTATTTGACAAATGATTGTACTGTCATCCATCCCATTGCTAATCATTTCGTCTCACATGACAATTGTCACTAGATTTGTTTACTAAATCGTTCTCGTACATGTATATCTTGGAATTGTCCATATTGTTATCATGATCGTCTCGCCATGAGCATTGCATGTTAGTATCTTGCCTAATAAATTGTTAATTCATGTAAAGCATGCCAGCACCATGAGATGTAAATCCTACTGGGCGTTAGTGTGCTCACACCTGCTTATTGCACCATTTTAGGAGACGACTATGAGGACGTAGAGCATGATGGGGCTAGGGAAGAGTGATGACCTTCTCAAAGTATACCCGTCGATATAGCCAGATGCCAACGTGTTAGAGTCCATAGAGTCTGTAATAGTTAGTTATTTCATTGTGTCATTGTACTTTGAAATACAATAATGGGCCCTATGTTATTGGCTCTGATTATGTAAGGTTTTAAGTTAGCTTTGTTGGAAATAAAATAAAGAGTTATTTGGCTGGCACAACTATTGTCTAAATTCTTTTGTTATACTTAGATGTCTCTCTGAATTACTCAGCTGTGATACTCATACTCGTATCGCTCATGCTCTCGATATTTAATTCCGCTACTAAATGTCTGGGCGTGACATCAATCCTAGTTTCTTTTACTTTTTCAGCCCCTTCATATGTTAGCCATAGCGTTTCCCACATATCCTTTGTTTTGCACGCAGAAATTCTGTTGAACTTTTGCTTGGTCAGGGCATAACACATGAAGCTCTTGGCCTTGCTGTTTAAAGATATCTTCTTTCTGTCTTCATCTGTTTGTTCTTCTTTTTTGAGATTTGGAGATCACCATCTTCTATGATGCTTCAGATATAATAGTCGTAGCCTAGTAGAAAGAACTACATTCTAGTCTTCCAGTAAGGGTAGTCTTCTCCATCAAATAGAGAAGGCCGAAAGATGGATTGGCCTTCTACAAAATCTTGAGTTGCCATTTGATCTTTGCTCTAAGATCGTTAGATCTTCTTGATTTTCAGAGACCAAGGTTGTTATACCACTTGTTGGCCCACTTGATATGACAGTAAGACTAATCTAGAGGGGGGGTGAATAGGAAATCTAAAAATTGAAACAAAAATTACCACTTGAAAATGTTTGGTTAGTATAAATAAGCGTGTGCAATGGAAGTTAAAGACGCGGAAGCAAGCACACAATAAACAAAGAGAGTTATCCTAGTTCAGTTCTTCCAGATGAAAGTCCTATGTCCAATCCCCAAGCAAACTCTTGGGATTTCACTAACCAAGAGTGCAGTCCCCTTAAGGACATACAACACCCAGCCCCTACTGGTCTCCTTCTCTTTCCGGGCAAGAAGGCAGCCCACTTCTTTTACAGGCTCAAAAGCAAACCTGTTGGAACAAACCCCAACGGGTTACGCCACCAGACACAAGCTGGTTTTCTTCTCTTTCCAGGCAAAAAGGTAACCTACTTTTTTACAGGTCAAGAAACCAACATTTTGGTACAAACCCATTGCGATTCTTCCCTTAACACAAAGGGAACTCTTGCACTGTAAGTCTTCTCTTCCAAAGAAGATGAACACTTCTGAATACAGAAGCTAGCTAGGACTCGAAGCCCCTAAGATCAAGCTTAAGATAAATAATGAAATACTTGATCTGAGACTGAGCTTAAGAAGGAAAGAGTTTACAAGACAAGACTCTCCTTAGGCTAAACCCCTAGCTCTCTCTCTCTCTCTCTCAAATACACAAAGACACAGAGAGAGAATGAGGAAGAAGGAAGTCAGCTTGAATTCTTCAGCTTGAATGGGCTCGAGCACTTCCTTTCTTGCTTTGAGTGTATGGAGTTGGATGCTCACTGGATGTACTCTCCTTGAATGATCTTCAGGTTTTTCTCTCTTGTTTTACTTCTTCTGTTTTGCTTCTCCCTTTTATGGAGCAGCTTGAAGAGATCCGTTGACAGATGGCCGTTGGAGTTTCTTGGCTCTTTTCTTATTCTACTCTCCTTATTTTGAGTCTAACGGCTTCTTTCTTGTGCCTACTAGCTACTTGGAATGGAGAAAGATGTTCCAGCTAGTGCGCACTTCTAAGGATGCCAGCAGTAGGTCCAAGATGTTGACTATGAGCAGAAGTGGACCTGCAGACATTAAATGCAACGCAGACGTTTAGACTCCAGAAGTCTTCTTTCAGATGGCCCTTACCTCTTTTGCCTTTTGTCCACATTTTCTACTGATAGCTAGAAATAGTAGGTAGGTCTTTTTCTTTCTTGCAGGAAGGAAGAGATCCTCTGAGATAGGCAAAAAGATCTTTAGTCAGAGAAATAATAAGTTAAACATATGAAGTACATTTGAACTTTCATTTGGACGCCAAAGACATTTTGAAAGATTTGAAAGTCAATCAGTATAAGTCATAACATCAATCAATATGAGACAGATAATTGATATGCAATCGATGTGCTGAAAGGCAGTCGATGTTTAATGGCAATTGATCCATAAAGACAATTGATGTTTAAGACAGTTGATGTTCAAGTGAAGAGCAATCGATGTTTGAAGGCAATCAATGTCTGAAGGCAATCGATGTTTAAGAAGCAATCAATGTTTAAAAGATAATTGATGTTTAAGACAATCGATGTTCTAATGCAATCGATGTTTTCAAAAGTAATCGATGTTTCAAAAGCAATCGTTGTTATTAGACGATCGATGTTTTAAGTGGAGCAATCGATGTTTGACTAAAACATTGATTCATGAAGTGCAATTGATATGACATGTAAAACAATAATCAATGTGCTATTCTAAAAGTAATCGATGGAACCTTTGTTCTCCAATCGATGTGGCACTTAGTCAGTAATCAATATGCGTTAAACAACAATCAATCGAGCTTTCTAGTGCAAATCATGAAACGATAGTGCCATAATATGTTATATTTATGAGAAAACATGATATTAACTATACTCAAGATATTTAAGTTAATCATGAGTTTTGTTATCACCAAAATAAGATGATAAAATATAAGAGTGGTTCAACATATTCCTCTTCTTGTGTGAAGAGAGGGCCAACAGAAGAGTTGGGGGTTGTGTCCGGTTGAGGGACTATACTCAGTGTCCCCTTTGTGTTAAGGTAAGAACCACGCTGGGGTTTGTTCTAGTAGGTTTGCTTCTGAACCTGTAAAAGAAGTGGGTTGCCTTCTTGCCCGGGAAAAAGAAGAAGACCAGCAGAGGCTAGGTGTTGTATATCCTTGGGGGGATTGTACCCCAGTTAGTGAAATTCCAAGATTTGCTTGGGGACTAGACATAGATCTTCCATTGGGGAAGTATCGTACCAGGATAAATCTTGTGTGTTCATTCGTGCGATTCTTCTTGATTGCTTTTGCGCCCTTTAATTTTCATTGCACATAATTTTATTCACTAATCAAAGTTTCAAGTGGTTAATTGTGTTGCCCAGATAGCAAGCCCAGAGGGGGGGTGAATGGATTGCTAAAAATTCTTTTAGAATAATACTTGTAAATAAAACGCTTGACAGAAAACACTAATTTCGACAGTTAGAGTTAGTGTAGAATAAAGACAAACAAGCAAGCACACAAACAACAGAAAATTGTATCTTGGTTCAAATCTCCTATCCCAAGGAGTCCTACGTCCAGTCCCCAAACAACAACTTGGGATTTCACTAAACAAGGATATTGTCCCCCTTAAGGACTCTTACACATCCAGCAGCAGCTGGCCTTCTCTTCTCTACCCGAAGAGGTACAACCAACACCTGATGCAACTGGTCTTCCTTATTATCAAAGGGAAACAACCACATGTTCAACAACAGGTCCTCTCTTCACAACCGAAGAGGAGCACTCAAGAAGAATGAGTAGAGAGTGAATGGCCCCTAGACCAAGCTTATAGAAATTGCTTGATCTGAGGCAAGGTCTAAGATACAAAGATTGGCAACAGAGGATTCTCTCAGATCTACACAAGCTCTCAAAAGACTAAGTAGATGGTTGTGGAGAGCTAAGAGCTAAAGGCTGATTGACTGAACGAACAAGCTCTTCTTCCAGGTGCTCACAAGTACTCCAGATGTTCAAGATTATCAGGAGGTTCGAAAGATAACTGGTTTCATTTCATGGAGTCATCAATCTTCTATATATCTTCTCTTGATAATATAGTCGTTGAAGTATCTGTTGTCTCTATGTCTAAGGCACGCAAGTTGAGTCTGGTCCAATGTGGGTACCAAGAATACCTGCAGCCATTTAATACCTAAAGAGACACGTACAAAGAGAAGGATCATCCAGATATCCTTTGCTTCTTGTTCTCCAACGTTGTAGGATATGATTCTGGTAGAAACTTGTGCACAATAAATACTGAAGCATAGACAGCTCAACTGTCTCTAAGCTGTCAGTCAATGTTAGATGACATGCTATAAGAAGATACACCAAAATGGAAATGCCATTCTGTCACCCTGTAAAGCTTTTGCTTTAAGAACACAAGTGTAGAAAGCACACATATATATGTCGTGCAGAGATATGTACTAACACAATAAATGCTAAAGAGCACAAGATGCAACGTTATTCGCGGGAAAACTTGAACTCCACCGAGATTTGAAAAATACACTTGAATACCGTGAAGGATAAATATTTTCAAGATTATCTAAGAAGATAATGATAGTATTTGTCAACTTATTTAAACCACAATCGTTGTGAAGAGAGTTGATATATTCATGAAATCGATGTCATAAACATAATACATGTATAAATGAAATCTATGTTGAGATAAAGTCAATGTGACCATAATCTATGTATAAATATAGTGAAATCGTTGTTCTGTACAAAATCGTTGTATGACTGAAATTGATATACAGACGAAATTGTTGTTTAATTGAAATCCATATACAAATGAGATTGTTGTTTCAGTGAAGAAATCGTTGTTTTATCGAAATCGATGTTTAAGTGAAAATGAAATCGATGTTTAAATGATATGAGATCGATGTAGCAACAAAATCGATGTTTAAATGATATGAAATCGATGTGTCAACGAAATCGATGTTTAAATGATATGAAATCGATGTATCAACGAAATCGATGTTTAAGTGATATGAAATCGATGAATCAACGAAATCGATGTTTAAGTGATATGAAATCGATGTATCAATGAAATCGATGTTTAAGTGATATGAAATTGATGTAGCAACGAAATCGATGTTTAAGTGACATGAAATCAATGTAGCAACGAAATCGTTGTATCAACAACTGAATCATTGTAGCGACCAAGTCGTTGTTTAAGTGAAACGAAATTGTTGTTTTACTTATGAAATCATTGTGAGACCGAAATCGTTGTTTTACATAGGAAGTCGTTGTTTAAGTGAAACAGATGTAGGGATGAAATCGATGTTCTTCTAAGGAAATCGTTGTTCTATTAAGGAAGTCGATGTGTACTTAGACAAAGCATATACAATGAATCTATAGATAACAGTGTATGAAGGCAACCAACTTATTTTAATTAAATTAGTGCAACTTCGGTTTTTTTAATCACCAAAAATACATATAATAAATGATAATTTGTTTATGGAGATGGACTGATCATCAATCTCCTCATTTTTGTGATGACAAAATAATTAAAATGCATACATAAAAAGATCTAAAATAAATAATGAAATGAATTTTCTGAAAATTTTTAAAGTATGTATTTCAGAATAATTTCTCCCCCTTTTTGTCATTAAGCAAAAATAAACACAAGGAGCCAAAGAAACAAGAGATTAAGATAAATGGGAGCCAAAACAGCAGATTCTATTACTTATAGGGATCAGAAATATAGAAGGCAGGAGACAGAAGGGGGCATGGCGAGTAATGATTGGCCAAGCCTGGAGTTCTTGCTCTTCAAATTAGTTCTTAAAGGCACCCCAACTGATGTTGTTAGAAGGCCCCATATCTGGAAGAAGTCCCTTGATGTGGAGCTGCCTTTGAGCTTCAATAAAGTTGGCATACTCATCTTTACCAAGAGATGACCGGTATAAGCTAGTAGTCCTAAAATTGGCATGTTGAAGAAATCTATCAATGGATAGAGGGTAGTACATCTTGTGATGTAACAGTTCCCTCTTCAAGGGTACATAGATTTTGTACCTCTCAACCCAAATAACAAGAGGGTCCTAAACCAAGTTAATGGAGTTGAGATCCAAGAATTGTTCAGCAGATAAAGTAGGTTTGTTAGATCTAGATAGGGAGATATTCAAATTGTCCAATTGCTTAGTAGCTTGGGGATAGTTCTTCTCCCAGTCAGAGGGGAAGAGCATTTCACACTCAGACAAAAGAGGAGCTAAGACATCTTACTTGATAAAACCCCTGTGATATTCTCTGAACAAAAATCTGTGGAAAGCAAGAGGAGCTCCTTGCTGAACAGTAATTCTAGCCATGACTCTAGCAAATCTTTCAAAGATACTAGGACCCACAGCAGAGTCCATGAGCAAGGAATGTAGCTTAGGGAGAAAAACAATGTCTGGCATCTTTAGAGTAGCAAAATCCACTTGAAGAGAAGTATTGACAAGATTTTCAATTCTGAGTTGAGCAATGGCTGCCCTGAATTGACCAAGCTGAACTTTTGGAAGTTTATTGACAAATCGATAATCATTGAACATTTTGAAGTGCCGGATTAACTTGATTTCCCTCTGGATGAAGGGACCCAAAGTATTTCTGTGGTGGAGGACAAACCACTCAGCCAGTGTGAGAGGGTGGTCTGAGGATGGGAACCTGTCAGATCTGGCAAGCACAAACTTTCTGTAGAGAGCTTTATTACCCCGAGCCCACTGATCTTCAGTCTTAGACATAGCTGAGGAGAACATTTTGGACTAATCAGATTTGGATAAGGAAGAGATAGGAAG
This sequence comes from Colocasia esculenta, assembly GCA_014218235.1. Taxonomy (NCBI): domain Eukaryota; kingdom Viridiplantae; phylum Streptophyta; class Magnoliopsida; order Alismatales; family Araceae; genus Colocasia; species Colocasia esculenta. Next base: position 29,515,038 of record CM024762.1, read on the forward strand.
AATGATATTGAGATGTTATATGAGATTGAGGTGAGGGAGGCCAAAAAGTGTAGCAAAGGTGCATTTTTGTAAGTATTCACAGTAGAGAAGTCTACTTCTATTTACAATAAAAAGAGAGAACCAAAGAGGAGGGCATCGAGGTTCAGAGGAGAGAGAAAGTTCCTTAGAAACTCTTCTCTTTTTGGAGGCAAGACTGGGAGAATCTATTCTGTGAACATGAGATGAAACAGAAAGGACTGAGCGAAGAATTGCTTCTTCAAACTCCTCTTTAATGTCCTGAATGACATGGCCTTAAACACTAGCACTCACCGGAATAATAGTGATGAAGGATGGTGGAGTGGGTGGATGAAGAGAGGTGAAAGAAGTAGGAGGAGGTGGTGCAAATGGTCCAGCAGATGAGGGACCAGCAGAGGATGATGTTGGAGGGTCCTCAAGTTGAGGAGGAGGAATGACAGTAGAAGAAATAGGTGAAGAAGAAGAGGTAGCAGAAAAGGTGTAGGAGAAGAGATATGCTTTGGAAGTGGTTTCTTGGAGGGTTCAGAGGCAGGTGGGCAGTGAAGAATATAGGTGGAGAAAAAGGGGCTGGAGTCTGAAGATTAGAAGGGACAGAAGGCTCTGGGGGCATAGCAGCAACTTCTATAGGTGCTTGAGACCTGGTTGGCTCTGCCACTGACTCCACTGGCCCTGATGGCCCAGTACCAACATCTTCAACTTCACATGGCCCTGATGGCCCTGACTCTTCAACTGATGGCCCTGGTGGCCTAGACTCTGCAACTGATGGCCCTAAAGGCCCGACTGCTTCTTCAGAAGGCCCTGGTGGCCCTGATTCTTCAACAATTTGCCCTGATGGCCCAACATCCTTTACAGGCTCAGAAGGCCTAGATTCCCCAATAGATGGCCCTTGTGGCCCAGCAACTGGTTCTTCTGATACAAAAGGCCCTGATGGCCATGTGCTAACAACTGGTATAGGTTGAGTGGGAGCAGGAGGGGCAGGAACAGATAATTGCACCCTCACAAAATCTGAAAGATCTGACACTAGCTGCTTCAAGCTACCCAACTCACTTCTCATCTCCTGGAGCTCAGTTTTAACTGCTCCAATCTCCTTGGCTTCAGCGCTCTGACTAAGAAAGATGGATTGAACTTTGAATTGCAAAGAGCACAAAATCTTCCCATGTGCATTCAGTCTATCAATGACTGGCTTCATGTTCACATGAATCTTCTTCTTCTTTGATCTGTGGTGTGCCTTCCTGGTGAGTAAAGGAATTCCTGGGGCAACACCCTTACTCTTGCCACCGGAGCTAATAATGGGTTCAACATTCTCATCTGAGGTGTCTTCAACAATACCTTCCTGGAACTGGTCTGTAGGAGCACTAGCTGTAGGCTCCCCATGAGCTGGAGCATCTTCCATCTGAATGTCTTCAATGTGGCCTGGTGCCACAACTTCCGGAATGACTTCCGCCAAACTATCTTCCATACTAACATCTGCAGTAGGAACACTAGGGATGTCTTCCATGTGAGTATCTTCCTGCTCCCCCTCAATGTGAGCAACAGTCTCTAAAGTAGCAGATTCTTCAATAGCAGGTGCAGGGACTGTAGAGGGGATCACAACTTCAGATGATTGCCCAACGGGCTCAATGTGCGCAGGTGCTATTTCCTCAATCCTCCTTATAGATGCAGGAGGTTCTTCAATTCTGACATCTGCCTCTGCCTCTTGGACTAGGGGTATTTCAGGAGCTTCACCAATGATGGCCTCTCCTTTTGCCACCAAAGTCTTTGACCAAACATTTCCCACAAGAGAGAAACCACTCTTCTTCAAGTTTCTGGATCGAATAGGTTGACCCATCTTTTCCATTAATTCTCCCTTCAGATCAATTTCATAGTGATTGAAAATTCTAGTAAGCAACTGGGCATATGGTAGGGATACTGCCAGCTTATTCTTCTTATCCCAAATCATTTCTGCAGCAGACTTCACTATTATAACCTGAGCCATATTGATATCTTGATTTTATAACCTCAGCATCTCCCTTTGGGCAAGTTGAAAAAGTAGCACTCCTATCTGACTATATCAATATTCTGTTAAATTATTAAACTGGTTGATGTAGATGTTTGTACTCTGTTCCATGATCCCTAGCCCCTTGTCATGAATGTCCACAGAGTCCACCAAACTGTGTCCGACTGTAGAAACTCCAAATAATCTTTCCAAAAGATCATGAGTGATGTGAATGTGTGTATCTTTGACTGTGGAAGAGAGAGACCCATCTTCTTCTATTTTTAGGCAAGTGTAGAAAGCTTTCGCGAGGTCTGGATAACTCAGTTCAGAAATAGTACACATATTTGTCCACTTCATCCTCTGAATAGCTTAGACTATGCTGTGCATACCATGCTTCTCTAGATCTTCTAGATCTACTGCCCTGTTATCACATAGCTTGATCCTTACAGCAACAAATCGTTCCTGTTGCTCCGCCGTGAGGAAGGCGACACTGTAACCACCCACGCTGCCGGAACTCCCAGAAGCGGCCATGGAATCGAGCAAGGAAGGATTATGGAGGATCGTGGGAAAGAGATGAACAAGATCCCTCAAGAAATTTGAGCGAGAACAAAGAGATCATTCGAAAGCACATAGAGGGGATTCTGGAGTCGATGAGGGTTCTTGCAGGCAGGCAAGTCGAAAGAGATAAAAGAGAGAGGAAATCGATGAGGCAAGGATTTCGGACGTAACAGCAAGACATAAAGTTGCTTTCTGAAATGCCAGAGCAATAAAAGTGGATAACTACAAAAGAGGAGAGGATAACGCAAACAATAAAGAATTAATCTGAAACGCCATAGCAATTTATGATGCAAGCAATAAAGGATTTACTTAAATCCAGTGGGAAGGATAAGTATTATTCTGAAATTTATTATTTCAGTTAAGTACAGACATATCTATTATAAATTACACATTCCTAATTCCCTTCTAAAAGACGTAAATCTCTCTTCAGGTAAGGCTTTTGTAAAGATATCTGCTAACTGATTTAAAGTATCTATGAAAGAAATATTAATGTTACCATTAGCTATATGGTCTCTAATAAAATGATATCTGACCTCTATATGTTTCGTCATGGAGTGTTGTATTGGATTTTTCGTGAGATTTATTGCACTTGTGTTATCGCACAGCAATGGGATGGTCTTGATGTGCAATCCATAGTATTCAAGCTGTTGTTTGATCCATAAGAGTTGAGTGCAACAGCTTCCAACAGCTACATATTCGGCTTCAGCTATTGATAATGCTACTGAATTTTGCTTCTTTGAAGACCAGGAGATTAAGCAACCTGCAAGAAATTGACAGCTACAACTGGTGCTTTTTCTATCTACTTACATCAACCTGCAAGAAATTGACAGCTACAACTGGTGCTTTTTCTATCTACTTTACATCCAGCATAGTTAGCATCTAAGTAACCAAGTAAACTAGTTTCATAGGATTTAGGATACCATAGACCCAAGTTATGAGTATTAGCTAAATATCTAAAGATCCTTTTAACAGATATTAGATGAGATTCCTTAAGATCAGATTGATATCTTGAACACATGCATACACTTAATAAAATGTCGGGTCTACTAGATGTTAAATACAGCAATGACCCAATCATACCTCTATAAAGTTTTTGATCAACTTTCTTACTTTCTGGATAACTGTCTAACTTGGTAGATGTGCTCATGGGAGTTGACAGTGGTTTGGCATTTTCAAAACCAAATTTCTTTAGAAGTTCCTTTGTGTATTTTGCTTGACAAATATGAGTTCTTTCATTGCCTTGCTTTATTTGTAATCCAAGGAAGTAGTTGAGTTCTCCCATCATACTCATCTCAAATTCTCCCTGCATGAGCTTCTCAAAATACTTGCACAAAGATTCATCAGTTGATCCGAAAATAATATCATCTACATAAATTTGCACAAGTAATATATTTTTGGCATTTGTTTTAATGAAAAGTGCGCTATCTACCTGACCTCTAATAAAACCATGATTTAGCAAGAATGCACTAAGTCTTTCATACCATGCTCTAGGTGCTTGTTTTAATCCATACAATATTTTATGCAATTTGAAAACATGATTTGGATAATCTAAATCATCAAAACCAGGTGGTTGTTCCACATAGACTTCCTCATTTATATAACCATTTAAAAATGCAGATTTTACATTCATTTGAAAAGGTTTTAAATCTAATGCACTTGCATAAGCAAGTAAAATTTGAATAGCCTCTAGTCTAGCCACTAGTGCATAAGTTTCATCGAAATCTATGCCTTCCTCTTGGGAATAGCCTTGAGCAACTAGTCTAGCCTTGTTTCTAGTGATAACACCAGTTTCATACAATTTGTTCCTGAACACCCATTTGGTGCCAATCACAGGATGATCTGATGGTCTCGGAACAAGGGACCAAACTTGATTTCTCCTCAACTGATTAAGTTCATCTTGCATGGCTAAAATCCAGGATTCATCAGATAGTGCTTCATTGTCTGTCTTCGGCTCAATTTGAGATACAAATGCTAAATAATCACAAGGAATAACATTACCTCTAGTTCTTACCCCAGCGGATGGATCTCCAATAATGTTGTCTTTTGGGTGATCCTTCTTGTATCTCCATTCCTTTGGAATATCATCATGAATAATTTCTTTCTGTTGTAGTTCTTCCAAGGGTGGATCTTCATTATCTTTGATAGTTGTTTCCTTCAGTTTCTTAGAGAGATTTTCTGCATTTTCATCATCACTATCGAATTCTTTTCTCAAGGAAGGGTTAGACTCATCAAAAATAATTAATAAACTTCTTTTATTGAAAACTCTATAGCCATTAAGTTTAGATGTGTACCCCATAAAGATTCCATCATCAGATTTAGAATCCAACTTACCTATATCTCTCTTACCATTGTTGTGAATGAAGCATGGACATCCAAATGTTCTGAGATGGCTGATCTTGGGCTTTCTTTGTTTGTACAGTTCGTATGTGGTCTTTTTCAGGATTGGCCTGATCATGACTTTATTTATGATGTAGCAGGCTATATTAATCGCTTCTGCCCAGAAGTACCTTGGAAGGTTGTACTCAGATAACATTGTCCTTGTATATCTAAAAGTGTTCTATTCTTCCTCTCAGCTATTCCATTTTATTGTGGTGTCCTTGGCACTAAAAAGTTGTGTTCAATTCCCATATCATCACAGAATTCTGCAAACCTGTCGTTCTGAAACTCTCCTCCATGATCTGATCGGATGCTTATGATGTTGTACTTCTAATCTTTCTGGACTATACTGAACTTCACAAAACTGTCAAATGTGTCATCCTTATGCTCAAGAAATGACACCCATGTAAATCTTGAATAATCATCAACTATGACAAATCCAAAATTCTTTCCTCCCAAACTAGTTGTTCTCATTGGTCCAAACAAGTCCATATGCAGCAGTTCTAGTGGTTTGGAGATAGTTACTACTGTCTTGGATTTTAATGAGGATCTTGCATGTTTTCCTTTGCACATGGTTCACAAATGTTGTCTAGTTTTGAATTTGTCTTTGGCAAGCCTTCCACTAGATCATGTTTGATGAGTTTTCTTATGCCATCCAAGCTGCAGTGACCAAACCTTCTGTGCCATAGTTCAGCATTTTGCTCTTTACTTGCTGCTAGACAAATGTCTTGATCTTTCAATTCTTCTAGATGCAGTACATACAGATTCTTTTCTCTACTAGCTTCAAAGATAATTTCGCCATCCTTGATGATCAAACACTTAGATTCTTGAAACTTGACTTGATGTCCCTTGTCGCACAGTTGGCTGATGCTGATTAAGTTGTGCTTAAGTCCCTTGACGCATAGTACATCTTCTATCAGAATTCTATCTTGGTTTCCAATGGATCTACAACCAATCATTGATCCTTTGCCATTATCACCATAGGTTACTGTGCCTTCTTCATCTTTGATGTGCGAGAACAGTCTTTTGTTGCCAGTCATATGCCTTGAGCACCCGCTGTCCAGGTACCACTTTTATGCTCTAAGGCTTCCCTGCAATAAATCACTGAGATTTAGGTACCCAAGTTTCTTTGGGTCCTAGTTGGTTAGTTTCCTCACTGTTTCTTTTCAGAATCCACTTTAAGTCTTTAGTTGTACATGTTATTTTAGTGTGACCTAATTTATTGCAATGACTGCAGCATGAGATATTATTTACTATTTTAATTGGCCTGTAATTAATGTTAGATTTATAATCAGTATTTTGTTCAGCTACAAATTTTGGTGTTGGATAAATTTCAGGATGAATGATTGTTTCTTCATTGTCAGGTGGAGTATATCATAAACCAAAATTTTTCTTTCCTGGTCTTCTTCCCCCTTTTAATATTAAGGAAGATTTTCCGTTTGTGAATTTTTCAATTGTAGCAATTAGATATTCATTGTTTTTTGTTAGTGTGTTAATTTCATTTTTAAGTTTGCTTGTAGTTTCCTAATTTTCTAGATTTGTTATCTTTTCATTTTTAGCTTTTACATCTTCATATAACAGTTCATTTCCTCTTTTTAATTCAGAAATTTGTTTTTCTAGTTGCTCAGTTTCAGATTTTAAATCTGAGTTGGTTATTTCCAAACATGCATAATTTTTCTTGGTTATTTTTAACAACTTACAGACATCCTTATACTTACTGTATAATTCGTTAAATGCATCTTCTAAACTATCTGAATATGTTTCATTGCAAGAAGTGAAGGATGAGATAGAAGTTACCTTATCATCAATATTTGCCATGAAGGCCAGATTGCCCTTTTCTTCTTCTTCATCGCTGAAGCTTGACTCACTGTCTGAGTCACTCTCGTTGTTCCATGTAGCAGCCATGGCTTTCTTCTTATACTTCTTGAATTTCTTCACGCTGTCCTTCTTCTTGAACTCCGTCTTCTTTAGTTTCGAACACTCAGCCTTGATGTGTCCAGGCTTCTTGCACTCATAGCATATAGGTTCTGATCTCTTGACTTCCTTTCCCTCAGACCTTTTGGGATCTATGCCTTTCTTAAAATACCTTCTTCCTGACTGGTATTTTTTCTTGGCTAGAATGCGTTGCAGTCTTCTGGAGAGAAGAGCTTCTTCATCTTCACTGTTTTCATCACTCCTTTCACTTTCTGACTCGCCCTCAGAACTGCCTTCTGTGGCCTTTAGAGCATTGCTATGCTTCTTCCTGCAGAAGGATTCTCCAAGCCTTTCTATGTTTATCTCATGAGCCATTAAAGACCCAATGAGTTTTTCAAGCGACATTCTTCTAAGGTCATTGGCTTCTTCTATGGTTGTTACCTTTGGAATCCATGAGGTTGGTAGAGATCTTAGTATCTTTCTTACCATGTCCCCAATATCATAAGTCTTTCCAAGCCCAGCCAACCCGTTGGTGATGTCTGTGAATCTACTATACATTTGAGAGATGGACTCTCCAGACTGCATTTGAAATCTTTCATATTGTGCCACAAGAATATCTATTCTTGTTTCCTTTACCTTGTCAGTTCCTTCATATGTGAGCCTCAGCTTTTCCCACATTTCCATAGTTGACTTACATGCTGAGATCCTGTTGAATTCTTTCTTACTCAATGAACAGCACAGTATGCTTTTAGCTTTACTGTTTAGGGATATTTTCTTCTTGTCTTCATCTGTCCAATTTTCTCTATTGTTGATTACCAATAGGTCTCCTTCTTCGATAATTGACCAAAGCTGGAAATCGAGACCTTGAAGGAAGAACTCCATCCGAGTCTTCCAATAGTTGTAATCTTCATCGTCGAATATAGGAGGTCTGTTGACAGACTGACCTACTGCGTGACCTTGAGCTGCCATTTATCTTTGCTCTTCAGATCGTGAGATCTTCTTACACGAAGGGACTTGGCTTTGATACCACTTGTTGCCCAGATAGCAAGCCCAGAGGGAGGGAGAGTGAATTGATTGCTAAAAATTCTTTTAAAATTATACTTGTAAATAAAATGCTTGACAGAAAACACTAATTTTGACAGTTAGAGTTAGTGTAGAATAAAGACAAACAAGCAAGCACACAAACAACAAGAAACTTTATCATGGTTCAGATCTCCTATTCTAAGGAGTCCTACGTCCAGTCCCCAAGCAACAACTTGGGATTTCACTAAACAAGGGTACTGTCCCCCTTAAGGACTCTTACACATCCAGCAGTAGTTGGTCTTCTCTTCTCTACCCGAAGAGGTACAACCAACAACTGATGCAACAGGTCTTCCTTCTTATCAAAGGGAAACAACCACATGTTCAACAACAGGTCTTCTCTTCACAACCGAAGAGGAGCACTCAAGAAGAATGAGTAGAGAGTGAATGGCCCCTAGACCAAGCTTATAGGAATTGCTTGATCTGAGGCAAGGTCTGAGAGACAAAGATTGGCAACAGTGGATTCTCTCAGATCTACACAAGCTCTCAAAGGACTAAGCAGATGGCTGTGGAGAGCTAAGAGCTAAAGGCTGATTAACTGAACGAACAAGCTCTTCTTCCAGGTGCTCACAAGTACTCCAGATGTGCAAGATTATCAGGAGCTTCAAAAGATCAAGTTGCATTGCATGGAGTCATCAGTCTTCTATATATCTTCTCTTGAGAATATAGCCATTGAAGTATCCGTTGTCTCTATGTCTGAGGCACGCAAGTTGAGTCTGGTCCAACGTGGGTACCAAGAATACCTGCAGCCATTTAATGCCCAGAGAGACACGCACAAAGAGAAGGATCATCCAGATATCCTTTGCTTCTTGTTGTCCAACGTTGTAGGATATGATTCTGGCAGAAACCTACGCACAATAAATACTGAAGCATAGACAGCTCAACTGTCTCTAAGCTGTCAGTCAATGTTAGATGACATGCTATAAGAAGATACATCAAAATGGAAATGTCATTCTGTCACCCTGTAAAGCTTTTGCTTTAAGAACATAGGTGTAGAAAGCACACATATATATGTCGTGCAAAGATATGTACTAACACAATAAATGCTAAAGAGCACAAGATGCAATGTTATTCACGGGAAAACTTGAACTCTACAGAGATTTGAAAAATACACTTGAATATCGTGAAGGATAAATATTTTCAAGATTATCTGAGAAGATAATTTTAGTATTTGTCAATTTATTTAAACCATAATCATTGTGAAGAGAGTTGATATATTCATGAAATCGATGTCATAAACATAATCCATGTATAAATGTAATCTATGTTGAGATAAAGTCGATGTGACCATAATCCATGTATAAATATAGTGAAATCGTTGTTCTATACAAAATCGTTGTATGACTGAAATCGATGTATATACGAAATCGTTGTTTAATTGAAATCCATATACAAATGAGATTGTTGTTTCAGTGAAGAAATCGTTGTTTTACCGAAATCGTTGTTCAAGTGAAAATGAAATCGATGTAACAATGAAATCAATGTTTAAGTGATATGAGATCGATGTAGAAACAAAATCGATGTTTAAATGATATGAAATCGATGTGTCAACGAAATCGATGTTTAAATGATATGAAATTGATGTATCAACGAAATCGATGTTTAAGTGATATAAAATCGATGTATCAACGAAATCGATGTTTAAATGATATGAAATCGATGTATCAACGAAATCAATGTTTAAGTGATATGAAATCGATGTAGCAATGAAATCGATGTTTAAGTGACATGAAGTCGATGTAGCAACGAAATCGTTGTATCAACAAAACCGAATTGTTGTAGCGACCAAGTCGTTGTTTAAGTGAAACGAAATCGTTGTTTTACTTATGAAATCGTTGTGAGACCGAAATCGTTATTTTACACAGGAAGTCGTTGTTTAAGTGAAACCGATGTAGGGATGAAATCGATGTTCTTCTAAGGAAATCGTTGTTCTATTAAGAAAGACGATGTGTACTTAGACAAAGCATATACAATGAATCTACAGATAATAGTGTATGAAGGCAACCAACTTATTTTAATTAAATTAGTGCAACTTCGGTTTTGTTAATCACCAAAAATACATATAATAAATGATAATTTATTTATGGAGATGGACTGATCATCAAATTGTGTTTTCAGATTTATGTATCTACCTACTCACCTCCCTCTAGATGTTTAGCCCTTGCTGCCGTGGGCCAACACTGCCTTCCTCACTCGGGAAGCGTATTGGCTTCGTCTACTTGGCAGGTCCCCCTCTCTCCAAACTCTCTTCCAGGATAGTGTCATACTCAGAAACTGTGGGTTCCTTTGCCTTAATAGAGTTTACATAACAACGTCGGGCCTTAATTTGGTTCCCCACAACCTCACCAGCCTTGCTAGGCATCGAGAACTTGAGTTGTTGATGATAAGTTGGCAGGACTCCCCCGAACTTGCTAAGTATACCCTGACCAAAGATCGCATTGTAGGCCAACCTGAACTTCAAAACTAGGAAGTCATCCTCAATCTGAAGAGGGGGGTGGAGACCGGCCTGAGCTCTACGCTCAGCTAAGTCATTTGTACACAGCAGTTGTAAAACAAGATGTCGGTGGTTGATCCATTATCAACTAAAATGTGGTGTACATCATACCCATCGACGTCGGCGTGTATAACCCACACGTCGTCATGGGGGACATTGAGGTCGAGAAGGTCCTCATCCGAAAAGGAGATTACACCACCTTTCCCCCATGGCTACTTCATGGGGCTCAGCCCAGTTGCCGATGCATTGGCCTTTCACTTCCGCCAGCTATCGCCTCCTCTTGCCGATCCTTCAGTGAGTACCAACATCGCTCCCTTCACTGGAGGGACAACTTTCTCACCGTCGGAGATGGCTAGCTTGGGCTTCCCATCAACGTCATCTTTCCCGATGATGCCCCTCTACAACAAGTCTATGATCTCAGCCTTCAGACTCTGTCATTGATTGGTTGTGTGCCTGAAGTCTTTATGGTGGTCGTTGTACTTGTTGGAGCCCTTTTTCGAAGAGGGCCCCTTCATGGGCTCAGGCCTCCGAAACCCAGACTGTTGGGTTACAATGTGTATGATGCTTGTGCTTCAATGTTTTTGATGATGTTTGACATAGTTGATGGTGAATTGATGTTTGTAACATGATAAACATGATCAAGACATGAAAGAAATGATCAAGTAAAAATGCTTCTATGACTATCCATGTATTCATTATATCTTACTTGAAATGTTATTTCGTGTAGGTGTGAATGAACATTAAAGAGAAGCAACCAAATCCAAGTGCAAAAGTCTGGAAAGACACATCAAGTACTCACATGTTGACAGCCAAGATGTCACCTGTCGACAGATAGACAATCCAAAAACATACAAGCTACTGGAAGTTCAAATGGAGCAGTAGCTGTCGACAGATGGAGTATACATGTCGACAGATAAGAGTCGCCTGTCGACAGCCAGATGGAACCTGTCGACAGCCCCAGCATTCCAGAAACCTACATGGTTCTAGAAACCAGATTTGAGCAGTATCTGTCGACAACTATGAAGCATCTGTCGACAGCTGCAGGATAAGTTACAACGGATGATCAGGATATGATCTATATTAGGGTGTTCCCTTTTAACACGACTCTCCATACTTGGACACCACTATATATAGATCATATAAAGATATTTTCGCAGTAAGAAGCCACCATATCAAAACCCTAAGCAAAAGGCCAAGAAGAAAGGCTTCTCTCTGCATCTCTGCTGCTCTGCTTCAACCCTCCTGCCTGTTCCAAGAAGATCCAACGTGAATGAGGAATTGAAGCCGGTCCATCCACGAATCAAGCTTTGTCTACATCATCTGATCATCATCAACTCGAAGCTTGGAGTTCTTCTGGATGACCACCACGAAGAGTTCACATCTAGATTTGTTTCTACATCTCAGAACTCTTCTTCTTTCCACTTTTCACTACTCTGTGTGTGTGGCAGTGGCTTAAGTGTCCCTTGTGCTTGATCCATGTGTGTGTGGTTGTTCTGAGAGCATGTTTGCCTCAGACAACGTGCGTGTGTGTGTTGTTGGTTGAACTCGCTTTTATAAGCAGTCTTTCTGCATGTGTGTGTGGACGGTGGACGTAGGATACACGAGTTGTGTACTCCAAACCACCTTAAATCTTCGTGTCTTGTGGTTTGCACGTATTTACATAAGATGCTTGGTAGGCACGAATATTTGTTCACATGCTTCATAGATTGCTAATTTCCTAATCTCAATCAGCACACACATCAAGGCTAGAATTCGATTCACATTTGTTCAAGCTTTTCTTAAGTCAGTGTTAACATCGAAAAGAAGGTTAAAGTAATTTTAATAGGTAGTAATCTATTCAACCCCCCTTCTAGATTACTGTCTTAGGTGATTCCGTGCACCTTTCACAGACAACTTCTTGATCACCTACAATATCTCAGATGGGAGCCTACCGAATTGAGGTGGGTCCTAGTCCCAACGTAACACGGAAAGATTGGTCAGAATGATGCGAAGTGTCTCACTGGGGTGCCTCTTCCTCCCACTTAGGCTTCTTTGGGGTCTGCGCGCTCCACAATGCCCCATGGTCGGCGGTTTGTGCAACTTACCAGCGGCCCCCAAAGTCGAGTTGAGTCGTACGTACTTTTGCATATGGGAAAGAAGGTCGACCAATGTCAATAAGGGCTTCTTTGCAACCGACACCATGAAGGCTGTGTTGCGACAAACCCTTGTTAGGATATTAACAGTCGTGCGGAGGCCGAGGTCGATAACTTTCATGACTTCGACCTGGAACCTCCTGGCGTAATCCCTGAAGAGCTCAGGCTCTCCTTGGGCAACTAACCAGAGGTCATCAGTGCATAGGGAGTGCTGCACCATGTAGTAGAAGTGGTCTAGGAACCTCTGCGTGATGTCAGTAAAGTTTCGTACTGACTGTGTCGACAGTGTCTTAAGCCATTGTAGTGCATCATCGTCCATGGTCGACATGAACACGCGGAACTTCAAGGCGACAGAGATGTTTACCATCTCAATCTGCCCCTTGGAAGCTATCGATATAGAGGATAGGGTTGGTCATCCCGTTGTACCACTAGAATTTGTGGAGCTGGAGCTTCGGTGGGATTAGGGCCGACATGTTCTTCTCAGTGAACGGCAAGGAAAGAAGCATTTGGACTGAGGGGGATTGGACGCCACACTAGAGGGCCTTGATCTTCCCGTTCATCTTGAGGAGACCCTCCTGCATTGTGGGCCTATAGTAGCAACAGGGGCCGTGGCCGACGTCGACTCTGCCGAGAAGTGGTCTGCCTCGAAGGTCCTTCGTGCCACTGGGCCACCATCTCCTAGGCAACAAGAGGCACCTCCAGACAGACTGGTGGGGGGGGGGGGGTGGACAGATGGTGCTGGGAGAGGAGGAGTATGGCTAGAGGGGTGTGAAGACCTGGTCCTGCTATTGCAACCACGTCCGGGGTCCTCGCAGATGCTGCCTGGGCGGCCACCAACCAGTGAAGTTGTTGATTCTGCTTCATCATCCGGGCCATCATCTGCTGCATGGACTCGACTGAATGGTCTAGGCGCAAGGAGGTCAGGGAGTTCTGGTCGACAACACCAGATCCTTGGGCTGCGTCCTCCTCTAGGGTGTCAACGAGATCAGTGGCCGTGGTATGCTCGTGAGTTGAACGGCCAATGACGGACTTTTCTGTAGGAGCCATGGAAACCTCAATAGTCATCTCCCATAGACAGCACCAAATGATATAGTTTCTCAGAAGACGTCGGCCTAAGCCGAGGTGACGTGGAGGAGACTGCGTGTAGCTGACAAGCAATGCTTCGCCTCGGGCCCAAGACTTGTAAGATCACCAAGGGAGCTCGGTGGGGGAACACTTCAATGCTCAAGTTAGTACATGGCCGAGAACCATAGGGGAGTTAAGAGTAGATAGATTGCACACTTTTTTACTGGTGAGTGACTTCCCTATATATAGAGGTCTGCTCACCCTTCGGTCCGACGAACGAGGGCCTTGGACTAGTGTGGATTCTCTCGGGCTGGGGTAGGTAGCGCCATGTTATCATACTAGAAGGCCCATGCTGGTCATGTCCATCACGTTTCGCCTCCATGCCTAACATGCCCAACCACCGTGTCAAGCGACCCACGTCGCTGCACCAAGCACGTCATTACCAAGCACAACACGTCCCCGTACGGGACAACCTATGCATCATACCAGGTGCTCCCCAACAGTGAGGAAGAGTTGGTTGCATGTGCCAGGAAGGCTAGAACTTACCTTCCCACCTCGGTCTTAGCCTGAGGTGAGCCTATATCGAGTCCGACATCCTCTCTCAAGTCTTGACTGCGATAGATCCTCATTGGACTGAATTGATCCCCTATCTTGGGCCTTGACCCTAAGATGGACCTCGTTGGATTGACCTCCCTTGGGCCTTATCCCTGAGAGGAGTCATGTCACCATTCAGGGCCGACCTCACCTCAACCTTAACTGGAGACGAGCATGTCACCCTTACTAATCCCAAGGGTCGGCCATGACCGACATCTTCGACTTAAAGCATGTGGGAACCACTTGCGTCATTAAAAATAATTATATACATAAATTTAACTACAAATATACATATATTTTTTAAAAAAATTATCATTATTTTAGATATATAAATATTAATAAATTATTCACATTTAAATTACTACAAAATTTTGAATTAAACTGAGCCGAAATAATTTCTATTCGATTCAATTTGGGTTGGGAAGGGGTTCGGCTCCATTTAATTTACCCAAAAGTTAGAAAACATCGGGCCACACTCATAATTGGACTCTCATCTATTCCATAGTAGGTCGGGCAAGTAAATTAGACAGACAGCCCTCTCATGGACACAGATCAGTTCGATTAGAATAAATCTTTCAATTTTAAAAAGGGATGGGGAAAGAGAAAGATTTGAGATTTTAAAAAGTTTGGTAGGAACCGCACTGATTCAGGTGGTGCACTCTAGTCTTTGTGTGCGGAGTATCTTATAGATCAATTGACTTATAAGAAGGTATGGTCCCATCAGTCATTAGACTCAAAATCATGACCCAAAATAAAAATCAAGTGCAATAAATATATTTTCTACAGCTTTTGATTGTTCAACAACACTTTCTAAAACCTTTTACTGGATGGCACAATACACTATTAATATGCGCCGACACAATGAAAGGTTATGGAAAGTAGAGAAATACTTAATGTATACTAACTTAATCACACCTATTAAGTCTCAGTTTGGTAATGGGTTGGGGTCAGGGATAACTCCAACCCATGAGTAAAGTTATTCAAAGTTAACTCAGTTTTTGGTTTATTTTCTTCTGAGTTAACTCACTTTAACTAAAGTGAGTTAATTTACTTTTTGTTGAGTGCTTTGGTAAGGTAAAGTGAGTTAACTCTCTGACTTAGTTATAAAATACCCAAACTATCCTTTTACAGTACCCTTTTTCACTACTCATTTTTTTAATATTCTTAAAAATAACATCCTTTTTAAATCTGTAAAATAAAACAGTACTGTAAAATGAAGGAGTCCTTTTTAAATCTGTAAAATGAATAGCGTCCTTTTTTAATGTTCTTAAGAATAGCATCATTTTTAAATCTGTTAAATGAAAGGGTACTGTAAAATGAAATAGTCCTTTTTAAATATGCAAAATGAATAGTGTCCTTTTTTATGTTCTTAAGACTAGCATCCTTCTTCACTGCTCACTTAGCATGGACCGAAATACAAAAATGTGTAATTTGAAAAAAATTAGAATGTATAAAACTTATTAATTTAATTACTTTCTTTTATTAATTTTCAAGTAATAGATGGTGCCACACCAGTCGGGCCACGCTAACATTGTTCGAGTGTTCCCAAACGTGAAGTGAATACTTAAATTAATTTGCATGCATCTCAAACCAACCGATTTATATAGGCTATAATTTTGGGGAAAAAACTAACAAAATTTTCCCTATTTTTACAACAAATTGCACTCGATGAATCTATTTTTACACTTGTTAAACATATTTATACGTGCAATTAAACAGTGTCCACAATTACAATGTCCACAAATTGCATCTCAAACATTACAATGACCACAATAAAAACATTACAATGTCCACAATAAAAACATTACAATGTCCAAATTTAAAATGTCCACAATTAAACATGTCCACAATTCCATTGCTATGCCATAGTGTCACAACTGGTCATGCACTTTCCCAATCCTTAAACAAGTTGACAAGATCATTGTGTACTGACAAACGTCTTCCCTTGAACCATGCAACTAATGGGTTGAATTGCAATGAAAATAAGCAACATGTAAAGTTAAGCATTTGCAAGATCGTAAAAATGGTATTGAGTGTTAGATGAACCTGCATATATTGTTGCCATGCTAATTCTGAGGCTTGTATTTTTTTACCATTTTCATCCCACTTGAAGCCGATGACATTGATCAGGTCCTCCGTGGTCAAATAATATGACCTATAGAAACTAAATCGATGTAGAAAATGTGACGTTGGCCAAGGCAAGTAGAAGTCCATGTTGAACATGTCTCGTACCATTTCCCACACCTCCTCAGTTAAAGTGTCACTCTGTATGTTATTAGATTGAACTTGTTCACCAATTAGAAAAATTAGGACAAAGTCCTTATCCACATCCCAAATGGCAACTACACGTTATATAACATGCATTTTGTCATGTTAGAGTCACTGGAAATGGAACACAGTAGAAAGGGAATAACTTTCATTGAACATTCAACGATAACAAAATCAAAAGAAATGTCCGCGAAAGTTTAAATGCAATGACATCAATTAATTATTTAACCACAATTGTGCGACAATAGAATCTCTAAGGACATCCTCTGCATGAACCTTATTGACACTAAGTTGAAGGTGCGTGTCTTCTTCAGGATCAACATTATTATCTTCTGCTTCATTAATAAGGTTGAAGTGGAAGTCATCACCCTACTCACGTCTGACAAAGTTATGTACAACACAACATGCCAAGACGATCAATAATTGCAAATGAAATGGGTAGCAATTCTCTTCTTTCAATGTTTGAAACCTATTTTTTACCACCCCAAATGCTCGTTCGACACAATTTCTAAGTTGGGCATGACGATGGTTGAATTTGTCTCTCATGTTCCTATATCGTGCATTCCTCGCCCTTGATATTCTCTAATATGGTATCGTTCCCCTCAATATGGTGCTAGGAAATGATTGGTGTTTCCATACCCTGAGTCAACCAAATAATATTTTCCTACAAACAAGAAACAAGATGATCACCTATCATTCCAACATTTAATTAAAACACTATTCATTGCAATTTGTGTTCCTGAAAGATACCTTGTGGTACGCTGAAGCCACCTTCGTCCAAAGCTCTTCTTAGGAATATAGTCATGTATATAGATTCTCCCTCAAATCCAACTCCCACGTACTGGAAAATGAGGTCAAAACCACAAACCGCCATTACATTTTGACTTACCACCCCCCTTACGATTCCTATACAGTGCTTGCCTCTCCTGCAAGATATGTGCTGGGATAAAAGTGCCATCAATTGCACCTATCGCATCCTACACAACTATGGAAATTTTTGAACAATCATTTATATATTTTTAATAAGCAGTTATATACTCCGACATTAGCACAAAATCAGTTGCTATATGTTTACCTTAAAGAAGGGGAAAGTCTATCATCATGGCGAATGTGAGGATGCACAGAATCACTGGCATTCGGAAGTTTCATGTAGATAAATAGAAGTGAAGCAACAACTTTCGTCACTTGATAGATGACCTTACTAATCGTCTCAGGTGAGTGTTGAAAATGTTCGCGCATTGCACCCGTCGCGACACCATGACCCATAGCGTATAAGAACATACCCAGTTGTTCTGTCGCTGTCACATATCCAGAATCATGAATCAGTTCTCTCTCGACGAGTGTGTCCCTCAACTTCAAAAATGTTCCTGGGTGCATCCTAAACATGGTATAAGATCGCTCCTCGTGACCAGCTAGTATTTCTTGTAACCATACATGGCCAGTGTGACGACTTATGTGCATTGGCCTAGGCACTGAGTGCATGTCATCGTTGTTCAAGACCTCATCAGCAATTGCTTCGTCGATGGCTAGGAACAATGCATTCTCCTCACAAAGGAAATGTCTAATCAGTGCATCGGAGTCCACGAAAGGTCCTGCTTTCATACTGTAACGACCCTCTTTATACCAGTATGATTATACCAATCCACATCGGTACAAAGGGCGTCATTACAGTGGGATAATAACCCAACACTAAACGATAGGTTGATATGTACATGAATACAAATGAGTACAGAGGGAATAAAATGTAATTCTCATTCTCATTCCATCATCATCACACATTCCACAGTCTATATAGCAAAGAAGGAAATGACAATGTCCATATTATTACAATTTCAAAAGAACTACATTGTCCATTACATTGTCCATACGAATGACATTATTCATACTATGAAATATAGCAACTACTAAAAAGTCTCCACAAGCAACTACTCCTCTTTTTCGGCGTCGATCTTCACTACACCCTCCTCAGGCACGAGAACACATGTCACACCTGTACGCCGAAGCAAGTATGAGTCTAAAAGACCCAGAAAGCAATCTAAGGACACAACGTTACACACATCACACACATGATAACTATGAAACATTTAGAAGACACATGCTATCTTTTAAACCATAAATGAAGTACATGGCACATGCTTTATTTCACTTTATCAATTAAACATAAACAACCTAGACATGTTTTCTAAGTATGAATAATAAGTGGTTCATGTTACTAAACACCGCACATATTAATTATACTCTTAACATAACCAAATATCCTCGAGTTACCTATAGCATGTTTTCTATGCATTATGTCTATCATGATTTAAGGTTCCAATTTCATTCAATTCACATCACAATTTTATGCAGTTTAAAACATGAACCTAGGTACAGGGTAAACACAATCCTAGCATGTTATCTAACCAATTTTACATGTGATTAAAATACTTTTCATACATTTAACTTGTTGTTTTGACATGAATTAAACACAATCACATGGATTTACTTTATTCACATGTTATTTTATTCATTTAACAATTCCACATGCTCATCTTTCACATTGCACAATTTACATGTTCACATACACATATTCACATATACTACTACATGAATGTTATTAAACTACATAACATGGTACTAAACATATTATTACATCTAACATATTAACACATGATTGATATGAATATATGCATTCTTACCCTGGTTTTCACATGAATTTATACTCTCATTAACATTTACTCTCCCTTACACATCATTTCACACATTTTTCACATAGTTTTCTCTTGTACTTTCACATATCACATGTCGCATCATTTGCACTTACCTCGTGCCACATTCACAGGTCGCCTTATACTTTATTCACATTTTTACACTTAAGTTGCCGTGACACATAGTCCTAACTACCATCTAGAGGACGCACGCACCCATATCACATAGCACATAGCTCATAACATTTCCTTTGTCACACACCGCCACCTAGGCAAACTAGTGGCAAATCTTGGTAACTGCGCAGACCGGGAGAAGCCATCTCCACCCTATCCAGTGGTACTTGTCCACCTCCAGGATTTCATGCTAATGCCCTTAGGATATCACACAAACGTTAAGCCATCCCATAGGGACTTTTCTATAATAGGCTCTCAGACCTCTGTGGTAGCAGTGTCAATCTCGGCTCCTTTTTTCATTAAGCACATTATCACAATTATCACATTCATTTACATTGTTTACACATTTCATGCTCATGCACTTAAACACACACACATGCTTCAGTTTTACTTAACATGATGCCACTATTCACAGTACTAAACAGCTCATACCACAGTCTTAATCATGTTGTTAATCCCTGATTTACACATAATTAACCTAACATGCTCAATATGGTCATTTTCTCATTTAAAACCATATCAGTACCTACTGTTATTAACACAACATGAAATTTTTATAACAGGTTTCAAATAGTAAACATATCACATGCTCAATTTTCTGGATTTTTCCTAACAGTAAATATAATTTTACTAATTAAAACAGATTTCAGGCCTATTTATCAAAAAATTCATTAACACATGATTTACAACCAATCAGTCGTGCTTAATAGCTCAACCACATGAAAACAGTCATCATATGATCATATAAAATTTCTAAAACCCTAACATGTAACAAATCCAATTATTCAGGATTAACCACAGATAAACCATGCTTCTCTCATTAATACAAAATTTCAATAATTAACACTATGTACATAAATTCGAAATATCCTTATGACATGACCTACTGATTACATATGACCACACATAAAATTTACAACATGTATAGACAACCACAAGTCCGAAAACTATAGCACATAGATCAATTCATATTTTCTGAAAACATGAAGAACTTGGCGGAAAAGGCTGTGTCGCCAACATGAGTTAACGGCACAAGATGCTGCCGTCTACTATGGATCTTGACGGCATACAAGTGGCCGTCAAGTTCTTGTCTGCAAAGGTGCAGACAGAACTCTAAAACCGTGGGAAGTTAGGGTTCCAGGACTCGAATAAAAATCCACAAAAATCCCTAGGACTTAGCTGACATGAGTAGGGTTGACATCCATAGGTTACTTGCCTCAAAATAAATCCAAGAAGATCAAACTTTGTTGATGAAGCCCTCCTTGGCCAAGCCAAGAAGAGGTCCAAAACCCGCTGAGATCTGGTACTTGTGTCGATGAAGGCCGCTCACAGGAGTCGGGGATGCTTCCTTGATGCTTGGTGTATCCTCCAGTCGGTGCAAAACTCCAGAGGACTCCTCCACTCGACGGATCTAGCCCTTCAAAGATCGAGTTTTCTCACAGGGAATTCTAGGGTTTCACAAAGGCCAAAAAGACCTAACTCGCGGAAAAACTAGGTTTTATAGGCTAAGGAAGGTCGGGGTATGCATTAGGTTAGGGTTTCTACAGTTTTAGATGGGTTTCCTAAACTGGAACCGGAGGAAACACAGCCATTTCTAGATCTGAAATCATAGAAAAATTGGGAAATAGGCGTCAACATCAGCTGCCGCTAACATGGAGTTAGCGTCCATCGATCTAGACGTCGACTCTAGCTGGCCATGCAATCAACGGCATGCATGTTGCCGTCAACATGAAATTAACGTCAATTTGTGTTGACGTTAACTAGCATTTCGGCCAAGACACAACATACATTTAAGACAGGTATACATATACATCATAAACAGTTTAATGTGTTCAGAAAATAGATAATTATCATATGCAAAATAAATATATAGATATATATATATATATGAGTACACAATATAATTACATACAATATTCATACATGCGCATACGTAAATAAATATTTATAACATACACAAGGTTAAATAAATATAATGTAAATGAAATTCGAGGGTCTCACACATACAATTATAATGTCACAATACAGTGCATAGAGTGCAAATACTTGTTCACTACAAACACAAATTCATAGGATGCCTAAGCCCTCACGGCAACCACAACCAACCCTATGAGGATAATAACAAGAAACAATATGATCAACAACATAATCATGATGATAGCATCATGGTGATTGCCATGGGGTTGTTGCTCTGTCCTTGAAGGGACTGGTGGTTCATGGTGTGCATATGATGCTTGCCACATCTTTGGAGAGACTGGTGGTTCATGATGTGCATATGATGCTTGGCCATGTACTTCAGATGTCGTGGCTCATCTTAACATTCCATTGTACGCATGTTGTCCTTCTTTTAAAGATGTGAACCCTTTAAATTGTGCCCCTGGATAACCATTCACTTGATCATAGAAATCCGACCAAGTATAATATATTCCTGGTCGGCGCCCCACCCAAACTACATAGCACTTAAATTTGCCCATAAATACGTGATTACTAGTGTCTTGCAACACCATAATTTAGGAACTCAGAAGATAATACAAGTAGCAATGATGATCATCTGACAGAACATGGTAGGAACATAAATAAAAAAGAGTACATGACCATACTTCAACACATAAATGAGATACTACAAACATGCACAACTAGACAATGAAAAGTGGCTAGGATAGATGAAGTAGACTATGGCACTCATAGACCTCACGAGGTTGCATTCCGAAGCCATGGTAATGCATCCTCATCATCAAGTGACATGAACCATGCTTTTTTTTTCAGGCTTCTCAAAGAGGGTTGACGCTGAGAACAATAAGTCCTGGCAATGACTTCATCCTCACAACACATTCCCTCATCGTGTAATTCTCTTGTTGTGCAGGGGATGCTGAGGAGGACCCTGGGAATAAATTTTTTGCCATATTGATCTGTTCATTGTTCAACATGCAAAATATTGTGCCAGTGCCATTAGGTCAAGTGCCTTCTTGCTCTTTCTCTTTCGGGAAACCATGTACGTTGGTGTTCTTTGTCTTTTGTCTGGAGATGTTGCCTCATCCTCAATTGGTTGGTTGTTTGTTGGTGTCTTCTCCCTTACTGGTTTGGATGAGTGATAAGGTTGAGAACATGATGGGTAAAAAAAAGGATTGAAATTGTCATCGTCCACTGAATAGGATGCAATTGGAATCTAACCCCATCGCACTAAACTATTCTCGACCAACACTATCATCATCTCCAAAAGATCGACGAGACTCCACATTTACATCTTGAGTAGACCCCATGAAATGACACCCTCAGACAGTCGTTTTCCCATAAAGGATGTCCAGTTGCCTTTTATAAGGGAAGGGTTTGCCCAAGATTTTCTTGAACTCCAAGTTGGATTGCGTAATGGAATCAAAGAAAAAATAATTGGGTTACCCACATTAGTAATGACACCCTCGTACATGCATACATTGACAAATATATTGTTTGGCTTACCGCAATGGCTGCTTGCACACTATCTTCATCAGGAGGCACTGGTAAATTCCTTTCCTCATCCCACCCCCACCCAGATCGGCTGCGTAATTGTTCATACAAATGATATACTCTCTTTATGTTCCTCCACCGGTTCTTTAAGTTTTCTTTGCTCTTCCTCACACATGCGGTGATGTTGAACCGTTCCAAGATGTCTTGGAAAACATGTGATTTAAAAGTCTCTTGACTAGCGTAATTTTTATGATACTCGTCAATCAACAAATCTAGGAGAATCTTGTCTTCTCATAGGGTCCAGTTTGGTGATCGACCAATCCCCAATGTGTGGCCTGGCAAGTTTTCTACATTTTTAATGGACACCCACTTATCAAACATAGGACATACATAAACATTTGTAGTGGTTTACAATACATATGAGATAAGACGAAATTGATAACATTAGAAGAAGAAAATAATTAAGTGCACTAAAGAACATCTGAGACAATATTTCAATCAAGGGCCCTCCCAATCACTAAATAATTGCACTATATCATTGTAATATGGCACACTCTTCCCGTTCAACTATAACACCAATGGGTTGAACTGCAAATTGATTCGAGAACAAGTGAGGTCAGGTAATTCAAATTATAACTTCTACCAATACTACATGTGAGTGACAAACCTCATTGTAAATATGCCATGATATGTCCCTTCCGACGAAGACTTTATTTTTATCATCCCACGTGAATCCGGCATTGTGTTGGAGGTCTTGAGATATCAAGTATATGGTTTTATAGAATACTAGCCTACTCCTCAATTGAATCATAGTGACATGAATATCAAAATGTGTAACAAATATCTCCTTATCACCTCCCATGCATGATGAGCAACAAAATCTCCACTCTTTACCTCATCGTTAATTAATTGTATTAGGAGTCGGTCCATGTCTAACGTCCACTCAAAACCTAATTGATCACACACATTGAGCCAACAAACTAATTATGAACAGGAATTTCATCACAATCCATGCTATGCAGTCTGTCAATCCTTTCTACATATTGCAGTATGTCAAACAATATTCATAGTGACCAAGTTGATGGTTCCTAATGATTGTTACTTATAGGAATATATAATTGACTTTCATGAGAAATTTTTTTACTAATGTTCTTTGCTATCAGCAAAACAGAAATGCCCAGCAAAATTAAGCATCACCCAAATTCACTGATAAAGGGAAGAATGAATTTACAAAGAAACATAAAACCATAGTTTATGAGAGGCAGGATGTGTAAACTATGAGATCATCTAATGAATTAGAAAGAAATATTCATATGGACACACATCTGTTATCATAATGTAGGGATAAAAAAATATCCAAACCCCAATATTCAAACCCCAAAGAGAAGCTTCATATGGACACACATCAGTTATCATAATGCAGGGGAAAAAAAATCCAAACCCCAAAGAGAAGCTTCATATGGACGCACATCGATTATCATAATGCAAGGAAAAAAATATTCATATGAACACACATCGGTTATCATATTGCAGTATGTCAAACAATGCAGGGATAAAAAAATATCCAAACCCCAAAGAGAAGCTTCATATGGACACACATCGGTTATCATAATGCAAGGAGGGAGAGAGAGAGAGAGTACTTATCGGTTTGCGACATTGTCGATACTACAAATGGGGTAGGTTCCAGTATGCCTGCACTTTTAACATTTAGAAAAAAGGAACAGAAAATAAATAAACATAAAAAGAAACATAAAATAAAGTTAGCAGAAGGTGGTATGCGCTCCATACATAGGCAAACATTTAAATTGTGTGATGGTAGAACATTTATCTGTCTCAACACAGGCTAACATCAGAAATAATGCATCTTTGATACAGTCAGACATGACATGGGAAAAATTACACTTACTTTTCAGTATGAACAATAGAAAGAATAATCAGCAAATATGTTTCCTAACTACAAGTCAACACTTCCAAACAAGGGAAAAGATACATCGATGAAAGGGTTTTTTTTTCCCTTGAAAGTGGGTAGTACATTGATGAAAGGTTGACATTATAAATATTTATTAAGAGACATTTAGGATCTTGGGAAGATTGATAGCAAGTGCGGACTAATGGGACAAGATCAAAGATTGGGTAATCGACAGATGCCTCATTTATACTCTTTAGGTCTGTTGTAATTTTCAGATCTTTGTATGCTTCTATGGAAATAAAATGATGTACAGGTAGACAACAGACCTCCCTTTCTTGAATCCAAAAAATACTCGAAAAGCATAAAACCAGCATGCAAAAATTAATTTGGGTACATACTATAAACAAGAAGTAATAATGTGCAAAATTGTCAATCACACTTATTCCGAAGTACTTTTCAATCCCCATTCACAACTGACAATATCAATTGATATTAGTTTGGACCTAACAACTTCCTCATGAGGAAGGAAGAAAAGAAGCAACCTAAAACGCCCTTGATGACTTTTAGTATTATATGAAAAACTTGAATAGCTAGGACTCCTTCATTACTATGTTTCAAGGTCACAAAGATTAATCTACCAGATTAGAACTTCACGGCATGCCTTCTATGCGACTCATATTATCTGGCTAGTAAATTCATCTACACATTAACAAGTCTTCCAACAAAGAAGGCAACTACACTACAAGGTCATGCATAAAGAGTCTGATGATTGCTAAATAACAACAGTTGGGCATACAATAATAGCATTGTATGCCCTCAAAATCACTCTTCCAGAGAAACTGTGCATCCCCCACCTATTTTTTTCCCCTTTTCTTTTGTGTCTGTGTGAAGGTGGAAACACCAAGGCAATGTGGATTCTACCCAACATAGAAACCATCCAAGAGCAATGTTCTCCTCTGAAAGAGAATATTGACATACTGGCAGTCTCAATCACCCAGCTCATCTTCTTTGCTATGTTTCAAAGAGAATGAAGGCTTTTTTTAAGCAGATGACACCAGAGTTCGCAAACCAGAGAAAATATATAGAAGTGTTATAAGGAAAGTGTGCCCTGAAAGAAATACCATGTTTACACAAAGCTTGCCCCCAAAAGAATCCCATCAACCACCAAACTGAGTAGGCATGCTCATTAATTTTTTCCATGGAATAGAACAAAAGCTTACATTTTTACTGTGTTTGCAGAACTGCAAATATGATCAAAGAACTAATGTCTATCAAAGTAGCACTACAGAGGTCAGTTATAAAAAATAAACGTAATGAAAGAAAATGTAAACTAACAGTATAATTCCAAATTTCCTCTCATTCTCATCTGAAGAATATCCTATCCTCCCAAATCATCAATTAGAAATGAACTCAAAGTTGATGGGTACCTCTTCGATGATGGGAAACAGGGAATAGAAACAACCAAACGGACGATGGAAGGAGGTCCGCACACAACAATAGAAGCACATGGCGGTTGCAGAGGAGCGCACAACACAGGAAGAGCTGAGATGGAGGAGATGCCCCACACAGGCAGCACCAAAGGGGAGAGGGAAACCCCCAAAACACAACAATGAAGGATCGAATGAGGAGAATACTAACCGTATAAATAGAGGAGACATCTGATTTTAAATGCATAGTATAGTCAAATGGGTAAATCAAATTTCTGAAGCACATTCTCTGAAGCCCGTGAAGTACATGCGTTGTCGATCACCTGGGAGAACCTTGCCTAAAGCAGTAGGCACAGGTACAGAACATCGGAGAAAGTCAAGAGGGGGAAAAAGAGATTCCCGGGTCGCTACGCCATGCCGTGGATAGGGGCTATTCTGCAGACTGCTTCGATACGAGCTCTGTAAATGTACGCCTACAAGATTCGCTCACGGGACAGTGAGGGATAGGCTGGGCAACAGGAGAATCACTCACAAGTGACAGTGCGAGAGAGGGTGAGAGCCATGGGCCGGAGACGCTGGACGGAGAT
This sequence comes from Colocasia esculenta, assembly GCA_014218235.1. NCBI lineage: Eukaryota > Viridiplantae > Streptophyta > Magnoliopsida > Alismatales > Araceae > Colocasia > Colocasia esculenta. The sequence continues at coordinate 29,541,737 of CM024762.1, forward strand.
GGGGGAGACGATGGACAGAGACGCTGGACAGAGATGGGGGAGACGATGGACGAAGACGGAGACGCTGGATGGAGATGGGGGAGACGATGGACGCAGACGCTGGATGAAGATGGGGGAGATGGCGAGGTCAGGTTGGAAAGTGGGGGAGATGACGAGGTCGGGTTGGAAAGCGCACGAGGCCAGAGGCGCACATGTCCTGTACACGGAAGGGTAAAATGGGTTGGTTAAAAATGGTCTAACCCTGTTCCGGTGGTGTTGGTGGGTTAGAAAACTCCAGAGGCGCACATGTCCTGTACAGGGAAGGGTAAAATGGGTTGGTTAAAAATGGTCTAACCTTGTTCCGGGGGTGTTGGTGGGTTAGAAAATTTTGAGTTAACTCAGAGTTAACTCAAATCTAACCATGTCCATGTTGAGTTAACTTTTTTTTGTTACCAAACTGTATTTTGAGTTAACTCTGAGTTAATTTTGAGTTAACTTTACATTAACTCGTTACCAAATTGAGGCTAGGTTAGTGTTTCCTATAATAGCATCACCATCAATCGGTAGCCCCATCAAAATAACAACATCCTGTAACGTGATAGTCATCTCCCCATGTCTAAGATGGAAAGTCAATGTCTCACTTCTCCATCTCTCAGCATGGGATGTGATCAATGCCCGATCTAACTTGATCCACTGAATCTGAGTCAAATAAAATAGACTTGCTCTATGTACATAATCTATAATGTGTGGGTCAACTGGCCAACCACCTAAGCTTTTATGATGCTCCCAACATTTGAGAACTTTTTTTTTCTGAAAAATATGAAAAATTATTAGCACTAAAAATATGTCAGAGTAATGACAACTTATAGTAATATGTCATACCTGACCACTGTACACCAACTGTGATTTATGTCCCTCCTATGCATATAATACAGAAGTATCTATAAGATTGGGGAGTAGGCCCATCTCTGCCATGCCTACATATAAGAAGGAATGGTAAGTATATAAACATGTGTAAACAATAGACATAAAATATGTGTAAGTACATAAGAACTCGAAACACCTCTGGACATGTACTCCAGGACATAAGAGCTCCATATCTGCAACAAACATAACACTTACTAAGTGTGATGAGGGGGTTGCACCCCTAGACATGTACTCCTGTAATGGCCTGGTTGGTCACAACTGCTACACTGGTTATGTGATGACCCTTCCTTGTTCATGTTCATATGCATATGCATGCGTCTGCTATGTGGACAACCACTTTGCCTCCGACCGAATGGAGGTTGCATTGTAGGGTCTCGATGAGGAGGCCAATGACTACTGTCCGGAACAGGATGAAAGGCGAACACATATGTCTATCGATAGGCCTCCACAGTATAAAATGTAGCACAAAAGTTCAAGTGCAAAATATTTGCTGAAAATGATCTATAGGATGCCGCTATGTGGACACAAGGAAGACATGTCATGTAATAAGCATTGTAGGAGTAACCACTTTGTGGTCCTAGGTTAACAATGTATTGATGTCCTTGTAAATTAGTGACTTGAATCTCATGCCTAGAAAATCTGATAACCTAACATTTTCTGGCCTCTCGCTCAGTAGCATGAAGTTGAACTTCTACACTAGGAGTAAATGTAGATTCTCACTTCAAACCATCTTCGCGTCGTTTAACAAAAAATGTGTTTAACCTGTAGAAGTCTTTTGTACTAAAGTCTGGATAGGCAAACCTCATGCACTTTTCAATAAACTATTGAAACTTTTTTAAGTATTTGTTGTCATCATGCCAAACCGCTTACCCGCATTGTATATCTTTGTTCATCTCTCATATCCAACATCTTCCAACCACTTCTTTGCTTGATGATTTATTTCTTCAATTTTATTTATCAAATCTTGAAATTCGAAGATACATGTTCTACTCGCTGCAGACCATGTTAGATCTGTCAATGTCTTATCATAAAATGTCTTTTGAAAATTATCAGTAAGATGCCGCAAACAACAACGATGGTAACCAATAGGACGAGGAAAGATCTCAGATACTGCACACTCCAAACCTCTATGTTGATCAGAATTGATTGCAAGGCCAACTCTATTTGTAACCTTCTCTCTGATGCATGCTAAAAACCATGTCCAAGAATTGCCATTTTTCGATTCAACTATAGCGAATGCAAGGGGAATAAACCATCATCTGCATCTACAACAATAGCAATCATCAAAACACCAGGATATTTTCCATAAAGGTGCATTGCATCAACACTTATCAATGGCCTACAATGTGGGAACCCTTGTATGAAAGTTGCAAATGACCAGAAAACTATTTGAAAATGAAAGATAGATTATTCTGCATAGGTGAACTGCACAATTGTCCTAGGATTTGTCAGTTGAAGGCCCTCTAGATATCTGGGTAGAGTAGCATATTATGATTCCTAACTACCGAATATTTGTTTCATAGCCAAACATTTTGCTACCCATGCTTTCTTATATGAAATTTCAACATGATATTCATGTAGTATTTTTCTCACAATCTCATCTGGTGTAATTGTTAACTTCGTTTTCACAATGACAAAATCAACATTTGAACAAAACGAGACGTGTATTGGTTGCAGTATTGGGTTCACACATATATGAGGCCCAACATATTTTTTGATTTTACAATATTCAAACCCCTTTACTACTGATGCATGAACTCTCCATACATAGGTATCATGCATGCATTAAGCTGTAAACATCTTTGTATGACTCCTTGTCACTTTATACTGAACACTATGTTGAAGTGAAAATTTTTGCATTGTGTATATCAAATTCTTTTTATTTGTAAAAACATGTCCGACATGGGGCTCCTCACCATCTAAACTATAAGGTACATCAATCCCTTCATGAGAATTTATCAACATCATTTCATCTATCCATTGATCTGGAGTGAATATATATGGAGGTTCCTGCTCATATTCAATTTCTATATTGTTAACCCTGGCAACATCAAATAATGGTTCATCATCTCCCTCCTTTATATTCTCATTCTTGTTTGTATCTTCTTGTGGATCTATTTCATCTTCTTCATCCTCCTCAATCACATGTTCTTCCATTACATGGTGCCTACATATTAATAAAATATGGCAAAAGGTTTATGATATGTTATGTGAATGCGTTCAAATACATTATGGTAATGCTGGTATGTCATACCCTGATGAACTTTCACTATGAACAACATGTGAAGGCTCAGTGATTGGAATGCAAGGATACAGTGAGGAACCACCTCTGTAGCCCGTGACATTGTAAGTTGGTGTAGACCTCCAATAAAATTATAAGTCATTTCAAAATTTAATCACACTAATATATTTTGATATAAGCAAGGGAGACAACTCACCATATATTATAATATGCAAATAAACTCTAACTATATGATTCATACCGTACATACATCTCATTAGCATAATAAAATCCAATGGAATCAACATCATTATTCAACATACGTGTAAAGACTCCAGCTAGTTGTTGGTACTCATAGTGTTGAGTAGGCATGTTGTTAATAGCATGACTGTGTGATTGCACTTCATCGTTGCTTTGAATAAAATTATTATCTGCATCTTCCTTCTCCAAATATAATTGTATAGTAGACATATGTGAATGATACAAATTGAACATACTTTCAACCGTTTCATTATCTTCAACTCTATAGCAATATATTCACCCATAGAAGTAGGTCACTTGCATGTTATACCAATCTTAATATGTCTTTCGTCATATTTTGTCAAAATATATAATTTTCTCATCAACTCAGAATAAATTGTGTCTTTCTTTACACGCAAAATGCACGCAATGCTTGAGGCTTATGATCCTCAATACAGAGTACATCATGGTAATAACACATTAAAGAAACGTTTGAACTAGTCATAGTTGTCGCTTATAAGATAAACAAGCTAGAGTCGCCAAAATAAAGTCTACCTAATAATACCACATTTTCAAACAAGAAAATTTAAATGTCAAATTTTGAACTAATAGTGTTAAATCTCATCTATAATCAACAAGTTATTCTTAAATAAATTAGTATCTTTTTAGAACATACTAATAATAACATCAAGTGCATAATAAAAAAAATAAAAAATGTTTACCTACAGGGGCAGTAGTTAAGTTGTGGAAAAAGAAAAGGAGAAGGGGGGTGGGGGGGAGCGTGCGGCTGCAGTAGTAGCAGGTGTGGAGGGGAAGGAGGGGGGGGGGGGGGGTGTTCTATAAAGAACAACAGTAGGGGTGTCAATGGGCCAGGCCTGAATAGGCCCTGGTCCAGCCCGATCTCTAAGAGATCTGCCCGAGCCTAGCCCGGCCTAGGGTAATGTTTTGTAGCCCGGCCCAGACCCGGAAGCAGGTGCAACCGTGTCGTGGCAGGTGCAGCGGCATCACGGCAGATGCGGCAATGACGGTCGTGGGGCGGCAGATGCAACAGCGGCAGCAGGTGCAGGGGTAGCGGATGCTGGGTGCAGTCGCGGGGTGAAAGCATTAATGTAAGTATTTGAAATTTATTGAAATAACTAGAAAAAAAAACTGGAAAGCGGCGATGGAGCAGCAGCGCTGCAGCAGTGCGAAAGCGACGAGGGAGCGGCAACAGTGCAGAAGCGGCGAGGGAGCGGGGAAGCATAAAAAACGGGCCACCCGGGCCGGGCCGACTGAAGCCCAAAGTTGGCCCAATCTTAGACAGGGTCAGGCTAAATTTAAAAAAAAAAAGATGAAAATTTGTGGCCCAAGCCCGCATTAAACCAGGCTGGGCCACTTGGCCTTCGGGCCGGCCCGGCCCAGTTGACACCCTAAATAACAGAGGGGAGGTGGGGTTGCTGTTGGGGGGTGTGGATAGGAGTGTCAACGGGTCGGGCTAGCCCATAAACCCGTCAGATTGACAGGTCAAAAGGCCCATCTAAAATTTGAATTTTTAGCCCGAACCCATGAAATAACTCAAAAATTAGGTCCATATCTAGTTGGGCTTGGACGGGTTGGTCCATTGGGCCAGCCTACAAGTAGGGTTTCCTAAACCCACCGGCTCCACCCTCTCGATCCCTCCTCGGCCCCGTGGCTGGCTTCGTGGCTTCCGCGCCCAGCACCGTGTCCTCCGCCGGGTGGAGTCCGCCCCATCGCTGTCGTGCCGCAAACTTAAAAGGTACCTCTCCATTTCCTTCTTTCCCCGCCGCCGCAATCTGTTTTGGGTTGCAGAGAACCCATCGGGAGGAAGGAGATGATCCTTTTAAGTTTTAACCCCCTTTGATCATCTTTTATGGATGTACTTCTATAAGTTCTAAAAGATGTCTGCTTTTTGAATTTTACACACTCTGTGTTGTGTTTGGGTATGAGATTTAGACAAATTAGCATGCTTTCGGTTTTCTAAATGCTATTTCTTTTATGATCGTCGGGAGTGCAATTTCTTATTCACTATCTTGAGAAAGTTTGGTTTCTCTTTGGCTTTCATTTCCATGATGGATCCTCTTATATCAAACTGCTAGTTCTTTGTTATGTTTAATGGGGTGCTCCATGGATATTTTAATCCTCTCGGGGTCTTCGGCAGGGAGACCCCTGGCCCCTTCTCTCTTTATCATTGTTGATGAAGCTCTTGTAGGGGATTGAAATCCCTATTTTCCAATAACGGGTGGAACATTTTTCGGTTCCTCAGCGGTGTCCCTGGATCACCTACCTCATATTTGGTGATGGCACACTCATCTTTGCCAGTAGTGCAGCATGATCTCTTAGGAACTTGACGCAGTTCGAGCACCCTTATTGAAGATCAACTTCAACTTTTCCAAAAACTCCTTAATTGATTTGCACCTATCAGCGTGATGTATTGTGTCAGCATTAATTACACTATGTATTACACTCACAATATTAAAACTTTGACTAGCCATCATCCTAAGACCTCTTAAGTTTATTTGAGACTTGCTCTGATACTAAATGTCAAGATATAATCTAGACGGAAGTTGATGCAGTTCATTGTTGGCGGCACAACCTATCTTCTCTCGCCAAGTCTACCGTCTGCCACGGGCCCTTCTCTAATACCCCTCATCTCCGAATAATGGACAACTTTCTCTCATGTACGAGAGAAGAGAAATACTTATTGCACTTAATTAATGCACTTGGGAGGGAATCCGCGATGCTGATATGGCTGGGTGCTCGGCTCACGCGGTCCATCTTATTCCCTCTTGGTCTCTCCCTCCAGGAAGCCACAAATGCCAAGATGCGTACTCCAATGGATTTCCTTGTACTGGTTTTTGTTGTCTAACTTTTTTCTTGGGTGGTTCTTCTCTTTTATTTACCAATAGATTTTACACTTTGATTTGCTGTCTCCTAGGCTCATAACACGATATTTAGCAAGATATTTGATAATTAATGTTCAGTTTGTTTTCTATTTTGTATATGGAATCATGGATAACATATTTTGGCCATGCAGCCATGCCCTTTTATGCGTATGTGTATGTCTATTTTGTATGTCTTGGAGTTGGATAAGAGATTTATGTTATCATGATTCATGCTACCATGCATCTTTATTTTCATCTGAAATATATTCGGTTGATCTTTTGACTAATATCTCCGAAAAATGTATGTCTTATAGTAATTAGATTACGTTATTAGATAAAGATGAAACTTTGTTCAAGAATACAAATGTTTCATTGCTCAAAAAAGGAAAAAAAAATATATATATGTTCAAGAATACATCCCAATAAGAAAAGCCCAATAGCAAAACAATAAGAACAGTCTAAAAGTAAAAAGTCATTGCCCAAATAGTGTCAATCTGTATTTTAATGAAACAAAAGAGCCCACACAAAGCCCAACCCGAACTACATGAACCGAACCAAAAAAATCCCATGGTTCGTTTTAAATTGGTTCATATTACTGCCCAGTTCAGTTTAGGTCAAACAGCCTTCTCAGTTCTATTCCGTTTGAAAAATTTTCAACCTTACCTAGACCAACGGAACCGTGCATAGCCCTAGCAGGATCTTGAAATAGTCTTCCTCACTGCTCGAGGACTCAACGGCAAACAAATTCTAGTATATGTAGATAACTGGGGTAATCCCCGAATCACCTTTACAGACGATAAACCAATAAAAGAGCCGCCACGAGTTGGACGAGAGCTGTGCCGAAGCAAGACCAAAGGCCTGAAGAAGTTGAGCTGCGCCAATTTATAAGAGATATTGTTAGTAGTGGCTTCTCCAAATGTAGTTGCTGATTATTCTATGTCTCAGCTCTTGGATGACCAATAAAATCTGTTTGCAACAAGCTATAGAAAAGTAGTAGGATTTGTTTGCCTACACCCGATGCTCGCCCTTGCATTCTAGCAGACACAAGGGGGTGGGGGTGGGCATTACGGACGGGCCACAAGTGTTTCTCGTAGAAAATAGTTGGAGAATATCAAATAAAAATCTCGGAACAATGATTGATATTATATTTTCTATCAACCCTTTCAATAAATGAAGAAGATAAGCTAGCTAGGAAATACAATAAGTAAAGAAAAAGACTCCCCCCCCATCTTTACATGCCTATCAAATTCTTTTACTTAATGTTAGTAACTTACATTAATAGATAAGGTGGTTTTTTTGCCATAATTGACAACATCTTTTAAATTGGAATAAGAAGAAGATGTCTCCTGAGTATTACAGATATCATTAGAAAATAATAAATCACGCAACTATCTTTCTTTTAGCCAACTTTCTTCTTTTTAGCCAAGGGCACAAAGAGAATATTGAGTATGGTTGTCCATGTGCCAAGATGACCGAATGCATAACTGAGACCCTTAAGCCCAATACGGGCCATAGTAGGTGATTAAGTCCTTGGAGAGTGTGGAGGAGGCATGGGATTGGGAAAATTGAAGCCTCTGTAAACCATGCCAAACTTGCGGCGGCTCAAAATGCTATAGAAATTGGGAAGATTTGAGGCATTTATGGTGACGGCTAGTCCCGAAGAAAAGGTTCTCAAAACCTAAAAACACGCGTCTCTCTCTGTCTCTCTTTAGTAGCGGCATCCTCCCTCCGGCTCTCTCTCTCTGGTTGGATGGGGAGGGGGGAGGAAGGCTGCGGCTGTGGATTTCGGCCGGCCTCCTCTGTCCTCATTTCACTGAGATGGTGGTGGTTTGGGTGGCAGGTTTGGTGGGAGAGAGGGGGCAGTGAGTGAGTGGGGGGTGGGTGTGGTGGGTTGGGGGGCGGCAAGAATGAGGCGGCGATGGTGGATTTGGGCTGGTTTTTCCCCTCTTCTCAATGTGATGGTGGTGGACGCGTCGATGATGACATCAAATAGAGATAGAGATGATGTAGTTGTCAGATGGGCAATAAAACCCTGATGAAAGGCTTAATGGGTCCCATCAACATCTTTTGTGTTTCGTCTCCAGAGCCTATATGCAACACCTACCACATGAAGGTTTTAAGTTTTAACCCATCCATCCTTAAAAACACCCAATCCGATACCCATCCTCCACCCTCTCCACCCTTCACTTCATCACCTACTATGCCCACATAGGTGCTCTAGGGCATCGGTTATGCATTGGGTCACCTTGGCACATGGACAACCATTACTCAGTAGGGAAAAGATTGTTGCCCGCCCAAAGGCCCACCCTCTTCCCCCACCCCCCCTCCCCAAGCCTAGGCATAAAGGGGCGGGTCCCATATGCCAGCATGTGTCTGGAGCAGGCAAGAGGAGTAGAGGATGGGTCTTTTGTATGGGGAGTAAGTGCAGCTTTACTCGGTATTCTCTTTGTGCCCTTATCTAAAAAGAAGATAGTTGCATGATTAATTATTTTCTAATGGTATCCATAATATTCATGAGACATCTTCTTCTTGTTCCCATTTAAAAGATGTTGCCAATTATGGTGCAAAAACCACCTTATCTATTAATGTGAATTAATGAACATTAAGTAAAAGAAGATAGGCACGTAAAAGATGGAAAAAAGGTTTTTTCTTTACTTATTGTATTTCCTAGCTAGCTTCTCTTCTTCATTAATTGGAAGGGTTGATAGAAAATATAATATCAATCCTTGTTCCCAGATTTTTATTGATATTCCCCTACTCTTTTCTACAGGCTGTTGCAAACAGATTTTATTGTTCATCCAAGAGCTGAGATATAGAAGAACCAACAACTACATTTGGAGAAGCCACTGCTAGCAATCTCTCTTTTAAATTGGAAGTTCTCTTCACATTGAAATAACTCTTTCCAGTGCACAGAGTCATGATAGAGGCCAAGAAAATGTAGGTGCTTAAGTCTATGAGGATGTTTATGGTTTTCCCCTGATGGAGCTTTCAAAGGCTTAAAGGTCTATTGGTAGCATACTGTTGTGCAGTAATGCATTGAGAAAGCTAACAGGGTTTCTACTCAACTTCTCATATCTTTTAGTGCTTTTCAACATTAAGTTTCATTAAATCTTTTCTTTTGAAATAGAATTGTCAAGTACTTTATTTCATCCGCTTCTTTTGAATGTAGGAACGTGTTTGAGTTCTTTTCTTGAGTGGCTAGTCTTGAAATTGTTGTTTTTCTCCTCATTCAGGTTCATTGATCTGATTACATGGCAAAAAGTAAATATGAGTATGTGAGGGACCTAGAGCGTGATGACAAGCTGCCAAACTTCAATTGGGTTGTTGTCAGGATAGATGGTTGGCATTTCCATAGGTAAGAGCACCCTTGTCTTAGGGAATATCCTGCAACATTTAATTTCGTTTCACCAATGTTATGTTAGTGTTGATCTTATAGTATTGGCATCATGTACGTTGTTAGTGTACTCATAGATAGTAGGATGAAGAGAGCTTTAAACAATGAAGATATGCCAGTGTTTCATGGCAGAATGGTTATGGAAAGATAGATGTATCCAAACTTTTGTAGATGCATATAAGAGTTCATGATATTGTGCTTATAGGCTTTTAGATTTCAGGTTCTATGTAATGCATAGGTCCATGTTAGGTGTAGATTGCTGTATAGGTGATTGAAATCTGAAAAACACAATTTTATGATATTGATGATATACCTTATAGATTAAGGCATGTAGCACAAAGCAAATGCTACAACTTTTTGAGAAGATAAGCAAACACTATTATTATTATTTTTGAGTAAAAGATGGATAGTACCCCAATTAAATTGGAATGAAGAGAGGAGGAACAGTCAAGGAAAGCAGATTCCTCAACCTTGAACACAATAGAAAAGTAGGAAACTACTAACAATAGAAATGCCAAGTCTTGCGATGACGTGACCTGTTGCCAACTACTATGTGAAACTCCTAGAAAAGTAGGAAGCTGCTAACAACCAAAATGCCAAGTCTTTTGGCGGTGTTGTCTGTTGCCAACTCCCATGTGAAACTCCTAGAAGATGCCGATTCCAATGAAACAGAGAAAGAAGAGCTGTAAGACAAATATTCTCAAAAGTCTTTGGATGGGCAGAACTTCTTTATTTAGTGGACACCATGGACAGTTGAAATCCGGATAGTGCCACTCCTTGTCACATATGTGGTGCCTGCTCACTCATCAATGGCATCCCTCTTCCTATATGTGAAGTAAAAGTATTCTCAGCCTTAACACCATTTTTTGCCCCATTAAGGAAGATTGATTAAGGTACAAGAAGATTGAGGAATTTGGAGTTTGCTTGAGTCCAGGTTGAGATTGAATCAGGACAAGTATTGCAGATGAGACTAAATTGTGCCGGGGATCAGGGTGATTTTGTATTCAGGTCATAGTGGAGAGGCCCAAGAACACAGTTGATAACAGAGGGTAGGACCATGGATTTGTAGAGAACTGGGCATGGCATACAAAACGTACTGGGAAGCAAGAAATGGTGATACAGAGGAAGTTTCAAAGAAGAAGATGATATCTCCTGCTTTTAATCCGTCCAGGACTTCAGAGGTTGATGAAATGTCTACTTTGTCCATTTCATCTAGAGACGTCCGTAAATTACCATGTAACTAGTCCTTTAAGCGTCAACTATTTTGCTTAACTCATCAGAAATTATTGTGCCTCCTATGATTTGGTTTCCAGTGGTAAAAGTGAAGTTCAGTGTAGTTGCTTGAAAAGAGACCATCTCCTCTTTTGTTCGCCAAGTGGTCAGTGGGTTTTGAGAAGAAATGAGATGTGAGGAGAAATCTCTTGATGAGGGTTAGTTGTTAATGATTTTAAGATACCTAATTGAATATAAATCCCAGTGATTTTGAAGAATAAAGTTGTATTTAAAGATAAAATATTTGTGATTTCAAATGCAATGTGTGCAGTGTGCAACATAAAATTACTGATTCTAAAATCCATTGGAGGTATGATCTAAAGAAGAGGGGAGAATCAAGAGTGGATTTGAAACTGCCTAGTCATTGAGATGTATTTTGGAATATACACTTTCTTTTGTAGTAGTCCTAATGAAATTTGTGTTGGGAATTGTGGATTTAAATTCAAATCTGTGTATTTTGACCTACCAGGATAATTTCTTCCAGTGCTAGCAATGGATTGTAGAATCGATCAAAATCACAGTTGTACATCTGAAATCATCAACAGCTAACCCATATGATCCATGAGTAGGCAACTTTCCAGAGAAGGCAGAAGAAGCATCTGATTAGCAGCCTTCATTGGGTATGTACCAACTGGTTTGTGTTCCTCTCCTTCCTATTTCCCCTCTTCTACTGCCACTTGCCATTCTTCATCAGGAATCAAACTGAGAATATCAGATGACTTATTTTACCAGTGTGGCAGTGTGAGATCTTTCTGTTATCACAGAATCTCCAGATGGGAAGATGCTTTCCTTTCTGAGTAACAATGCAATCAAAGAAAGCTTCTATACTGGGCCTAGATGTTCAAAAGAAAGATAAGAAAATGTATAATTTGCAGAATGATCATACCAATAGAAATGGGGCACAGAGAACTAAGAGGTCTCACTAAAAGTAGCTTTTTGGCTTTAGAGGAATGCTAAGAAGAAACCAGAAGTCCCGGATTTTATAAAGTTTCTAACTTGGAAAATTGGTGCACAATGGTCATGGGAGCTTCTGAATGACAACCATTTTTTGTGACAGAAGATTATTCAACTAAAAGAGCTGCCAATCTTCATGATATATACTATTTGCTGATAAGCCATGCGAGACATCAAGCCCCATTATGGAGAGGCATTTGAAGACAACAGTCACTCGATAGCAAAGAAGTTTCTTTAAGACATAGAAATGATGAATATATATACATATATCCATAAATACATACACACACATACAATCGGCCGACGGATGTGCGGTATGAATCATAATCGAATCGTTGGATTTGAATTCGATTACGATCATGCTGTTGGATTGCCAAGATGATCACTGTCGGCTCATTAGATTTACTTTGTGATTACCATCACCCTTTGATAGTGATGTGACCTTTAAGTGGTCTTGCCGAGTTTGTATCATTTCTAGACACTTTTGTAATTTTTCAGCATCCTTGAGGTCTTTCCAGTAATTTGTTGACTTCTCGGTGTACACTTATCATTTTTTGACTCCCTGGGGCTTTTTGGTCATTTCTTGACCTCCCAGGGCTTTTTTGTTGGGTTAGAATGTGTATGATGATGATTGTTCTTAAATGGTTTTGATGTTTTTGATGAATGACATAATTGATGTTGTAAACTAATCAAGACATGAAAAAGATAATGAAATGATAAATGACTTTTTGATCATCTATGTATTCATGATATCTTACTTGGAATGCTTCTTATATAAGTGTGAATGAACACTCAAGACAAGTAATCAAACCCAAGTGCAAAAGACCTTGAAATGCACAACAAGCAATCATCTGTCGACAGCCAAGAAGCTATGTGTCGACAGATAGGCAAGACAGAAACAAACAAGCTACTGGAAGCACAAATAGAGCAGTAATTGTCGACAGATATGGTGTGCCTGTGACAGCTAAGTGTTGCCTGTCGACAGCCAGAAATCGCATGTCGACAGCCCCAGTTTCCAGCAGCCAACAAGGTTCTGGAAGCCAGTTTCCAGCAGTACCTGTCAACAGCTATGATGCATCTGTCGACAGCCGAAGAATAAGTCACAATTCGTGATAAGGATATGATCTGTATTGGGGTGTTCCCTTTTAACACGACTCTCTATACTTGGACACCTATATATATAGATCATATAGAGGTATTTTCGCAGCAAGGAGCCTCCATACCAAAACCCTAAGCAAAGACCAAGAAGAAAGGCTTCTCCCTGCTGCTCTGCTTCAAACCTTCATCCTGTTCGAGGAAGATCCATCCCGAGCGAGGAGTTGAAGCATGTTCGTCCTCGGTTCAAGCTTCGTCATCATCACGTGGTCTTCAACGACGTGAAGCTTGGAGTCTTCTGGACGAACTCACTGAAGAGTTCACATCTTGGATTTTATTCTCAACTCAAAACTCTTCTTTTATTCTACTTTTCATATCTCTGTGTGTGTGGAAGTGATTGAGCGTCCCTTGTGCTTGATCCACGTGTGTGTGGGTGTTCTGAGTGCGTGTTTGCCTCAGACACAGAGCGTGTGTGTGTTGTTGGGTTGAACTCACTTCTATACATGGAAGGAAGAATCGCCGGGATCGAGCCAGAATCGCTCGATCCCGGATCGGATCGACCCCCCAAGGGTCGATTCCCCCTTGAAGAACCCCAAAACCCCAGATTTCCGGCTGGATCGACCCAACTCAGTAGGATCTGAGTTGGATCGCTCGAGTCGAACCGGGATCGATCGATCCCGGCTCGATTCAGTCGATCCGGCCCTGTTCAGTTCAAATTTGAACTTAAGGCGCCGGATCGACCCTTATCGGGTCGAATCGATCGATCCGGCGTCGATCCGACCCGATAAGGGTCGATCCCGATCGATCCGAGGTCGATCCCCTTATTTCGGCCCCTTCCCACCCGAGGACACCAAAAGATGCAGGTTTTGGTGTCCTAGGAAGGAAGGAAGGTGCTCCCCCTCCCCCCCCAGCTCGGGCTGCCTCCTCCACCGCCGCCGCCGGCCTCCTCCACCGCCGCCGGGCTCCTCCCCAGCCGGCCTCCTCCTCCTCTTCTTCTTCTTGTTCTTCTTCTTCTTCTTCTTCTTCCTCTTCTCCTCCTTCTACTTTTTCTTCTAAACCCTATCTTCTCTTTCAAGTTTGAAAGAGGTTAGAAGGAGCACATCCAAGGGAGATCTTCTTGAGTAGATCTCAAGAGATCTTACTCAAGCAAGGAAGAAGTTGTTCTTCTTAAGGTATATTTCATTTTTTAATTTCAAAATTCAGTTATAAATTCTGAAAAAAATGAAAACACATGTACACATGTTTAATCTTCTATATTCTTATTCTTCCCTTACATTTTGTCAATTAGACAAAATCTCCAAATTTCACCCTAATTGGCTAATTAGGGTTTGATATTTGGGGCTTATGTTGTATTAGCACAATTAGAGATCAATTAAGTGTTCCAATCACTTAATTGACTTAATCATGCCTTTCTATGATAATGGAACTATTTCATTTCGGGAAATTAGAGAAAATCTCTAAATTTCACCCTAATTAGGGTTAATATTAGATGTAATTATGTTTATAATTGTATACTTACATACATGAATGTGTTTGTATTCTTAATTTGTTATAGGATTAGCAAGTATGGCTGATGAGGGACACGAGGAAGAGCAACCACAAGTAGACATTGGATGAAACACGGTGTCCTTATTGATGCTGCCTCTAAGAGAGTGCGGTGTAACCACTGTGGTAAGGAAATGAATGGAGGTGTATACCGCCTAAAACAACACATTGCAGGTATTGGAACAAATGTAGTAAAATGCAAGCATTGTCCACGGGAGTTAGTGAATGAGATGAAAGACTACATGGCTGGAAGACAACAACAAAGAGGCATACGTATTCAACATCAACAAGAACTGCATGAAGAGATTTTTGGGAAGGGAAAAAGTAAGGCAGCTACAAGAACTGTTGATGTTGAGGACTCAGATGATACAGATTATGAGGATCTCTCACCTAATGAGAGAGAATGGCGAGAAGGACTACGGCAGAGTCGGCGTGCTGCCATGTTGGAAAGTGACATGCGGAGGTTCCATAGTACAAGAGAAGGATCATCATCAGGGGCTAGTGTCACACGGCCACCGGCACCACCTATCAGGAGAGGTGGTTCAATGAGGGGAACGGGACCAACTAGTGGGGTTGACACAATTTTGGGAAGGAAATCTTCATCAAAACAGCCTGGCATAAAGCATGCAATGAAAGGGGTAAAGGCCACAGCTGCTTCCGCTAAACATGCAGTTAAAAACATTGTAAAATGGTTTTTGCATGCAGGGGTCCCAGCCCATACAGCATCTAGTCCTTATTTCCAAACGATGATAGATTCAGTTGGTGAGGCAGGCCCAGGTTTGAAAGCTCCTACACCAAAGGAGATTTATGGCAAATATCTTGAAGAGGAATTGACTGAGATAAAGGATTGGGTGGCGTCATTCAAAGATATATGGATGGCAAGAGGTTGTACTCTTATGTGTGATGGATGGACGGGAACAACAAGAAGGTCCATGATTAACTTTCTTGTATATTGCAGTGAGGGTACAGTGTTCATGAAATCTATAGATGCAAGTGGGCAAATAAAAAATGCAGATTACTTGTTTAGGCTTATGGATGAGATGATTGATGAAATTGGCGAGGAACATGTAGTCCAAGTTGTCACTGATAATGAAGCTAGTTACAAGGCAGCTGGAAGAAAATTGATGGCAAAACGACATCATCTTTATTGGGTCCCTTGTGCAGCCCACTCCTTAGACTTGATGATGGAGGATATTGGCAAAGACAAACATGTGCATGACTTGGTGTCCAAGGCGCAAATGATTACTACTTTTATTATGGACACAATAGAATCTTACATATGATGAGAGAGTGCACAGATGGACATGACATAATTCGTCCTGGCCCAACAAGATTTGCCTCACAATTTATTGCATTGGAGAGTCTGCATAAGTTTAGACATGAGTTGGGCACTCTTATGCACAGTTCTGAGTACTTGGCACATGTGGCTACATTGAGAGAGGAATCAGAGATGTGCACATGAGATTTCTTGCTTGATCAGCGACCATCGTTTTTGGGAGAAAATCCACTATTATTTGAAGCTAATAGAGCCTCTAGTACAGGTGCTGAGGATGGTTGATGGAGAGGACAAGAATGACATGGGTTACTTATATGAGGCTATGGATAAAGCCAAGGAAAGGTTGAGAGAGAAGCATCCGCAAGCATATAAAAAGTGGTGGAAGATTATTGATGCAAGATGGGAGTCAACACCCCACCATGATTTACATGCAGTAGGTAAATGTATTATATCTTATTGTGCATATTTCTTATTAGCATGAGTTGAATTTCTAACTTACTACACATGTTTTGTACATATAGGGTATTTCTTTAACCCTAGGCATCAATATAGTGATTCCCCTCACAATGATGGTGAGGTGCTCCAGGGGACAATCAATGTCATCGGGAGATTATCTAGGAGCATGGACGAAAGAATAGATGCTATGATAGAGGTACGGCCAAGTTAAAAACTTCATTCCATTTTCATGTATTCAATATACTTTTGGAGTTACACTTAGCAACTGTATTATACTGTAGATGGACAGATTTAAACTGAAGTTGGACATCTACAGAGATTATGATGTTAAAGAAGCAGTGACCAGAATGGGTCCGGGTAAGAACCTTCAGACTTAAGCTCATGCTTACTTCATAACAAAATGACAAATCACTTGTATTATGTGCTAATTCATTGTATGTTTTTTTTTGTAGGTGAGTGGTGGGTTATGTTAGACTACAAGACTGGTCAAAGAAGTCCACTTGCAAGGATTGCTATTAGAGTACTCAGTCAGACCACTTCATCTAGCCAGTGTGAGAGAAATTGGAGCACTTTTCACTTATTCACACAAAAGTGAGGAACAGGTTGAGTGCAACTAGGCTAGAGAAGTTGGTCTATTGCCACTACAATATGAGGTTGAAGCTGAAATGCATTAAAGATAGACAAAAGAAGAGCGAGGCAAGGCTAATGACTTTTGCAGGTAGTATTGGGAGCAACGTTTTGCAGAGAGGGAAGCATTATCATCTCAAATTGATGTTGATGAGTTATTTGATGAGGAACACCCACTAAATGCATGGGTGGAAACAAGACAGGAAAGGGATGTTCCAGAATTTGACCCTCGTGATTGCTCATGGGCGGAAGGAGAATTGGATGGAGTAGAGGCTGGAGATCCAGAGCTTAGGGTAAGTGAGGACCAACCTCTCACCTCGGTCCTCTCTTCTCTTTGCCACGACACTCAGCTATCTTGCCAGAGACATCTAGAGTGCCTCCACTCAGCCTGCATTAAGAAGAGCTGCAACACAAAAAGAGAAGAGTTCAAAAGCCTTAGAGTTAGAAAAAATAACATATGCCAGGCAAAAAAAGAGGAAAGTGCAGCAACCAATTCGTAGTGATGACACCACACAAGATCCAAATGATGATGATGATGATGATGGGGCTGCCACTGGGGCCACAGGAGCTGGCCAGGGATATGCAGGAGCAGGATATACTGGGGCCACAGGTGTAGGACTTACTGAAAGTTATGTACCAGAACAGAACATCAGGGAGGCGGAGGAGAAGGACAAGGGCATGGACAAGGGGGATATGAAGGACAACAACATCATGCAGCCTATGAGTGGCCACCTTGGGAGCCAAACTATAGTTCAGGGTCTACTCATATACCTGCATTTCAGCCTCCCATTTTACCGTACTCAGATATTAGTAGCTCACCTTATGGAGTACAAGGAGGATGGGGACCTTGGTCTTCACAAGAACAAGAGCCTAGTGGCCCTAGTGAAGCAACAAGTACATACAAACCGCTTGGTATATGGTGTCCAGCTCCATCACAATCTGGAGAAAGCTCAAGTCAACAATTTACACCAAGAGGGATTCAAATGGGTATGCATGATTTAGCAAATTCCTCTTTGGTCATAGCTACCAAAACCCAAATGATGGTGGCTCATCTATGTCTGGAAGTGGATGGAAAGATTAGTCTTCTATCAAATGTAAGTTACATGTACAATGTCTTAAATTTCATGTTTTATGTACTATGAATGCATGTATAATTGATTTTTGATGCAAATCTTAGTTCTTTCAGGAGTTCAGATTTTTCTGTTTTTTCTTGAATTTTCCTGATTTTTTCTGAATTTTCCTACATTTTTTCCAAAAAAATAAACATTTATAGTCTGGCCGATCCAGGATCGGCCAGACTTCCCTGGGATCCAGAGGATCTTCGATCCGATCCGATCCAGGATCGGATCGACCAGGGTCGATCCCGATCCCGATCCCGATCCCGATCCTGCCTTCCATGCTTCTATAAGCAGTCTTTTTGTGTGTGTGTGTGGATGGTGGACGTAGGATACACAAGTTGTGTACTTCGAACCACTTTAAATCTTCGTGTCTTGTGGTTTGCACGTTTTTACGATAGATGTATGGTAGGCACGCTTGATTGTTCACACGCTAGGTAGATTGCTAAATTCCCAATCACAATTTGCACACACACCGAAGTTCAAATTCGATTCACGTCTGTTTAAGATTTCAGCAAGTCAGTGTTAACATCGAAAAGAAGGTTAAAGTGCTTTTAATAGGTAGTAATCTATTCAACCCCCCTTCTAGATTACTGCCTTAGGTGATTCCGCGCACCTTTCATTTTCAACTATTTCTTGGCATTTCCAGATATTTAATCTCAAGACTTGTAGTGGCCAGCCATAAGCCGAACTCAGGAGAGTGCATGCCACTTTCAGAGAAGTGATGTGGATCCCGCTCCTCCAAGCTGTGCAAACTGCATGAACCGGTTATCGGTCATTTCTTGACATTTTCAGGGTATTTCCATCATTTCTTGACCTCACTAGGTGCTTTTGCCATTCCTTTGTTTGCTTGGACTTCCTCGCCATTTGTTGACATTTCTGAGAAGTCTTGGTACGCTCAGTCTTAAGTTGAACTCGGGAGTGTTGGCCTCTTTTGGTACAGCAACAAGCTAACCTAGAGGGGGGTGAATAGGTTTTTCTGAAATCTGAAACAGAAACTTAAACACAGAAAATTATCACTTGAAAGTTTGGTTAGTTTAGTGTGATAAATAGTAGCAGTGCGGAAGTGAATAAACAATCACACAAATAACACAAGAGATTTATCCTGGTTCGGCCCTTCCCACATGGAAGTCCTACTACCAGTCCCCAAGCAACCTCTTGGGATTTTACTAACCAAGGGTACAGTCCCCGTCAAGGACAATACAACACCCAGCACCCCAGCTGGTCTTCTTCTCTTTCTCGGGCAAGAAGGCAGCCCACTTCTTTTACAGGTCAAGAAGTCAACCTCCTGGTACAAATCCCAGTGCGGTTCTGCTAGACTTAAACCCCCAGCTAGGTTCTACACTGTATACAGTCCTACAGCTGGACAAAGATCTTTCTTAGAAAAGAAAGAACAAAACTGAGAGTTGGAACAGATGAACACCAACTAAAAGAAACTCTCAACGAAAAGACTCTCTCCCTAGATTACAAAGATGCACACAGAGAGAGTGAAGAGAGGAGAAGGAGCTTGAAGCTTGAGGGCTTCAGATGCTTGAACACTTCTTCTTGGGCTCGGGCTCTTTCTCTATTTTCCTTGGAGTGTATGTGGAGTTTTTGTTCTTCACTGGATGTACACTCTTTAAAAAAAATTTCAGGAAAGCTCTCTTCTTCTTCAGCCTTGCTTCATCTTCTATATGAGAAGCTTTGAATAGATCTGTTGAAGAGATCCGTTGAAACTCTTCTAGTCGTTGCTGATCTTTCTATTCTTTTTCTTCTTTAGGCTGACAGTCACTTGGTGATCTTCGAGGTCTGCAAGCATAGAAGAAAGTATTTAGATAAAACAGTGTTTCTGCCAGAAAGCTCATACCTCTATGTTTCCTGTTGTCACCCAGAAGTGGTAGGTAAGCTCCTTTTTGTCTGACAGGAGAGAAGAGATCTAGAGAGATAAAAAAGGATCTTCTGTCAGAGACATTTTTGACTTTTCATTAGGCGCCAAACACATTTGAAACATCTGACTATAAAGGAAATCGATGTTTATATGAAGTCGATGTTTGGACAAAATCGATGCTTAAGTAAAAGCAACTCGTTATTATAAATATGGGCAAATCGATGTATGAGCAAATCGTTGTTTTCACTTATCCAATCGTTACAACAATCAAATCGTTGCTTGAGTGAAAGCAAATCGATGTTTGAGTGATCAAATCCATGTTTGAAGCGAATTGATGTTTCACTTATGAAATCAATGCAGTGATCAAATCGTTGTTTAACTTATGAAATCGATGTTCTGGTCAATTCGATGTGAGACCAAATCGATGTTCTCACTTATGAAATCGATGTGAGAGTGAAATCGATGTTTCACTAATGAAATCATAGTTGTCAAGGCGGACGCCTAGGCGGCGCCTAGGCGCCGCTTAAGCGCCAAGGCGCTTCCTCAGCCGCCTTAAAACACCTCGCCTTTCTAAGAGGAGAAAAGGCGCCCCAAGGCGCCGCTAAGGCGGCCTAGGCGCACGCCAAGGGCGCTTGGGCGCGCCTAGACCCTTTAGGGGTCCGCAATATCCCACTTAGACAGTAGATTTAGGTCGATTTTCAGGGCTGAGTCCAGCCCGATTCTAGGTAACATCTTATTTACCTGAATATCATTTAAGTAAATGTTATTTACTTAAGATATTACATGTAAATAAGGAAGTACCCCCCATTTGAATCCAATAAAAATATCAAAAAAATCATATCTCTTACCAAAAAAAAGTCAACTCTCCCATCGAAGAAGAAAATCACGATTTTGATGATTTTAGCGAAATCCTAACTTTCTAATCTCTCATAATTTGACCTATCTAAAAATTTGATAATTCAAATAAACCATATGGAACACTAAAAATCCAAAGTCTGGTAAAAAAAGTCAAACGTGCATATGACTTCTCCAAGGGAGCCGCTCTCCTACTGACAACACTTAAGTCTGTTTGAGATCTCTCAGGATTTGGTCAAACTTAAACTATCATCACCCAAACACATGAGACTTGTCATTTTCTAGTTTCTTTTCAATTTTTAGGCATATTGTGGGATTATGTAATGGACTCCTTTAGTTTTTACTTGTTTTAAGTGTGTTAAGATATTACAATTCTTATTTTTATTTAACATATTTACATGTATGTGTATTGCTTGTTTTAAAAGTTGAAAATTAGTTTTCTTATGATAGAATGATATTTGCACTTCTTGTTCTTATTTAGTGTGCTTATTTATTTGAAGATGTCAATTTAGATTTTTTATGACTTTATGATATATAATGTGAGTTTGTTTATTTGGAGTTTAATTTTTGTTGCTTTCATTGTCTTTATGTTTGTCATATTATGATATTTTTTATTGAATTTTCATCATTATATATATTTATAGATACATAAATATCATGTAAGAGGGACACTTGAAAACAACTCATATTTGGTTCCGTCCTAAATGCCTAGGCACCGCTTAGGCGAGCGCTTAAGCGCTTAGGCGATCCGAGACCCCACCTACGCTTTGGTCGCCTTGACGCCTTGACAACTATGAATGAAATCGATGTGAGACCAAATCGATGTTCTCACTTATCAAATCATTATAAGATGAAATCGTTGAGCGATCAAATCGATGTGGCACTTTGTGAATTGAAATCGATGTATATTGAATAGACATCGATTTGACTTTTCAGTACAAATCACACAGTGATAGTACCATAAATTTATATTTATTAGGAGAACATGATATTAAATATATTTAATAATATTTAATTAATCATAAGTTTTGTTATCACCAAAATATAAGGGTAAAATATAAGAGTGGTTTAACAATCTCCCCCTTTTTGGTGATGACAAAACTTATGAAAATTTTCTGACAAAAATACTTAAAGCATATAAAATATAGAAAATTCACCGATAATGCATACTATGCATACTCCCTCTTTTTGTCACAAATCAAAAAGGAATTATCTTACCATTCATTCTCTCCTCTTTGTGAAAATTTCTTACAATTGAGGGGTTCAATGATTGACATTAACGAATAACTCCCCCTTAGTCTGTGCTCCCCCTGAGTGTTTTCTCCCCCTAAGCATAAGGCTCCCCCTGACAAAGAGGGTCCTCTTGAGGATTCTTTACTTGTATGTCGACAGGTGTTTCTTAGTGTGTCGACCTGTTAATCTCTTGAGTCGTCTTGTTGACTGGTTGTTTGTCAAGTCTTCAAAATTTTTATCTGCATAGATCTTAAGAAAAGCTTGCAAACATTGTTAGTAGCAATATAAAATTCAATATTTGTCACTACTCCCTTTTCAGATAAGAGTTGGATGAAGAGTTGGCAGTCACCCTTGCCTTGAGCATCCTAGATGCTCCAAGGTTATCCTACAAACAACTTATTCAGAAATAGGTACCCAATTCTTTTTGGGTCCTTGATGGTTAGATGCATGAAAATAACGTTTAGGAATCCAAACTAAGTGTCTTGTTGTGCAGGTGTTTACTGTGTGTTCTAATTTATTGCAATGAGAACAACAATGAATATAATCTATTTTACAGTTCTTATTATTTTTATGATGTCTGTTTAGAACACAATTTTTGGAGAGCTTGTTTATTTCAGGTGCCTTTTTTTGAGGTATTTTGGTTTCTTTTACAAATTTTGGTAATGAATATTTTCCTGGAATTATGGCTTGTTTTCCTTTTTCCGGGGGTATGTAACCAAGCCCTTGTTTGTTATTTCCAGATTTTGATCATTTTAAGCATAGAGCTAAAGATGTTTTCCCTTTAGTGAACTTCCTAACTGACTCTTTTAATAAGTAAAGATTTTCTTCAGTTAGTGTTTTTAATTTTTCTTCTAACTCTAATTTTTCATTACTCTTGCCCTTCAATTCTTCATTTAAGAGATAATTATTATATTTACTTTTCTTTAATTATTTTTCTAATTATTCCATTTCGAATTTAAGATCTGAATTGGTGTTTTCTAAGCAAGTAGTGTTATTTTTCAGAATTTTTAATTCTTTTACAACACATTTATATTTTTCATAAAGTTCATTAAAGACTTCTTCTAAGTCTTCAGACTCTGACCCTGAATCAATGCATGAATCAACAAATGGGTCAGAATGTACCTCATCTAGTCCTACCATGAGGGCTAGACTTTCCTGCTCCTTTTCGGAATCTGAGTTTGATGATTCTGAAGTTGTGGCCTCGTCATTTTCCCAAGCAGCCGCCATGGATTTTCTTTTGAATTTCTTGTGCTTCTTTTTGGACTTTTTTGGTTGATCAGTCTTCTTTAGTCTTGAACAATCTGGTCTTAGATGTCCAAGTTTTCTACATTCATAGCAGACTAGTTCTTTTTCTTTTCTCCCTTTCTTTTGAATCTTTCTCGATCCATTTTTCTTCTTCTTGAGAATCTTCTGAAGTTTGGATAGAACTTCATCTACATTACTGTCTTCAGATCCTGCAACTTTTGAGCTAGAAGAAGAAGAGGTCGCAGGAGCAGCTACAACTTTAAGAGCATTAGAATTTTTCTTGGATGAGCCTCCAGATAATCGCTCCATATTAATTTCATGTGTCATGAGGGAACCTATTAACTTATCAATAGAAAACTGGGTTAGATCATGGGCTTCTTCAATAGCGGTGACCTTACGGGTCCATGAAAGAGTTAAAGATCTAAGTATCTTTCTGACAGTCTCCTCATCAGAAAGATTTTTGCCAAGGGAGCTTAGACCTACTACTATGCTAGAAAATATATTATATATTTGAGTGATATTTTCGTTTGGAAGCATTTTAAATTGCTCATATTATGAGACAAGAATATCTATCCTAGTTTGTTTTACTTTATCTGTTCCTTCATAAGTTATCTGCAGTTTATCCATATTTCTTTAGCTGATTTACATGCAGATACTCTACTAAATTCTATTTTGGATAATGCACAACATAAGTAGTTCTTAGTTTTAAAGTTTAAATATAATTTACTTTTATCTGCTGCTGTAATGGCAGTAGTGCCTAGAACAGGAACAATAACATAATCACCTACCTCGATTACCTGCCACAGATCAAAGTCTGTGCCTCGAATGAAGCATTCCATTCTCATCTTCCAATATTGGTAATCTTCTCCATCGAAGAATGGAGGTCTGGTGACTGATTGACCTTCAGCAAATCCTTGAGCTGCCATGGATCTTCTCTAAGATCGTTGGATCTTCTTGATTGATCAGAGTACCTCTCTCTGATACCACTTGTTGGCCTCTTTTGGTACGGCAGCAAGCTAACCTAGAGGGGGGGTGAATAGGTTTTTCTGAAATCTGAAACAGAAACTTAAACACATAAAATTATCACTTGAAAGTTTGGTTAGTTTAGTGTGATAAATAGTAGCAGTGCGGAAGTGAATAAAAAATCACACAAATAACACAAGAGATTTATCCTGGTTCGGCTCTTCCCACATGGAAGTCCTACTACCAGTCCCCAAGCAACCTCTTGGGATTTTACTAACCAAGGGTACAGTCCCCCTCAAGGACAATACACACCCACACCCAGCTGGTCTTCTTCTCTTTCTCGGGCAAGAAGGCAGCCCACTTCTTTTATAGGTCAAGAAGTCAACCTCCTGGTACAAATCCCAGTGCGGTTCTGCTAGACTTAAACCCCCAGCTAGGTTCTACACTGTATACAGTCCTACAGCTGGACAAAGATCTTTCTTAGAAAAGAAAGAACAAAACTGAGAGTTGGAACAGATGAACACCAACTAAAAGAAACTCTCAACGAAAAGACTCTCTCCCTAGATTACAAAGATGCACACAGAGAGAGTGAAGAGAGGAGAAGGAGCTTGAAGCTTGAGGGCTTCAGATGCTTGAACACTTCTTCTTGGGCTCGGGCTCTTTCTCTATTTTCCTGGAGTGTATGTGGAGTTTTTGTTCTTCACTGGATGTACACTCTTAAAAAAAATTTCAGGAAAGCTCTCTTCTTCTTCAGCCTTGCTTCATCTTCTATATGAGAAGCTTTGAATAGATCTGTTGAAGAGATCCGTTGAAACTCTTCTAGTCGTTGCTGATCTTTCTATTCTTTTTCTTCTTTAGGCTGACAGTCACTTGGTGATCTTCGAGGTCTGCAAGCATAGAAGAAAGTATTTAGATAAAACAGTGTTTCTGCCAGAAAGCTCATACCTCTATGTTTCCTGTTGTCACCCAGAAGTGGTAGGTAAGCTCCTTTTTGTCTGACAGGAGAGAAGAGATCTAGAGAGATAAAAAAGGATCTTCTGTTAGAGACATTTTTGACTTTTCATTAGGCGCCAAACACATTTGAAACATCTGACTATAAAGGAAATCGATGTTTATATGAAGTCGATGTTTGGACAAAATCGATGCTTAAGTAAAAGCAACTCGTTATTATAAATATGGGCAAATCAATGTATGAGCAAATCATTGTTTTCACTTATCGAATCGTTACAACAATCAAATCGTTGTTTGAGTGAAAGCAAATCGATGTTTGAGTGATCAAATCCATGTTTGAAGTGAATCGATGTTTCACTTATGAAATCGATGCAGTGATCAAATCGTTGTTTAACTTATGAAATTGATGTTCTGGTCAAATCGATGTGAGACCAAATCGATGTTCCACTTATGAAATCGATGTGAGAGTGAAATCGATGTGAGACTAAATCGATGTTCTCACTTATCAAATCGTTATAAGATGAAATCGTTGAGCGATCAAATCGAGGTGGCACTTTGTGAACTGAAATCGATGTATATTGAATAGACATCGATTTGACTTTTCAGTGCAAATCACACAGCGATAGTACCATAAATTTATATTTATTAGGAGAACATGATATTAAATATATTTAATAATATTTAATTAATCATAAGTTTTGTTATCACCAAAATATAAGGATAAAATATAAGAGTGGTTCAACAGAGAGAGCGCCTGCCGCTTCAGGGAAGCGACGTAAGTCCCACTCCACCGAGACGTGCAAAAGGGATGAGCCTTGAGGCTATTTTTGCCATTTTCCCCAACACCGGGATATATATGCAATTTTCCTTGACATTAGGGTATTTCTACAATAGTCCTTGATGCAGAGGTATTTTTGTAATTTATTTAGCTTTCAGGGGGCTGGTTTGCAATTCCTTGTCGAAGCTGGGTTATTTATGTAATTCTCCTTGACACTGGGGGGCATATCAGCATTTTCTTATCCCTTCATGGACGGACATGCAATTTCTGGTTCCTTTCAAGACATTTCTACAATTCTCCTTCAATCAGGGGCATATTTGTTATTTTTTCTTGGACAGGGACTTCTTTGTAATTTTTTCCTTTGAATTGGACGTGTGTGTAATTTAGCGCACACATACACAAACTTCATGTCCTCAAAGGGCTCTTGTGTAATTTGACACAAACTCTATGCCCACAGGGGGTTCTTCATGCCTTGAACAACCAACTATCCCCCAAAAAGGGAGGACATGGGATCTTCAAACCGGACTAGCCGGAGCCTCCAGGAAGTGCCTCTCGAGCTTTGGCCCTTGCCGTCCTTTTATATGAGTTGTAAGGGAGGAGGAGGAGGGCCATCGGCCCAAAGCCGCACGCGGCCAAAACCCAGCGAGGGTGGGTCCCCTCGGTGGGGTTTGGCCGCCCCAAGGTCCATCGGCCATATTTGGTCCAAGGACCATTGGCCAATTTTGCCATTTTTTTCATTTTTTAATTATGAGAGAGAGAGAGAAATGGGCCGAGGGGGTGCTGCGGCGGCCAAACCCCACCGAGGTTTGGCTGCCACAAGGTGTCCATAGGAAAACCACACTGGGGGGGGGGTTCCCCTCGGTGGGGTTTGCCCGCCTAATGGGAACCCCACCGAGGGGCCCCATGGGGAAGCCCCACTGAGGGCAGGGTACCCTCGGTGGGGTTTGCCTACCTAGGTGGGGAAACCCCACCGAGGGCCCCCTTGCAAGGAAACTCCACCGAGGGGGGTCTTTTTGGTGGGTTTTGGCCACCCTCAGTTGGCCTTTTTGGACAATTTTGGGGGGATTTTCTTTGTGTTATTTTTTGGTGTCAACACACACACATAGTGTTCTCAAGATCAGAATCAGAACAATTTAGCGCAGATGAAAGTGTAAGGTTAAGGAGATCAAATCTTTCATCACAGCAAGCTCCCCTTGACAAGTTGCACAATCTTCTGCTTCACTGCATCTTTAGCAATATTCCTCCATCATCTGGTTCTCCTCTTTCTCACAGAATGGTCGATGTAGAGGGCTCCTTGAGTAACCCAGATCGCTGCATGAACTTCACTATCTTCATCTCTTCAGCATTGGGGCACTTCACTCCTCGATGACTGAGCTACTCTCTCTCTCATCATAGAATCATCTTGATCAGCACAACATCACAGCTTCAGCTCTCTTGCTCACTCTGGCTCTTTCTAGCTCAATGGCACTAGGTTCCTTCTTCCTCAGATGAACAGAGCAGTAGCACCCTTCTCTCCTTTTATGCTTCATAAAGGGTTATCTGCTTTTCTTGCATTAGACGTAGGAAAAAGGTCTCGACCTATTCTAAAACATTCTTGCCCCTTTCTCAAGGCACTTAAAAAAAAAGACAAACGGAATCTCCACATCAATGTCGTATCTGAAATTTGTAATGACCTTGCGTGCATACTACGTGTGGAGGATTTTGGAGAATTTCCATTGCAACAGTTTGTCGGTCGACTCAAAGATCAGAATGGGTCGACCAAACTGTTCTTGTTTCTTGAGTTTTCTTCTGGAGTCATTTCAAGACTTGTTTCTGGAGACTTGATTTTAAGCTACTTTAGAGACGCGATTTTTTAGCTGTTTCAGGGACTCGATTTTTGAGTTGTCTCTGAGACTCGATTTTCAGCTGTCTCTAGGACTCGATTCTCAACTGTCTCTAAGACACGATTTTCTGCAGCTTCACGGACTCGATTTCCAACTTCCTCTTGGACTCAATTTCTGATAGCTTGGGGACTCGATTTTGGCTCGGAGTTGATTTGGGCTTGGAGTCGATTTGAGCTTGGAGTCTGATTTACTTTTTGGACTCTGGAGAGTCGATTCTGGAAGAGACCGGCTTAAAGATCTTCGATTGACCACTTAGTCCAAGTCGGTTGACCAGACTGAAGCTTATGCTGATTTACTTCTGGAACACTTCTGAAGTGGTTCTGGGTATTCAATTCAGTCGTTCAATCAGTAGTTTCAGTTGACTGATCCCCTATAAACAAAGTACAAGACTGTGTTAGTTTCATCGCTTGCACATAGAGATGTTCTTACCTTGGACACTTGGAGTCTTGATCTTGGACATGTATTAAGACTGCTGCAACTCATCTAAACAAAGAGATTAGACCCTATATGAACACCAAAACAGGAAGGATTAACATGATTGCTCAGAATTCAGAAACACCTTCTTCATCAAACTCAATCAATCAACATATGAAATTGTCATCACTTCATTCAGCCATATACAGAGGAGTTTTGTACTTTTGTTATCATTGAATAATCACACTCATCCCTACTCAGGAGTTTGTTTCAACAACATCCAATGGTCAGGAGTTTTGTTATCATCAAATCACCAGAGTACAACAGATAGGAGATGCACCTTTAATATATGGGGCTTAGTCAGAGATTGTTAATAAATGGTACTTAGCCAGAGATTTTACAAAATGGATTGATCTGAAAATTACTGGTCTATTAACTTCTGAAAGGGTCTTAAGGATGAGGAGGAAGAGTACATCTTACTTTTGTACCTGCTGAACTGAATGACATTTCTATTTGTGAATCCACTGTAGGCACCTGTCTGTGCCTCTGTGGATAGTGACGAAGATCAATTTTCAGTCAAATATTTGTATTTTTTAGTGGTAATCAGCAGCATCAGTTGTGTAAGGAGGCAGGGTGGGTTCACCGGATCGTAATCAGGGGGCTAATCGGGAAAATCCTGATTCAGAACGATTCACATGGATGTATATATATATATATATATATATATATGCATATTATATCATATTTGTAATGTATATTATACATATATACATTATACATATATAATACATATTATGTATATTTGAGATACATTTGTATTTATTACATACATATATGTAATATATATCATATTTATAATGTATAATATACATTACAATATGATATAATATATGACATGTATAATACATATATATATATATATATTCGGCCGAGTCGGACGAGTTGGGGTTTCCCCTGATTCGCACTGATTCAGGGGAATAGGGCCGATTCTCCCCGATTTGACAAACCATGGTTTGGAGGATAAGACCCTGTTGAAGACAAAGGCATTAATGTGGCAACTTTTTGGACAAAAATGTCACTAAGCTGTTCAGAAGGCATGTGGAGGAATCTTGTGTATTTGCAAAGTTCAGGAGGGATCTTTAAAACACTTGTTTTTCAGTTGGCCAATCACTCGGGATGTCTGGAAGATTTTTGGAAGATTCTTATCCTTCCAATCAAACTTCATGACATTAGAAGGCATGTGGAGATGCTTTTGTACTTTCAGGAATCAGGTCCATGGCAAGTCCAAGAAGAAATTCATTTCTATTATTCCCCATGGGATTTGCTGTGGTCTCTGGAATTAGTGGAATGATGTCCTCCTTCAATAAAGTCTTTATATGAAAAATATCTGTTTTATAATTCTCTTGATCTTGTACATGTGCAGTAGACATCTTAGTTTTATCAGTTGATGAGTGGAATGAACTGCTAATTTTTTGGGCAGTGTGCTATTCTTGTCATAGAAAAGAGAACCGGATCGGCCCCCTGGATTGGCTAGGGCTGATCCCGATCCTGATCGGGTCGATTCCGGCCAGAATCGGCTGGATCAGCCAGGATCGGTCATAGCCGATCCCATCGATCCCGATCTGGATCGACCGATTCTGATTCCATGATTATCTTGTTTCCTTGAAGAGGAACCTCCCCTGAGGGCCCTAAAGAAGAATCTTCCTAAAGAAGAATCTTACATTGTGTCACCTCTGTTTTTGAACATAATTGGTGTCTAATGTACTCCCCCCCCCCTCTTTCTTCTAAAACAAAAAGAAAAGGATGAAGAAATCTTAATATAGATGATGTTGCCTATGAAGATGCTGAGTCTAATGAAACAGAAAGGACAGAGCTCTAAACAGACACTAAATGAGTTATAGACAAAGTTGCAATGCATCTTCTCTTCTACTTATTTACTAAACTGTGGGCAATCTTTTTGAAACTGGAACATATTGTTATTCGCAGGTTTTCTGAAATTCATGGATTTGACAAACCGAATGATGAGCGTGCTTTGAATTTAATGAACGCATGTGCGGTGTTGATGCTTGAGCAATTTGCAGATATAGTGTTTGCCTATGGTGACAGCGATGAGTACAGGTAGAGAACTAGAGACTTTCAATCATTTCATCCACAAGATAAACCTGTCTATCAGGTTGTTAAATAAGCTGCTAATAAATATTAAAACAGCATGCCATAAGTTATATCTGGTGGGTGGCTCACTTGGCATGAAGGCTTTGCCTTACACTCAAATCTCTCATGTCCAAAGGCATCCAGATCACCAGCGGTCCAGCACAGCAACCTAAAGGAGGTTTGCAAATCTTGGGAATTTCCTGAACGGCCATGGACTTTAACCTGCCTATAGTTCGGTAGTGTTTGGGTCATTTTTCTTTTTCAAGTTTGCATTCACTCCACAGTGGTGTGGCCTTCTGAGGAAGGTGTAGATCAGGTGTCTCTTGTTGAGGATCAATGATAAGTTTTCCCCTTGCTAAAGTAAGTTGTGTAACTTAGTTGAGGAGTGCCAAAGAGTGTACTTTGATTTGAACCAGAAAAAATGACCATCAAATGAACAGGGTTCTTCCATTTTACTCTCTTGCATATCCTACTTCTGGAAAAAGTAAGTAGCCTCCAAAGTTTATCCCTTTCTGAAGCCCTCATGGTCTATAACCCCCCCCCCCCCCCCCCCCCCCAAAAAAAAAAAAAAAAAAAAAAGAAAAAAGGAAAAAAAATCTTTTGAGTATCAGATGGTTTTCTATCTTCTCTTCTTTTATTTTTTTGAGGCTTTCAGTGTAATAAAAGTTAGTTATCATTTCCATGATCTAGCTTATCCTGCTTGAATCCTTTTTTAATCAGTTGATATATACACGTCTTAATTTTCCATCTTTTCACTGGCAAATGAAGAGGGTTTGAGGGGCACAAAAGGGCCAGGAAGGGTTGGCGTATGAATGCCTCACTTGCCTGTCCTTTCATCAATAAGAAAATGAAACATGGACTAGGTTTTACCAAGGGATGTGAAAGGGCATTGAAGTGAGGGGGGCACCTTTTTACGGAATTGGAAGCTGAAAATTGGTCTATAGCTATCTAATTTTTGTTACACATGTTTAGTCATGAACCAGATATTGTTTTTCATATTCAGTACATATTCAGTTCCTACTGCTGCAAAAAATTTGCATCATGCAGGGGTAGTTAGTGGTAGAATGGTCGGGGTTATTCTGGCTAACAAACCGGAGGTCTCAAGTAGTCGAGTTCAGCTCTGTCTGGGGGCAAGTGAACTGGTGGGGAGATCCCCCCCTACTCATCTGGGTTTCTCATTGTACTTGCATTTCCATTATCATCCAAAAACATGCGAAAAAGGCTCTTTATCTTATCATTAGTTCTTATTCTATCCTTATATGTTTGTTTTGCAGTTTTATTTGGACTGAGAAAACAAAGTTCTGTGAGAGGCGAGAGAGGTATTCCATTCCTAAGCTTTCACTTTCATATAAATCATAATGTGCTTGTAAATTGCATGTGGCATATATTATGTTACACAGAATCAAGCTTCTATTGCTATACTAAGATAATTGACTTAATGATGTTTTTTCTTGTATTTCTACATTCCAGCAAAATTCTTTCCCTTAGTGTGTCATTCTTTACTTCTACGTATGTGATGAAGTGGAGAGAGTTCTTTCCAACACAAGAATTGATGTACCCTCCTGCATTTGATGGACGTGTAATATGCTACCCAAGAGTTAAAATCATCAGAGATTATCTGAAATGGAGGCAAGCAGATTGTAAGTAGTGTAATCATACCTGCAACTTGAAGCGAATATTATTAACTATTTTAAATAGTTTCTTCTTTTTCTTGACTTGAGATCAATTATTGTAAAATGCATGGTCATTGATGAACATTTGTGGGTCTCCTGTTGGATACTTGTTCTCTGCAATATTTCTCCACCTAAAAAAGCTTCATCAAAAGAGAGTAAACCTGGAGAGGAGAAGAAGCTCGGCTGTAGTGATTATTCTTCATCGACTTCAAGCATTGAAAACCAACTACAAGTGTTCATGCTTCACTCTTTCTGTGCATAAAGTTGGCTGGAGTGGGGAAATCTCGCCCCTCTGGCCTAATTCGTAAAGTTACTAAAGCTCGGCCCAGTGGGCACAACCTAGTTAACAGGACCTGCTTTCTAGAGCCCAATTATCAAACGAGGCCTATGAAGTGCCGTGAGCACCTAATTTGTCACCCTAAGGAGTGTCCCTTATCTCGACATCGATGCCAAGAGGATAGTCCGAGGCGACAATGTAGCTCCCGAGATAATGTCTCGGCATGTGCTAAGGTAGGAAGTATGCTCGGTTCACACTCCACACTTTATCCCGACATTCTTTAGCCCGGTAAATCTTATCCTGACAACATATAGCCTGAAGGGTACTTAGTCTGGCAGATCTTTAACCCGGTTTAGCTCGGCAGACCTTATCTCGACAACGTATAGCCCAAAGGGTACTTAATCTGGTAGGTCCTTAACCTGGTGGAGCCTTTGCTCAATGGAAGTGAAGCGACAGACACTCTTACTTGATAAGTTGGTTAGTAGATCCCACATGAACGATGGTTATTTAGGGATAGTAAAGCCTCGAAGAGGATAATGATGGGTCACCCATGATTGGCACGGTTACCACCCACGATCCCTGTGGTGGGCATGAATGCTTATGTTGGCTACTATCCTACGGTTATGCCCATGACCTTGGCCATAACTGCAGTTACGGCTCATGGAACCGTTGGGGGAGGCTTGATCACCATCATAGATTTAAGAGGAAATCCTTCAGCTAGAGGTATGCAAGATTCCACACTCATCCTACTGTGAGTAGTGATCTCAAATCACTTACACTCCTTACTCTATCTCTTGCCTAGTTCTAACTTAGGCATCAAAGGGTTTTTCTTAGAATCCCAATCTCAGACCCTCTGATCCTTCTTTCCTTCTTGCATATCTTCTTCCCTGATGTCTAAGAGATTTTGATGATCACAAACAACACTTGTATGAGCTAACGAGTTTTGAACATATTTGAATGTTTCAGTGAATGAGCTATACATGGCTTCACCATATTGTTTCTACGTTGATTTTGAGGGTCTAACCTATGTGCTTAAGTGTGAAAGAACATGTGTTTAAATGGCCTAGTTATGTGTGCTTCAATTGCACATTGATCAAGGATGGTAAGGTCAGAGGCAAGCTTCAGAAAACTGAACTGTTAGGGGTGCGATCAACTGCTGGGTGATAGTCTTGTCGACATGTTTTTTTCAGGGCGCACAGGGCAGGCTGCACAATGAAAGAATCTTTCACAAGCTCAGGAATAAGGAGAGTTAGCCCTCTCTGGGAGAGATCTATGGGCCCTATTCCCCTCAATGGTTAGAAAGGTACTTTGCATGGGGTTACCATATGCCCTTCTTTTCATGACTCGGAGCTAACATAACACTTTAACTAGATGGCACCCCAACTGCCACCCAAAGCTACGGGAGGGCAGACCTAGTT
Source organism: Colocasia esculenta (assembly GCA_014218235.1). Lineage (NCBI taxonomy): Eukaryota > Viridiplantae > Streptophyta > Magnoliopsida > Alismatales > Araceae > Colocasia > Colocasia esculenta. The sequence continues at coordinate 29,575,428 of CM024762.1, forward strand.
ACACATGGCATTCAGCAGACAGAAGGATGTTGGTCAGGTCGATCGACATGGTCGCGACGGTCAACCGTTGTAGAGTTTCCAAATTCATCAAGGCCAAATCCGTGTCCTTCCAAGCATGGATTCTTGCTATAAAATGAGGCATTGTTGGGGAACTATATATTCAACATGTTACCATCATTGGGACGAAGGAGCCAAGCCCCCCACAAGGTCGTCCTCGTATTCTACAAGAACAAAGGTTGTATTTGTGCCCTAGAGAGTTTTTCTTGAATCCCTGAAGAGTTGAAGCTTGCAGATTACGTGGAGATTGTACTAGAAGATAGTTGGAGTCCCTTTAAGCTGTTGAGGATGTTCAAGGAGTTTCCAGATCATGTGCCACATCTGGAACAATTCTATATTTGTCAGGCTACTGTGTTGTCTGCATCGAATGTTCTACTTCGAGCGTTGACCTAAAGAGGCCGAAGTTGATAGGGGGAATTCGTTCATACTGTCTATTTGATTATTTCTGTTGTCTTTGTTTGTTCTTTCAATCTGAATAACAATGTGTGTTTGTGTGTGTGTGCCGTCCTTGTGGCACACATGTGTCTGTGTTTTGGCTGTGCTGTCGTGCATCACTGTATGGAAGTGTTTTCCATATGTGTGTGTGGTATGGGTATTTGTCCATGTGTGTGCGGGGGGGGGGGGGGGGTAGGGTTTTGTTTGTCTTGTACCCACTTAAAGAAAATAAGTATATGTGGCAGTGGGCCTCACTACTGTGAAGGATGGATGTAGGCGCACTACCGTGTTGCCGAACCACCTAAAAATCCTTGTATCTGCATGGTGTGTTTCCATTTCTCCTATCTCCGCTCTACGCACTCATTAAGGATACTAGGTTCGTGGTTACGATTTAGGTCAAAGATTTTTCTATTGTGGCAACTTGCTTTGTGTCGCCTAATCGATTGTTATTTTTCCGTTGTGTGATATTCATTTAATTTTTTAGTCAAAATTGTGAGGCGATTAATTTTAATTTTGTGATAACAATTCACCCCTCCCCTCTTGCTCCGCCAACTAGATTATATCTTGACATTTAGTATGAGAGCAAGTCTCAAATAAACTTGAGAGGTCTTAGGATGATGGCTAGTCAAAGTTTTAATATTGTGAGTGTAATACATAGTGTAATTAATGCTGACACAATACATCACGTTGATAGGTGCGAATCAATTAAGGAGTTTTTGGAAAAGCTGAAGTTGATCTTCAATAAGGGTGCTCGAACACAAATCACGAGAACAACAAGAAATGTAGAGCAACTTGACAATTGCTGTTTTATGGCAATGAGGGAAAGCTCAAGTGAGATGGACTCCGAAGGTTCTACAAATGAAGAGTGGGAAAAGGCCTATGCTTTCATGCTTGATAAGTACAAAAAAAGTTAAGTCTGAAAATAAAAGTTTGAAAAAGAAATTTAATAATGTCTTGCATGATGATACTGCTTGTTCCTCATATGCGAATTAAAATTGAAGCTTGACAAATTAAACGATGAAAATGATTCTCTTAAAGACACAATTTGCTTGTATGAGGATGGATTTGAAAACCTGACTCATGTTAATAGAATAAACTTTTTCAAAATGAAGTTGATGAACTCAAGAAACAAAATGAAATCTTAAAGCAGGGTTGGCCGTGCCAAGGCCATTGCAAGCCCTGGCACGGTCGGCACACCCCCCCTGTTCCCCCTCCCCTGCCCGCCACATCCGTTGCCCCCCACCTTCCGTTTCCCCCTCCACCCCCACGTCTAGCAGCCCCCACAGTGCCCACACCTCCCTTGTTCCCCCTCCCCTCCCCGTCGCGTCTGGTGTCCCCCACCCCCCGTTTCCCCCTCCTCCCCCACCTCCGGCGCCCCCTACACCCCCCTGTTCCCCCTCCCCTCCCCGCCATGTCTGATGCCCCCCCCCCCCGCTCCCTCCCCCCGAGTTCGGCGCCTCCCTTCCGACGTTTCCCCCTCCTTTCCCCATCATGTCCGGAGCCGATGGCGGAGAAGGAGGGAGTGGAGGGGGCATGATAACGCACATCTGGAACATGAATTCTTTGATGCTTTAGATGAACAAGAAACCTCAGAACTGAAGCATGAAAATGAATCCTTGAAGTATAAAATAACAGAGCTTGAAAATTTACTTCATGATAATAATGTGTTTGAAAAGAATAAGAAACTTGAGACTGAGAGTGAGAAGCTAAAAACAAAATCCACATGCTTGAGGAGAGTTCAAGAACTCTGAAAATCAAATGAAAAAGTTGAATGCCACAATTAAGAAAAAAGCACTGTGTCTAAACTCATGAAGGGAAAACAGAGCCTAAATGACGTGTTGAGTGTTAAGGTGAATTCTAACAGATACGGTCTTGGCTATAACCTAAAAAAAAAGAAGTCTCGAGTCAAAAACTAGAGCCTCGTTTGTTCATGCTTCAAATGCTTCTAGCACATCACATATTCATTTTAAAATAGCTGTTCATGCAATCAATGTTCCTGCCACATCTTATGTTCAAACCAAAGGTAAGATTCCTTAAAAGAATGCTAAAAATTTCTCTAAGCAACCATCTCGTGGTTACCATGCTTTTCAATATCATGCTAAAAGGAATTCAAAAAATCTTGCTAAAAACTCATCACGTGTCCTTCATGCATATTCATATTGTGATCGGAGGAAATCAAATGTCAATAAGCCTTTTCTATTTGTGAGCAAGTTGTGTATAAGAAGATATACGTATCACCTCCAACACCACACTTATTGAACGTTACATGCTATTATTATGGTGGACATTGTAACAACTTGAATTTTTAAATCATAAGCAAATAGAATAAATAGGTGGAAATAATTAAGTAAGGGTTCAAAATTGGATTTTTAAGGTAAAAGAGCCACCAATGGGAAAAAAATCTTATCATATGTGGGAAATTGATATGAAACGAAATAAGAATTTATAGTTTTATAATTAAACAGTGGAGGTGTAGTAACCCAGATTTTTAAAAGGAATTAGATAAATAAAAGAGCCCATTAACATAGGTGAATAATTCATGAGAAGTAAATGGTTGGGAATCTGATTATAACACTAATCGGATGGTTACTGAACCTTTGTTCAGTAATCATAACACTGATCGGAATGTTTACTGAATCTTTGTTCAGTAATCATAACATCAATCAGAATGTTTACTGAACCTTTGTTCAGTAATCAGATCATTTATAAGCCAATCGAAGTGTTTACTAAACCTTTGTTTAGTAATCGGATCATTTATAAGCCAATCGGAATGGTTATTGAGCTTTGTTTAGTAATCAGAACATTTATATTAGTAATCGGAAGGTCACTGAACTTTTGTTCAATCATCGATATGCTCGCTTCAGCAGCTTCTCAGACGTCAGGTACTGGGAGTACCGGGCCGATAGAGTGAGGACGATAGCAACTGAGGATAGGACCGCCCTTATGGAGAGGTTTTTGTATCTCCGACTGCCGACGTTCTTTGGTGACTATGACCTACATAGGGCTGAGAGTTGGGCTCACAAGTTGGAGCATACTTTTGAGACCATGGAGTGCGCTGAGGAGGATCAGGTGAGACTGACAGTGTATCAGCTAAAAGGACCAGCCCATGAGTGGTGGAGAGTACAGAGGCAGACACACTTCCTCGGGTAGAGGTTAGATCAGATTTCCTGGCAGCGATTTTTGAAGGTCTTCCACGGCGAGTACTTACCTAACTATGCTCGTCGTGAGAGGCGAGATCAGTTCTATAAGTTGGCACAGGAGGAGATGACGGTTGCACAGTAACACCAGAGATTTATCTAGTTGTTGAGGCACATTCCCTATATGGCAGGCTACGAGTAGGCTTGTGCAGAGCGGTTTATTACGGGACTGAGACAGATTTGAGGTGGGGCGTGACCGCCTATATGTATAGCACCCTGGGAGTTGAGCAAGGCAGGCAGGAGGTGATTTGTTTCACTTGCGGTTTATCGGGCCACTACAGGAGAGAGTGCCCGATGGGGCAAGGGCAGCAGTAGCAACAACCAGCACAGTTGCAGTTTGCTCAGCAGTTGTTGCAGTACCAATACCCTCCTCAGCAGTAGGTACCGAGACAACAGCAGGGACAACACTAGCAACTGCAGTAGTTTTAGTAGTACCAGCCGTCGTTGCAACAACATTCCCAGCAGGCACAACAACGTAGGCGTGGTTGTGTGATGGCTCTTACCAAGGAGGAGGCTGAGGCGTCGAACCTAGTCGTAGGTACTTTGCCTATCCTTGGTAGAGCTGCTTGTGTTCTGGTAGATTCTGGTGCTTCGCTTTGTTTTGCTTCCGAGGAGTTTTACGAGTCGCTCATCTGTTACACTCTTGAGAGGTAGTGTGACGTAATGATTGATCTTCCGTCCGGAGATTTCATGTGCTCGTTTGGTTATCTTGAGGGCGTCGCAGTTGAGATTTAGGGCTACCAGTTGCCGGTCAGGTTGTACGCGTTATAGCTTCGTGACTTCGACATCATCCTCGACATGGATTGGTTGGAGGCTCACTCAGCCGTGGTGGATTGTCAGCAGAAGACCGTGCGATTTGAGATACCTAGAACACCTGTTCTCTGCTTCCAAGGTATCCGGTCTACCCGTCGACCCTTTATTTCTTTTGTAGAGCTCGGCGTTTGATCCACAATGGTTGTGTATCATATCTTGCTTTTGTTTGTTTGTCAGGGTCTGGCGAGTTGTCAATTTTTGATATATCCATTGTATGCGATTTTTCTGATGTTTTTCGGGAGGATCTACTTGGGTTACCGCCCTAGCGGGAGGTAGACTTTTCTACTGAGCTATTACCAGGGATGATGTCTTTGTCTAGGGCACCATACCGTATGGCTCCGGCTGAGTTGCTTGAGTTGAAGTGCTAGTTGCAGGAGTTGCTAGAGCAGGTTTTATTCATCTGAGCCGTTCACCATGGGGTGCGCCAGTGTTGTTCGTGAGGAAGAAGGATGGCAGCTTGTGGTTGTGCATCGACTACATGTAGTTGAACCGAGTGATAGTGAAGAACAAGTATCCATTCCTCAAGATCGACGATTTGTTTGATCAATTACAGTCAGCCACGGTGTTTTCGAAGATTGATTTAAGATCAGGTTACTACTAGCTGGGGATCAGAGAGTCAGATGTTGGCATGACAGATTTTCACACTAGGTACCGTCACTTTAAGTTGTCGTGATGCCGTTTGGGCTCACAAATGCACCAACAGCTTTTATGGATCTGATGTATAGGGTGTTCAGTGAGTACTTGGACAGGTTTGTGGTTATCTTTGTGGATGACATCTTGGTTTACTCGACTTCAGAGGAGTTGCACGAGGAGCATCTGAGGATCGTGTTGGAGACATTACGGAGTCACCAACTTTATGCCAAATTGGACAAGTGCGAGTTTTGGCTAAGGGAGGTGCACTTTCTGATCTCAGGTTCTGGTGTGGCAGTGGATCCTGCCAAGGTAGAGGCAGTGTTGTCCTGGAAGCAGCCCACTACAGTGGCAGAGGTTCGCAGTTTTCTGGGCTTGGCAGGTTACTATAGGAGGTTTGTTCAGGATTTTTCCAAGATAGCAGAGTCTTTGACCCGACTGACCAGACTTGAGACCAAGTTTGTTTGGACAGAGGATTGTGAGCGGAGTTTCTAGGAGCTGAAGAAGAGGTTGACTTCAACACCAATGTTGGTCTTACCGTCAGGCAGCGGAGGTCTTGTGGTGTACACCGATGCTTCGAGGTCAGGTTTAGGCACAGTATTGATGCAGCACGGTAGGGTTGTTGCCTATGCTTCTAGGAAATTAAAGAAGTATGAGGAGAACTATCCTACACATGACTTAGAGTTGGCAGCAGTGCTATTCGTTCTGAGGTTGTGGAGGCACTACTTGTACAACGAGGTGTTCGAGATCTTCCCCGATCGCTAGAGTTCGCAGTATATTTTCACTCAGAAGGATCTGAACATGAGGCAGCGCCGCAGCATAATTGGTTGGAGTATTTGAAGGATTATGACCTTACCCACTCCTATCATCTTGGAAGGGCTAATGTCGTAGCAGACGTCTTGAGCAGACGAGTTCACCTGAGTTCGTTGTTAGTCAGAGAGTGGAGGCTGTTTGAGGACCTTACTCAGGGAGTTTTCTGTCCTTCGAGATATAGAGATCATGCCGTGTTGACCAGTTTGTTAGTTCGTCCAGCAGTGTATCGTCAGGTGCTTGGGGCACAGTGTGCAGATCTAGAGTTAGCAGACGTTTTGCAGATGCTAGAGGTTGAGCTGGATGAGGACATGAGGTCAGATTCAGAGGCAGACTGTACATTCTCAACGATCCGCGACAGACGCTATTAGTAGAGGCACACAGATCGATGTATGCTATTCATCTTGATTCTACTAAGATGTATCATAACTTGAAAATGTTCTTCTGGTGGGATGGGATGAAGAGGAGCGTGGCAGAGTTTGTCGCTCGTTGCCTTACCTGTCAGCAGGTGAAGGCAGAGCATCAATGTCCTGATGGTGAGCTTCAGTTATAGTGCCCTAATTCTCTTGCTTGTTAAATTTTTGTAATTGTGTGTGTGTTCAGCTTTTGGTGTTGAACTGTGAATTTGATGAACTTGACGTCACAATTCACTGCCGTTTATTGAAGTAGACGGCATGATCGATTGCCGTTTACCTACTGTGTCATTTATATATTTTTTAAAATATTTAGTTTTTCGGTTTGATATGTTGACGGCATGATCGATTGTCGTTTACCATGTTGACGTTAACCTGACTTGCCAGTTTTTGCAGCTATCGTTCCGGAGCGAAATGATCGGCCGTTTTCTTGGTGTTTATCCGATGGATCGGGACGTTTTCAGTTCAAAGGTCAGGATTAGAGTTTTGGTAAACCGTAGCAGTCTTTATAAGACCTCGATTTGGCCTTTAGGGAGAGATTTTTTTGCTGGTTGAGAGGTGAGAAAAGAGGGCCGAGAGAAGGGTTGCTGTGCGGCGATTCATGTGGATCTAAGCGAGTTGGGCAAGGAGGCGACTTGAAGGATCGTGTTCAGAAGGATCTCCAAGCGAAGACGTCGTTCTGAAGGACGGATCTGGTGAACGAAGGCGACTGCCTTGTTGCCAAGGCGGGCGTCTTCAACTCTTTGATCGTTGCTCCAGAAGGAAGGTTAGAGGCAAGTAACATGGGGGAACGGTTTAGGATGCTAGACTTTACAGATATATTATTTTTATTGATTTTAAACCCATGACTAAGAGAGTAGTATGGGGTAAAGTTCTGATATTTCATGTGAGGTTTCTGGATTTCTGACCGGAAGAATTTAACGCCATCCTCGACCGCCATCTATTTCATGTAAACGTTAATGTACTGGACGTCTATATATATCTTAACGACGCTATGTGCCGTCAATTGATCTTAACGGTAGGGTCAATTACCGTTAACTTGTGTAAACGGCAATCTACATTGCCGTTAAGTTCATCTGTGCAGTTTTCTATAGATCTGTTTAAATGCTTATAAGTTGTAACTCATGCATGTACAGGGTTTCAGATTAGACTCTGTTCTATGCAAATAGGTACTATTATACAACAGAAATGTCATGACAGTGTCACATGAGCTATGCATATTCTTTTATTTAAGAGATCTTTTTCTTTGATAAGATATGAAGAAAGGGAAATAATGTGTGTATGATCTATGTTGTGAGATCGTGTTTGAGTTTCCTATTGCTGTTAGATGGAAATACATAGACTCATCATGCTCAGTTTCACATAGTAGATGTATGCTTCACTTGAACTTTGTATCATACTAGTTAACTCAAGTAAGGATAAATAATCGTAAGAAATGATGCTTGATTCAAAAAAATATGAAATTTTGTATATATAATACTTGTCTAGGAAGAGACTTACTGTCAAAATTTCAAGGTTTTCTGTGCACTGTACCTGCTGCTATAATTTTCTGAATTATGAATATGTACATGGAAATTGATAGATGTAAGAAGGAGTACATGAATATTGAATTTTGGTCTAAACAGTCAATGTAGTATCATGATAGGTCACTGTTGTATAGTAGAAATAATGATTTCAGAAATGATGAAATGAGTTGTATGATCTTATATTATTGTCTTACTAAATGAATTGGCAACTATGCATAATTTTGTGAAAAAAGCATGCTAGAATTACATGTATATGTTGATTGCATAAATGCATGTCATAAGAGTTCTGAAATGATATGGCCAATAAGACATTGCTATTATAGAGATGCCTACATGGAACTACGCCACAGAATGCCCCTATGGTTATGGTTCACCTACATGAAATTGACTACATGAATCCGTGGGCAATGGATGAAATCCTGGAGGAGACATGTTCTACTGGTTAAGGTGGGGAGGGCTTCCCCAAGTATTGCGCAATGACTAAGACTTCATCACTATTTTGCCTAGGTGATAAGTGAATGTTACATAACTACATGATCTCTAGCTATGTCTTGGCAACTATACATGCTACATGATAAGGTCTACATGCCATATGGATTGTTTACATGTTATATATATATATAGATATATATATATATATATATATATATATATATAATATCCTCATGAAGTGATAATGTACATGAATTAAGAATACCAATGATATTGTTTCCTTTATAAGGGTGGTTTGTGAGGTTTAAGGGTGGTTTGAACTATTTACTGCTTTATTAGTGTTTCCCATGCTCCCCTCCCCTTGATGGCATCGTTTTGTAGGTTTTTGGGGTGATCCTCGGGTAGACCGTGCTGGGACCCCTCTGTTTAATATCGCATCCGATCGTCGGACCGCGATAGTGTCGCATCGCATTTTTCGACCGCGACAGGCTCTTGCCATCGCGGCGGATGGGGGCGACGCGAGAGCATTGCGGCGGGCTTGGGTGACGCGAGAATAGACAAAAGACAGGTAAGTTCGTACGAAGTCTGTTTCTCGTCCAGTCTTCGCCTTTTCTTAGTTCTTTCTGTACTCGTGGCACCAGTGTAGTTTTCTAGTATGGTTTTACATTAGTCGTTCACTCGATGCTATGCACTTGAGGGTTTGTCCCGCGAGAGGTTGTTACTGTTTACCTGGGACCCCCATCTCTGTACGCCCATTTGAGGGAGTGCTCTAGGTCATAGGTGTGCTCGAGTCATTGACTCTGGTAGCAGAGGGGAAAACGGTGGTTAGGACAGTGGCGTCGAGTTTCTTGCAGAGCTCTCGTTGTTGGTCTGGGATGCCGAGGTTGTTTGGAGTTCTTCCTGGTGCAGGCCAGTTAGTCCTTCTCACTGCCTCACTCTTGGTGGCCTCGGAACCACCTAGAGAGGTTAGGCGTGGGACCGTAGTCTGGCCATACTACGACGGTTACTGTTGTGGTTACTTTGTGTTCCTTGGCCCCACTCTGACGAGAGGTGGCAGGCTAGGACGTTCAGTCGAGGGTAAAACGCGGGTGCGCTCCTGATCGATTGACTAGTGGTAGTCATTTCCGTAGCTAGTGTCGTTTGTCCATTTAGGGTCCCTCTTGCTTGTGTTTGCAGCCGTGTGGTGGTCACGATGTGTTGGTCGCACAGAGTTTCCGATCGTGTTGAGTTTCCTGTGCTATAGTTGGTTAGCTAGTTTTCCTTCCGTACTTATCTGTGGTGGAATAGAATATATAAACTACTATCATTTACTTTATTTATATTATATTCTTATGTTAGAGCCAGTAGGAGATTGGTAGTCTTTACTGAGTTTCTGTTGTGAAGCTCACTCTCTCCTTTTCCAAGTGAGACTTCCAAGCAGCAGCCGGATGAACGTCGGGCGGAGGAGGCGGGGCATTAGTCGTCATCTTCGCAGCTAGCAGCGATCTTCCCCCCTTCCTTTGTACTTCACCCTCGGGGTATGCCCTTTAAGGGTTTTGTCTTCCCCTTTTTCCTTACTTGTACTCGTGTGTTAGGACTGTACCTAGAGCGATACACAGTACTCTCGCTCTCTCTTTCTGTTTCCGCATACGCTTCTAGTTTAGAGGTTGATGCTTAATTCCTTTACATATCCTGTTGGACTAGTCTTACAGCCCTTTTGGGTCCCCGGATTCGTAGGCGGCGGCTGCAAAAATCGAGTCCTCGTTGTGACCGAGGGTCGGATTTTTGTGGTCGTTACAAAAACTGTCTTAAATTTATATTTACTTGTACACCCTTGATGCATACATATAAATCTGCACCAAAAACTTTGCCATAAGTTGTCATGATGGATGAGAGGAATATGGTTTGAGACTTTTGAGTATTCCTTTAGGGTCTATTTTAATGGCCATCCGACCTTGGTGACTAGACCTCAAAGTGATTAGGAGACAGGGACTTTATAGGATGGCCTCTAGAACTCCAGGTCAATTTGAATTTTGAAATTCTTAGAAACACATCTGTGCATTTCTTTCTTTTCTCTTCTAATTAGGGAATCAGGGACCTTATAGGATAGCCTCTAGAACTCCAGGTCAATTTGAGTTTTGAAATTCTTTGAAACACATCACTGTGGCCTTTCTTTTTAATATGTGGGTTGCTGCATGTCCCCATATCTTTCTCCCTTTCTGCTGCAGTTCTTGTTTTTAACAGTGGGTAATCTAACTTCACAACTTCCATGCTATTTTCTTTTTTTCTTCTCTCATGAATTGGACATCTGAAACAAGTGTCAAAAAACAATCTTGTCAAATTAAATTATCAACACCAATTTCTAGCCACCTTACTACTTGGAATGAACACGAAAATATGTGTGTGATATGTATGTTTGGTGTCTTGCTCCAATCATTGACTTCAGTAATCTAGCAATAAGGATATGCTGATATGCATAAATCTGTTTGTCAAGTTCTGAATCAGGTCTGAATCTGTTGATTGGTGTTGACATGACATTTGAGTATTGGCATCACTAGGCAGTCTGATGGGGTGAAAAGAAATCTCGAATAGCTTGTCCACACTTTGAATTACCTTATAATTGATTTCCCTAGTATCTCCAGGATTAGAAAGAAAGTTACTGTTTCAGTATGACTTATGGCTTACATGATTATGATCGTTTCTATTGGAGGATTTAGGTGGTACGACTGTGAGAGTAAATGCTGTTGAACAAGGCCAATATGTGGGGCATTTTGAGGCTTATTCACTGTGTGCCATGTGCCTCTTGATCTATTTGATCACTATTCTAGTGAGATAGATTGCATGATTATAATTCTATCTTTGTATCATTAGGAATGTGCTTGGTTTAGAAGCTGTACATTAAGCAGCAAGAGTCACTAGATTGTAGCATTTGATACTATTTGTATGTTACAATCAATACAAGGGATTTTATAGGGAGCTTAATAGGTAAACACATTTATATTACAGAGCAGCTTCACATGCACATCCATTACGTTCACATGGGCTGTTCTTCGTATTTTTGGATTCAATGTTCTTACATGCTTAACATCTGTTAAGGTCAGTCAATATCTTTCAAGGAGAAAATAATGATTTACCAACATGTGGTTATCTTAGCATCTTGTTATGAATTCGGATCTGCTGGGAAACCAGCACAGACAGAGTCTATTTGAACTTTTCTAGATCTTTTATTATATTTATGAAGACAACTAAGATGCATTATATGACAGGGAATTCAGATCTTGACTTTGATCCAAAATTGAATTCAGATGTTGATCCGAATGCAGATCCAAAATGTGCTCTAAATTCAGATTCTGGTTGGATCTGGATCATGTAAAATTGGATCCAGGTTTGGATCACCAAGGATCATACCTGGATCCAACCTATGACAGGCTAATCATTTATTCCCGTGTTGAGCGCCAAAAATCATGAGTGGAGTACCTTTGATCGTTTTGATGGAGGATAATGTATTTTTAAATAATCAGAGCATTGAGTGGGTGAAAAGCACTGCCTGGGATCACCCTCAGAAGATCCAGCGGCTGCCATCACTTCACCGGGCGGCATCGTCACCTGCACTTGGAGAAAGGATGTCACCCAGCAAAGTGCCAGCACCCGCTGGATCTTCACTGTGAGATCCAATGATGGCATTTTCACCCACCTCCGTTGACTATTTTTCTATGTTTTAGACTTTTTTCCTGTTTCTGAAGCATTTACTATATGACTTCAAATTGACGGTTTTGATAGAGTCCACTGCCAGCAGAAAAAACCATGGCGGTGGACTAACACTTAGAGTTGTGCTTGTGAAGTTTTCGTGGTTTTACACTTGCATGTGTCGGATGTCAAGTTGATTGATTCTAGCAGCCTTTAACTGGGAAAATATGTAAGTAAATGTTCAGTGTTAATCTCACTCAGAACTCCACTCTTGAAGAATATATAAAGATATCTGTTTTTGATACTTCCTAGCTGTATTCCATTTGCACACAAAGTGGATAGATTAGTGAGTCCATTCACTTTGCATTTCTAAATCACAGCTTGTGTTATTAATGGATGGAAAACTAGAGTTCATCCGAATTCAAATTTACTAACTATTGTACATTTTTGTCCTCTGTCTTTAGGTCATGTGAACAATCAGTTCAACACTTGTTTCTGGATGTTAGTCAATCTGGGAAAGCGAAAAGTCAAGCACAAAATTTTTGGAGGTAATATGATTGTGAATACTCTCCTTGTATATATGTGAATGACTTGATCTCTTCTTCAAAATAGAGATGTTGGAATGTTTCATTTCTTGATTTTCAGAATTTTGAATTTTAGGGGAAATCATTTTACTTGAGGTCTAGTAGAGTGATCATGAAATCAATTTTGCACTTGCTAGGTTCTTGCAATTGAAACTGCCCTGGCAGTGAGGTTGCAGAGTGTTGGCATTTCTGCATGTAAGCCATCCATCTTTCCTAGACAATTACAAAAAGTCATTTCTAGAAATGTATTTGCATGCATATCACTACTTTCATTGAAATGTTGCAAAATGTCATCTAACTCACTGTTTCCACCTATCTATCAACTGCAGTTATCTTTAACCAGAGTTCTATGGTGACAAACATACCTGTAAACATCTAAGAGAGGGGGGTTGCCAGCTGGCTGCAGGGGGGATGGGGAGGGGGTTTGCCAGACAGAGTGGGGTTTAGGAGGAGTCGGTGTATTGGAGAGGGAGAGTGACAGTGGAGCTGGAGGCATGCCTAACTGGCATTGGAGGTGCCCTTGATGGGCATCGATCCCAAGCTGTTCACCAACTTGCCTTCATCAAGCTACCTGTCACTGGAGGCGCACCTGATTGGTTTTGGGCTGATCCAGAAGTGCGACGTCTACTCCTTTGGCATCATGCTACTTGAAGTGCTTATGAAGGAGCTATCCAGTGTGAGGCCGAGCATGATTACATGAACCTGGAGAGCTTTGTGTGGACCTTCTGCATTCAAGGAGAGCTCTATCAGGATATAATCAACCCCTTGTTACTGCAGAAGGTGTATGCCAAGAAGTAAGTGCTCAAGGTGTTCCACATCAGACGGGTTTGCACTGAGATGAAACCAAACATGTGGCCGATGATGCAAAGCTTCTCCCTCTATCTCATTGGCAGCTCTTTGTGCTCAGAGAGGAAGCATGAGGGGTGGGGGTCTCCCATCCGATGCCGTTCATAGGCATCCTCTGCCAACATGCCAGATCCAGCCTCAGTGCCTCAGACACCTTGACAGCTTCAGAGACTCCTGGTTGAAACTTGAAACAGAGAAATAGAGAAATTGTGGAGGTTGAGGAGAGGATCTCCCTGGTGACCTGGCTGGGCGCCTTCTTCTCTCCCCCTAATTTGAATATCTTCTTAAAATTTGGCGCTAACAGATGTCATGGGATGAGGGACGGTGCATAGAAGGTTGGGAGAGTTGACATGGTGTTTCTCCCCCTAATGGGACTTCCCCAACTGTCACTGACATAGGCGCCAAGATGGTGCAATTTATTCATGTAGAAGGAGATTAATGTATTATGTTATTGTTGTATCAAAAAAGAATATTGGAAGAGTAATTTTCTCATAACATGACCTGCTAAGTTTAAACATGACTATAGCACTTGATAGAAATCTTTGGCGGAAAATGATTCATGTAGTCGACCCCAAATAATGGGGTAAGACTGTGATGATGATGATGAACATGACCTACTAATAGATCTAACATAATATATCTGGAATATTCTTCTTTCTCCTGGAGGAACTTGACTCAGTTGTATTGTTGCGACATTTGGACAAAAGTAATGACAGTTTGTAGCAATGATGTTTCTGCAATTTTATTGTAAGAATGGTTTATATTCAGAAATCCCAAAAATGGTTTGAAGGGATTTTAATAAAGGCTTAATAACATGTGCAGTGGGTCATTTCATTGAGGCTTTTAGTGTGTGTTCCTTGTTGTTGCTTTAGCCCATGCTGACACAGGGTTTACTTGCATCTTGAATCTACCTGTCTTTGTCTCTACCTGTCTTGTCAGGGTTGACAATGCTGTGTTGAATACATGAATGATCTTAACAACAATATCATCTGACAACCGACTGTTGTAGTATATATATTTTAATGGCATTGTGTGTTATGATCATTATTGTCTCTCATGTGTTATTAATTAGGGTGTTTTAGTGTTTAATCCCTGTACTCTTTTACAGTTAACTTTAGTCTATTTAGCCCTGAACTAGTGAAACTTATTTTTCTGAGCAGCTGAGAACTACAACTCTAAAGATTGCTAAAAGGACCTGTTGTTAAGGAAAGTCAAGTTTTTCAGGTGTAGGCCTAAATAGTCAAGTCATAGGAACTACAAGTTACTGAAGGGACTAAAAACTTAAAGAACCCTTTTTAATTATATTGCTTTCTTTGTACTTGAAAGCCCCTTAATGTTAATCAAGTTTGCTTTTGTATTTTTGTTCATGGTGGGAATCATTTTTTTTCCCAATTCACTAAGCAATATATAGGCAATCATGTTTATATCCATTTCTGCCAGTAGTGTCCTTAAATAATGTATAGACAATCATTGTACCATCCTTGCTGCGCCATCACCAGCAGCTGAAGATTTGCCCTATGTCAAATGTGACCAATTTATTCTTCAATTTTGATGGCACCTATGCTTCTGATAATTGTCATTCTAATTTCTTTTATTATCATTATTGTTATTACTGTCAGTCTACGATGTTGCTTGATTTTACCATATGTTCTCATTGGCAGGGTACTCAAGCTAGTGAAAAAAATGAACTGCTTTTTCAACGGTTTGGCATTAATACAGCATGCTCCCGGCCATGTTTCGAAAGGGATCGTGTGTCTTTAGAGACAAGGTAACTGTTCATAGGATACTTTGACATGTGGATGTCCAGGAACAAAATGCAATCACCCTAGTTTCTGATGCCAGATAATGTTTTAACTGCGCCGCATGGTAGCATACTAGCATTTTCTTCTAGAGAAAATGGTAGAGAACATATGAATCTCCCTTAGAATTGGTGAATGTCATCTACTATCTTAGAACAATCCCTGTATGACCAAATGTCATCACATTTTCTCCATTTTGACTATCTTTTGTTACTTAACAACTTTTTTGCTTGGAGACATTTTACATCTCATCATAGGTGCATCTAGGTGATCTTTACCTATTTTGGCAATGATCTAAAGTCTGATTGCAAGAAGGTTTCATGCTTTTGCCACATAGATGTTAAGTAAATCCACCTCTCTACGAGTCCTGTAACATATGCTTTTGTAAAATCCATTTCTTGATTCCTTCTTGTCTCAGAAATCGTCCACAATGCTAGCTTCTAGTTGATACTTGGTAAGCTGATATATCATTATGTGGTAACAAATCCGTGTTTCTTGAAATGCAGGTAGAAGAGACTGTGAAACAGGATGGGAGTGAGAAGCCTATTAAAAGAACTCAGAGAACAGTGAGAGTAGATCATTGTGATATAATTGGAGAAGAATTTTGGAATGAGCATTCTGATATACTAGTGGAAGACTAAACTTTTTGCTAGTTGAAAGAGCAACCCGGAAAAGATCTATTCATTACAGCAACAAATTTCAGCCCAACCTTCTGTCTGTGAAGTCACTGCCGAAAGTTATTGAGCCATTGAACGTTAGTGTGTTGGAATGAGTCAGATGAGTGGTAGGATAGTACCCTGCCACGGTGCAGCCAGGTCTGATTCCCTGCTGGTACAAACTTGATTGGGGTTTTAGTGGGGACATCTGAGCTTGGGATCGGGCCAACTGTGTCCTAGTCTACCAAAGACAGAGGTGACATGCAGTGACAATGACATCTATTTGGCTCAGCGATGTGTTCTCGTGATATTTGTTTGTTTATTTTGTTTACTTGAGCATTTGGATGTAAGAAAATGGCCCAAATGAGGCCCCATTGTGCATTTTCTATTTTCTAGTTATTTCTCGGGTGCGAATTTTGCCTTAATTTAAGTCTCAGGGTATTTTAGTCTAATGAGAGTTAAGATGGTTAGGCTTTGCCTCTATATATTAATGCTCTAAGCCTCTATTGGAGGAGATAATGAAGATTTTGGAAGAAAATTTGCAGAAGACTTCTCCCTCAGTGATGGCTTCTTGCAAAGTGTGAAGTCCTTGAGTGTGAGACCCCTTCTTCCTCTTCTCTTTCCACATCTTCTTCTCTGTTGTGCCGCATCAACTTGATATGAGAGCCCAACCTGCGCTGCGCACCACCACACCCACCTGTCATCTCCACGACATCTTACGCTCCCCCTCCACTGGTTCGCCTCGTCAACTGTGCAGGGAGGGGCCACAGCGCGAACAGCCATTGGTTCGGTCTCCTCGATTGGGCCTCCACCGCGTGGGCCTTGTGCGCCTGTGTACATAGGTGGGAGGGGGCACGCCCCCACCCCCCCTTCTCGTCGCCTGTGCCTCCTTGTCACCCGCGTCGAACCACTAGTTCGCCCCTTCCCCGCCACACGACGTCGCCGCGGCCTCCTCGTCGCCCGTGCATGCAGGTGGGGGCCGTGTTGCGGACCCCATCTCCCCTCCTTGTCAACCGTGCGAGAGGCGAATCCCCCCCTCCCCCTCAATTTCCACGTCCTCACGCGTGCGACTCGCCACAGGCACGCGAAGCCCCACGACCCCCCCTACACACATGAGCAGGCCTCGTCACTCGTGCCCCGGGTGAATCGGAGCTCCGCCATTCTTCCCGGCTCCCCACCCATGTGCAGCACCCACGTGCGGCACACAGGCTGCCGCCGCCAAGCCCGCCGCGGTCAAGCCCGCACCTGTGCGGGTGCCAGTGCACGTCCGCCTCGTTGCCCGTGTTTGGGCGAAGTCGGGTCTGCTGCGCGGACTCTGTGTTGCCCACTCGTGGGATCCCTGTGCTGGACCACCGACGCCATCCACCTACCAGCGTTGCGTCACAGACGCGTGCACGCACGTAGATTCATAGCAACTTGAGTCGAACCCCACCATGTCACTGTCCCCTCTCCCTCGTCGTTTTCTCTGCACATTACTATAGCGAGCACTGTAGCACTGCAGTAACTCACGATCTTTAACTACAGTGCCGAGCTTTCCTTCGTCCTGTGCTCCGCGCACAATCTCCGGCCCAACTGTGAATCTCATTTGGTTTTGAGGGCCTCTCAGCCCTCCGAGCATCCCATTCAGCAGAGTCGAGTCCGCCCTCTCTTTCTCTTGCTCTCTCACGACTCCATTGAAAGAAGAAGACTCGATCTGGACCAAGTCAAGTCGGGTCTGATCTGATTTGCTACAATACAATTTTAAATGTGTAGCCATGTTTTGGGACAATGGCTTATGGATCGTCTGAAACATGGACCAACTTTAGGCACGAATAGAATCAAAGTCTATTGAGAATAAATAATATTTTGCAGCGCTTATGCGACACGTTGGCCAAATAAGAGGAGATTGTCCACAAGGTTGGCTCCTCGATTACTAAAGAGTCTGAAAACCAACTAGATGAAGTATCCTATGAAGCAGATGAATCATTGATAGACGTGTATTATAAACAGCTTGAGTCTGAGATGTTTGGAACAAATGATGACTTTATTAAGGATAATTTGAAAAGAAAAGAATGTTACAACAACCGTTTGTTCTTGCTGCGAAGACTTCTTGCGAGGTGTGAGGCCCGTTCTGCCTCTTCCCCTTCCCCCTCTTCTTCTCCGCTGTGCCGCATCAAGTTTTCTTTTGCAACACCTGCTGTGTATTGGGCCACCGGCGCTATATCATGGATGGTTGTCACCTCTCTATAAAAAGGGATGGGATTAGTTGACATTTGAAGTGTCCTGACAAGTTGACACTGGAATCTGGCTTATAACATGGGTTTTGTATCCATGAGTGAAAGAGGATGTGGGTTGATGTTAACTCTTGTTAATCAGTGAGTTATGTTTGTTAGCTTCTGAATATCAACCGCCCACATCCTGTTGTAGTTCCCCCGGTCATGGCGTACTTCTGTTTGGCCCCTCTTTTTTTTGGTTGTTGTGGAGGGGAGGGGGGGGGGTTTAGATACTGGCCCAGTGGTTCAGGACTAGGATAGCCGACCAAAGAATTATGAGTTGGAAACTGGGTGGGTGTAGTCAAATAATTTTTTTCACAATTTGCAGGTATTCTGCGGACAACGAGAATTTCGCCACCCAATAAATGATCATTTTGTCTCGCAAAGACAGAATGAAGCATCCCATGTGATTTCCCGCCTAGCATTACACCAGGTGGGAAAAGTAACTCAAGCCCCCCATTAGCACGGCTGCTCTAAAGTGGTAATGTTGTTCTTTCTCAGGGCTACACATATGGATATGGGGGTCAGTTTCATCATACCCTTGTCTTTATTGATCATCTTGCATGCATGAATATGGTTGTAATTTCAAACATCTGAGGTATTTTAATCCAGTTGAGGTCAGCAGAGGATCTACTACATGTGCACATCTTGATACACCATTGCATATGAACAGTAGTAAAAACTCTCTTCCAGGCCAAATCGTAATGACTGCCATGGAGGTGTCGGATTTGATGGCAGCTTTATTCTTTTCGGCACATACAAACATGGATCTCGAGCTTAACATTTTAGATAGCCCTGCTGTGTGTTTT